>CM040628.1:68836350-68933425 GCA_022817965.1 Solanum lycopersicoides | reverse complement strand
TATTTGCCAAACATAGGGATCTGGCGGGGTTAAATTCCCATGTACGCTAGCATGTTATTGGGTCACTTTGGCGGTGATTCCACCTCTTTTCGGTGTGGGGGAGACACTGGATTTCATGATGCTCACATGATCTATGTCGGTTTAAAGTTAAAGTTCCCAATGAATGAAATGAGGTCAGCCTCAAATGAAGCACATAAAGGATTGATGATACGCGAAGGTGGTTAGTATAGGATAATCAAGAAGGTGAGCTAGACTCAGGTAATGACATTAGGTTATTCCTGATCATTGCAACAGCAACCCGACGAAAGTCTAAACTACACCCTAGGTATAGCTGGTGTTCACACTGGCCTATGATGAAATGCAATGAAGTACGTATGAATGAATGAACCAGACTCTGTGTTTGCTAATTGAAGACTCCCTAGTTGAGGTCCCATATAGTTGAGCCCTCATTTTGGAAAGTCTTAATATTAAGTCCATGATATGTGTTATGATATGTGGCTATATGTAAGATGATATGTGTTGTGCGCAATGCGATATTTAATATGATGCATGGTTACTCTCATGGCATGACCTTCCTAATCTCAAAATTGGCAAGTCCAATGACTTGACTTCCAAAATCATGTTGTTAGGAAAGAGCTATCCTTTCTCATGCTATGTCCGTGGTGTGTGCTTGCTATACCCGTACTTAGTACAGAGTGTGCTCTTCCAGGCTTAATTCTAAATCGGGAGGGCTGGAGCAATAAACACAACTAATTCCATGTGCTTACATTTTTATGTGGACAAAAAAGAAGGTTCTTGCCTATCTGTAGGTTTGATTGTTTGTCAACATTTATATAGGGTTCTTAAGTGGAACTTAAGGTTTTAGTTTCTTTGGCAGGGGGTGGGCTTGTAATATCCCATTCTCTTTCTTAATATGTTAAACTGTTCTCTCATATTGATATCTGGTCATTTTTACTTTTAGTACGTAAATAGGCTTTTGTTCAATGGATTCTTAGTATATTAAACTGTTCTCTCATATTAACATTGTGTGAACAATCAATTTATAGCTAGATCCTTTTCTCCAAAATTAGCATTATCTGAACGATCAGTTTATAGCTCGAACACATCCTTTACAAAATTTAGCGCTAATACTGTGACTTCTGCCTTCAAGCAGCATCTTTACAAGTCATTTGAAGAAGAACCTAGATATTTCCAGTTTGCTACAGCTGTAACCTCAAATGATCTTGAGGAAATAACAAAATTTCTTGAAGATGCGGTCAACGGCAGGTAATGGTTCGATACTGATATATCTAAGAAATCTACTTCTGCTTTACTGGTAATTCAAATGCATTTTTTGTTAGTTTTATATATTTTAAAATATCTTTTTGGTGAAGTTCACGTACATTCGTAATGGTTGTGACATGAACTTCTGTAAAGTAGGTCACAAGATGCTTTATGTCAAGCATTTGAAGAGCTAGTTCATGTAAATGACCTTTCCTTATTCTTTGGTCCTTGCTGCTGTTACTTGATTAGTTATCTGTTATTTATGATAGAAAAAATTGTACGCGTACGTTTGGTTTGTTTGAACTCGAACCCAATATTGCTTCTTAATTTGTTAAAAAGGAGTAAAGTTAAGTTAGTGGAGATTTCTGAAATGTTCTTTTCTTGGTTTCTGCCTTCTCTGTCTTCTCTTTTAAAAGATCTGGAGAGATGCTTCATGTGTAATTCCACTCTCGGTTGTGTGTTAAAAGCTGGCTTGAGGCTCACAAATTGGGTGCCTTGAAACCCGCTGACATAAGTTTAGGTGCCTTGTGTCACTTAAGTGGTGTTAGATGCTAGAGCTTGCTTCACACCATCTCCTGTCTTGAAAAAGACAACACTAAGGGTGTGTTTGGTATAACAGAAAATGTTTTCTTGGAAACAAGTGGAATTCTAACTTATTTTCTCATGTTTGGTTGGTGAGTAGAAAATATTTTTTAATGTTTGGTTTGGGGGTAGGGGTAAAAGTATATTTGAAATTTAAAAAATAAGGAGATTTAAAAATTTAACTTTTTTTTTGGACAGGGAGGGTTGAGTACGGTGTTTGGGGTGGGGTAAGAAAAAGATATTGAAGGATGAAGTAGAGTTTTGGTAAAAAAATTCTAAATTTTTTGAAGGGAAGTCATTATCCTTAAATTTGAGGAAAATGAGTTTATTTGGAAAACATTTTCCAAAACATTTAAGCCAACCAAACATGGGAAAATTGGAAAACATTTTCCTTCATACCAAACACACCCTAAATATACTAAAAGGAAACATTATGAAGTACATATGTTACTAATTAGAATAGAAATTATAAAATTATCAGAATTCAAAACTGCATTGTTGCATCTGAATTAAAAAAAAAACTAAACTATATGATTATCATTTTATATGTTTCACTTAATTTTTTATGTTGCATCTGCATTGTTAGTTTTTCTTTTCGATCGCACCTTTCTTAACCAAATCCTGTGGCTTAATTTTAGTTTGCATATAAAGCTCCAGAACATCTTGGTTCTTTTTCGTACTCTTCACATTTGATAACACTGTTTCACTGTTATATGTCTATGGAGGGTTTACTAAGTTTGCGAAGTGGGTTTTCTATAAAAGTTGTATAACTGTTTCACTGTTATACAACTTCTTATTTTGTAGCCAAATTGCTGCTCTTGCAGCACACAAGATCTACTTTCCTGCTTCTGCTTTTAAGGAAAAATTGTAGCAATCCATACTCAAACACCCATTCCATCTCCACTATCTTTTCTCCTCACTCCGTTCTTCAAGTCCCTTTTCCATTCACCCTGCCGAAGGGGAAGGACTTAGGTACAATCATAAAACTTTAGATGTTTTTTCGTTGTCTATGAAGTTGGTTCCAGATCTGGTTATAGCTATTACGAGTGCTAAGGTGATGGTGGATGAGAGGAAATGCCAAGTGAATTGAACAATTGGCACCTTAGTAACTGAAACTAAAAATATTTGAATTGTGTAAACAAAGAGAGGTCTTTTGCTTTGCCTTCACTTGTTATGCAAAGTGAACATGTCCATTTAAAAATGTCTGGTAATTTAGGATTCAAAGATATGTTTCTTCCATGAGACATTCGGTAAGCTTTCCATTGACAAATTTGTCTCTCCAGAGAAAAACCAGCTCTGTTAAGGTGAACTTAGTACTAAACAGAGAAGGGAGTTAAGGGGTGGAATGGCATTGGTGGGCAGAGTAAGCAAATAACGCCAGAATAGAAGTTCATAAATTGGAAGTCCTCATTTCCTACTCTGGTCTATTTAGTAACTTCTTGGTGTGTTCTAATCCTTATGGGTAAAGAGGTAACAGGGAAGGAAAAAAAACCTGCAATAAGTAGAGCATGTGTGGCTCTTTATTGTTGTTTCATCCACTTCACTGGTTGAATGATTGATAGCTTTATGCCTTAATAGCTACCTCTCAAGGGCCGACCTTCCATATGTTTATTTTGCAGCAGTGACTAGACATTCATTTTGTGATTTAGCCAGTTAGCGAGATCCTTTAATCTTGTATTACACTACACTTGATCCAAAAGAAAAAGAAAACAGGACTTCCCGTCTTTACTTGTAGTAGAGGAAAATTAGAAAAGTAATTTTAATCACTTCAATTTTGTTCATTTCTGCAGTTGTGAGGGATTGATTATCAAAACACTAACTAAAGATGCTACATATGAGCCTTCAAAGCGGTCAAATAACTGGCTAAAACTGAAGAAGGACTACATGGAGAGGTATGTGTCAGGAGTACTTCTTTGGATATGTTTTTGCTTGAACTTGTGGAAAATTTTCAGTCTTAACAATTTGAGTTTCAGTATTGGCGACTCACTGGATCTGGTACCAATTGGTGCTTTTCATGGTCGGGGGAAACGTACTGGTAACTTTATCTACTTTTACGCGGCTAAACTGGGCCTTACTATTTTTTTGGTTTATTTGGCTAATGCACTCGTTTTCGGACAGGTGTTTACGGAGCCTTTCTCCTAGCTTGTTATGATAGCAACAACGAGGAGTTTCAGAGCATCTGTAAAATCGGTAAGCTGTCTACTCCTGTAAACACTAAGTGACAACAATTTATCCTACTTATATACTTGGGTGTTTACATGCCATGCTTTTTTATGGTTAGGAACTGGGTTTTCTGAATTACAGCTTGAGGAACGCTCTTCCAGCCTTCGTTCTAAAGTTATTCCTAAACCAAAGGTTGCATTTTTCATCTTTCTTATGTTGTGTGGAAGCACTTTGCTTTCAGTTAGTGGGATTCTTGTGCCCCTCTAACATATGTGCGATATGCAGTCATATTACAGGTATGGGGAAACTATCAATCCAGATGTTTGGTTTGAACCTACCGAGGTAATAGCTTTTACATTTCACACATTTGAAACTAGTGAAAGGAAGTTAGTTCTGTTTATATTCTTCTTTGGTGCATAATGTGAGCATAACATCCATATCTTCAACGTTTCCTGTTTTACGTAACTATCTTATGGGAAACATCCATATCTTCTGCGTTTCCTGTTTTACGTTACTATCTTATGGGATTCGTGTATGTTGATTACTCATGAATCTGTTATTGGGGTTATAGTTTTGAATGTACTGGAAATGAATGGGCTTCGCCTCAAGCCCTACAGGCCTTGTTCCCTTTTTTTTTTCTTGGCAGCTGTTTGCTTTTAAAAGCAGTACCCCTTGGATGTCATTGTAGGATTCGAGATCTTATGAAGTCCACTAATTTGATAAACTGTTGAACTGACATTTTTCTGCCTTTTCAAACTTCTATTTGGGAAAAAGGGTCAATAGCCTTTTCATGTAGATATAGGTTGTGGATTTTATCTCGTGCTGTCAAAGGTGCGTTAGACCCTGAAAGTAGGTTCAAAGCAGGCTGAACACTTCGCTTGGCTTAGCTGGAACTTCAGTGCAGTAACCAAGGCACTAGGGCTAATGCCTCAGCAACGATGGGCTTTATCTTGTCGAGGCAACAGTAAACATAAATATTCACCTAATTGCAAAATTTTCAAGCTCTTTATCCATAGAATTGTTGTGCATATAAGTGTTATATTCTTGAATGACATATGAACTATTTTATTTTATTCTTCATTTGTACCTTCTTTGAAGCTGTGCTTTAATTGCGTTTTGCGCTTAAAATCTCGATTGAGCTCAACGCTTTTATTTTTACACTTTTTGCCCTTGATAACACTGATTTTACCATAAATCTTTGTTAATATCAGGTCTGGGAAGTTAAAGCTGCTGATCTTACTATCAGCCCTGTCCACCGTGCTGCCCAAGGTATCGTGGATCCCGCGAAGGTATGAATATAACATGCAATGAGAAAACTGAATCTTGCACTTCTACGCCTGCGTAAGCAGTTCTTCATTGCTTGGCTTATCATGCCAAAGCATTTAACAAAAGTTACTAGTGCCTTTATATATCGAACCCGAAACAGTTGGGACAATCTCTTATTCTAATGTGAAGAATAAATGCCAATATAGTGTTGATTAGTGGCAAGTTAAGGATAATTATATCATTTACTCTTTCTTGTCACAGGGAATTTCGTTACGATTTCCACGTCTGAGCCGTGTACGAGAAGACAAGAAGCCTGAGGAGGCCTCATCAGCAGATATGGTGATCTTTTCTTAAATTTTTCGTCATCTCATCTTTTGCTGGTTTATATTCTATTTACTCATGACCTTGTTGGTTTGAACTCTTAATCTCCTCATGCTTTGCTTCTCAGGTAGCGGATATGTATAACGCTCAGAAACACAATCAAAAAAACAATCAGGATGACAACGATGAAGATTAATCAAAGACCACTCGCGCGTCTAAAAGTGATCAGGAAGGCAAGGGAATGAAGACAACTAATCAAAGTTCGCTTCGTCTAAAAATGATCAGGATGACGATGAAGAAGACTACTCAAAGATCGTGTCACGTCTAAAAAGAAATGATCAAATATCGCGTTCACATCTCTTAACTGAATGAATGATCATGTCCATTGTACAACAGACTACAGATTGATGTCCTTGGCAGATATAAGTTGCCTCAAACCAATTTTGTGAAAGTTGATCTATTAGTCAATGTGTCAACACTTGTTGTATGTATGATTTGATCAGTTAAAAAGAAAATTTTCAAGTGTTCCCCAATTGCTTTTTTATTTTGCTTTACTTGAACCGAGGGTCTATTAGTACCGTCTTTACTGTCTCAAGATAAAGGGTGAAGTCTGTTCACAATCCTAGATTTGTATTTCCTTTTCGAACCTGTTTTGTTTTGCTTTACTTGAGTCGAAGGTCTATTCCCTCTTAGCTGTCACAAGATAAGAGGTGAACTCTATATAAAAGAGCAAATCTTTGATCTTCACTGCCAAAAACATACTGTTACACCTATCCTCAATTTACCTTAGGTTGGACTAGAACAGTTTATTTTTTGAAATTTTCAGTTAAATTTAGTCACCTTTTTGAACCTACATCAAGAGGTACACATTAATGACACATTCTTTTACAAAAAAAAAATTAGTTTCCCACCTACCTATTTTGGGACTCGACTAATCTGGATGTGCGCTAGAAACTCCTACGCAAAATCGCTTCCTATCATTGGCGACTCTATTAAGTACTAACCACGAGATGCCAAAATATAAACAAGTAAACATAAAAGAGGCTACAAGGATAAAATATATGATATATCTACATATTTTACTATGTAATCACAATCTTAATCCATTAGAAACCAATAATTAACTAGTAAAATATGCATATACAGTTAGAATAATCAAAATTTACAACTAAAAGTGTAATCCCACAAATAGGTTTGGATTGGTAATGTATATAAAGAGTCACACACTTTAATAGTGAGGTTGTTTTTGATAAATTCTCAATAATTAATCAAGAGACCAACAACAACAACATACGTTGTATAATGAACAGAAGAGAGGTTGATTTCCGATAGAATCTCGACAATCAACCCAAAAGACCAAAGAACAAAAATTTTAAAAACAAAGAGAGGTTATTCCGATAGAATTACGCAACAAAGCAAATTTATACTATTTAATTACTCATCATAGCTATAGTTTGCTATAATTACCACTGGCGACTAATATTATACATTAATTACGTGGGCTGACTTTGAATTTGTTTAATTAGTCATGTTTGTATATATATAATTTGCCAGAATATACAAATACATATGTATAATATACAATTATTTAACCTGTATACATATACAATTCACCTCTCTCCCATTCTCTGCCCTCACTCGCTCGCGTCTCTCCTCCCTCTCCCAATCTCGCTTGCCCTATATAGAAATGTATATGTATAATATAAAATATATACATATACAATTCACCTCTCTCCCACTCTCTGCCCTCTCTCGCTCGTCTCTCTCCTCCCTCTCTCGATTTCTCTCTCCTCTCTCCTCCATATAACATATAGCTACAAATTGTAATTATCAAACTATAACTATGGAGAGTAATTAATTATTTTTAAATGACTATATGTGAAAGTTTCCTTTTTATTTCTATAATTATGTGAACCAACGAGATTTGTTTTCTCCCGACATGTGTGGGAGTGTTTTTTTATATTTGAAAAATTAACTTAAATAGTCTTCCAACTTATTTATAATAAGTGTATAGTTATGGTATAATGTTATTTATAGCTAGCTATGCTAAATATTTTTAGTCGAAGACATAAAATTTGATGTCGATGTGAATATTTGAGGATTTTTTAGAATTATTTGATGAGTAACAAAGTTTTTTTATGGATATAATTAGAAGTAACGACCAGTTTTATAGTATTTTAATTGGAAATTGGATTTGGTTTTAAAAGAATTACTCTTTTTTTACTTTTGTGACGTTGAGTCTGTTTGAGTTAGCTGATTATATATTTGATAAGAAGGGCTAAGAAGTTATTCCTAAAAATTACTTTTTAAAAATCTTCTAACAAAGTATATTATGAGTCTTAAATTAGATATCATGATGCCAACTTTTAAATTGATTGAATTGAACGGATCAAAACATATTAAGTTAATAAATGAGTCGATTATTAATCCTCTTATACTTATACAGATTAGGATTTAGGAAGTAATAAAGTTTTGACAGAATGGTTACTATCAATAAATTTGCTATTAACAGTAAACTATAGAGGTTTATCGTAAATACATAACATATGTTTATATGTTTACCTTGTTGTGTAATTTTTTCTAAATATTATGTGTTTATAAATCATCTCTTAAAGGTAAAATAAGAAGCTCAAGATTAAATTATTATAAAATATAAAAATGTGTCATTCTATTGAAATTAATTACAAAAAATATCTCATAAATTGAGACAAAAGAGTTTATTATAACTTACAATTTTTCAGCATATCATTATAACTTCTTCTTTTTTTTTAGTTTATGTGAGAAAATTTAATGAAATGATGGCAAATGATATAAAATGTACACTTTTATGAACTTAAGATCTATTATACAGAGTAATTTCTATTTTTTAGCACACAATTTCTTCTATTAAATTCCCATTTTCTTGATTAATCTAAATTTACCTTTCGTTATATAATATTCTATACATGACATAACTATCTAATATAATAATTAATATTTTAAAGGTGATAACATGTTATACATATCATGCCATCGAAAAATCAGAAAAATACTTGTTAAAAGCTCAAATTTTATTCTTAAAAAGAGTTCAATCTAATTTTTGTTGGTATTATTAATATTCTAATTTCCATGTGATTGTTAGATGTTTGTGAACCATATGGGCGTCTTAACAACAAAGAACATGCAAAGTGCAACAAAAGGATAGTAGGTTGACATGTTTTTCATAAAAAAGTTTGGTCTTTTGACTCTAAAAGCCCATGGGATTATTTAAGCGTTTGATTGACAAAGTTATGCGATAGTGATATTATATCGTTTAACGTAAAGATGGTCTTTGATGTATACTAGAATTTGGTCTTCTTTATTTATTTTTTCTATTTTTTTTTCTGTTGGCGGAAAGTAATAGTATCTAGTGTAAAATAATTGAGACGTGTTGAAACTAGCTTAGACACCGCTATTACAGAAGAAAAAAAGGGATATTTACGCGATGCGTAGGTCTTTCGAAATATCGCCATCATTTTCAAACTTGAAAACCCCCATCTTGTTGTTAGATTTCTTTAACATGTCTTGTGATTATGATTGATTCAATTAATGTTGTCCAAGAATATTGGATATTCACATTGAGGCTCGATTAAATTGAGATTCGCGCATTTTAGAGTCTATATTTGCGGTCGTTTTTTGATAAGATATTTTTCATTCCTAGAAGTTCGAATTCGTGAACCATCCCACCACGGTTCATGTAGATATCAATCATTTTCACACTTGCAGTTGTAAGCACTTTGTGTATAAGCTTTACACAAGATATGTTAGATTTATGGGAGTCTACCTGAACAAAGAAAATAAATTTCCTCTACGTAATTTGGTCTTTTAAAATGATCAATTTAATTTTCTTCAAACTTGCTTCTCTTTTTGTCCACATTTTGTTACTTTTACAAGAAATAAAACATTATTAAGATGATTCAATTAATGTTGTCAAATGTGAATATGCATGTATTAAAAAAAACTATTATTCTCCATACAAATCACACCCTATGTATGATAAGAAAGCAAATAATTTGGTATTTGAGGTCATTCGAAAGATAGAGGATGTGACAGAGGTTATAGCGACTTCCATGTTATCTATCGACTTCAAAACAATCAAAACTCGGAACTATTACTTTTGGATTTTACTGGAGTAAATTTACATCTCTTTGCTTAGTAATCATCTCTTTTCTATGCGTAATTTTCAATTACTAGAGTTGTTCGATAGTAATGCTGATATGAGTTAACAAAGTACTATTTTATCAATATATGTGTCTAAACACACATAAATTAATATAAACACTATTACAATTATAAACACAAGAAAAAAAGTTAAATATATTCTTAAATGCGAAATTTTGCAAATATATCATTGGTTCTTCTTGTGGGGGGTTTGGTATGATAGCCCCCCCCCCCTCCCCCTTTCATAATTGTGAAAAAGAAAAGATTCTCTTAATAAATTAATTAATTTAAGAGAAAAGGTAGAAAGAGAGAGAGAGAATGATTAAGAGAGATAAATCAAATCAAATTAAAATAATTAGTTTTTAACATTATATTAGAGTAGTAGATCCTAATTTTGATTTGTGGGTTCCCACTCAATAACTCACTCACCAGACAAGGTTGAGACCTTAGACCCTTCTCTAACAACTCCATAGTCCACACCCCAACCCCCTCTCCCCCAAAGAAAAAAAATATAAAAGCTAGTATTTTCGTTTAGTCGAATGAGGTTTGTTTATGGTGATTAAACATTTTTGTAGATCGATAGATTAAAGGTTGGAGTTGAAAGGTAAGTGAATATTGGTGATTCTCTTAAAAGAGTGAGAAAGGAAACTTTGAAGTTAAGCGTATTTGAAATAAGAATAGTATTAAAATGAATGACCTATTAACGGGAAGTTACTTCTCGTGTTGCCTCTCTCTTTTTAAAAAAGAGTCCCTAGGAATTGGTGGTTATAGTAAAAGAACCAATAATGTATTAAAGAATCTTGGAATTGAGTACATTATTGATTTGTTCAAGTTATTAAACACCTCCATCATCAATAGATAGATCAAAAGTTCAATGATAGAACACTACTGATTTTCTTTGATTGAAGGTTAAACTCGTGATAGATAAAGAATAAGTGAGAACATTATTGATTCTCGAGGAGGGTAAGGTCAAAAATCTTGAGACTGAATTTCCCTTCTCTCTTTTCCAAATTATCTAAAGAACATAAGAGAAAAAAACCAAGAAAATGCAAGGAGGAGGGTTCACTACCAATCAATAGGTTGAACATTATTGATCCTCACTTTTCGAAGGTTCGAGTCATACTAAAAGATGAGTGAGAACGTTATTGATCGAAAAATCTTAGAGATTTAGAATTTCACTTCTCTAGCTCTAGCTCTTCTACCAAACTATATAAAGAACAAAAGAAAGAGAGTGAACTCACTAGACAATGCAACTAAGCAAATTTATATCAAGAATCATGATGGAGAGAAAAAAGATTACTCATCAAACTCTAAATGATTATAATAATATTGAAGGAAAGAGACAATCCAACCAACATACTATTACTAACCAAACCAAAAAAAAAAAAAAAAACTAAAAATTGCTCAAAACAATAATCTTTTTCTTCTTTCCCCTCACTCACTCTTTCCTAAACCAAACCTCTTCAATTTTGTACAAAAATTTCTAAAAATCAGTTCTTTTTTTTCTTACTAGTACTAAAAATTGTATCTTTTTTTTCATTTGGTAACTCAAAGCACAACCCTTTGGTATTTGTTTCCAATGTTAGAATCATCAAAAAGAACACCACTACCCCTTTTCTTGTTTAGTCTTCCACAGTTGTTAAAAACATTAAAAATTGGATCTTGACATGGTATAACCACAGGGGGTGGTGGGATTTCATAGGAGTCCATTGGGGGTGGGGGGTGGCGCCATTGAGGTAAAGGACCAGCAAGAAGGAGTGTTTGTAAAAGTGGTCCTGCTTGCATAACAGCTTGTAAAAATTTTCCATTTTCAGGTAATGGTTTGTCTATAAGAATAGGCAAATCTTGTTGTTGTTGTTGATCTTTTTCTTGTGGAGATGAAACAATGCTTTCATCACAATCTGAAGATGAAAATGATCTGTTTAGAATTGGTTCATCTTCAATGCTTGAAACACCAGACAATGGACCTGTTTGTTGAAACACCAGATGTTGTTGTTGTTGCTGCTGTTGAAACACAAGTTTTTCCAAGATTAGTTTTTGGCATTTCTCTTGAGCTTCATTTTTCTCATTGATGGTTCTGTTTAACAAATCTTTAAGCTGGTTTATTTCATCTTCTCTGATTTTTAGCTCTTCTTGAGCTTTCAACCTTGTGTTCTCCAGCTCCATTGTTGTCAGCAACAGTGTCTGACTTAGCTCATCCATGCCCTGGAAAAAAAAATTCAAGAAAAACAAAACCCCATCAACATTTAGCTCACAAATTCCAAAAAAAAAAGAGACCCCTTTTCAAGATTTTGAAATCATATTCCAAGAAAAGAGAACCACTTTCAAGATTTTGCAATCACATTTCAAGAAAACTAAACCCCATCAACACTTTGCTCCAAAATTCTAAGAAAAGAGACCCCTTTATAGATTTTGCTCTAAATTTCCAAGAAATCAAAACCCCATCAACATTTTGCTCCCAAATGCAAGAAAAGAGAACCCTTTTACAAGATTTTGCTATCAAATTTCAAGAAAACAAAACCCCATCAACATTTAGCTCCCAAATTCCAAGAAAAGATAACCCCTTTACAAGATTATGCTATCAAATTTCAAGAAAACAAAACCCCATCAACATTTAGCTCCCAAAATGCAAGAAAAGACAACACTTTTAACATTTTTGCTCTAAAATTTCAAGAAAAGAAAGCTCTTTTAACATTTTGTTCTCAAATTCCAAGAAAAGAAAACCCCCATCAAGATTTTATTCTCAAAATTCCAAATGGCCATACATTACCCACAATAACAAGATGATTGAAAATGCATAAAAATGTAGAGTAGTGAGAAACTATGCTAACCTTGCCTTGGCAGAAGTAAGTCCAATTAAGAAGAGTACTTCTTTGGTTATCCATAAACTAAAGTCTAGTAAATTTACTTAAATTTATGAAGAATTTTGGTTTTTTTTTTTTAATAATCTATAGAAGGAAGAAATATTTTTATTTTTTTAAAAAAAAGGCAAAAGTAGTGTGAAGAGAGAAAGGAGAAAAGGGAAGTAGTATTGTTACTTTGTTAGATTGCTCTGATTTGCTCCCTTATAAGGACTACTTTTTGACACTGTGTTAGCTCATTTTCTCACTTGGCACTATGTTTTTCTAAGGGGACATTTTTCTTTGTGTAATTAACAATAAAGGACAATAAGTTTTGGAACTTGACACTTTGGGTACAAAAAAACTCACAACCTACAACGACGATAACAACGACCTTATATTATTATTCAGTGTAATCACGTAAGTACAATTTAGAAAAAATAAAATATAGTATCTTTGTTGAATAAAGATTATTTCTGATAGATTTTCGATTAAAGGATGTATTTTTGAAAAGCTCACAAACTATTTCTACAAAATTTGACTTGGTTAAAAAATGATTTATGCACTTGTTAGAGCAACTTGCAAGTTGCAACCTTCTTTGCTTTTCCAAGTCTTTGTGAAAAATTGGTTCCTACTTCTATAACATCCTTTTCATGACAAAGGTTAAGAACAAGACATTTCTTTAGTCTAAGATTAAGGGATTGTTAAGATTAGATATTGATTATCCAAATCGCTTCAACAAATATATATGATTACGTATAACGAGACTAGAATATAATTCTTTCGAAAGACCTCTCATTTGTAGTTGATCGTGGTTCATTCGAAAGGCCTCTTGACCTGTTATGATTTTTTAGTCTAGTGGTCGAGGTATCTCAAAAATTGTTTGAGCATGTTCAAACAAGTATTGCATTCTTTTATTTCTCGATTCTCATAAAAGAAATTTCTGACTCCATCATTAAATTAATCAATGAGACTCATACTGATACATGTGATTGTACATAATAAACAAGTTTCTAATGAGTTAGTCGAAGCAACTTTGTTTCTCTTTTGTATAATGAGACTAGATTATAGGTTCTTTCGAAAGACCTCATTCGTAGTTAATCATGGTTTATATACAAACAAATTATCAAATTCCCTCGACATAATAGAATTCCTTAGTCTAGTAGTCGAGGTATCTCAAAAATTGCTTTAACATGTCCTAATTC
The DNA here is from genome assembly GCA_022817965.1 of Solanum lycopersicoides. NCBI lineage: Eukaryota > Viridiplantae > Streptophyta > Magnoliopsida > Solanales > Solanaceae > Solanum > Solanum lycopersicoides. The sequence continues at coordinate 68,919,606 of CM040628.1, read as the reverse complement.
AAGGATCGCATTCTTGCGCTTCTCGAACCTCCTATGTAAAATTTTCGACTCTATTATTAAAATAATCGACTGAGACTCATAATAAATCTAAATACTTCGCAATAGATGAGACAAAAAAAAAGAAACAAGTGATAGTAAATATTGATATTTCTAAGTAAATTTTTTTATTCGAACTATGTATATAATAATAAGTACTACTAATACTCATTAAATAAAAGAAAAATTTACGAATTAATTGAGGTACGCGTAAAATGTTTTATAAAAAAAGGAAAAAGATATATAGGTGTAAGACTCTAGAGTAGAAAGTAACACAAGTACCTAAGTTGTCCACAATATAATGCTTGAATTTCCAAAAGAAAAGAAGGTATATAGATAGGGTTAAAAGACAAAATGCAGAAAAATCCAAGTTGGCTGATGGCTGTTTTTGAGACTTTACAAATCAGCGCCAAATGCGGGAGTAAAGACAACTCCATGTCTACTCTCTACTCATAGTTACGACTTCTTCATTACTGTATTTTTTTTATCGTAATTATATTTTATTTAAGTTGAAAATTCTTCGAATAATTTTATGAAATTATATCGATAGTTTCACATATTATAAATAACATAGGAGATATTTTTATTTTTTTTAACTGAATGAATCTTTAAAGTCTCTAACCGCTTAACTTTCGATGCGGTTCGGGTCATAAATGAAATGTGAAAAACCCTATCCTTCTCTCTTTGGAAAAAGGGGTGTTTCCAATTCCATCGTTGTTGAAAAGAATTATATCTTTTCATATTACTTAAAATATATGTATTTTGGCGTATACAATATTATCTATCTTAACTGAAAATAAAATATATGTATTTTGACGTATATAATATTATCTATCTTAACTGAATATCGTATGAATATGGTTATGTAACATTTGTGATCGATTGCATATGCATGTGTATGTTTTTAAAGTAGAAGTTGAACGAATGAGTGAATAGTTATTTACTTATGTACGTGTGTTTAGTGATAATTAAAATTTTTTAGATACACAAATACATACTCTATTATATTGCGAAAAAGGCATATTTCGAATAATTTGTGTAATAATAGAAGTATAAATAGATTTTGTATTTTTAACAAATATATATTAGCTCTGAATAGTATAATAATACATAAATATATTTAGACATTTTCCACATTTCACTAATCTCGATGAGTTTAATTATTGGCTATAAAACACCACATGCAATTGAAAGAAAAAAATGATTATATCTGTATGGTAAAAGTAATCTCGAAGTTTAACTGCTAATCATTAGTTCCACTGGTTTGTTTTAGAATTAATTATCATTATTATTATTATTACTCCAATTATTATTATTATAATATAAAGAGCTTTCCCACAATAAAATATTATTTTATCTTGGATTTATTATTAGGTTGAAAAGTACTGCTTACACAGAAGATGGAACATAGTTTATTGAGTTTAACTTTACAATATTTCTCCACAGAATTACATATAGATTATGCAAATTAAAATAAATATTAAATTAAAAAAATAACTTTAACAATTTTTTCTCCACAAAGTAATATATAATTTCAAATGTGTAATGATATTAACAATAATAACCTTTTAAGTGATGTGTACTAATTCTTTCATTTCAATTCACGTGACGTAGTTTGAATTGACATATATATTTTTTAGAAAAAATTTATACGAACTTGATATTTTAAATATGTTGCAAGATTTGTGCAATTATAATTTTTTTTGAAACTTATAGTCTTAAATATATCGTAAGATCTATTATATAATTATAAAAAAAAATTGAGATATAATTAAAATTTAAAAATATAAGTATAATTTTGAAAATATTACGAATATAACAATAAAAACCTTAACGATTGAAACCATCCAGTTTATCCTTACCAAGTAGAATCCTAAAGAAAAAAAAGCAAGACATGAGCAATATTGTGTAGACTTGTAAGTCATTAGAGTAGAAAAAAAGAATTTTAAAAAGACTCAAACTTAACACTAATGGAAAAATTAAATAATTTAGCCCATTTTTTGTGCTAGACTATTCTTGAGAATGTTATTCTTTTTATTATTATATATAGAGTGTTTTTTTTTTAGTGAATCTTAGATATATAACGTGAATATATATTTTCATTTTATTAAATCATTTAATTATTGATAAGTTGAGAATTTTTTGTAACTTAATTAATTGATTATGTTTTTCTTTTAGAAAAAAGTTATGCTTAAGAAAAAAATCACATGGGCTGCTGATCCACAAGAATTTTGGAATGTAATTTTCTCAATGTAATACAAAACGTTGTTATCTTTCAATTTGTTTTTTCTGTTGTGTTATTAAAAGATGTAAAAAATTAAGTTTGAAGAAATAAAAGTAATCAAAATCAGTCTCTTTCCTTTAAAAAAAAAATAGTTTTTTTTTGACTTGGTGTAATTTTTTAAATACAATTTAGAGAAATTATATTATTATCCAAGGTAAGAAAAGTTAGACACTAAATTGTAATTTTCTAGAATTTTTTTTTGAAAAAAAAAATAAAAACAAACTTTTTGAGTAGATGGTTGAATTAATTTGACTTAGTCATGTATTTCACCTTTGACAAAAATGGGGTTTATTTTTTATTATAAAAGAATTCATGCATTATGTTATTTAATGTACCAAAGTTTAAATAATATGTTCGAGGAGAGGTAGAGGTATGTAGGCTGAAAAAATATTGAAATAGCTGATTAGACATGACATGATGCGATCTCAAATTGCAGAGGATATGATTTTAGATAGAAAGGTGCGAAGATCGTATATTAGAGTAGAAGGTTAGTAGATAGTGGAATATTGGTTTGCTTATTAGTGTTTGTCGTTGTATTAGCCATATTCCTGTAGGTTTACTTTTCGATATCTATCATAATTTGTTTACTAGGTTTTGTCTGCTGCACTATTTTGTTGTTTGTATTATTTTTTTTAGGTCTTATACTAACTCTCTTATTAGTTGTTATATTTTTATCATTGTTTTCTTCTTTTTTATACCTGAAATTGATGCACTTGTATCGAGAGTCTTTCAGAAACGATATCTCCATCTTTACGAGATAGTGATAAAGTCTGCGTACATTTTATCTTTTCAACTAAATCACATTTATGAGATTTTATTGGATATATTATTGTTGTAAAGTTTAAATAATATAGTTACGTATAGAAGTTTTCTTAGGAATGTACTATATATGTATAAAAAATTATCATGCATAATCGTGACAATTAAGTATTAAATTAAACTTCATAATTAAATACACTATAATATATTAATGAAAAATAGGTAAAGGGATCTTTTACTTTTGCTTTGAAATTTGAGAGAGCCTTTTATTCCCTTTTGATATTTTAATTGTATTAATATATCAGACTTTATCCTATTTGGAATGTAGTGTGTGAATATAAATAACTCAAATTGTAGAGGGGAAAAAATTAAAATAATAAAAGTATAAGGCCATAGTCTTGTGGATATTGTTAGGATATAAATAATATGTAAATTTAAATTTAATCGAATTAAATATAAATATGATTACTGAGTGGAAAGTATTTTTAGAAAAAAGGTAAATTTTGTAAATAGTATTACTTGTATTTGAATTTGTCAAAATAGCATGCTTACAACTTTATTTAATTATTTTTTATTTAGAATGACTTAATTTATTTATTGTCATCGGTAAAAATATGATAGAATGAGAAGTACTCTCTTTCATATAACCTTAATCAGAGATCTCGTCTTTAAGTATTGTTATAATGGATACGAAATCATTTTTAATAGGAAATATTTTACGCCACTCAAAAATGAAAATATAAATCTACTAAAAGACAATTGTTTACTCTTTCTTTGTTTTTTTTTGTGTATTTTTTTCGTTTGTGTAACACGAGTTTTGAAATTTTATTGTCCGACTAATGTACATGTTTTTCTTGGACAGTCATTTTTTTTTTAATTTTAAAGAAATCGTTTATTATTAATTTTATTCAAACTCTGTATATATGTTAAATTCAGAAAATATGAACAAATATAAATTCTGAACTCATTTATATCAACACTCGAGACCAATCATTTTAGAATTGTAGAATCATAAATTCGTCTTTACTTCAAGTTTTTAATTTTTTATTGAAATCCTGAATTTGTCTTAATTACTTCGAACTTTTTAAATTACTAAAAATCGTATATTCTTTTGAAGCCTAAATTGTGAGGAGCTCCATTAGCTTTGAATAATTGTTTGAACGAGTTACATTTACGTACCATTAGTGTCAATATTGACATATATTTAATAATTGGTAAGTAGAATTTTGTTGTTGAAAGTAAGAAGTTAATTAGCCTAAAGCAAAGGGAATTGATCTTTCCAAATTATAAAGTACATATTACACAATTATAAGAACAATTTTGAAGTACTTGTAAAATTACTTTATACTATACACATCAATATCTCAAATCATGTATTAATTAATCAGTAGAATTTTCTATCTTTGAAATTTTAAAAATATACCCTCAAGCAAAGGGAACATTTTTATTGGCAAATGAACATTCCAAAACATGGACTTTGAATGTGTTAGTTTTACTACAACTTATTGGTGTGTTTCAAAGATAGATGTGTCACGTCGCATTCAAGCATTGAATGAAGGGAGGGAGGCTTGGTTGGGCAAGGTTATCGCAATACTTCCACCGTTGTCTTTTCTTTGTCGAGGTTGCTTGCAATCTTACTTCCTCCAATCCCAAAATAGCTGCATTTTTCTTTTCTCGAGAGTCAAGTTGACTATATTTTTCAAGACTAAGTTGATTAAAATTAATCAATTCAACAACAATAATATACTCAGTGTTTGGTTAATGTGTACGCAATCTTATTCCTATCTTGTAGAGGTAGATTGTTGTTTCTGAATTATGATAGACTGTCAACTCAAGTAAATCATATTAAAATCAAATAATGAAGGATCTTAAATTAAAATTTATATATACAAATATTATAAAGTTTTAACTCTTTTCATATTAATACGTTTTTTTTTTAAAAATGTTAATCCAATTTTCATTACTTAAATCTCGAGAAATGAAAAACGATAAATAATTTAGGACGAAGGAAGTATATAGTAAGCAAACACCACGTACAAAGAATGGCACTTATATTTTGACTCAAATAGAAGAATATTGAACTTAATTATTTTTCACAACATGCTGCTTTTTTAAACCCAACATGTACTCATTTTCCCCAATTTATACTCTTCAAACTTGTACTGAATTTTGTTATATTGGGGAAGGAGTCAACTTAATATACTTTCAATAATAATAATAATAATAATAAAATACTGACAAGGATATATTATAGTAGATAAGTCTGTCTTTTTTAAATAAGAGATTTCAGTTTCGAGTCTTGAATATGAAAATATGTTTGGTAGGGAACATTTCCTCCGAATAAATCTTACGCATAACTAAATTTCAATTTATCAAACTTCAATATAAGTATCGAACATCGAATGAGAAATCGATTAAAATTAGTCTTTGAAAAAATAAGAGATAGATTTTATTTTTTGGGGGTAGGTTTACAAAGTCATGTTGGATGGAAAAGAGTTAGGCTTCCATTTTGACAAAAAGGATAATATATAGTGCGTTACACCTCAAATTAGTGTCAAACAGTAATTTATAACATGTTTAAAATTTTAATACCATGATTTAGATTTATTAAAAGAAAAATAAGGGTTGATTATTGGGAATTAAGCAAAACCAGAAAATTAAAACCTCTAGCGCAATGTTATACTATAAGGTTTTGCATCGTCGTAAAGGGACATGCGTTGTTGTCCCACTGACCTAGATCGTCTGAGAAATCAAGCGCATTATAGAATAAATTATTACATACAAAATATAGTTTAGGTGGATAAATCAAGAAGTTTTCTCTTTAGATATGAAAACCAACGATAGGTATGTCTCGTGGCGGAGAGAAGAATTTCCAAGCCTTCAGCGCGATATTCACGTGCTTTGTCACACACTTAAGACGTCATGCTCATAAAATACATTAATTTTACATTTTTTTGAATGGATAGTTTATCGAAAACAATTATTTTACTTTACAAGTTCAATATAAGTTCTGCATATGCTCTATCGTATAAGGTATCGTGGACTTGTCAATGAAGGCAATTTTAATATTTTCTACGGTTAGATTTAAAGTTTTTAGAACATATAATGACAATTATGAATATGTCATTCTTTGAGGGAATCTCTAAACGGTCACAATGATTATTATATTTTTATATTAAAGTAATTGGAAAAAAACAAAAAAATTATGTATAAAAAATATTCTTAAGTGCCCAATTGTCAAAGAAATATAGTTATTATTGCAACACAACCAACAGATAATGTTTAAATTATCTACCATGCCGTGTGGGTCCAATATGTTTTTTCTACTGTAAACTTTGTGGACAAAAGAGAAAAAACCGTTGGCTTTCATAAAAAAATAAAAAATAAAAAATAATAAAGGAATTGAAAATATATATTTTAAAATAATTATAAAATTTTAATTAAAACTATTGAATCCAGCTAAACATGTATGTTTTTTCCTGAACTGGAAGATGGTGGCCTATGATGTTTTCTCTAGTAACACGATTCGAAAAACAAATTATAGAAGTTGATGAACCGCAAAAATAATATATTTAATTGAACCAAGTATTTTTGACATATAATACAAAATATATGAGAATTCACAAAAGATAACTATTAAACTATGAATTCATGATTTTGATATTCCAACCGATTTAATAGTAAAAAACTAATATTAATTTCACTAAATATAAATTGTAGATTTGTCTCTTGCAAACTAGTTATCAAAAAAATTGTATTAGTTAGCAATTTTAGTAATGAATCAAATAATTAACAACAAAGTTCATAATTAATTTCAATTTTTTTCTGTCGCATCGAACATTCTACGAAAGTGATGACTATAATCTATATTTGGTAAAAGTAAAATCATGGTTTAACTGTTAATTAATATTAACCATAATCATTAGTCCACACTAATCTATTTAATTAACCTAGTAACTAGTAATCATTGTTGAACCTATTTTTACTCTACTAGTAGAAACCAAAAGAAAAGCTAAAACATAACCACATATATATTGTATAGTAAGTCTTTGGAATATAAGAATAATTTAACATAATTCTAATGTAAAAGCAGGAACTTTTTTTTTAACAATTTGTGTTAATTAACTAATTTTAAGAATATCTACTTTTTTTTTCTTTTTGAAAATGACATCCATTTTTTGCTCAAAGTCGCACACTCAATTGACAAACTTTGACATGTGCTAGTTTAAAAATAAAAATAAAAATAGATAATCTGATGCATAAAACATTTCGTAATCATACATAAAGTTCGAAATAAGCCTCACCTCAAGTCTCAAGGGGTGAAAATGTGAATAATATAACTTAATATAAGTATTAATAACTTATTTCACAGTTCGAACTCGTAATTTATTAAAAATTAGAAATAGTGTGTCCTATATTTTTCCATATGAAAGACAACTCACAAGTTTGAATACCTTATGACAGACAGAATATATTCAATATAACATGAAAATTTGAGAAAAAATTGCCTTTTTGGTGACTTTAGTTTAGCAATGGAAGCTTCTTTTTTAAAAATCAAGATTTAATATGATTATCAAATATGAATTTTTTTTATAGGCTGAAGTGCATACGTATCCGATTTTGGAATCATCATCTAAGTTATATTCTTAACGCGTAAAAGTTTACAAGTCCAGCTAACTTGAGAAAAAACTTTAAATATAGTGTATATGAATTAAATTTATATGATTGAAATTCAATATTTTCACTTGGATTTCAATCATATATAATTGAATACATGAAAAAGTTTTTCATTTTTGCTTGAATGTCAATTATATGAGGCTAAATTCAAATTTGTGTTGCTTGTATTTCAGTCATTTTTTGTGTGATGTTCAAGTAGATATGTATGAACATTGTAATACAACCATAACATATGTGAAATTAGAGATTGTCAAGCCTAATAAAAAAAATCAGAAAAATGATATATCACTATAATAAAAATAACTTTTAGCGGTAATTGTCGTGATCCAGATCATTGTGATTGACGCTCACACTAACTCTCCGGTGGGAGAACCATTACTACAACTCAAACTAACAAAATTTTATGAAACTAAGACATTTAAAGATATGAAAGTAAGTTTAAATGCAGAAATTATATAGTCTCCATAAACTCCAAAGGTTTAAATAAACTAACCAAACTAATGCGGAAGAACGATCCCTAGAACCTGAAAGTTATTTTACCATAACTTTACTAACGACAAGTCTAAGAAAAAGGGGTATAACACCGAAACTAAACAACATCCTAACAAATAGTCTGAGTCCGAAGAAAATGGACTTAAATAAGAAAGATCAATGGCACCCTGAAAGAATTGACTCACCTTTGAATCTTATCACGCTCAATAGTCACACTGAGGTTTATCAATAACCGCCTGAAGATGCCCTGTATTCAACAAAGAACAATCAAGTGTAGTATCAGTACACACCTATCGTGTACTAATAGGATCACCCGGCTATTGCAATAAGCACAACATATATCAGAATTGCAACAAGATAAACACATACATGCACATAATATATATATATATATATATATATATATATATATATATATATATATACACACACACATATGGAACCCACGTTCTCTTTTGGAACCCAATTTAATGGTCTTTCATGGAACCCATACCCAAACTATTAGCATATCGATACGTGGTACCCGATCTAATATTTATGCCAGAACGTGATAATTTATTCTATATTTATGTCGGAACGTGACAATCGATCCCATATTTATGTCAGAATGTGGCAACCAATCCCATATTTATGCAGGAACGTGGCAACCGATCCTAGTTAGTGTGTCGAAAGCAACACTCGATCCATTCAACAAATCACAATCACAATCACAATCACAATTACAATGTATATTCTCACAATCATACAACAAGATGTAATTTATGACATGTAGTTCTTTGTTCATACTTATTTACATTACAATGAAGCAATTACTAGCATACATCACGCAAAACATGAAATCACAACCATCACCTACCTCGATTCCAAGCTTGAATCCCCTACAGTACTTGAATCTTTCCTTTCCAAATTCTTTTTGCTTGTTCTAAGTCTACAAACAATAATTTATACGCAAGGATCAACAATCAAAGGTCTATTATTCAGATTATAACGAACTCAATAACCCTAGATCGAACTCATGATCCCCATACCCAAATTAGGACTTTTTTCACCATAATTCTCAAATCAAAACCCTCCCCTATCGATAATTACCCAAAATAAGTTATACAGATCGAAACATGGATTCGGGGAGTAAAAATCTTACCTTTAGCCTCAAAAATGGTGAAAAACTGTCAAGAACACACCTAGAATCGTTCCTTAGCTCTCAAAGTGAAAACGTGCAGAATAAAATATTTTTGAAATTTTATTTTCGATTCAAGTCGTGTATGTCCCGCTATGGTGATCTCAACCCGCCACAGCGACCCCGCTCTGGCGGGAATAATCCCACCACTGCGGCTTGTAGGGAAACAGTGAGCAAATTTAAGAATTTCAAACCTCATTTCCCAACACACCATCATCTCATGACACTCAGAAAATACTCGTTCAAGCTAAGATCAGTTTCAGGAGTTTTACTCACCCGAATTCAATTCCATAATTTCATACGGGTTCATTAACATCTTAGCTATCCACTCATATAATCAAATTCATTAATATAGATCTCTCATTTGTTACCAAATTTCCAGACCTTACTAAATCTGATTTCGTCCAAATCTAGACAATTTAAGAATTCCAAACCTCATTTCACAACACACCATCATCTCATGACACTCAGAAAATACTCGTTCAAGCTAAGATCAGTTTCAGGAGTTTTACTCACCCGAATTCAATTCCATAATTTCATACGGGTTCATTAACATCTTAGCTATCCACTCATATAATCAAATTCATTAATATAGATCTCTCATTTGTTATCAAATTTCCAGACCTTACTAAATCTGATTTCGTCCAAATCTAGACTAGTGTCACGGACCTAGAGAATCTGCTAAGAACCGTGCGGCACTTGACAACTTGCTCACGAATCTTTCACGATCTTGCAAGCTCAAGTAAGCCTTTCACCCTAAGATCGCTAAGAGAAATGCTAAAGAAAGACTTAGAGAGAGATTTTGGAGGAAGAAGTCTTTATTGCTTCTTTGTTGAAAGAATTGGTGGATTGTTGGTGGATTTACAAATGAAATGGCAGATTAGTGAGTAAGTTGTCAAGGGCCACACCGAACTTTAGCAAATATTCTAAGTCCGTGACACTAGGCTAGGAACTCTCGAGTTAATTACTAAGAAAAAGTTTATAGGCTCCAATTCTTTCCTCATTGGCTTTTTCCTAATGACTAAAATTAGGTCGTTACAACAATAAATAGACACATTAATAAAGAGACTTTAACCTTTAGAGATACATACAAAAAGTGCTAATTGTCGCTAAAAATACATATTTAACGGTAATTATTAATTCATTGCCGATAAAATTCATTTTTTATGTAATATATAAACATTTAATTTTTATTAATAAATAAATAAATTTTAAATAGCGATGTCTAAATAGTTTACCCGTCACTTACTTCTTCTTTTTACTCTACACAACAGCACACTTAAACCCACACCAACATTTTATTTCCTTTTAAATAATTGTTAGGCAGTGTTTATAATTTTGACATTTAAAATTCTTATTTTTCTTCACATCTTTTTTTTAAAAAAAAATTAAAAAAAATCAGATTTGATCGTTGAATTGGTTTGACTCTGTCACACTTTTCATTTTTTTCATCTTTGACAATGGTATGATTATAAAAAAAAATTATGCATTATTTTATTTCAAAAATTTTAATAATAATAAAATTACGACTGAATTAACAGTCTTAAAAGACTGTTATATGTCTGCAAATTAAAGATATACCATGCACTATTATGTTATATTAAATATTAAATCAAAAGTCATAATTATAATATACCAACAATGCAAATTAGGTGAAGGATCTTTTACTTTTGCTTTAATGTCGAGGCTGTTTTTTCTATCGATAACGATTGTGATAGAGTTATAATTTTTATTTTTAATAAAAAACTTTAAGTTTAAATTATGATGGAATCGCCTTATTTCACATTATTGAAAGTACATGGGAATAACCATATATGGGATATAGTCATTTATGAATTGATGTCAGATTGAAAAATTATATTTAAATTTTGTAATTATTTTAAATTTTTAAAGCAAATTAAAATTTAGTCAAGACTTTAAAACGATAATGAGAAACCAAAAAATAAAGTAAAAATTGCTTTTTGTTACTTTTGAACTTTGATAGTCGTATTATAATCTTATTTTATTTTTGTAAATATATATATATATATATATATGTCGGACTTTTATCCATCTTGTTCTTAATTAGTGTGTACACATAATAAAATAATCTTCTTTTTTTCTAAATAAATAAAATAAAATCAATCTTGCTTTATCCATTAAAAAATTATACGATTTATTCTTAATTATTATATCATTAATAAGTAGACTCGTGGAAGTAAACTTATTTAAATTCTCAATTAACTAACAAATCATTCTAGATTCACTCAGCATATAATAATTTTTTATATATAAACTAAAAGTAAATAATTATAGACAATTTAGCCAATAATAGAAATATTTAAAGAGGGAATGCTAGATATACTGAATATTATATTCTAAAACGATATTTTTTCATCCCTCTCATTTAATTTTATATAACATTATTTGATTAATAATAAATTCTTAATTGAATGTCTCAAATTTATATATATGGGAATGAAAAAAATCTATCGAAAGCACCATCACTTCCGATAATAAATCCTACCATGCGCGTTTGGATCTAGTCGATCTCAGATACATGTATATGGGCATCGAATGATAATTATAAAGAAAAAAGAAAAGAGACACTAAGAACATAAGCAAGAAAATGAAAAATACTAAAAATAATATTCATTAATCATTTTTCGATCATGTCTTTAAAAAATAGCCATTATCAGAGGATTGTAGATTTTACATGTGAAACTCTAATAGTTATGTACTACCATAGAAAAATGTTATTTATGAATTATATGATAATAAATAGATATTTTTCAATTATGATAACAGGAAAAATGGTTATTTATGATTTATATCCAAAGAATAACTTCATCTAATTTTACAAGTTAGTAGCCATCACCTATAATGACAATTACATATATATATTTGACTAAAAAGATGAATTTGCATGTGCACATCTTTTTCACAATTTTTTCTAGTTTCTTAATGAATTTTGTTTTATTATTGATGGAGTCAACTTTAAAATAGTTTTTATTATAAGTCAGTCAGAAAAAGAAGCAGAAAAATGTTGATAAATTCTTGTTTGATAGGAAAGAGTTAAACTTCCATTCCACAAACAAGAAAATGAGGTCTTTAAGTTTATATATATATATATATATATATATATATATATATATATATTATATATATATATATATATATATATACACGTTAATTATAGTTATTATTTTTATGAATTTATTAATTAATAACACTACAATAAAAACAACTTTTACGGCAATAAATAGACACATTAATAAAGAGTGTTAATGTTTTTACCGATATTAGTTAAGTGTCATCATATCTAATGTCGCTTAAGTTTTTACGGACATATACAAAGAGTGCTAATTGCTGCTAAAAATATATATTTAGTGACAATTATTAATTAATTGCAGCTAAAACTTATTTTTGATATAGTGTAATTATCATAAAATAATTATATATAATTATTTAATATGCGATCTGATCGCGGGTGTATATATATATATATATATATATATATATATATATATTAATGTATATATAAACATATAAACTCAAAATAATGATAACTTGAGTTAGGTTCACCTTACAATATGTTTTGTTCAAAAAAGATATAGTTATGAGTTTAGTAACCCCAATTTAACTTTTTTCTTTTTTCATAACATAAAGTTACCTATATATATATATATATATATATATATATATATATATATATATATATATATATATATATATAACTTTTTGATAAAAGATATTTCTTTTGGTCATTATCCTTTGATCTATATAACTTAGCCATGGATCACAATTCAAACTCTTTTGTTATGTTTCCTTCTTGTTTTTTCTTCTTAGAATTTATAGATTTGGAGAACTCACATTTCACCTAACTTAGTAAAAAAGCAGAAAAAAATTCATCATAAATTTATAGTAAAAGAGTAGTTTAATGTATAAAATATTTTGTATAAGAAGAGTTCGGAAAAGGGTCAATCCCAAAGGGGTGTGCCGTAGTACATTCTAATACAAACATTAGTGATCGTCTCATTGGTTGAATCACTAACTTTTATTGTTGCTTCAAAATTTCCCTTCAATCACCATAAATTACTCTTAGAAAAATTTAATATATATATACACCTACCGTCACACAATTAAAATTCAAAAAGAATAATGCGTATACAATTTTAATTTTTAATATTTAAAAAATAATAGAACAATAAATAAAACAATACTTTTTTGTCGACTATAATTAAGAGTGAATATATGGTAATTAAGATGTCAATTTAAGAAGATTTGATAAGAAGGTGGATCAGAAAGGCTCTGGATTTTATATATATATATATATATATGTATATATCAATGATTGGAGCATATGGTTAAAAAAAATGTCTAGTAATTTCATATTAACCTAAGTCAAATAGGAAAAAAGATAAAACTTTTTACAGCAACCTAAGTCAAATAGGAAGTTAATTTAATAATATATATATATATATATAAATTCTCACATATATCGATATGTACTCAAACGTCACATGTTGATATCCATTTTCTTTTTCAACTAAAATGTGTTGTGTCTAAATTTTGTCTATAACAAGAATTCCAAAATCATGTCATCATGTGGCATGGTTTAATAAAATGTCTAAAGTGTTGAATGTATCAAGGGAGCACCTCACCCTACCATGCATGTTCTTCTAATATAATTTATTATATTCGATATGCGATTAATGATAAAGTTATAATTTTTAGGTGAATTGTAGGCAATGAATTCGAGTCGTGGGGACAATTATTAATATTTATATTAGAATAAGTTATCTACATCACATTCTTTAAAGTGCAATTCTTTCTCAAATCCTCTATATGAACGCGAGATGCTTTGTATATCAAACTTTTTTTTTTTTTACAAATCATATTTTATTAAACAAAATTATCTTCACTTACCTTTCAAATTATCTTACTTAATTTGTTTTAATCCTAAGATCCTTGACATGGTAATGACGCATGAACTTGGTTACTGATTTGACCGGTTTATTGACAAAAGGAATGGTTTGTTCATTTGTTCGGAAATATGTTTTCGCCATATCTATCGATTGAACCAGGGGCTGGGCTACTGTTGACAGACATAAGAAGTGGAATTCAGAATACGAGAAGAGCAGTTCTACTCATACTTTATGCTTGTGAAAAGACGTAAGAAGCACCCTATAAAACATGCAAGATCTCTTAGTAAGCCCTTGTTGGCATATCAAGTGTCATTGAACACAGTCCAGGGGAAGTATTTATATATAGTGACAATGTTTATCGCCTTGACTTGAGTCTCCACCACATCTATTTCCTGCCTATGAACACCTCACTACTGAATGATTACTTCATATGGTCATATATGATTTTCGAAGGTTAAATGAATCTTTTTTATATATATAAGAGTGATCTTTCATATATTTTAAATTAATATTTATTATAATTTATAATATAATATTTTTATGTGCAATTTAGAGATAATAAAATTGAGAAAACATATGATTACAAGAGAATAAAACTATGACTACTTTAATTTCACATGCAAAAAGGATATGGGGACATCAATTATAATTAATTATTGCTTTAACCAACATTACTATATAATTCCATCAAATCATTGATTGAAAAATTTTAAACTCTTTGTGGTACTTAGTAGAGTAAAAGATAAAAATTGCTCCACCATTAATGAAATCATGGATGCTTATCTTTGAGGTAAAACTTTATATTATGTCCACCGATTATAAAAGAAGGGTATCTCAAAATATATAGGGTTTCGAGTCAATCGAAGTTCGTCAAATATAATAAAATTAAAAAATACACAAAAAAATATTTGTAATTATGTATTTGTGTTTCTATCATTTCAGAACTAAATAAAATGACATTTATTGTGGTGAATATCGATCATCAAGACGTTTTAAATATGATAATCAAATTCAGATCAATTGAAGCTCGTCAATCAATTTCAGAGAAATCACCAACATGTATAAATATTAAGAAAAATGTGCATAATTGTGAATTGAAGTTTCATAACTCCGAATATTACCTGTTAAATTTCAAACCAATCAGAGTTCGTTTATCAAATTCAAGAAAATCAATATATGTATTAATACACCAAATATACTCATAATTATGAATTTGTGTTTTACGAACTTTGAAACGCCATAAAAATATTTATTATGGGGAGTACGTTGATCATAAAACCATTTTAATGAACCGATCAAATTTCAAACCAATCAAAGTCCATCAATTCAATTGAGAAAAAATCTACATGTACTAATTCAACATTGATGACATTCGTCATAATGTGAAGATTTGAGCAATTTAATTTCTTTGATGATTCAATAAAAGCTATTCACAATTATTAGTACTACTAAGAAAATAAATGTCATAAATTGGTATTGGTGATTATTAATTCTAACACCATCTTTCAAATTTAACCCTTTTTTTTTTCTTTTGGATGTATATATGATTGATGAAATCATTTTAAAAAATAAGATAGGTTTTATAATAAAGAAAAAAGATTTTTAAAAAATGATTTGTGGACAAAAAGAGAAGAATAGATGGATTGCCAATTGTTTTATTATCATGATTAAAATCAATTGTCAAGTTATAGTGACAATTAATGTGAGATTATGAATTTAAAGATGTATATATGCAATAAACAAAAAGAGTTAATGATTAAAATCTGCACTTAAACTATTATTATTTAGGCTTAGTTCATATCTTAATTATTCAATGTTTTATTTAACTATATATTATGATTTTTTTCGAGTTTCGTACTTCAATTATCACTCTATTTGCATTAAAACATATCTTAATTAAGTCTAGGGAAAAATAATAGAAAGACAATTTTTCTATATCGCTCTTGAAATGAATGAAATTCTTTGAAAAAGTTCAGTGAAATGACTATAACTAATAATAAGGACAGATTAAAAATTATAACTGATAAATTATTTCTTATTTTCTCAAGCTAGACTTATAAAAATATATACTACTTCCATCCCTTTTTGGGTGTCATGATTTCCTTTTTTAGAATATAAACTTTGATTAATATTTTATGATTTTTTTATCATATTGTTACGTATAAAATTGTAAGTTATAGTACTTTTTGTATAGTTTTTTAACATCTAATTTTTTAGCTTAAAATATCAAATTAATGTAATTTAATTTAACTTTAAAAATTAATCAAATTGACTTTCAAAAAACGCAATACATCACCTAAAAGATGATGGAGGGAGTATTTATTTTAATATATTCCCTCTGTCCCTATATTACTTGTTCACTTTTGAATTGACACATCTACTAAAAAATAATAATTGACATAGTGAATTTATTATTTAATCTCTATTAATTATGAAGTAGATGAATTATAAATTTAAGATTTTCAAAAAGTTTTAAATTTTTTAAAGCAATTAATTAAGGAAATAATATGTAAAAATTGTTGAAATAGACAAGTAATCAGAAAAAACTAAAAAAAGAAAAAGTAGACTAATAATTAGAAAAATAAAAATTGTAAATAAATAAGTGGAAAAGGAGTAATTTATTGATGTGTATAAATAGATCATTTTATAAGTAGTTATTCTAAGCTAACTTTATTTATTACTGAAGGGTTGAAACATTAAATGCATTTGGTATACAAATTATTTGCACTTTAAATTCAGGTGTGCTGCAATAAGTTTTGTTGGTTGTTTATCATAGAAATTGCTGTGGGAAGTAAATGAACCTTTTGACTCATCCCTTTCCTAGGTATATGTATATTTGGATGTTACGAGACATTGCTTCGTAAATCTTTTTATATTTTTAAATAAAATATAAATATATAAATATTAGTATCTTGTAGT
The DNA here is from genome assembly GCA_022817965.1 of Solanum lycopersicoides. Classification (NCBI taxonomy): domain Eukaryota; kingdom Viridiplantae; phylum Streptophyta; class Magnoliopsida; order Solanales; family Solanaceae; genus Solanum; species Solanum lycopersicoides. The sequence goes on along the minus strand of CM040628.1, from coordinate 68,902,355 downwards.
AGATTTAGTGGGTTTTTTCTTTTCAAGATGTTAGAGGTTTAATCACTATGGATGTAAAAATTTATTGGTGGAACATGTCGAATATTTAAATTATATTTTATTTTAATTGAGTATCGGAGTACATCAAACATTACTTCTATTAAACACTTTGGACTTGAATTTTGAAATAGTTTTTGTTCATATTTTCAGATGTGTATTATGTAGATAAGTTAATCATATAAAATATGTCATTTCTTATAATTATATACATCAATCTTAATTGAAACAGTCCTGAAATTTTACGACTTATTAAGGCGAATACATATATTTGAAAAATATGACATTTTAAATGATGTACTTAGTAATGTAATGAGCGTTTGAAAATACCGCATATAACCTTTTTCAAAATTTGAATCGAAAGTATATAATAAAAACATTTTATCATATATTCAAAGTGCAAAATTAAATCAATTAATGGGTGTCTTTTGTAAATACTTTAGGAAAAATTACTAAATTGCATAACTTTACTCTACCTATTCTCAATATTTTCCTACTCTTTTATTAAATTTCAAGAATTTCTTTTTTTGCACCCAATGATACTTTACTTACTTTTTACGTTGGAACTCAAAAACAAACCTTTTCCATCCCCCAAATTTCGCCCAAATTTTTCCCTTCTAAAATTTTCAGTTAAAAATTTAAAGTAAATTTGAAATTCAAAAGAATCTTATCCCTATTCATCTGGATTAGAGTCCACAACAGGTATATCATCTTCTTCATTATGATTTTTTCTTTTTATTTTCCTTTTTTGCGTTTTCTCTGTTTTTCCTTTTCTAAAAAATCTGTAGTTTTTTTTTTCGAGAATTGAAACCTTCGAAGATTTGAGTTGTAAATCGTTGCATGACCCTATAGTAATGACAAATTCAAGTTCTAGCGAGAGAACAAACATACATCTACTTCCAAAAATCCAAAAATCCCAATATTAAGGGGTAGAAAGGCGGCACCTCCGATTATTCGACCAACACTACCTACGGTATGTACATTTGTATCCCTATCCAACCTGATTTTTGTATCTTTTTCATTAGTTTGATGATTGTTTTTTTCATTTAAGTATCATTTATTTTAAATTTTTATTGCACTCGTGGACACAAAATTTTTTTGATACTTTATGTCTTACACATAAATATTAATGTTTCGTAGATAATATTTAAGTATCAGTTTGATTTTTTTTATATGTTATTTTTTTGTCTATTTATATAACGACTAATGAAATATTTAGGTATTTGTGTATCTTTTATGTGTTGCACACGAACATTAACGTATCGAATATGTTTAAGTTTGATGTTTTGTTGTTATTTAGTATCCCTACTCTTTCATTAATTACCAAAAATTCCTTTTTTTATATTATTTCGAATACATAATATTGTTGACCGATACTTTAATTAAAACGGACGGATACTTAAAATTTTAAATTATTGTTATTAGTTTACTGCATAAAAAAAAGAATCAAAAAAGGAAATTATAATTAATCCCACGAAGCACGCGGACGTTTAACAATTCTACTAATCAGTCTTCATAAATCTCTAACTGAATTAGGCATTTTTGAATTTCAAATTGTGAAACCTTCTCATTTTTCTTCAAAAAAAAGAAGTAAAAGTTTGATTATTTTTTATGGTTGTTTTTTCTTGTTATTTTTTTTTTGTTTGGGATGTTATTTTGGCTTCTTGAACCTTTGGTGTCAAGAGAGATTATTATTTTATGTTTAGTACAATTACATCTATGTATTAGTGTGTTATGCAGTTCCAATGAAATCAATGTCAGACAGAAGTGATTGATCAGTTTTGAATTGTGTTTTGAAAGAAGTTGTCTTACCAACAAGATACAAAAGAATGCCCAGTAGATGAACAAAAAAAGGAAGAAAAATCCAGATGAAAAACTAACATCAAACATGAACTGTTATGGGCGATGTGGACAAGAAGACCACAATCGAAGAACTTGTACTTTCTTCCCGAATCTTGATCAATACTTTTTTGGAGTACTTTATTTTTTTCAGATCTAATAATTTTCAAATTATAACATTTCTTTGCACTATTACAAATGTTTACATTAAAAAGTACTTTTAGCTACTAATTTCCGATCCATTAAATTGTTATATTACGTTTTTCAGTTCTGGTTATATTTTTTTATTGTTAATTTTTTATAAAGTAAATCCGGTATATATATTGTGTATTGTTTTGTGTTTGATATAAAGTTACTTTTAAAATATATGTTGTATTGGTTAAGTAATTAATGTATATGTAACTGCTAATAAGTACTGAATATACTATTACATTGCATTGATTTGTTTAACATAATGAATTTGATACTTAACTTGAAAATTTTTGTATCGGATAATAAGTATCAACTGTTGTAAATGTACCGGATAAGAGTTGTGATGTGTGTAGGATAAGAGACATAATGTTAGAAGATACTAAATATATTGCAAATTTAGAGGATTGAAACAACTGTAAATATATAGTATCAGGTTTAATATTGTGAAACACATCAATTTGTGATGTTGAAAGAATGATAAATAATAATTGTGTATCATATACTTAATATACTTTTTGTTTTTGGCTAATTTATTCTACACATCAATTTGTGTTATTGAAAGCATGATATATAATAATTGTGTATCATATACATAATATATTATTTGACAAATTTGTGTCAAATTATAATATAGTATCAACTATAGTCATTTATTTGTACCAAATTTATAAGAAACATAATGTTAAAAGGTATGAAATATATTGAAAATTAACTGATTTGTATCAAGTATAAAAATATAGTATCACGTGTTGTGATACATCCAAATATTGTTATATAAAAAATAATCGTGTATCATATGAATAACAAAGTTTTGAAAAATATTGTATATGCTAATAATATAGTTACAATTATATATTAATTGTAATATACTCTATATTACAATTAATATAGAGTATACAATATATGATGTATAAAATACTTATAATATACAAAACGTAACAAGGTACTAACAATATCAAATATTATATTCAAATTAGACAATTTTGTTACAAAAAAATGTAAAACTTGAGAAAATTTATCTTGAAAAATAACACCCCTCTAAAATATTAGTTAATGTATCTTAAAAACAATAAACATCAAAAGTTGTCTGTGAATTGGTACATAATCACTAATTTATGTGAACCAACTTATCTTGTTGTTGTGGAGTGAAATAGCTCTTCAGCTTTAGTGGATCATCGCTATCGTAAACATATCCCACCTTGACCTTGTCGAGATCGTACTTCCATAATAGTATTGCATATCTTGTGCGAAGGTAGTCAACTCAAAAACCATTAGATGGATGTTGACTTCATCGCTAAAGAATTCAGCAAATGTAATTACAAACATTCAACCGTCACTATAAACATTCTGCATGTATATTATAAAAATGAATTAAAGTTTGAACAAAAAGTTAATTACATGATACTTTATAGTAACTACAAAAAATCTTATTGTTTAGTTGATACATAATGATAATAATAGTAACTGATACTCAATACCACTTGATGATATTTGTTTCTGATACTAAATGAACCATCATATATTCATTATATGTTATTTAAGTATCGTGGTTAAACTATTTTATAATATGATACACTATTCTGCAAATTACATCTCATCAAACTAATTTCTACTATATAGTTTGATAGATTAGTGATAATATATCGAAAAACAAAAAGAATCAAAATTAGGATTTTATATAATTTCGTCGATTTAAAGCAAGGTACAAAATAATATGATAATTTATAATTGTTGTCAACATATCTAATTTTTTAAAAATAACTCACCAGGGATGAAGTTCTTCCACATTCTTTAAAAGATGAAGTTTTATCCTTCTTCGACTTCGTCTTCTAAATATTATGATTCCCCATTGATAATGAATCCTACAACCTTTTGGATCTATTTTAAGCTCAAAAATCATTATCGAAATTATAATGAGTTGATTAGATCTATTTTAATAAAAATTTTAATCATCAAAATCAAATACACAAGGCACCATACTAAAAAGAAGGATCAAAATTTATATGTATAAAAAAATTGTAAATAAAAATATTAATATTTTTTTAATAAAAAAAATGAAATCTGAAGAATTGAAAATAAAAAATTGATGAAAAAATAGTCTCACCTCTTTAGGAAATTGAAATTGATGAACTTGAGAAATAAATAGATTTAAAATTAAAAAATTGAGTGATTGATGTAACTGTTGATATATGAGAGTGATTTTAGGCGTAAAATAGGAACAAAATCGTTGGATTGAAAGAGATGTAAATCGTGGGATAAATGTTATCCCTCTTTTTACGCCGTAACTTATAACAACAAACTAACTATTAAAGTATTTGTCCGCTCTAATTTTAGTATCATTTTTTTATATTAAATATCTGAATTAGTATAAAAAAAGAGATTTTTGATAAATAATAAAACAGTAGGGATAGAAAGTAATTGTCCCTTTGACTATGTGATTTGCCTAATTTTTACAATACTTTAAGTCCATCACTTATGGGCCAATTTCACAAGGCAAAGCCCAATTTCATTGGAAGCAGGAGAATTTATTCAAAAGCCCAGATTAAAAGTACTCACAACTCACTAAGGGATCGTTTGGTATAGTATATTAGCAAAACAATTTGTACATTAACTTTGTGTGTTAATGATATTTTGTTTGGTATATTTTTTCATTTTATTGTGTATTAGTATCATATATTTCTAGGTATTAATAGCGCAGCGAAATTTAATGCATGCATTAGCATGATTAAAGACCTCATTGTCCCTAAATATCTTTTTTACATTTTTTTCACCATAATTATGAAGGGTATTTTTATAAATAAATATTTTTTATGTAATGCATATAATTTTTAATACACCAAACCAACAATGTTTAAAAAATAATCTATGTATTATTAATGTAGGCATTACAAATACAAGCATTATGTGCTAAAAGGGCTAAAATAAGAGTACAAATTAAATAGTTTTGTCCAAAAAGAATATCCCAATAAATATTTACTAAAGTAGTAATGTTTTGTTTAATTATTAGGAGCTAGTGATAGGATTAAGATTAAAGATATTCGAAATAAAGTTGGAGTTAAAAAAGGTCTATCAAAATAGTTTGCACATGTAAAAATGAGATGTGTGTATGTCCCAATTCGGAGTTGTGAGAGGTTAGATACATTGAGGACGGGGAGAAGCAGAGGTAAATTAATAAAGTATTGGGGAGAGGTGATAGACAGGAGGATATGACACATCTTCAACTTGCCGCGGACATGACACTAGATATGAGCATATAGAGGTCGTGAATAAGAGTAGAAGGTTAGTAGATAGTTCAACAATTGTCTTATTATTAGGATATTCAAATTATCTTAGGCTTAACGTTAGTCTCGATCGCCATGTTTGTTGTGGTATTAATCTACTCATATTGTCTTTAACTTTTGATATATATTACCATCCATATTTTACTAAGCTTAGGTAATTGCACCTTGTCGTTGATATTATAATTCCTTTAAATTTATACATAAAATAATATATAAATTCTCTCATAACATATCATTATATTATCAATACTTGTATAACTTTGATCAACTATCGAACAATGTCGATAACGAAATATGCTTAAAATGATTCTTAACGCGTTGTGTGGGTGGGCCCATTATTATGTTATTGGGTTCCACAAAAGTAGGGCCCAAAAACTACACTTTAACTTGGAATCCCAAGTGGTAGTTGCCGCTAAAACCATAAAAAAAAAACAAAAAACCTAGTTTTAGGTAGTGGCATTGATTTGACACACCATAAGGATATTACTCACGTTTCGTTTTAATTTATCTGTCTTATTTTAATTTTATAAGAAATTTAAATATTAAAAGGAAATTTGTATCTTGTCATCTTAAATTTAAAATTATGATTTTAATCAGGTAGTCTTAAATTCTTGTGTGAAAGAGAAAGCGACAAATTCTTTGAAACAGATTTTTAAAAAATAAAATAAACAAATTAAAATAAGTAAAATTTAAATGATTGGTGAACAACTATTTAAACTATTATTTTTCTTAATAATTGTGATATTTCAAGTATTAATTTACTCATACTTGAACTAATTTCACGCAATATTCACTACATATTAAATAATCATTTGTGTCATTATAATGAGCCATCAGATAAGTCATTATGATACTTTAATTTTATGGGGTCAAGAAGCAAGAGAAGTCAGCAGAAGTCTTAATTATAAGACTAGCTAATTATTAAATCATTTTAAAGGAAAAAATAAAAGTTGTTGTGAACAAAAAGATTACATTGAAAGTTAAAACTAGAATCAACAACCATTATGATTAAGTGGCAAATATTTTTTATTTTTAATTGGAAGTTTTGATTTAAGATTTTTTGTGTATGAAAGTTGAATTTGTTAGGAAATACTTTATTTCTATATTAGATTTTTTTTTTGTGAATTCAAATTTAGCCGGATTTTGTGGTTGGTATTTTTTTTATCATTAGCTAAAAGTCTCGATCTTTATATATATAAAAAAATCAATTCTTTAAGGAGCCTTTACCTTAGATATGATTTTTTTTTTAGTAAATTTAGACTTTATCGAATTTCAATATGAAAATTGAATACCCAAAAAAAACAATCAATCAAGAAAAGAAGAAGTTGAAAACTAAGGACTTAGTTAACTATTCTTCCAAACAAGTCCATGGGCCTTCAAGAAATCAAATCTTAAGAAATCAAATCTTATGCATGACCCTGGCGCGAAGGTCGACAGAATACAATAACATATTCAGTGTTATCAGTTTGTATGTAATTTTATGTCTACTTTATAAAGATAATGATATTGTTTTCGGTTGACCCTCCGCTCAAGTAAAACATAATAAAATGAAGATTTCACAATGAAACATAGTAGAATACACATTATCGAAGCAAAAGGAAAAAGAAAGTGATAGTAAAGTCGAATCGAAGGATAAGATAATATATGAATAATAATAACAAAACTAACAAAGAAAATTAGACAACGCTCGACAACCTACTAATCATCTATCTGTAATGATCGACTTCCATAGTCCAAGGTGGAAACAAATGACTAGTGAACTTGGTTATGCTTTGTCTTATTTTTTTTGTTAGTCCGTTTTCGACTAAATGATTAATACCACAAGATTAAAGAGCATTTTGATACATCCTACATATCCTTGATTTAAAAGCCACAAAACTCGGGAGTTTCCTTTACTTTCTTAAACTCTGTGCCAAATCGTAACAGATAAACAAATTGAAACAGAGAGGATATCATTTCCAAACTTATATAGAATGAAGGACTAACCATATGATCCCAAGTTAAATGATTGAACTAGTTTTTAGCCATGGAGACAGTTAAGTGTTTTAAATTATACATCCATATACAGAACAAAACAGGTTAACATAGAATAAAAACAGCTTACATTACATATATGGAGTTAAATATTCTCTTCAAGCTCTATAAGAAGCTCATGCAACTCTTCTCATTTTGATGTTAACTGGAATCTCTTTGTAGGACTGGACCTTTTCGGCTGCTTTACGCGATGGTCTTCCAATAGAAGACCTTCGCGAAAGTTGAGCTACATTTTCCTTGTCATGTTTCACTTCCTCAACGCCAGATAAAGGCGATGGAACAAAACCGTCTATGTGAACCGGGCTGTTAAAGGGTACAGCAAGGCCTTCTAATTCAAACAAGTCCTCTGCTGCTGGTTCTGGCTGTTGGATTTTGGAATTAGTAGACTTCCTTCTCAAACATCGCCTGTAAACGATATGATTGGTTCAAAAAAATGACTTGAAATTCAAGCAATAGCAAATGATATAACACCATTCGTTGAAAAATCACACCGTACAGATAAAGAAAAAATGATTTTTTTTTGCATACATGTAAGAAAGAGTTGTTGCTGGATATAGCTAGTAAAAATACGTTCTTCCTCCCCACGTCAATATATTTTATCAAACAAGTTCTGTACTTGCTAATTCTGGATGAGGAAACAATCATTTTCGGAGTAACATACAATGACAATGCTGAGTTTTCCTTGGACAACTCCGTCTATTCAACGTTCGTATGTAGAAGCCAATGTGGAACTAACCTTTTGTTTTCTGCTGCTTCTTTTTCTGCAGCTTGTTGAGAAGTTGTTGAATGGCCCATAGCTGTGAAAGATAAACTTTACGGTTAAGGGGATTTAACAAAGATAAATTGGAAAATCAAGAATGCACTAAGTTGATAAACTAGCATTTACATTGACTTCTTGTAGCACGCTGGCGTCTGTTACCATTTTTAGGCTTGCTATGTTTGCTCAACTGAGAGTCGATATCCATAAACTCTTCATCCTAGTGTCAAAAATGCAAAAATCTACTCGGTGAGAGAAGATAGAGGAATGTTGACAGTTGTAATGGAGAACAAATTGGAAGTTCAAGTACCACACCTGATCAATATCATTAGTTGGCTTGTCCTTTTGTTGTTCTTGTTCCTGCAACTACAAGAAGACACTAGTTTATGCCTCTACTACTGATCAATATCGAAAAGCAGCACCAGGTGCATCTAACTACTTACATCTAAAGACTATGTGACCATCCCAAAAAAGGCTTTGAATTTTCAGCTTGAAATTATTCATTCTACAATGGCCTAAGGCGTGTACCGAACAAAGTGTAATTAGTTCTGAGATTATCTAACAATGCTTTCTCTGTTCAACACTATTTGAAGCCAGAAGCTTATCAACACATCCAAGAGGTAAATGAACATGTCACATTACAACAACAAGAAGAAGATACCTAGTGTAATCCCACAATGGGGTCTAGGGAGGGTAAAGTGTATGCATAAGTAAACCAATTAACAAAAGAGAGTATGAAAATGAAAGCAGTAACAACAACAAAAAAGAGCGATATGGAAAGCAGTACATAGCATATAGAGAAAGAACAGTAACAAAAATGAACTAATGCAATAACCGAAGCATAGGAAAAGCAGATGATAACAGCATTGAACGCACAAGAAACTATGAGAATGGTGCTACTACTACTGGTAACGAAGATGATATAACAGTAATGGAGATGTCACGTTATGTCGCATGAAATATAAACTTATCTATCTAAGCACACATTAGTTGTTGTGGCGGCCTACATTGAACTATCAACCTTTCCTTCATACATCCAGACAAGTAAAACCAAACATATACTAACATCTCAATCCCTACAAACATGTTAAGAGAGGAGAAAGCTACCACAGTACTCCTAAACTCATTATAAGAACAAGATCAGACTTCATGCTATTGCCAAAATGAACTTAGGCATGACCAAATTGAACATTTAAAAGTAACTTATTCCACTGAAACACAAAATGATGAAACTTCATGCTATTGCCAAAATGAACTTAGGCATGACCAAGATTGTATGCACCTAAAATTTGATACATCAATATTTCTTTGAGCAAGTTTTCACAAATTTAAGAGAGTACAAAATCCTTACCTCTTCTAACTTCCGCGATTTAAGTAGTACTTCTTTGCAAACCAGCTCATGTTGTAGCGATTTCATCTGGTAAAAAACAAATTAATAGTTCCTGTTTAACAAAAAACTCTAGTTTCCCCTAAAAGTAACAATCTTAAAGAAAGTATTTTTTACCTTGTCTCTGCTCAAATTGAGTTCCTGCAAAATTAATCGGTAAAGGATCGTAAATTAATTTTGAGTAGTTTATCCTCAATGCAAGAACACTACTATGAAGAGAAAGAAGAAACTAACCGCCAACATATGACTATTCGATTGAGCAAGATTCCAGTTTTGTAGCTGCATTTTTTGTAGATGAATCCTCATTTTTTGTAGCTCAAGTCCACTCAGCTCTATAATCTTGCTGTTAACACAATTAAATCATATAAGAGAAACATCAAACAACTTGATAGTAACAATGTTTTTAAGAAAATAAAAATGGCATGTTCTAGATTGTGTACTAGTGTATACGATTACATACTTCTTTTCTTGAACAATTTTCACCAATGCAACATTTTCCTGTTTCAAGCAACCAAAGAACAACACAAAAATCAGAAAATCACATACAAATCACAAAAAATACAACAACATACCCACTGTAGTTCCACAAACCGGGGTATAGAGAGGGTAGAATGCACGCACACCTTACCCCTACCTCAAAGGTAGAGAAATTATTTCTGATAGACCCTCGACTCAAGGAACAACGATCCAAAAGTAGTAAAGGAAACACAACAAACAACATATAATAACAAAAACAACATACAGTAACAAAACTACAACAAAACAATACAATAGTGGAAGTACAAGGAATCAACATATAGTAACATAAATCAAAGGATAAGAAACTACACTAGCAATTCTATTACTACTATTCTTCTATTCTAATCTCTATAACATCCGCAACCTCATATCTAACGTCATGTCCTCGGTAAGCTAAAACAAATCACAAAAAAATAAAATTCAGAAAAACCCCATCAAGTAAAAAAGAACCATACTTTGGCAAGATGATTAATGTAGTCCTTCATTGAAGAAACATCAGGCGAAACCTTATCGACATCAATAGGAGATTTTTGCTGTGTTTGTGGAAGAGAATTTGTTATATCTGATAACCTCTTCCTCACAATGCTTCCAAGAGATGATCTTTTTGCCATTCTATCCCCTTTCATTTATTCTTATGGCTAAAACCAATCAAGAAAGCTTTTTTTCAAACAAAAATTCAAGAAACCCAAGTTGGGTAATCAAGAAATGACTTCAAAACTCAAACCCCACAATTTTTTTTTTCTATGAAACAAACCTTCATATACCCAAATTCAACATAAAGGTGAAAACTTTGTTAGTTTTTTTTTTTTTTTTTTTGAAGTAAAGATTAAATCTTTGATTTTTTTTTTTTCCTGAGAAAAAGGGTTTTGATTTGGTTTTGGTTGAAGGAGGGAAAGTATAAGAAGAAATGAGAAGTAAAAGATAAAAAGAAGAGAGAAAAAAAAAGATAAAGAATTTTTAGGTTCGGACTTCTAACGGCTTTCCGAAGCTAATACTTAACTGGTTTGGACTGAGTTCCGAACCTAGTTTTCAAATTTCGAAGGCCTTTACTCTTGATTCCATTTTTTTTCATTTCTTTTTTCTTTTTTCTTTTTTCTTTTTCTTTTTTCTTTCTTTTCTTTTTCATAGTCCTTCTCTTTTTTCTTTAGTAAAAATGTAGAAAGAATATGTTTTTGAATTTTGAAAATCATGGCAAAATTTCATACATTTTTTTTGGAAGATATTTTTCTTTTTAAATACGTGTGTGATTGGTGATTAATTTTTGAAATTATCGTAAGTTAGCTTTACTTGAGCCCAAGGTCTATTGGAAATAATTTCTGATTATGACTAAGTATACACCATATTTCCTAGACTTCACTTGTACAACTATACTATTTATTGTTGGTGGAATTCTTAAGTGAACTTTTTGATTTTATTGTTAGTAGTTAAAAATAGGGCAACTTTCACATATAGCAAATATAAAATTCATATTTGTATGTTATATAGCAAAGTTTATATAATTGTGCTCCATAGCAAACATATATATATATAATTCGTTATACATATACAATTGAAGCGAATTGTATAAAATAAAGTGTATAAAATGAGAAAGATAAAGAGACTTGGGCAGAGAATTGTATAAAACAAAATATATAATTATAAGTGTATAGGACGATTATATACAATTTGAAGTTGTATAAAACGAGAAAGGGAGAAAGGCAAAAGAGACTTGGGCAGGGAATATACAATTGAATCGAATTGTATAAAACGAGAATGAGAGAAATTATATACAATTTGAATTTGTATAAAACGAGAAAGAGAGAAAGACAAAAGAGACTGGGCAGGGAAGTACTTTTATTGTATAATTATAAGTGTATAAGACGAAGATATATATATTTACATGTGTATATACAATTTTCTCTCGCTTTATACAATTAGAAACACAATTTATACAGTTCTATTGTATAAAACGAGAGAGGCGTGCGAAGGAAGCGAGCGAGAGAGGGAGAGTGGCTAGCGAGAATATGAGGGAGAGAGGGATTGACAAACAGTTTGCTATGGAACACAAATAAATCAAACGATAGCTAGTATATTTATTTTATATTATTAATTTGTCATTCTATATAATTATTCCTTAAAAATAAGCCTAAGAATAATTATTTGGTACAATGATGATATAAGTCAAGTTTAAATAAAGTCGTAAAAATTTATATAACTGACCCAAATTTATATGAGATTAGTGTGTAGTTATTGTGGTTTTCTCGTATCGTGTCGATTAATTAATTATATGGGAATTTTCTTTCTCAAATGTGCTTAACTTATATAGTCCACTTTCATATCTTCATATATTTATTAAAAGTTTCGTCTATATGAAAACAAAGTTGTCTTTTTTTGTATTTCATCTTTTATTTATTTATAAAATATTAAAGATTAAATATCCATAAGACATGAGTCGTGCACCCCATCTTATGTTTCACCCCGTGTTATTTAAAGCACGTCTCGCCTTACATTCACATCTTTTAAAACACTAGTTGAAATTACTATATAAAATCAAATTTATTACTCGATTTGATTTTTCGATTGTTGTCTTCCATCTTGTGCTTTCAATTTAGCAGAGTGTGCAAGTCCTCAAAAACTCATATTATGAAGTAGTGACACCAACAATTATGCTTCTTTTAACAAGGTATTATTTCAAAAAATTTGCGGTGTAAAGTTGAAAAATATACAAGCAAACATTAAACTCATGTCTAACTAACCTTTATCCAGGTTATACTTGCATAACTAAAAAAGGGCATTTGCACAAATTTTTTATAAGGGCAAAAACAGTGCCATCTAGTGAGGAGCCAGAATGACAAAAGAACCCGGCGGATCGATCAATCTTTAACAAAAACAGCATTATTTACCAGAAAATTGCCAGTTGAAGATGGCCAGCCATCTCACTGTCAATTTTCTGTAGGATGCTATGATGAATCTTCTGGTTCCATCGCGAGTCGATGAAGCATCCAAATCTGTAGATTACACATAAAATATATCCATCTCTTATGCTCAAAGTTAGTTACTTTGTCACTAGCCTGATTTACTGTAGGAAGAATTTTCTGCGCTAGGATAGAGTCATCTTGTGGCGTTGCCTTGAAGAAGATATGATGCTTTACTACGAACCTAACAAAAACGATAAACATCAGGAGGAGCTTGAAAAGTAGCTAAGATAATAAAAGTTGAAGAGGGATTAGATTATGTTTACCTTAGAAGCATAAGACCTCAAATCTGTGCTAGTGATTTGGCAGGAACAGTTTCTAAGGCACGCGCTCCACGTCTCACTGATTATTGGTTTATCTTTTAACGTTGAGTTGCACAACAGCCAGTTCTCAGACAGAACTAGTTGAATATACATTTTGAAAAGATCACAATTCTTATCCTTCAGATTGATGGAGATTAGAGATCTCAAGATTTTTTCTTCATCATGTACCTGCACGAGTATTTAGGTAATGTATGCCAAAGATTGTTAGCTTCGTAGAAGAAAACACATTTCAAGACCTGGCATGACAATTATATGACGATGACAAACATGATGAGGGGCAGAAAGGATACTTAAATGGTAGTAGTGATAGTAAAAGTTCGTCAAAGCTACCTTGTCGTCAAAACATGCTACAAGAAACTGAAAGGCCAGCACACTCCTCAGATGCTTGGAACGAGCATCCAGGCCAGCTACGCTCTCCACAGATCTCAAGCAGTTGATATCAGTAGGAACTCTGAAGAAATGGCTTATCCCGTCATATAACTTTAACGCAAGGAGCATTGAAAGAATATAAAACTTCTAAATCTACAGATCCATAAAAACAGGTATCTAAAACATAAAGCTCTAAGGAAAAACGGAGATGAATGCATAACAATTAACAATTACTAATACTTGAGATGCAAAAGGGGCAGAACAGAACAATTTCAACTTTGAACATGATTTGAAAATCAATCACCGGGACAAATAACAACATACCCAGTGTAGTCGCACAGGTGGGATCTTGGGAGGGGGTTACACATACCTTACCCCCTACCTTTGTGGAGTAGAGAGGTTGTTTCTGATAGAAAATTGTTTTTCAAGACACGTTTGGAAAATAAAGTGCACGTTGTAAAAAGCTATGATGAAAATATTGAAGAAAGAGAAGCACGAACTGTAAAAAGAGTAAACGTAACCAAAGTTAAAGAAACAACAGTAGTAATATAAAAATTGCACCCTCTACAGCAACAATACAAATGTGATTCAAAATGCATCTTTTAAGCTGAAAGGTGTATGTTCCAAGTTTGTATTCATATGCAACTTGTCTGATTCTTCCACTAAATTTGTGTCCTCTTTCCACTTCTCTCTCTCTACTAAGTGGGGGAGGAGTAGGATCCATCCATGTGCAGAAATATTGAAGATCAGAGGTACTAAATTACTTTAGAACACGGTCAAACTAATTGTAGAAATCAATGAAAGCTATAACAAAGAACCTGCAGCTGAGGGATTTTGCTATTTTCTGACAGCTTGAATGGAATGCATCATCACTAAAGAAGCTAATAAGTGAGTGCAAGCAATCCTTCAACGCTGAAGACAGGCCAATAAATTGCCGATCTAAGAAGAGATAAATCACTGAGGTAATCAAATCTTCTACCTCCGCTGTTGAGAAAACTGAACGTTTGGCCCTATAAGAAAAACAAAAAAGCAAAAATTGAGACTTAATATAATGCCATGATTCTGGATCAATAGAACCTAAATGATTCTAATCAAAAGTAGGTTCCAGAGTAGTTTATATTAAACATGGCTTTACATCAAGTATTAATATTTTCTACTTTCTAACAATTGACACAGTGAAATGAATGTTTACAATATAATAAACACAAATAAAACTCCAAAAGTAGAACAGCATATCACATACCTTGCTTGGCAACAAACAGAAACATATTTTATCCAGTATTTGATATTTTGAGGCGGCCCAGCAGAATCAGAATCTAAGAAACAACATATGAAGTTGTGAGAATTTGTAATACACAAGTAAGAAATATGGCCCTTGTAAATACTAAATAACACTATACTAGTAATGAAATCCCAAGACCCTAAGAAACTAAGTGCGTCCTTCTTAAAGGTCTAACACCAAGTTTGTTAATGTTAAAAGACTAACATAAAGACTCTTACTAATTAATAAATTACGTTGCACACCCTTATCCACTATAGAAGCCTTAGCTCCAATTTTATCACATTTCCAGTTTAATCCAAATATTATGGAAATTTAGCAACAAATACGTAAAGTGAATAACTAAAACCTTATTTGAAGAATATGCATGCACAATGATTTGTGCATGATTTAGTACCCTATAGACAAGAAAGACTGACACTGATATACCCTTTCCCCACTGCTCTTCTGCCTGTAGTTTTTTTGGCAACTTTCTTGCAAGCCAAGAATTTATGGTTACTATATAGATGGGTCAAGGCGCGCAAAAGATGGCCCGGACACCAAGGTCGTCACAAAAATATATAGAAGTATGGATTGAAGCAAATAAGATATACATAGACTAGAAACTTGATTTGCAGGGGACAGCTATCAGGAAAAATTAGCCTATGGTGGAATTTGTGTACCTCCATCCACAATTTCCATGCTGGATGAAGATTTGGAAGGGGAATCCAAAAGAAAGCCATATACTTCAAGCGCTCGTCTTAGTTCTGAATGGTTCGGCAACCATTTCATCTCAAACTTTACAGTATCAACCTTACAAAACATGAGAGAAAATAACTAAAGAAATTTGCATGAATAGACAGCTGATATATTATTCATTCCGGAGCAGAGATGAAAACCTTATTTTTAGGTAAAAGAATGGAACACCAAAATTCACATGCTGCTGCCCTCAACTCTTCTTTTGGTGAATATAACACTGAGAGGGCATAATGCAATTGTAACTACAGAATCCCTCAGCATCAATAATTGGAAACAACTACTACTCACTGAGACTAAATGTCCATGCTCCTATGCACTTTTCAACTCTACCATGATCTGTAACCAATTTCAAAAGCCAACCGTTCACAAGCAAGCCTTCCAGAAATGCTTCTCCTGCAATAGCATCATGGATATGGAACCCCACAGTTAATCCCCAATAAAATTGATTAAACAACTCATTTGAATGTTCTAAGAACTTGTTCTAAGAACTTGTTCTTGAGTTATACGTAGTGCTGAAAAATGGGATGGTCAAGATCAGATATGGGTGGGTTAAAAACAAGTTAGACAAAAACATATAAAATATCTGTCCCAAGCGTATTTACAGACAAAAAACGTACCGAGTGATAGATAATATGGATCATATGTTCTATTTATATAATTTACAAGATTAAAATTCACAAACATATTTATATCAAGATCAATGGAATAGTTTGACGAACTATTAATTTTTTTGCAGCACCCAAGGGTGTAGCCTAGTTAGTCAATGAAGTGGATTGAGAACCATGAGGTCTCAAGTTCAAATCCCAACGGAAACACCAAAAACACTAGGTGACTTCTTCCCTTCTGTCCAACTCCTAATGGATAAAATTACCCGGTACCGATATTGTATTGGTGGGAGGTAGCAAGTACCCCGTGTAATTAGTCAAGAAACGCAAAAAAAAATCTCTCTTTATATATATACTAGTCTTTGGGTATGTGCTTCGCACGTGTATCCCATATCATTGTCACATGATTTTGTAAAAAGAAAACTATATTACACAATGAAATCACAATGCAAGTATGCATTCATAATTTACTAAAAGTCCAACGAAAAATTAGATATTAATACTCTTTTTTCATAAATATCACAATTATAGTATATATATATATATATATATATATATATATACATATATATATATATATATATTTCAGTGGAAGCTTATATAATGAAGAGTGCTCTTTCTTTTTGAATTTGATTAAAAAAAATTGAAAAAGGTAACTTTGTATTAAAACCAGTACTTAGGTAGTACTGAAAAAAACAATTTACAAATGTAATAGATACAGAATATACCAGATATGAAACCAATCCTAAATGTTGCCTAGGACATCTAAGATTGATTCACTGTTCACTAGAATACAATTTAGTGCACCAAAAACAGAAAAGCAAAATGCAACTCTTATTTTTTGACTTAAAATCATTTAAGTTTGACTTTAAAAAGTTATCTTTTAAAAGCTACTTTTTTAAGCCAATCCAAACGGGCTCTTAGATGGATTTACGTCAAACTAAGAACTATTTAATACTCTAATTGGGTATTCAGCTATTTAAACTGAAACAAAATAAAACGCACTGTGGCAAAATACTTCAAAGCTACTAGAATTTGAGTTGTACATATTATTCTGTGTAATTGATTGCAGAAATGAGAAAAAATTCTTAAACCAGGTATGAATCTGCTTTACTTTTACAATCTGACAAAAGAAAATAATATGTTTTGTTCAAAGGAGAAGAAGCCCCTCCACACCCCTCTCACCAAAACCAAAAATAAAATTGTGCTTTGCACATCCCAGATTAGTTCAGTAGCAGCAGAGCGGAACTTATGGACTGTAAGCCAGTCATGTTGGGAATTCCGATTTACCCATTTAGATCGGTGGTTTTATTTTATTTTTACCACAAGTTACACGGCTTGATCCATACTTAATCCAGTTTTAAGAAATCACTTATCCAACCCATCTCTAGATGGGCAGGTTGGACAGATACTTGGGTATTTTATCCATTTTCCCAGCACTAGTACTTATAGCTCAGATAACAGAGAGCTAAATCTGAAGATAGAGTTGTCACTAACAAAGCATAATTGTGACAAAATCAGTAAAAATTGGAAGGAAATAAAAAAGAGGGAGAGGAGGAGATAACACCTTCTTCTGTTTTGATTCCTAACAATGAATTAGCTTCATTCTCCATAAAGGACTGCAAAAGGGCACAACTACTAAGCTGGGGAAAAGTAAGTATGGGCATAGCTTTCTGCAGTCAGACAGGAAAAGATAAACGTTATAATTCACTCAAACCCAAGATACCATCAGTGTAAAGTGAACGCTAGGCTTGTCTTAGTTCATAGATAAAACCTGGTCCCCAAAAACTTGAAGACCCCATAATGGCATCTGATCATCACTGCTTATTTCATTCATCTACAAAATGAAACAAAATTCAATGTTGTCAAACATTAGGATCAAATTGAGAACCATACCAACTTGGGGAAAAAAAGAAACAAAAATGCATACATGTTGTTCACATTTGTTAACATAGTTATTAAGCTCTGCTTCTCTGGTATCCAAATCATCATCTGACTCATAAGACTTGTGGATCTTTGCACGTTTAGATTCCTTCTTAGGTAAGTCCCTCTTCTCTTGGTAGAAGTCACTGAGAAGATCATCTATGCCGATTACCTTCTTCCTAGAAAATATTAGTTGAAATAAGAAAACATAAACAGTACTACACTGTTAAGACCATTCAATTGGCTGAATAAAAAACAATGGGAGAAATGAACAAGAGACTAGCCTAGACACCACTCAAATTAACTGAGAAAATGGCTCTAAATGGTAGACATCAGCAACTCTCTCCACCATCTCTACATATTCAAATGGTAATAGTTTTTTTTATTTTGTATAAGTAATCAAATTGGTATTTTTCGCATAACATAACAAACTAAAGGTGTACTTCAGTCCGAACAGCTTTTTTCTAAATAATAAAAGAGGTCAAGGATAACTTTACAGATCTCCTAACACTAGCACAGAAATTTTGGCTACACATATATCATTGGTCTGCTTAAGTAAATGATGCCATAAAAAAGTTAGAGGTCATCAAAGCATGTGGTCCATATGATATCCATATAGAGGTATGGAAGTGTTTTGAAGAGGTTGGAGCAACATGGCTTACCTAACTGTTTAGGAATGGAAAGATGCCAAGCAACTGAAGAAAAACACCTCGACTTCTATATATCAGAGCAATAATAAGATATTAAAAGGTTCAGGAACCTATCTTGCCTTGAACTTATGAGACATATGATGAAACTTTGACAAGGAGTGATAAAGTAAACAGTAGTATAGTACAATAAACCAAAAAACTGTATTCTAATTGCATCTAGCACCGTATACCTACTTAAGTTGCAGATATAAAAGTAAACTTCATTGGCAGTAGGAAAAACCTTTAGCCCTCCTCTTTACCAAAACTTACACCACTATTTTCTTTTCCCTTCCCTTTCTCTTTTCTTTATGAGGAGTGTTTAATCTTGTAAGTACACAAAAAAAAACTCTCAATCGTATCCTAAGTAAATTTCCACAAGTACATGTCGATCCCATCAAGAGTTCCATAAGCATCCTTTGACTGATCAATTATCAACTTCTTTCTTCATTTTTCTTTCCCCACTCCCCCCTTTTTCTAGTCTCTAGGCAGAAATTAAATAAGAGGGAAAGCTTTCCACATATACTTATCCATGCCTTTAGCTTACTTTTTATGTCTCAGATGTTTCTAGTAAATTCATATTTCCTGGAAATGACACATGAGATTTTAAATATATCCTGATTAATTTCAACCAGTTAGAGGGCTCCCATCATATCTCCAAAAGTAACTTCTTATCATTAGTAGGCTATGTGGCTAACTTCCTTCCTCGGGTACCATAGGAATCATCCTAATTGTATTTTATTTTCTAGAGTGTAGATATGTAATTATTAACGATTCAACAAAATCAATTCTTCCAGCGTTAATACAGCGTGGTAACTGATTGTTGTAAAAGTTTGTCTCGGGATTAAGCACCAATA
Organism: Solanum lycopersicoides; assembly: GCA_022817965.1. Lineage (NCBI taxonomy): Eukaryota > Viridiplantae > Streptophyta > Magnoliopsida > Solanales > Solanaceae > Solanum > Solanum lycopersicoides. The sequence continues at coordinate 68,882,576 of CM040628.1, read as the reverse complement.
ACAATGGCAGTTGCTATCATGGAGGTGAACGATTAACCTCAAATGTGACATGTCTACCATCATAAAAGCACTAACTGACGATAGTGATTCTATATACTATGCTTAAGCTAACTTAAGGTCATAAGGCTAATTCTTACACCTTATCCTCTCACCAAACTGATACAAAACAAACAGCATGGTGGGTATCTCAATTAGAATTATAACCTTAAGACTTGGTTCAAGTGAGAATTCTAAAATAAATACATGATAAAAAAGTTCAATTGCCATACACTAAGAACTTAAACACCACCAAAGTAACTACAACATGGACTGACAACCTTAAAAAATAGTAAAACCTGCAACAACCTATTAAACTACACTGCTATCTTACAAATTTTACCTAGTGCTTATAACTTGAATTTATATTAAAATGTTAGAGAAGACTCTGTAAGGCAGGGTAGAACTGACTGTAGGAAGCGGATTTGGTTACCCCATTCAGCAGCAGATTATGAACACACAACAACTCACGTTTGATTCCTATCAGGAGCATGAAATCAACCACCCTTGACACTAAAAAAAATTTTCTCTTTCCATAATGGAGATAGTCGCACGTAATGACAGATCACGGCCATATGGACTTGAAAGAGCAAGTGTTGAAAAGTCGGGACCCATTTGAGAATCTATTCTAGACACCCACCTACCGTCTCTAAATCTATCTTACTCTTCCTTGGTCTTTTAAGCTAAAGGTTTGATTTGCTTCTCATGTGTGAATTTCTACCAATTCTTCTTTTACACCTCATTTGGATGGTTGTTACACGTTGAGTTGTATCGTATTGCTAGTTTAAATACCACGTTTCTTTTGATTATAACTCAAACTTGATTATATCCTATCGTTTAAATCCGTCGTTAGGTAACAACAAAAAGACCCATTTTGTGTAACGACCGATTTGGTATGATCGCGCCGCTACCTTAATATTTTCTCGTTATTTTATCTTTACTTATTATTCAATACTTCTATTTTATCCTTTCACCCACCTTTTCATAGTAGTTTTACCTCATACCCTAGTTTCCTCGTAGGTTAATCATTCAAATTATGGGTGTGTGATATTAAGTAACAAGGGAGAATAATACAATATGTCCAAACATTGTCTTAATTATTCAAACAATACAATACGATACATAGGGCGGACCCACAGAGAGTACGGGTGCTCAAGCACCCATTGACTCCGACAAAAATTGGTATATGTTTAAGAAAATATTGAAGTATTAATATAATCAACTCTTGAGCACCCATCAACCAAAAGGTCTGATGGGTGCTTTGGCTCTCATATCAAAGTTAAAGCTTGTGTTGATGCCCTCGAGTGCGAGGGTTCGAATCCAGGTAAATCCATGTATTTTTTAATTGGAAAAAAGGCAAACTGAATTTCTTTTACATTTTAACTCTTCTTTTTATACCTTTTCACAATTATGTGCTTGCTTTTTTTTCTTTTCGATTTATTGTTTTTTCACGTTTCTATTTTTAGCATTTCATTTACTAACTTAACTATAAAAATATTAGTAAGCTTTAAGAAGGAAACCCTTCTTGGAAAGCAACTTTACGTTAAAAAAAGTGAGCACTCATAATCTTTAAGTCCTAGATGCGTTGTTGACGATGCAATACACTATGAAACAATAGGTAACAACCATCCAAACAAAGTGTTATTCATCAAAGCTTATCCTAATCTCCGTAAGTGAAAAATTATTAATTTAAAACTCAGTAACTCAAAATGACTAAAAATCCCAAACTCATAAGCATCAAATCCCAACTCCAACTCTACTCTAAGGTACTTGAATAAACAATGACATCTCAAGTTTTATCTCCGAAACATGTTGTTGGTGGAACATTGGTGGGAGGTTGCAGTATCCCGTGAAATTAGTCATAACAATAGTCCAGGTGCGCAAAAGTTGACCATGACATCAAAGTTAATTAAACAAAAAATAAAATTAAACCGCCCACAACTCAAACCCTAGATACCTAACATCTAATGTTGCATTCTAATAAAAAAAGCATCGAATTTTGCAATCTAATCAACAGGAAAAACAAAACAAAACAATTATTAATAAAGAAGAGAAAAAAAAAACTCACTTTTTGTGCTTAGTAACAATAGGGCTAACGGTGGTGGGTTCTTCAAATTCAAAATCCAGAGGTTCATCCATCTCCGTCATCAACTGAATTGCTTCAACAACAACAAAATTAAACACAAATCTAACAAATAAATATCTAAAAATCGCTGAAAAACACAGTAATGCTTCTATGAAAATAGAGATTTTTTTAACAGAAAAAAGGCTTCAAATGGACTCTTCGGCTTAATTTATAGACTCGGGTTTGCCCGGGAAAACGAAAAAAATGTGGTTTCTTTTTCATTTTCATCCTTTATTTTTGGATGAATTGCACTTTTGGCTTGCTAATTTTCCATTGTTTGCATTTTTATTTTTTCTCCTATTTTTGGTAGTACTATTTGAGATTAGTAGGAGTTGAGGATTTTGCTATTTTGGTTAAATACTAATATAATAGACATTTGTAGTTTCACCGTTTTAATTCAGGTATTTCAACGTTATCAAAATAATTATTTTAAATGTTTTTGATTGTGCATGAACCCCAAATGCATTAATAGAATGAAAGATTTTTAACTGTCTATTTATAGAAAGTTTAAAATGTTAGGGACGGAATGAGTCATTAATAATCTATATCGCGGGAGTTTGAAATTGATTTTTTATTAAAACGAAACTATGAATTTTCCAGCCTATTTTCATCGAGAAATTTACCAAAATGATGTTTTTTTAAAAAATTAACGAAAGTTGAGTGATTTTATAATTAGAAAAATTAATTCAATGACTTTTTTACGATAATGCTATAATTTGATGACTTTCTGTGATATTAGCTCGATATTTATTCAATGGAAAAAGATACAAATCGATCGGGTTAATATGCATCAAATTAGTGTTCGATTGTGTCTAAAACTCTAGCTCAAAACTTCGCTTATTGAAATCGAATATCTTTTTTAGAATAAATTTTAGGAATAGCAAATAAAATCATTTTAGCGATTTATAGGTACAGTTTTTCTATTTGCTATGGAGCATCTGATTTGCATAAATCTGGGTGATTTGTATAAATCAAATGTCCATGTCTTTGAAATTTGTGTTTATATACGTATATGTTCTTTGTGTTAGGCTAGAGTGGCGAGCAAGATTAGAAGAGAAAGGAGAGAGGCGAATGAGAGAGGGCACATGGTGGAAAGAGGTGAATTGTATATGTATATCGGTTAGACAATTGTATATATGTAACTACTATATACATGTATCAATGATTGTGTTGTATATCTGCATAGAATTTGTATTAGTATACAATTGAATCGAGTTAAAACATTTGTACTTGTATATAAAATCTTTCTCACTTTATATAAATATAAATTGTACATTGCATTTATATTATTTGTGTTTGTATAAAGGAGAGAAAGAGAGAAAGACAAAACAGAGCTGGAATGAAAGATTTATATTAGTATAATTATAAGTGTACGGAATGGAAAAAATGTGTACAGTCTCTTTCGCTTTATACAAACACAGACACAATTTACATATTTATATTTATATAAAAGCGAGAGAGGCGAGGGAGAGAATAGAAAGTGACGAGCGAGACCAGGGTAGAGGGTGAGAATGACGATATGTTTGCTACAAATTAAAATTCTTAATTGAAACTGTAGCTATAATATTTATTTTGAATTAATAGTTTGTTAAAATACACAATTTCCTTTTTATTTTACCTACCACTAAGTCATATTAAAATACATGTCATGTCAAGGACCATCAAAGCTCGCGCTAGAATAGATAAAATTTTCATCCTTAATTATAAATTTTGACTTTAAGCACTGAAATGAAAAGAAAACTTTTTGATAGAATTTTAAAAAACACTTTCCCGCCTTTAATAAACCTTACGGGACGTATATTCGAATTAGTCCATCGTACCCAACATTGAATGGGAAACAAAAGGAAAAAGAAAAAGGGAGACAGCCAAGAATATGATCTACTACTAGTCTAAAATACTGTCTTTTAGCCTGATTATTTTAACTTGTGTGCCACCAGAAAAACAGATAAAACTAGCCTTATGTCACCGACTTAGAATATTGGCGGTACGGGACACTTATCTTTCAATTTCTAGGCAACTCTCTAATTCTTAATTCCAAGTTGAAAAAAATCTCACATTTTTAGTATTTTTTTTCTAATGTTCACTTTTCTGAACTACAACAACAATATACTCAATATAATCTCACGAACAAAATCTCGGGAGGGTAAGATGTATGCAGACTTCAGTACCCTATTTTTATGGAATAGAAATGTTGTTTCTAATAGACCCTTAGCACAACGAGATATTACCAAATCAGGCAGTAGTTTTCTAGTTCAACAATTTACTATGTTGCTATGAATGCATACACAAACATTTATCAAATGACAATTTTCTTTTCAAAGGATTAATACATAACTAATGGATACATAAATGATGAAGAAAAAAAAAACTACTTAAATAGGCCAAAAATTGGCTTTTAAATTGTGTAATGTTCTTATAAGTGTATATATCTGCCTATTTATTGTTTGTTGAAGCCATTTCTGCCTCAGTTGCCTCAGCTTGCTCTCTGAACTTCTTGTATATATCACCTTTATAAAATTTTCTAGTTCTTGCAACCAAAACCAACGAGGCTAGCGCGCCAAAAAACGCGACACTAGCCAAGATAATAAAAGCCTGTCGATAACATTGGTTCCCAATACATGTCAATTCTTTAACAGATGATCTAGTTAAGCCTTTTCTCGCGAGATCCTTCAATGCCTCTCTATCGTATAGAGGTCCCGTTACCTTCACATTCAATATGTATGAGCCAAGAGGGCTAGCCAATTGACCACAATTGAACAATGTGGAATAGTACTTCAATCCGAAAAGTTCAGAAATGATTGAGAATAGTAAAGGCAATTGTGCACCAAATGAGAACCCGATGATCACTGATGCAACGTATACCGATCCTTTGAATGGAAACGCGATGAGAAGTAGTCCAATGCAGGATAGCAACAGGACTAATGTCATCATAAGTGTTCTAGGGAATTTGTACTTAACGAGCAACGCCTCAGATACAAATCCTGAGAAAATTCTCCCAAAAAAGTTCCATATACTAAGAAGTGACACAAAGGACTTGATTGTTGTTGTTGGATATCCCAAAGACTCTCCGATCTGTCCTAAGTTATCGACAGCAGTCAAACTCGTCCCAAGTCCACAGAACGTAGCAACGAATAAAATCAACATATCAGTACTCAAAATTGCTTGCAATATACTATAATCTTCCCCTCTTTCTGGTTTATTCAAGAAAATGTCATTGAATGACAAACACTTCAAATTGTTAGTATCTTCTTTCTCTACTACTACCACAACTACTGGTACTCGTATAGGATCTTTACGAAAAACACTCCACTCTTCTCTAACGAAAACCAAAAGAGGTGTAAACAACAAAGCACAAGCTATAGTAGCAGTACCAACATAAGCAGCATGAGTAAATGTAACTACTGCCCTTTCAACCAATGTCATAACCATAAGAAACAACGCGAGCACGATTGCTATAGCCAAACAATAGTTAAAAACTTTCAACTGATTCGGCTGGCTAACGACTCTCATCTCACGAATGGTATACACAAAAACGATAGATATTGCAGCAGGTAACCAAGCTATAAGCAAAACAAGTGAAGTAGCATCATTTCCATATAGAGCTAAGTATAATTGTGTCAATATAGCACCACTTAATCCAGTAAAACCTTTTAACAACCCAATCATATTTCCTCTGCTCTCAGGGAAGTTTCTAACAGATGTAACAAGAGCACCAGTATTCGCGAAATTTTGTGAATTAGCACCAAGACATATGTACATAGACATAAGCCAAACATTTGGTTTTTGGATTTTGGCAGTAACAGATAACCATATCATGAAATAGCCAATGAAATTCATTGATGCACCAACAAGTAAAACAAACCATGTTGGAGTAATTTCAGCAAGTAAACCAGAGAAAACACCAACATTGGCACCAAGATCTTTAAAGAAACCTAACAGATTAAGTGTTGTTTGGTCATATCCAAGTGAAGATTTTATTTCTTTAGAGTAAGTACCAAATAGATAAGTAGCACCAGCACCAGCCATGATGAGAAATGAAGCAAAAAGAGAGAACCACCTACCTTGTATAACATGATTGGTGAATTGCAAAATTTCATGGATTTTGCTCATTGGCATCTCTCCCATCTCTCTCTCTCTCTATCTATCTCTCTCTTCCTCTATGTGAAGTAAACAACAAAAATAAGAGAAAGGTAATCTCTATTCTCTAAAGTACTATAAACTTTATCTTTGTTTTTCTATCGAACTCAATAGCTTTGATACAGACTCTGTATTTGTGTTAAGAAATCAAGTGTCATTGGAATTAACTCAAATTTGTAAAGTTAAAATCTTAGATCTGATTGGATTGTGTGTGTGAAATATATATTAGCTCGTGTTGGTTTGGTTAGTGAGTTAGGTGGATCTATGATATTATTTTATTGGACTCAGTAGCTTTGATACAGACTCTGTGTTTGTGTTAAGAAACCAAGTGACATTGGAATTAACTTAAAATTTGTAAACTTAAAATCTTGGATTTGACTTGAGTATGTATTACGGGAATATGCACATATTTGGTACATATCTTTTGGGAATATTGGGAATATTTGATTGGAATATAATCTTTGGGTAAATATCTTGTAATTAGGCATAATTGATGTAATTGGTTGTTGTTTCCTTGATTCTAGGGAATTAGGCTGTATGTAAACATATATATGCTTTGCATTGTTAATGACAGGAGGTAACAATGGCCATTAACTTCTTCATGGTATCAGAGCAGGTTGATTTTTTCTCCAAAAAAAAAAAAAAAAAAAAAAAAAAAAAAAAAATTATAATAACTTTGAAACTTATCTGCCATGGCCGGTGATGATGGTGTACCACCACCACCACCTTCAAAAATTGAAATTCACAATCCCTTTTACCTCGGTGCACATGATAGGCCGGGGGATTTTATAACACCTATTAGACTCAAGCTTGATAATTTTGATTCTTGGTCACATGCTGTTAAAGTTGCTCTCTCCTCTCGTCGTAAGTTTGGTTTTCTTGATGGTACGATCGTGGACGCTGTATCTCCTGCAACAAAGGAGGATTGGATCGTAGTCCATTGTATGCTCGTATCATGGCTCATGAATACGATCGATCCCGAGGTAAAATCTATGCTTTCCAATTATGATAATGCAAAACGGTTGTGGGATGATTTGCACGAACGATTTTGTGTTGTGAATGGACCTCGGATTCATCAACTGAAATCTCAAATTAATAAATGTGAGCAAACTAAAACCATGTCTGTTGCAATTTATTATGGGAAATTAAAGGTTTTGTGGGATGACCTTGCAAATTTACAACCTTTAATTAATTGTAATTGTGGTAAATGTTCTTGTAATGTGGGCAAGCAACATGAAAAACGACGAGAAGATGATATGTTGCAACAATTTCTGCTTGGTTTGTATTCGGAGTATTATGCGCAGATTAGGTCTAATATACTTGCTCAAGATCCTTTGCCATCATTGAACAAAGCCTATCAACAAGTGTCTCAAGAGGAGCTTGTTCGTGGCCTTGCTCGTGTTCAAGACGACCCCTCATCTGCTGTAGGGTTCGCTGTTCGTGCGACAACAGGTCAAGGTCGTGGCTCAAATGATAAGCATGTCACGAATAAGCCTGTGTGTAGCCATTGCAAGAAGCCAGGCCATCTTGTTGCTGATTGTTATGCTCTCCAAGTATGTACTCATTGCAAGAAGCGAGGACACAATGTTAGTCGATGTTATGAGCTTAATGGGTACCCTGAAGGTTATACTCCGGGAGATCGAGGAAACAAACCCACCACGACCAGTCACGGCCGTGGGGTGGCGCGTGCCAATGCCACAGCCGGCAGCAGCCCCTCTCCACCTCTTCCGCCATCAAATTCATCCAAGTCTACTACTCCTTCGTCTTCACATGGTCAAGTTTTTTCAGATGAACAATGGAAAGCAATTGTGGGATTTTTTGGTAATTCTAATATACCGGAAAATCGCCTGAGTGGTAAGTTTGATAATACTTCTTGGATCATTGATACAGGAGCGACTCATCATGTAACTGGAGAAAAATCTTGGTTGTTTGACATTAAACAATTACATTGTCCTGTTGGTTTACCAAATGGGGACACTGTTATTGCATCAATGGAGGGATCAGTTTATTTGTCAGATACGATCACTCTAAATCATGTTCTTTATGTTCCTAACTTAAGCTGTAATTTACTTTCGGTTTCGCAACTTAATGATAATTTGCAATCAATTGTCACATTTAATTCTGATATGTGTTTGATACAGGACCAAATGAAGGCTCTGATTGGAACGGGGGTTAGGCGGGATGGACTATACTACTTCAGCAAACCAGAGGTGGTGTCTGCAGTTGAAGCTACATCTGATGTGGAATTGTGGCATAGGCGAATGGGACATCCTTCTGAGAAAGTAGTTAAGTTACTTCCTCCTGTTAGTCGGTCTAAGACTAGTTTGAATAAAGGATGCGAAGTATGTTTTCGTGCTAAGCATCACAGAGACAGATTTCCTTTGAGTAATAATAATTGTTCTAGAATATTTGAGAAAGTTCATTGTGATTTGTGGGGTCCTTATAGACATGAGTCCTCGTGTGGTGCTCGTTATTTTTTGACTATTGTTGATGACTTTTCAAGGGCTGTATGGATTTATTTGATGGTTGATAAAACGGAAGTTTTTTCTATGTTTATGACTTTTGTCGCTATGGTTGATAGACAATTTGGTCAAAGTATTAAAATTGTACAAAGTGATAATGGTACTGAATTTAAATGCTTATTCAATTTTTTCCGAGATACTGGTGTTATTTTCCAATCCTCTTGTGTGGGTACACCTCAACAAAATGGGAGGGTAGAAAGGAAACATAAACACATTTTGAGTGTGGGGAGAGCGTTGCGTTTTCAAGCCAACTTGCCTATTTATTTTTGGGGAGAGTGTGTCCTTGCAGCAGCCCATTTAATAAACCGCACTCCAACTCCTATCCTGCAAAATAAAACACCCTTTGAAATTCTGTTCAATAAATTACCCAATTTTGATGTTATCCGCACCTTTGGATGTCTTTGCTTTGCTCATAATCAGAAAACAAAAGGGGACAAGTTTGCTAGTAAAAGTAGGAAATGTGTGTTTGTGGGGTATCCATTCGGGGAAAAAGGTTTGATAGTGTATGATTTGGATGCAAAAGAATTTTTTGTTTCTAGAGATGTCAAATTTATTGAAGATGTGTTCCCGTTTAGTTCTCCCGATGATGTTAATATTGAGTCCAATGCGGATTATGTGGGTGAAATTCATGAAGATTTTGCGGACTTGGGTGTCTGTGATGAAGATTGTGGTGTGGAAATGCATAGTTGTGATCAAGGGGGGGAAGGAACGAGTCGTAACCATGGGAACCATAGGAACCAACCCGCAGCGTCTGCCCAGCAGCCCCAGCCCACGCAAACTGTCACGCAGCCTGATGCTGGCAGCAATGAACAGCAGCTTGAAGACCTACAACAGTCCACTGAAAATATGGGTCGTGGTTTCCGTACTAAGTATCCCTCGGTTAAGCTTCGTGACCATGTCACTCACACTGTTTTTGCTAGTAGTCCATCCCTCCCGGCTTCAGTTTCTGATCATCCTTCAGGTACTCCGTATCCTCTTGCACATTATATACATTGTGATAATTTTTCTGTAAATTACCGTAAGTTTGTTGCAGCTGTAGTTAGTAACAATGATCCTAAATCATTTAAGGAGGCAATGAGATATGAGGGTTGGAGACAGTCAATGAAAGAAGAAATACGAGCACTTGAAAACAATGGCACTTGGACCTTGGAGCTGCTTCCACGTGGTAAGAAAGCACTTGGCAGTCAGTGGGTTTACAGGACAAAGTTCTTGTCCAACGGTGAGACTGAAAGACTGAAATCTCGATTGGTTGTACTTGGAAATCATCAGCAGGCAGGTATTGATTATACTGAGACATTTGCTCCAGTTGCTAAAATGACTACTGTTCGTATTTTTTTAGCAATAGCAGCATCTAAAAATTGGGAACTTCACCAAATGGATGTTCACAATGCCTTCTTGCACGGTGATCTTGATGAAGAAGTCTACATGAAGTTGCCTCCCGGATTTGAGTGTTCCGATCCTAATATGGTTTGCAGATTAAGAAAGTCTTTGTATGGCTTGAAGCAGGCTCCCAGATGTTGGTTTGCAAAGTTAGTCACAGCTTTGAAAGAGTATGGCTTTCTTCAATCTTATTCAGATTATTCTTTATTTACATACACTAAGACAGGTACACAGATTAATGTCTTAGTCTATGTTGATGATATTGTGATCTCTGGGAATGATTCCGCTGCTTTGTGTACTTTCAAGTCTTATCTTAGTGATTGTTTCAAAATGAAGGACTTGGGTCCTTTGAAATATTTTCTGGGAATAGAGGTTGCTAGAAGTTCTGCAGGTCTGTTCTTGTGCCAAAGAAAATATACTCTGGATATTATTTCTGAAGCAGGATTGTTAGGAGCTAAGCCAAGCGGATTTCCTATAGAGCAAAATCATAAGCTTGGCTTAGCCAGTGGTGATTTACTTGAAGATCCAGAATCGTATCGCAGGCTTGTTGGTCGATTGATATATCTTGCAGTTACTCGTCCAGATTTGGCTTATTCTGTTCATATCTTGTCTCAGTTCATGCAGGAACCCAGAACTGAGCATTGGGAAGCGGCCTTGAGGGTCGTTCGATATTTGAAAGGGACACCGGGTCAAGGCATTCTTTTGAGTGCAGATTGTGATTTAACTCTGCAGGGGTGGTGTGATTCAGATTGGGCAGCATGTCCACTTACTCGTCGTTCTCTTACAGGTTGGCTCGTGTTTCTTGGTAAATCTCCTGTATCTTGGAAGACAAAGAAACAGCATACTGTTTCTAGGTCCTCGGCTGAGGCTGAATATAGGTCTATGGCGGCCATCACTTGTGAGTTAAAATGGTTGAAAGGTTTATTGTTGAGTTTGGGAGTACATCATCCAAAGGCAATTAAGTTGTTCTGTGACAGTCAATCCGCTTTGCATATTGCGAAGAATCCTGTTTTTCATGAACGAACGAAGCACATAGAAGTTGACTGTCATTTTGTTCGGGATGCAATCAATGAGGGCTTAATTTCTCCATCTCATGTTCCTACATCTTCTCAATTGGCAGACATTTTTACTAAGGCTCTTGGTAAAATGCAGTTTGATAATTTACTCTCCAAGTTGGGCATTCATGATCCTCATGCTCCAACTTGAGGGGGGTATTACGGGAATATGCACATATTTGGTACATATCTTTTGGGAATATTGGGAATATTTGATTGGAATATAATCTTTGGGTAAATATCTTGTAATTAGGCATAATTGATGTAATTGGTTGTTGTTTCCTTGATTCTAGGGAATTAGGCTGTATGTAAACATATATATGCTTTGCATTGTTAATGACAGGAGGTAACAATGGCCATTAACTTCTTCAGTATGTGTGTGAAATGTATATTAGCTGATGTTGGTTTGGTTAGTGAGTTGGGTGGATCTACGATAAAGTTTTGTTAGACTCAGTAGCTTTGATATAAACTCTGTATTTGTATTAATAAACAAAGTGTACTTGGAATAACTCGAATTTGTAAACTTAAAATTTTGAATTTGACTTGACTATGTGTGTGAAATATATATTAGCTCATGTTGGTTTGGTTAGTTAGTTGGGTGGATCTACGATATAGTTTTGTTGGACTCAGTAGCTTTGATATAGACTCTGTATTTGTGTTAAGAAACAAAGTGTCCTTGGAATTAACTCGAATTTGTAAACTTAAAATCTTAAATCTGACTTTGATCACTATGTATGTCAAATATATACTAGCTCATGTAGGTTTGATTAGTGAGTTGGGTGGATCTATGACATAGTTTTGTTGGACTCAATAGCTCTGATATAGACTCTGTATTTGTATTAAGAAAATTAATTATTGTGAAAATCAGAATCTAAAAAAATTAAAATCTTGGATCCGACACTGTGTATAAAATGTGTGCTAGCTTGTGTTGGTTAGTGAATACAGGCGGATCTATAATATAGTTTTGTCAAACTCAGTAGGTTTGATATAGATAATGTATTTGTGATAAGAAACCAATTATTTTGGAAATCATAAACATAAAATCTTGAATTTGACTTTGTGTATAATGAAATTGCTTTGATAAAAACACTATATTTATTCTGATTCTATGTAATTCAAAACTTATAAACTCGAAATTTTGAATAAAGACTAGTGGATAAGATACCATTAGCACTTGTTGGTAAGTGAGTGGGTCAGATAGTTGATGGAAATATCAAACTAATCAATGACAACTTGAGAGGTCAAAGAAAGATGATTGAGAACAATATAGTAATATAAAAAAAGACTTAAAAGACAAAATAATGACTAAAATAATCAATGAGCCAAAAATCTAGGAGACTTTTTTTTGGCTATATGAAGAAATGATTACTAAAAAAAATTGAACTTATCCTTGAGAAAAAAAGAAAATGATTTCTTCTTTCTAGTGGTGAAAATTACATGATATAACTTTTTTATGGTTGTTTACTATAATCAGATTAAATCAAGTTCATACAAAATGTAATGACACTAGTAACTAACTAAATTGGAGATTTAAATGTTACTTCGATTGAAAATGTTGTCCAAACTTTTAAAAAATGTCATAGTGTGTATTTTTGACATATTGTTTAGACTCTTCAAAAATGTCATAATATGTGTTTTGCATTCTCCAGAAGTAGTGCATTTTGAAGGACTTTTTACCCACCTACACTATTTAATAGTTTATTTTAAAGGTGTATATGTACCCACATGGACATAAAAAATATTGCATAATTATAAATAGTAATGTGTTCATGTGGGCACACATATATACCTTTAAAATACAATATTAAATAATTCAGGAGGGTAAAAGATCTTTCATAAAGTTTGATATCGCAACAACAATTTCGACTAAAATTAAAATATTTTACAGATCTTTTTCCCTATATATAACTACATTTTTCTTTTTGAAGAATATGAATAGCATAACCTTTGACATGAATTTATTGGGTTATTAATTGTGTTTTCCTTTTTCTTTTTTTTTTAAGTGGGATAATAGGAAAAGAAGTTAATTTTTTGTTCTTTAAATTCTGTTTATTTGTGGTAAAATATTAAAGTTCCATCACTAATATTGGATTTGCTATACAAGCAAATTTTTTCTAGTTCAAATCCATTAATATATGAATTAAAAAATTGTCACTGTTTATTGACTAATGACATACTAAGCAATTTCCTAATTATTATATACTCAAGTAACAACAATTATCCACACATCCAATTTTTTTTTTTTTTTTTTTTTCTATATATAAAAAAGGGATATGATTGTATGATTTGTGATTAATGCACTTTGGACTAAAATGAAAGGTAAGGGTTGGATGCCACTACATGAAAGGAATTTAATATACCAATAATAAATTATAACAAATTATGACAGAGATAGAATTTTCACTTAAAAATATATATTTAAATTTTTTTAAAAGATTCAATACTATATTATATGTATAATTAAAAAAACTAACTATATATTAAGTGCTAAGTAGAAACCTCACTAGTGAATTCTAGATCTCAAAAAAGGGTCATGTTTCTTTATATTTTATTATATTTGTTGGCACTCTTTTAAAATATTAGGAAAAATTTTATATTTACTTATGGAAAAAAAGGATTAATTTTATCCTCTGTTATATTTCCATCCAAATCTATTTTACCTTTTTATCAGTTTTTTTTTCTTCCACCAACTCTAATGGAAGAAAGGTATATTCGAGCTATTTTTAGTAACATTTTTTCTTTTAATAAAGAAAATTACAACATAGAATAATTTTTTTTTTTTTTTTTTTTGTATAGTAGAGAAACAAATATAACCTTTTTCCAAAACATCATTAAGTATGTAGTTTTTGAAAATTCAATTCCGATAAATATCATTTTTAGAGGTCGACGAAATGATGGTATATTTTCTATCATCTTTATATATCTCTATATATCTTTCTTCTATAGGCCGACTAAAGACTGACAAAATATTCGTTTGAATTTAATTAACAAAATATTATATTTAATATATAAAATGATTTATTTTTATTATATACGGAAAAGGCTTAAAAATACCCCTAAACTATTCGAAATAGCTCACATATACCCTTAAATTTTATTTTGGCTCAAAATTACCCTTCCCGTCATACTATTGGGTCAAAAGTACCCTTCTTATTAACGGAAGTTGTTAAATGCCACGTGGATGCCATATGGATGCCACATTGCATGCCAATAGGATTTCACTGCCACGTACACTAAATAGAAAGGTTCAAAAATACCCTTAAACTATCTGAAATAGCTCATATTTACCCTTAAACTATATTCCGGCTCAAAACTACTCTTCCCGTCAAACTATTGAATCAAAAGTACCCTTCTTATTAACAGAAGTTGTTAAATGTCATGTGGATGTCACATTGCATGCCAATAAAGTTTCACTGCCACATAGACTAAATCCCTAAATCCTAATTACTTCCCCCCTCATTTCATTATTTTCATAAATGATATATTCACCCGTCTCCCTCATTTCGCGACCAGGATTTCATACTTTTCTTCGTGGTTGGTTTTCAAAGTGGATATTCATGCTTGTAGGTTAGTAAATATTTTTTCTTATTTTATTATGTTTACGATTTCAAAGCATGATAGTTAGGATTTCACAACTTTCCCCTAATTTTGCAGCTAAGGCTTCGTAGCTTTCTTCAGGCTGAGTTTCAAAGTGGATATTCATGGTCGTAGGTTAGTAAATATTTTTTCTTATTTTATTACGTTTACGATTTCAAAGTAAGATAGTTAGAATTTCACAACTTTCCCGTCATTTTGCGGCCAAGGTTTCATAACTTTCTTCGGAGCTGAGTTTCAAAGTGGAATTTCGTGGTTGTAAACACAATAAAATAAGAAAAAAGCTTACTAACCTACAACCACGAATATCCACTTTGAAACCCAGCGACGAAGAAAACTGTGAAACCTTAGCCGCGAAATGAGGGAAAAGGGGTGAAATCGTTTCTCGAAAATAATGAAATAAGGGGAAAATGAGTACTTAAGATTTAGGGATTTTGTCAATGTGGCACATGTGGAATTTAACAACTTCCGCTAATAAGAAGGTCACTTTTGACCCAATAGTTTGACGGGAAGGGTAGTTTTGAGCCGAAATATAATTTAAGGGTAAATATGAGCAATTTGGGATAGTTTAAGGGTACTTTTGACCCTTTTCCTTTTAGTCTATGTGGCAGTGGAAATTTATTGGCGTGCCACATGGCATTCATGTGGCATCCACATGGCATTTAACAATTTCCGTTAATTAGAAGGGCATTTTTGACCCAATAGTGTGACGGAAAGGGTAGTTTTGAGCCAAAATATAGTTTAAGAGTATATCTAAGCTATTTCAGATAGTTTAAGAGTATTTTTAACCATTTTCCGTATTATATATATAGAGAGAGTATATGTTTGAATCTCTAAACATAAAATTAATTATGGACTCATTAATTTATTATATTTTAAATTCTTTTTAATAAAAATTCTGATGGTGTTAATCGAATATTATTAACATTTAGAAATAGTCAAAAGTTGCATGTGAAATAGGTCACATGATACATAAAATTTTCAAATGTGAATAGTAAAGGCAATAATGAGCTTGATGACAAAATATCAAAAACCCACTTACCAAAAACATTCATGTGGGGTATATATATATATATATATATATAATAATAATAATGCAAGGACAGAGACAGAAAGAAGTAAAATCCACTAGAGAATATTTAATACATTTTCTCATGACTATTAATTTCCACTAAATAAATAGTAGGTATATCTCGTGAATATCTTATGCTGACGTAATAAATATTCGTTGTTCACATGTGAGGTTTAGTGGACTTGTATACTTATGGTATACAAATATGTTAATTAGAGATGATTATCTGATTATTGATAAAATTAAGATATTTATATAATCGAAAAGGTGGGGTTTAAAAATTTCTTCAAGTTTAGTACTCAATTAATCATTCTTTGATTTCGAATCTTTATAAGTTGAAAACTAAAAGAATGATTCATATGGTCAAGCCTTTATAAATTCGTCAGATGTTTTATCTAGGGGAATATTTTCTATGTTTCAAAAAAAATAATTTAAATTTCTTTTTTCAGTATGTTACAAAACGAATGATTCTTTTTCTTTTTTGATAATAATTTAATGTTAATTTTTCACGTGACATATTTAATGATACAAGATTAAAGAACATTTTGATACATTTGATATGATTTTTATTTAGAACCACAAGATTAATTTTTTTTCTTCTTAAATTCCTTCTAAATTAAATTAGATCATTTTTTTTTAAACAGAATAAATATTATTTTATTTATATATTAAAGTGTGGCTATTTTCGTATTACTTTTCAAACGGTGGCTAAAAACTTAAAGCAGTCCCAAAAACTGGTCATCCCACTTAATTTGAAAAAATTCCTGAAATACATTTATTATGTTTTTTTTATTTTTAATATTCTCTTCTATTTCTAATAACCTCTAGAACTCTTTAGTTTTATAATGTATTTGAGCTACATATTAATGTATTTGAATCAGTACTTTATGTATTTGAGCTATATATTATGTATCCAATTTATTTTATAATGTATCCGAACTATATATTATGCATCCGAGCTAGTTTTTAATTTATTTGAGCTACATATTATATATTCAATTTATGTTATAATTTATGCACGATACTTTATAATGTATTCGAGCTACATATTATGTATCCGATTTGTGTTACTTTTTTAAATTAATATAATTACAAACTAAAGCGGAATAGATTACAATTTTATATTAAAATCACGTGATTCCTAAAATTTATACACCTGATTTTCACACATTTCTGCTTGATTTTGGGCTTAAGGGCCATAGAAATTCTTGAGAATTACTTTGGGCTTTTCATTACAATTAGAAAATAAGTTTAGATTATGGGTGACGTGTTTGTATAAAAGAAGAAAATAAAAAATGTCACTTAAGGAACTTGTTTACACTAATTTTATTAGAGAAATTATTTTTCTTATTTTTACGAAATATGTTTACCTAAAAAAAATTAAATTAACCAACATGAAAAAATATTTCTTTTGTACCAAACACACATGAGATTGCTAGACGCATTTTGGGTGCAAAAAAATGTAAACTTGCATTTAGATGAAAATTCATACATTTGATTACATGATTTTTCTTTTAAATGAGTTCGCCTTAATTTTGATCTTAGAACTTGAATTTATGTATTGCTTATATATGTTTCTCAATAGTGTGTGTGATATACTAGAAGAATATTATGATGTGAAATATAAAGGAAAAATTAGCAAACTAGTCAAAATCAATAACTTAATTAGTAAAAAACTTACTACTTTAAAAATATTAGCTAAAATGTCAAAAATGTCATTATTTTGAAAAATAATATGTATCCTAATTAAACCCCTATTTTATCTCCTAAAAAATTAATTTATTTACATTTTCATGTATATCCATAGTTCACTTTTCCCAAATTATTTTAATTTAAAAAAAAATAAAATTTGCAAATTTTTCCCATATCTCTCTCTTCCCTTAAGTAAAAGAAATAAAATTCTCTCTCTCCATATTTAAAATTCTCTCTTCATATTTTCCTGTTCATATTCCTATTCAACCTTCAAATTCTTCTTCTCTTCAACCCCAATTTTTTATTATCTTCTACCGAAATATTTTTTTTATCTTCAAAATCTGGATTCACACAAATTCCTCTAATTAAGGTATTTTCATCGTTATCAATTTAGATTTATTTTCAGATTTTATTGCTGTTTAAATCATTGGTGAAAGTAGGATAATTCTCGTTTAGAACTATAAAACACTCTTCAATAAATGATTCTAAGAGACACTATTCATCTTAGTAAAATGGTTTCTAGTGATTTTCCATCATTTAATCTATGTATTACACAAGAAATAACGAATATTGTAAAATCTGATTCTAAAATTAGGGAAGAGAGACGACAAGAACAAAGTCTTCATCAAATTCAGATTGAAAATATAACTCGTAGGATACAAGACGGAGAAGACAAAGTTGTTGATGAAGAGGTATTTAAATATTTTTTACATGTTTAGATTTTTGCATGTTGAGTTGAAGTTAAAGAACAATTTGTTCAACAATGTGTACTGAATATATTTGTAAATTTCTTGTTATGTACATTGTGCCATATTTATTAGTTTGTATTTTATATTCAGTTGTTATTTTATTATTGTATTTTGGGGTCAGTTTTTATTAATTTTGATAATGTATCATTTTTTATTCATTTCTTTATATTTTTTCACATTTGTAGATATTCAATAATTTATGAATACATTTTACATGACTATGATATTTCAGATTTTATTAATGAACTTTTGTTGGATTTGTATTGTATGCTATGAAATTTTTATGTATTTGTATTTATAATTTTTTCTTAGAATTTTGTATCCTTTCTCAATTAATATTCAAATTAGTATGTATGCTATTAATAATTGTATTCATTCAAAATCTCATGTTGTATAGTTATGAATCTTGTATTTGTTCCTAATTGAATCCATCCCAAATGTATATTAACTAGATATGTATATTATTTACATGAAGAACAAAATCCTATTAGTTTTTTTTATATATATATAAAAAAAATTCAGAATTTTGTATCCTTTCTTAATTTGTATTTAAAATCGTATGTATACAATTAATATTCGTATTCATTCAAAAATTATGTTGCATAGTTTATGAATTTGACATTTTTTTTCTAATTTGTATTTATTCTAAAGGTATGTCAACTAGTTATGTATTTTATTTAAGAATGATTACACCAAATATTCAATTATTTCTTTTCAATTTTATATTTCATTCTTACTTTTTTATCATACTATTTTTTTGTATTTTATATATTATTATAAAAAATCTAAATAAAAACTAGAATAAATAGAAATACAAATAAAATACATATTGAAATGAATACGAAATACAAGATTTTTGAAGGAAAAAATAATTACAGAGCGAAAAAAATATGAATACAAATATATTTCTTAAATAACTATATAGATACATTTGGTATACCTATTGGAATGAATACAAACTAATAAAAAACTATAATGAATATAAATAGAATATATTGTGGAATGAATACAATTTTAAAAAGGTAAAAATTCTGGAGAAAAAAAAAATAAAGTTTATGTTTTCTTTGAAAATGTAACTGATGAGAAAATTAAGTGATCCTTATCTTTTTTTTTGAAATATTCTCTCCCTTAATTTTCTCCTTTTGTTATTAAATAATTATATTCTTTAAATAAAAATAAATAATAAAAACATAAATAAGATACATAACAAACTAAAATTTACATTTCTACTAAATATTGAAAGTTTGCTAATGATCCCTTTTAAATGTTAAAATATTGACATTTTGAAAAATTTCCCAAATATAAACTTATGTCCTTTTATCTCGAAAAACAAAGATTAAAGATGCAAATGACCTAAATTCATGGGGTACTTTTGGCCCAAACATGAAAAATAACTTTCAAAATTTTCTTGAAATAATAGTGAGGTCCAAGAAACAAATTGTGATGATTCAATTAAATAGTTGGGTTGTTATGGTACTACTCACTAATATTCTTTTAAATTTTAATATATTATCAGTGTCGATATATTATACATTTATTTAATAGATATACATATTTTCACTATCCATTAACATTGTGGTGCAATTAGTTATTTTGAATTTCTAGAAATTTGATTCTTGTAGAAACTCTAAAGAAACACAAAATTATTCTAAAAGGCTTTCAATTTTTATTTTTTTTCAATTCATGAAATGTTTGGAAAAAATATATATAATTTATCCAAGTTAATCTAACGCTGTAAATGTATTATAAATGTCGAAATATGGAACTTGGATAAATTGTTTTTTCTTTATAAAAGTATCACATCAGGACATATTTATGTATATAATTTCTACTCCAGATGTTATATTATTTTAACAAAATAATAATGTGAAAATCAAGAAGAAAATCACAAAGAAAATGATGATCATGTTGCTACATATGAAAAAAATGTCATCGTTTCTAAACCCTAAACCCTAAACCTAAACCCTAAACCCTAGAAAACTACACTAAAATTTGTAAGCATTAAGTTCACATCGATTCAACAAGCTTAACATGCAATAGATCTAAGAGTATTCATTACTCAATTAATCAAATTGAAATAGCCTATACATCATTCATACATAATATATACATGAATCAAAAGCCCATAGCAATATACACATGAATTCATCACTCTCAAGGCATAATCACATAACCCATATTTTTGTGAAATTTAGAGATTTGAGAAGATCAAGGGTTCATGGAGAATTTCATTGGAAAACATCAATTAAACTTCAATAATATCATATCTTAACAATTGAAAACGTTTCATGCAAGAACCAATGATTTAGAATAGAAATTGGACAATTCACTTTAGAAAACTTTGAAGAACACTTTGAGGATTGGGCTCCTTGATGAAATAAGTTTCAAGGATCAAAAATCATACCTCAAGGATGATAATTCTTCAATTTGTTGAAGAATTTCCACACAAGAACTCATCACCAAGTTCAATGGAGTCTTCAATGAAGGTTTTGGGATTTCTAAGAGTTTTGGGTTTTCAATTTAGAAGAATGAAGTCTTTAGGTGTTAACTACTTATATAGTTAATTAAAATACCCATAAAATACCCATAAGACCCTAAATAAACCGCCTAAACTCTTATTTAGACGTGGGGTGAATTTACAAGTTCACCCCCAACTTGGCAGAAAATTCTGCGCAGGAGAACTTGGCTGCGACGACCTGGCTGTGACGGGGCATCACGGGTGCAACGGCCCATCATGGCCATCCCGTTGCAAGCTCCTGTGGCTTGCCAAGGGTCCCCTACACCCTTGGACAAAGTTGGTATCAGAGCATAGGTTGGTGAAAGTAGTATTAGGTATCAAAAAGTCTCATCAAATCACGTCTAGTAGAGTCTTGACCATCGGTGTGAATCGCAACACATCTATGAGCGAGAGGCTATAGGACGATAGAGTTTTCCTTCTTTTCTACTCCTATATCGTGCTCCTATATCGTGCGGTAGAGTAAATATTATGATTATCCTTCTTATGAGTTTTCTTGTGTTTTCTAGGAGATGACCCAAATTCATGGGGTACTTTTGGCCCAAACATGAAAAATCTTTCTAGGAGATGACCCAAATTCATGGGGTACTTTTGGCCCAAACATGAAAAATAACTTTCAAAATTTTCTTGAAATAATAGTGAGGTCCAAGAAACAAATTGTGATGATTCACTTAAATAGTTGGGATTGTTATGGTACTACTCACTAATATTCTTTTAAATTTTAATATATTATCAGTGTCGATATATTATACATTTATTTAATAGATATATATATTTCCACTATCCATTAACATTGTGGTGCAATTAGTTATTTTGAATTTCTAGAAATTTGATTCTTGTAGAAATTCTAAAGAAACACAAAATTGTTCTAAAAGGCTTTCAATTTTATTTTTTTTCCAATTCATGAAATGTTTGGAAAAGATATATATAATTTATCCAAGTTAATCTAACGCTGTAAATGTATTATAAATGTCGAAATATGGAACTTGGATAAATTGTTTTTTCTTTATAAAAGTATCACATCAAGACATATTTATGCATATAATTTCTACTCCAGATGATGTGATGTGAATTTTTTTTTCAAATGTGAACCTCCCAATTTATATTATTTTAACAAAATAATAATGTGAAAATCAAGAAGAAAATCACAAAGAAAATGATGATCATGTTGCTACATATGAAAAAATGTCATGGTTTCTAAATTGATTCGTTGTGTGACTATATATAAGTGACTGAATGATCGATAAATTAATTCGGATGAACAAGACACAAAAAACAAATTTTATAATCAAACAACGAAAATGAAGATAAAAATAAAAAAATATAAAATAAGAAAAAAGATTATTTTTTTTTAATCGAAAGTTGAACTCAGTTCCCTTTTTTGACTTAAAAAACACAGAATACCAGTCATATTTTAAATATAACAAACAAGAACTTAAACTTTTGTATAACAAGTTCATCAAATTTTGTTATACAATTTGACATATTTTTCACTCTACATATATTTTTTCATTAGGTATTAATAAGGCTCTAAACCAGATCTTTTGAGTGATTCTAAGTTAGCAAAGAAGTAAATATGTAAGAACCATTAGCAAATCTTTGTAAGTATATATATAATATTGTCTGACGAATTTACATTTTAATCTGTATAATTCTGGTAACATTTTCAATGATATTTGACTTGTTTTTCTTTTGATATTAGAAAGAAATCATTATGTCAATAATTAATTTAATACAAGTATCATAAATATATCTAGGCAATGTGATTACACAATTCAAAACATATCATTAGTTGTTTCCATTAAAGAAGACAACACTAAATGCAAAAATATTCTCTAACTAATAATTCATCACATGGTTTTCCTCTTTTTAAGTTTTGAGTTTTCTTTTGTTATGTAGAGGTAGCATTACATGTGCTAACACAGCTCACACTCCACATCCAGTAGGGTCTCTATATACACTGTCATATGCTCAATTATTTGTCTCAAAGCTAAAGGATTACTACTTTTAATTTTTCTTTCGTCTAATGTTTGGTATTCATTTTAAGTCAGATCGATTCTATACGAACAAAACGAAACATATTATCAATCAATAGAAGTATATCTTGCTTATTATCATCCTGAAAATGTTCTGACATAATTAGGACAGTTAAACCAACTCTCATATGTTATACATAAATTATGTAAAAACTATGAAAGTGGAAACCAATTCCTATAAAGATATTTTGTTATTTCTGAACTCAAATTCAAAATTTAGGATTACAGATGAAGAAATTCAGATTAAATTTATATTTTGTAAGGCTTGTAAAAGAGAAAAATAATCTCTTTGCTTGAATTTTTTTAAACTCGAAAAATTTAAAATCAAAATTATTAATTAAAGATGAAAGAATCTTATCCGTTACCTAGTAGCTCATGATGATATACTATTATTGACTTAACATGAAGGGAAGGGAATCTACAAAACTTTCAATTGTCATATGGCTTTATGATGACTTTTTAGAGTTTTGAAGGTACATAAAGGTCCCATTTCAATTAACGAGTTTCTATGTTTCTATCTTTTTTTCTTTTTTGGACAAGCCAAACCAATTAAATTTTGTTTTTTTTTATCATAAAGAATTGTGGTAGGGTAGAATTATTCTACTAATTCTTGATTAAAAGTTTTGGGTCAGAGTCTTTGTAAATGAAAAAAAATCATGCTAATTACTAAGAAATGTTTTCACTTTTACTAGGTTTTACGCAATATAAATTCGAATTAGTTGGACCAAATTTGGTGAGAAACAAAAGAATGGTTCTTTAAAGTTTATAATTTCTTTGGAAGTCTTTTCTACTATTACCTATTAGCACGATTAAGACTCCTTTAATTTTAACAAAACATCTTGAGTTCAAACCGTCGAGAGAATAAAAAATCTTTTAGTGATAAAGGTTGTACATTCTTTAATAAATCTATTCAATATAAATCCAAATTAGTGAGACCTAGTTGGCTTTAGAAAATTAAATCAAAAAGAAAAAATGAAGTCTCTTAAGATATATTTGGCCTTTAGAAAATCAAAAAAGACATCACATTTAAAGTTTAAACGTCTTCATTCAATATAAGTTGACCGTTAAATAGACATGTAATTAATCCAGGTAACTCCACCAAAAAAAAAAAAGTTGGTCAATTGATTTATCCATTGAGTAATAATCAACAAGGTGATTACTCAATAATCAAAGTATAATATATATGATTACTAATATGATCAGAGTACTTATGTAGCACATCACCTAGGGCCTTGATGGGTTCATGATTTTGATTTGAACCTAAAAAAAGTGTATATAATATGGTCCAGCAATCTGAAAAGGGCAAAATGTGAGTTGAAATGAGTAGGGCACATCAATGTTTTTAGGTTATTGTGCTTGTAGGGTATATATTTTGGACCTTGGTATATAATATATAGTTTAAATTGTCATAAGTGTGGACCATTCCTTTTAGTATATTTTTTTTCTTGCTTAGAAGCAACATTTCTTTTCTCTTCACTTTCTTAGTTTCCAAGAAAAATAATGTGGATCAAATTGATGACTGGAATTACTGGTAGAGTTAGAATTTTTATTATTAAAAAAATATTAAATTGATAAAAAAAAAAAGTTAAAAAGAGATTCAACATATTCATTTTTATTGATGTATTTCCCATCAATTCATGTTTTTACTTAGTTTGTGAGGTCAAAATTCCTTTTTTTTTTTTTAAAAAAAAATGAAATTTTTCTTAATGACTTAACTTATATAACATAATTTAATAGTACAACAATTTTTGTTAACAAGTGACTTCTCTTTTTGGTAATTCTTCTATGAATTATTAATTAAGATCAATTTAAGAAACATAAGTTGAAAAAAATATATTAAAAGTAGCTTTTATAGTGTTATTATTATTGGATAAGTTGAGAAGTGATGTACACATACCATATTAAATTTTACTACTACTTTGTACAATGCTATTGAATTTATTTAATTGACAACTACCTAATTTTTCAGAATTTCCACTCTTATATTGATGATGCATCTTACTTTTTTGGTTTTGTAGTACAATTGGTTTTCAAATATAATAATTTTGGCATGTAGTTTGTTAGTACAAAATTAAATTCCAAACTCCAATTCTTTTCAAAAATCATATATATATATATATATATACTTGTCAGATTTTACTTATAAAATTACAATAAATATAATATTGAATATTTTTACTATAGTTCTACTTCGTTTAAATGTAAAATGTGTGAATTAAATTATTTATCTTCCTTCTCTCGTCACTTAGAAGTCTATATAAATCAAGAATTTATTTTATTCGTTATCAATTGAATCGCCATTAATTTGTGATTCAATTCAACTCAACTCAATTTTTGTTTGAATTTGTCTTTTTTTTCTAATGAATAAAACTCTTTATTTTTTTGAAAAAAAAATGTTAAAAATACACACGCGCACACAAATAAATTATATCAATAGTCTTGTATGATTAGTTTGCTACATGATTATGTATCATCAATATTAACATAGCTCAAGTACTTAACGCGATCAATGATTGTGATGAGATAATAATGTCTCTTCATTTTTAATTAGAGATTTAGTCTTTAAATTTGAAATTTAAAAAAAATAAATCTATTAGTCAGAAATATTTTTTAAAATAAACTTTATACAATGAGATCGAAATTGTCGAGGCCTTAATGCAAATATAAAGCATAGACGCATAACTGAGTATTTTAATGAAAATATTAATGACTGATTCAAATGACTTAAAATGTTCATGACTGAATTTATTAAGATAAGTTGACATAACTACTTTTCATATATCCCTAAACATATGATAACTTACCTAGTCTACTACTTACTAGCAACTAATCAAATTAATTAATTAATTAAATAAATAGTAGAAGTTATGGACCAAATCTACTTTAGAAGTTTCCTTAATCTCTAAGTGAATAAATGAAAGAGACATGGCTTCAACTAATATAACAATATATATTAATTAAATTTAAGTTTAGTTACGTCACGTATATTACCTAATTCCAGTTGTTTATTTTATTTGTTTGACACTAATTAAATTAAAAATTACAATGGATTGATAAGTACCTCTATAGTTAATTTTCAATTAGAAGATTCGAATTTTAGTTTCATGAAATTACTTATAATTAATTAAATTTAAGTTTAGTTACGTCACGTATATTACCTAATTCCAGTTGTTTATTGTATTTGTTAGGCACTAATTAAATTAAAAATTACAATGGATTGATAAGTACTTCTATAGTTATTTTTCAATTAGAAGATTCGAATTTTAGTTTCATGAAATTACTTATAATATAAATTTGCGGAACGCTTTGGTGTGTGGTGGGGGTGTGGGGGACTGGAAAAAAATTATTCGGTATTGCTGGGCATCAAATTAAAGTTGTGATGGATTAATAAATACTTTTTAATTATTCTTAATCAGATGTTTCGAATTTAAATTTTAGTTATAGAAGTGTTTTGCCTCTCATAATCCAAATTTTCTGATTCGAATTTAAATTAATTGAATCTTAAAATTAAATGACTATAATCCAATGCACCAATGAACAATTAATTATAATGATAATCCAATGCACAATTAGCGTAATTTTATTAATTATTTTAAAGGATAATGCATATCCTTGTTCCAATAATTAATCATTATATTTCTCACTATAATCATTCCATTTTTTCATAATAAGATAGGAGAAACTAATTTTTACCTTCTATTTTATGTGTTATATATTCATCTAATATTAGATATAGCAATAATTCGAATTTATTCATTATAGAATTTATTTTAAAAAAATGAGTCTAAACGCGAAATTAATCTCTGATTAAAAATGGATTTCTTTTATTTATATTAATATTAATATTAATATTCCATGGAAACGTGACAAACACACTATACATTAAATTTTGCGTTGAACGATGAAGCTATTGAATTTATTATCAAATTAATTATCTGCCTAATTTTTCTTTACTTCTACTCTTATATTTATGAGCATTTTACTTTTCTTGTTGTACATGTATGATGTATCTATACACCTCAGTTTCAAAAAATAATAAGATATTTATTAAACCTATATAATATAAGATTGTTAGCTCAGTTATTAATAAAAATTCGTAAACTCCAAATCTTAGGTCGATTTTACTTATTTAAAAGTATAATATATAAATGTACTCTTTAATTTGATTTTAACTGACATATATGTACTTCAATTTTGGATGTGCACAAGGTTGACACTTAAACTAGTGTAAAAATTAAATAAGTAGACACACGTGTCACACGTGATATAATATACATAGGACGTCATGTAAGACCCGCTGAAATCAAGTTAAACGGACATATTTATATATTGTGTCTTATTCAAATATCAGATTTCGATCTTCCATTACTATACGGCTACCACTCTACTCCCGCCTAAAGAAAGGATTAAACAGAGAAACAGTTATATACTATAGTATTATCAATTCACAATCCGATCATGTACTGATTAAAAAATAATTTTATCGTTATTTCAAAATTTTCATCCAAAATACACAAAAGAACATGGAAAAGAATAAGAAGGGTGGCGTAGGAGACAAATATGGAGGCCAAAAAGGTTCAAAAAATGTCTTAAAAACAGTGTTACTTTGGTTGGTACTAAAATTTTTTTTACCTTTTGGTCAGTATTCTTGTTTTATTTCATTCTACAACCCGTGACCAAGAAAATAACAAAAAATAATACTTGATGTTTGAGTATAATTTAAGAAAAAATAAATATTTTTTTAAAAATTTCTTTCAACCTTATTATCGATTCAAAACTCGATTCTCAATCTCAATAAGTTACTCAAAGCTTAACCCTAAACTAGACTTCCAACCTCGATTTGAGATTCGATTTCTAATTCAGACACAATCTCAACTTAAACTCAGAATCTAACCCTAATCCTAAATTAAACTCTCAATTCGAAAGCCAACTCTCGAATTAAAATTCAACTTCGACCCGTCCAATGATCTATTTCGCTACCCTCCAACCTCGAGCCTAACTGTCGACTCTTGACCGTGATTTGGGATTCGACTACCTAACTCTCGCTCCTAATCCACACCCGATCCCAACTCGAGCTCAAGGTTAGATTCCTATTCTGAGTCTAAACTTCAATCTCAATTCAAGATCATAGGTCAAGATTAGGTTTCAAGTTAGCATTGAATCCTAATCATGGTCTAGAATCAATCGTAGAATCCCAAAGTAGGGTTAAGTTCAAAGTCGAGTCTCCAATCAGAGTCAGGGTCATAATTGTGTCCTTGGTATGAGGTTATTCGTATAACAATAGAAGTATAGATAAACAATTTATATAACAAGGAATATATCAAACTTTTTTTTTCTTAAATTAAATTTATTCACTACTTTTGGACTATATTGAACTTACCTTGAAATAGAAAGGATTATATTTTAAATATTGTAACCCGTGACCAGTTGAATTAATTTAATAGTAGTACAACTTCACTGTCTTTTCTAACGTTTCTACATTAATTAATTAAATTAAAAAAATACAAACATTAAAGTTTCTGACACATCCCCGCTGTCTCCTTGCTGGTCCACTTTATGTTTTCTCGAGTAAAAATAAAATAAATTTTAGAATATGATTACAAATATATTACTACCTCTCATTTTATATCGAGTTCGTATATCACTGTAAAATTAGATTTTATGTCTAACTCACACTTCAAAAGTTAATTCTAAGAGAGGAGTATTGCTCAAGCCTTATAAAGAGTCCACCCATTTCATTAATTATCGATATAAACTTTTGTCATTCTTTAATAATTAATGTGATTATTTTCGACAGACCCTCGATGATTCAAAAATGTATTTTGTAAAGGAAGAAAACAAAGGAATTGTACAACAAAGCATAAGCATCCTGTCTCTTCTTATTTCTTTCTATCCAAATTAATAAAATAATATTCCTTTTCACATGTACAACAATAACAAGCTCCTGTCCAACCCATGCCGCTTCATCGTCCAATCACACCTCGACAACTCAACACACCCAGACCTCACTTACGATCTTCGATCCTCGATAATAAGATAAAAGTTTAGATAGTCAATTTATCCATATCCGCGTATACATTGTCTAGCTGTTTCCCACATTTACACATTTTTTTCTTAGCTGGCACTAGAATCTATCAGACCAAACAACAACACGTGTCATGATCTCATTCGTTCAATACTCTTGAACTGTGATGGGACCTACTTAATTTCTCCGTCAAGGCATGCAAAACCTGCCACGTGGCGTCACCCTCCACCGTCCGATCATGAAATAGTAGGGCCCTGGAAATTCTTGGGTCCCACAGCTTCTGTTGTATTGTGCTCAGATTGGTTGCTGCCACGTTCTCGAGAATCGTGCTGAGTTTTCCGACGTCTTTCTCCGCCACCGTGACGGAGATTTCAGACCACGGCACGGCGGAGGAAAACGGAAGATCAATGCCATCGGCGATAATTACCGGTACGCAGCCTAAAACAACTGATTCAACTAATCTCGGACTCCACGGTGCCCATCCTAATGGACATAAACAAAACGTTGATCGTAAAATCTCCGATTGATAACCGATAAACCGATTACGTCTTAGGTAAAATCTCCGATCGTTACCATATTTTTTCAATATAACAGTACGGACTTTCCTGCAAAAAAAAAATATACACGAGGGTTATTTTCGTCTTTTCTTTAAAATTTTCGATAATTGAACAGTTTAATTTAAGCAAAACTTACTTGCTGTAAAAACGTCCGCTGACATTTTTTGGGTGGACTTCCATTTTACCCCTGAAAAACGCGAAAATATCACGGCGGCCATTAACGTCCGATGTAGCTAGTGTTTTCCGTACAGTTTCCGGTGAAATATACGGCGGAATTACTATATGCTCTGTTTTTTGACATGGATGATCGTATTTAACACCAAATGTTTGTAATATAATCGATTTTCTCAAAAACTCCGGTACTCCATCTGCCATAGCTACATCTTCCAATGTGTGAAAACAAGACCCAAAATCATGAGAAGCAACGAAGATATGGTCAGAACCTGAACTTCGATTCCAAAAATTAAATTCCGATGAAATGAGTTTAATAGCTGAAGAAATTAAAGAACGAGCATGTCCAATAGCAGGGAATCCATTAACAGTGCTGAAATTACACGATACGTAAACAGGGACGAAGAAGAAATCAGCTTCATATGGATCAAATGTTCGAACATCGCTGTTTAACAGAGCTTTATGTATGGCTACTTCTGATGCAAATAAATGATTACTACATCTTTCGTTTGATAACCAATCGCTGTTGTATTTACTCGGCAAATCGTAAACGTAAATCTTCAATCCATTCAATGAATCTGAAGAGAAAAAAATCACAATAAAAATGAGATAAATATTAGCAATAATAACAACAACAAAAAAATTGATAAAATTAAAATGTTTACCTCGATGGTGTTGAGTTTCAGGGTATTCAATAAGAGCACGAGAAGCTTTAGAATATTGAGGAACGGTAGTTTTAGAAATGGTATTAGGTTTATGATTGAATAAAAACGAAGCAAAAAAATAAAAAGAAAGTGAAAACCAAAGAATCCATTTGAAATATCTGTAACAAAACAATCCTCTGTTTCTATTACCGCCATTGTTATGGTTTAAAAGCTTCATTCTTACATAAAAACCTCTGTTTTTTCTCTGTTTTTTGGGTTCTATCATCTTTATAAAACCCAAAGAAGATGAAATGGGTTTTCGTTCTTGGTGAAAAAAAAAACAGGGGATTGATGAATGATAAAGACTTGTGGTTGTTAAGAGTTCGATTTAACACCTAATTTTTTGCTGATTCTTCAAGAAAATGCTAATTTTGTAATGGGGTTTGGTTGAGTTTTGTTTTCCCAATGTAAAATAATCATGAAGGTCATGGAGTTGCAGAGATGAGAGAGAAAATTAGGAGAGAGAAAGTGTTACAGAATGGTCACATTGTATTGTAAATGGAGCAGAATGAATAGCGGCATTGTTCATGGTTTCGAAGGTGGATTTTTTAAATATATTTAAAAGAATTGATGGTATATCGAAAATAATATTATTACTTATAAAATAGAGATAAAATTTAAATATTAACGGATATATTAAGTTCGTTTAAAATATATAACGTAATAAAAATAACATAAAGTGTGTGTCTGTTACTCTTTTCGGATTTTACTCGAGGAACTTTATCGAGATATGTAAGTGTAATTGTTGTTATATATCACATATTTTTAAAACTTCACTTGTAAAATTGTATTAGGTATGTTGTTGTTGTTATCGTTGTATTTTGAGTACAAGTTTTGTTAGAATTATTTTTGAAAATGAGTGGCTTACCCACTAAATTCTTTGATGCTAATATGAGTATTAAATTAATATAGTTTTTATTTAATCACAAATTTAAATAAGTTAAGACTTGAATTAAATATTGAATATTGAATGATCCTAATAAGAGAGTTATATTTGATACTAAAAACAATTTAGAGTATTCATTAACAATAAATTTTCTAATATCAAAATAATCAACGTCTCATTTAGTGGATGAAAGGTTAAATACTTTGTTTTTAGTAGATAAGTATTATTAAATGGAGTATTTATGATCTCATTAATTTTACCACTTTATAAAGTTTGGAATTAATGCTAAATTCTTGATAAAATTATATTTTAAATAGTTGGATGGTGAGATTTAGATTTGTGTATGTGTGATATTTTTTTTGATAAGGGATCGTTCGGTTGAGTATATTAAAAATAATAATATATGCATTAGTTTTATATATTAGAATGATTTTAGTGTACGCATTAACTTAATTAAAGACTTAATTGTTGTTCAATATTCTTTTTTTAATCTTTTCTATCATAATAATGAAAGATATTTTTGTAAATAATTTTTTAAATGTCATGCATTCTATTTTTTATGTATCTAATCAAATAATGCATAAAAATAATATATGTATAATTAATACAAGCACACATAACTACTAAATTTTTTTAACAAACATAGTAAAACTAATAATATAATATTTTATACATGAATAACATGCTCTTTTGTACCGCAATCAAATGCTCCGTATTCTTAATGTAACCACTATTAATTTACTCTATTTAACATTATTTTTATACACTTTACTAAACGACTTCATAGTTCTTCAATGAAGAGCAGAGCTAGAGTATGATATATGAATTTTATTTGATTTAATATTTTTAATTTAAATTATATATTTATTTTATAAATTAATTATTAATCTCAAAATACAAATTTATAAATTGCAAATTCCTACTTTGAATGTTTCTACATTCTACTTTGGTCAAATTTGTCAACTTGTTTCCTCGTGCATTTTCACATATGATATAAAGTGTGTGAAAATGTTATGTAAACCTTTTTATTCAAAGTCTAAATTCAAGGGCTTTGAAAAATTATTCGTCATATTTTCTAAATTTTAGTCTAAAGTCTAGTTCTAAATTCGTCATATTTTCAAAAACAAAGAAAAGAACTTCTAAAATGTGTTCAATTTATATCAACAATCAACGTGATAGTTCATCTTATTATATAGAAAAGTGATTTATTTAATTGAAAGATGTGATATAATCGTTAATGAAGTGGTTGATCATATTCAAATTCCAAAACAAAAATATTATGTAATTTCCTTTTATTTGTTCTAAACGTTGATGAATAGAGACATAGAGTTATCTGGTATGAGATAACTAATTTTTGTAAAATTAATCAAGATGCATATAAGAGAATAGTAACACTGCGATTATATATTTTTTTAAAAAGAGATCTATTCAAACTATATGTGAAAAGTGTGTATGATTTTGTCAATCATTCAATAAATTAATTTTTTAATTATGATTATATCTTCTTGATATATTATTATGTGTCTATTTTTGAAGTACTTACTTTTTATACAAATAAATAAAAGGGAAAACGGTACTTTTAGTCCCTATGTTAAGGCTAATTTCTTATTTTAGTCCTTATGTTATTTAACTTAGCACTATTAACCTTTAATTATATCAAGTGAGTGATTTTAATCCTTCAACTAACAGATTCAAAAAAATTAGGAGAGAGTTCACTGCTAAAAAGGGTAAGTCGGATATTTTTAAAGTAGTTGCTTGAGAAAACAGAAAACTATTTTTTTTAAAATAATTCGTTGCATAATTTATCGTTCGTCGGTGTGAGAGGGAGGGTTAATGTCTATCAAGTTGGTTTTTGAAATTGTAGCTCAAATCGACGGGCTTGTTCTTCTAGATAGAGATAAGGAAGACTTATCTTGTTCTTCAAAGAGAGAGAATTAAAAAGAAAATACCCGAACTACCCCTTTTAGCAGTGAACTCCCTGTTAATATTTTTTGAATCTGTAAGTTGAAGGACTAAAATCACTTACTTAATATAATTGAAGGTTAATAATGTTAAGTTAAATAACACGAGGACTAAAATAAGAATATAGTCTTAACACATAAACTAAAAATATCGTTTTCCCTAATAAAATAACCATATAAGGTTTTTGAATATATTTTTTTCAACATCAAATCAAAATTGAAACAAATGAGTACCAATTGTTATATTTGTTACTTATTTTTTAAAGGCAAAGTAATATTAAGTACTACTTACTTCACCTCATTTAAACATGTTTATGTGGTTAGGTTTGAGATACAAAATAATTTTTTTCTCGTTCGATATTTGATATACAAATTGATAATTTTAATT
The DNA here is from genome assembly GCA_022817965.1 of Solanum lycopersicoides. Taxonomy (NCBI): domain Eukaryota; kingdom Viridiplantae; phylum Streptophyta; class Magnoliopsida; order Solanales; family Solanaceae; genus Solanum; species Solanum lycopersicoides. The sequence continues at coordinate 68,848,971 of CM040628.1, read as the reverse complement.
AATTTTAATTATATTACCCAAGTCACGTTGAAGAAATGTTTTTCGATTGTAATTTATTTTTAAAATTTAAAATTTGAATTCAAAATTTATTATTTAAAATAATAAAATTTTTTATCAATCATACCACAACTCAAAGCTTAGTACTTATAAAATCTAGCAATTTTCTGTAGTGTGTGAAAAAGGGGTACATCTGAAAAGTGATTTATTTGAGAGACAAACAAGTCAGTTTTTAATATTTTTTTAAATTTTATATTTAAAATATTGTACTTAAAAAGTAGATATAATTCCATACACAGAGACAGTGCACATGAAAAGAGGGTGTTGGATTTAATTTTTTTTAGTTATAGAGTTTCATTCTTATTCAAAGATCTTAAATTTGAATCTTTCTAATACGAAATCACCTCTAGTAAAATATATTTTATTCTCAATATAAAATTTATCATCGTAAGTTTATTGTTTAAATTTTAATTTTTAGGAGTATTTGTTGTTGTCTTATAGGTTGTCTAGAATTAGTGCTATTTTTCATACTACAAAAGTTATTTATGATGAACATATTTTTCGTCAAAAGAAGCAAATTGAGACATTTTTTATATATTTTTATTTTTTAATTTTATATTACTTACTTTAATAAAAATTAGGATAAATTATCAGTCTCTTGTCAAAAATCTCTTCCATTTGTTAATATTAATTTATTATTTCAGAAAATACATTTCATTCACTAATTAATTATTAAAAAATATTTTTCTAATAAGTAGCTACTTAAACATTTTATAGTAATCGTCTTTAATTTGTTTGTTATTTACTCTCTTGATAAATGATAAGTACTTACTCCTCTTTATTGATATTGTTAATAATCTCATGAACTTTTATTATTGACATTAATATTGGTACTTCAATTGAAGCCTTCCATGGCCATAAACAAATGAAAGACATAATATTTTCTATGTAACGCTTAGTATTTATCTTTCTAAAGCGGTTTTTTTATGCTTATGAATATTTTGGTGTCCTAAAAGAATTTGAAAAGTGTAAAATTTATGTGAACAGTAGAGGTAATTAGGAAAAAATACGTATCAAGAGAGACATCTCTAACTCTAAATCACTAACGGCTTAAATTATGGATAAATCTTATGAGAAAAATTTCAACGAAAAAACAGAATTATGGGTGCACTATGCATTAAAAAAAATAAATACCCGCACTATTGATTTGTCAATAAAATAATTAGGTTTCTTCAAGTTTTGCTTATGGTTGATTTATTTTTTATATGTTTAATATTTATCGCAAAAATCTTTAGCACGCCTTAAGCTACGAGAATAAATTACATTTTCTATGACAAGAAATTCAGTTACCAACAACAAAATTATTTTAAAAAACAAAGAGGTTCATTTTATTTATTTATTTATAAAATTGAATTGCATCTTATCAAACATTAAATCATAGCAACACTTAGATTTTCAAAAATATTACACTTCTAAATAACAAGAATTGCCTAATTCCCATTAGCATAATTATTATCACCTAATTTTGTTTTAACAAATAAGCAAATTATTATTATTATTTTCTTGCTTTTAGTTTAGGCTAACAACATTCTAGAATACTTTTGATACTCACATTATAAACTTCCTAATTAAATTAAAGATAGAAAGTTCGAGACCAAAAAGTTAAAAAGTCTAACTTACTCAATCTCTATACAAAATTTTATAATTTTTGGAAGAAAAAAAAATAACACAAAGTTTTATAATTGAAAAAAAAAGTTGCATTAGTAATATACTACTCCTAAATCCTAATATCGTATTATATAAATACTAATTTCATCTTTTATCCCGCATAAAATATAATATATTAATTTTATCATAATATATATTTACTTTAGTTATATGCATTTAAAATTATAAATCGAACAACATGATATTATTGATGTAGAATTAAAAAATACATAAAATAATTTAGCTCCTAACCAGTTATCAAATCACCGATAATTAAGTACAGAGGTATTGTTAAAGAAAATATTCGTATCTTTTTTTTTTTGTTTCATTTTTATTCCTTGTCACGATAATGTTCTAAACAGCATCAATAAATTCTCTATATATAAAAGAATAAATTTAAGTTAATTTAAAAAAGTTTATCTTTGATTAATTAAAGTTTGAAGTGATAGTGGTATCAAGAATAATTTAATTTAGGTACCTAAAAGTCGTAAAAGCATAAATAATCCAAGAAAAAGCCAAATTTTAAAATAAATCTTTTGTAGAATCGTACGTATAACATAGTTTTATATAGTAAAAAAGATATGCTCAATATCGAAAAATTTTAATTTCAAATTATGAATTTGTCCAAATTTATCGTTGCATATATTTATACAAAAAATTATTCAATATAAATGATTTTATAAGATATATGAAATCATTTTATTCTTATATCACAACAGTACTCAAGTCATTAATCAGATTAATAAATTTTAAACGAATCGATAAAAATAAATTAAGAAAAGTTAGCTTTTCTTATCGCATAAAAAAATTGAACGGTTATAGTGGAAAATAATATGATTAATTATTTATTGGAACAAAGTCACTCAAGGACGGTGAATTGTTTTGGATAAACATTATCCGTTAAAATTAATTAATTACGTCTAATGACTCAAATAAATGAATTGAAAATAGACAACGACAATTAATTGTCCATTTGTGTATAATTAAATTATCATCAATTACAAATATATACATGATGCCAAACAAATTAATCAACTAAAATTAATATTCAATAGATTATTTATAATCATCAATCAATCAAACATTCATAAGACCCTAAAACATATACTTCTTCACCGATATGCCTATTTTCATGTAGAAGATATTTGAATATCAATAAGAGGCTAGACGTACATATATTTTATTAACGTGCTAATTTCATATCAAGGGTATTTCAATACTAATTAAAAGAGACAAATACCTCTTTATTGACGTGCTTACTTCATGCTTCGAGTATTTTTTGATCTTTCAAACATCTTTATTGATGCATCTGCTTTATACTGTGAGTGTTTTTAAAACTTTATTACTCTGCTTTCATGATGTTTTTCGCTGATAATTTAGTTCCACGTCAATAAAAAATGTATAATAAGTGAAATTCAACATTAATAAAATATCAATATGTGTATAATATTAGATTTTTTTTCTTCAATTGATTAAAAAATTGAATATACGTGACGTAACTAAACTTCAAATTGGTAAATATATTATTGATAATATTAAATATCTTAGTGAAAGTCTCTTTCATGCATTCACTTATAGATTAAGGAAAACTAATAAAGTAGATTTGGTCCACAACCTTTTACATTTTATTAAATTAAATTTTATAACCTAAGATAAGTTACAATTTTTATAATTATTTTTATAGCCCTTAACCAAACACGTCTTGCAATTCTAGTTTAAATATTAAAAGTAGTGCTTGCTGTTAACTAATTTTAATTAAATATACATGACCACACTAATAACCTATGGTAGTATATTAAATTAATTAATTATGATATAAAATTTTGTACTTTTAAATAACAGATTGTTATAACAAGACTCTTATCTTTAAATAATTTTGGTTATTACAATAACATATCTAGAGAAAAATGATGCGTACACAACTTTATCCCTACCATGTGAATCTTAGAGACTCTGTTTTCGATAGACCTCGACTCAAGTAAACTATATCAAAATCAAATACAAAAAATTAAAATAGATTATAAAAACTAGAACGACTACTGACTAACCTTTTGTCATAATCCTTGATTTTTTGTTATTCAATTATTGATAACATCTTTTACAACTTTGAAATTGAGATAGGATTAATAATATGTGTTGATTTAACAAGTTCCGACCTTAGCTCAGTTGGTAGAGCGGAGGACTGTAGTTGTTGCTGTTATCCTTAGGTCGCTGGTTCGAATCCGGCAGGTCGGATTATCTTTCTTAATTTTTATTTTAAAAGTGAATTCTTGGGGTGTGTTTGGTATGAAGGAAAATGTTTTCCATGGAAAATGCTGGAAAACAAGTAGATTTTGGACTTATTTTCTCATGTTTGGTTGGTGAGTAGAAAATATTTTCTGGAAATGATTTTTAGTGTTTGATTTATGAATGAAAAATATTTTTGAGAGACATCTTTTATTTTTACTAGAACAAAAAATAATTTATGAAATTGAAAATATTTTTAAAATCATAATTATTATTTTTTGGGGATGGGGGTGGGGGTGGGGTGGGAGGGGTCGGGGGGAAGGGGGTGAGGAGTGAAAAAATTAAAAATTAAAGTTGATAGTATTTTTAAAAAATAAAATTAATTATTTTGGGGGTTGGGGGTGGGTGGGGGCTGCCGGGGTGGAGAGTGGGTGGGTGGGTTAGGAGTTTAAAAATAAAATTTTGAAGTTGAAATATTTTTAAAAAGCAAAATTAATTTTTGGGGAGAGGTTGGGGTGGGGGTGGGGGTGGCCGCGGGGTGGGGGGGTGGGCAGGGATCGGGTGAAAAAATAAAATTTTGAAAATGAAAATATTTTTTAAAATTGACGTTTTTCTTCAAAAAAAATATAATTTTAAATTGGAGGAGAGTTTTGGAAAATGTTTTCCTTAATTTTTGAAGGGAAGTCATTTTCTTAAATTTTGAGGAAAATGAGTTGATTTGGAAAACATTTTCCAAAACTTTTGTCCCAACCAAACATGGGAAAATTGGAAAACATTTTCCAGAAAATGTTTTCCTTCATACCAAACACACTCTTGATGTTAATTTATTAATTCAAAAATCAAATTTTCATTAATTTTAGTTTATTTTGGGGAAAAAAATTCACTAACTATATTTATCAAGTTTATAATTTCGATTCACATTCACTATCTTATTTTGAGGCAAACGTGAAGGTAAAGATTGATACACACGTTATATCCTAGGAGATGGAGAGTTTAATTGATGTCACACATTGTATTAGTGGTGTGTATCGGTTGGTTCAGTTTTATGTATTATTGGTTCGGTGTATGAAGTTTTAAATATGCTAAACCAATAAGATATTCATTATCGGTTTTCGATTTATAGATATTAACTGTTTAGTTTCCCAATAAGAAAATGTTCATAAAATAATTATATAATTTCTCACTTTTATAACAATTTGACACAATACAGTGAGACAAGCAAATCAACTGTAAATGCTTTCATATCATTTGCTTTTTCTGAATGTCATAACAGAGTAATGCAAAGCGACCACCACCGAATTAAGTGTCTATGTGTTGAGATCCTGGTTATAAATAAAGACTAATGAGAGCAAAAGGGTTATGTAAATTATGATTATGCTTAGGCAAAGATTGTACTTCTCATCCCCAATTCTCTTTAGTTCCCTCTCATCCCTTCTTCTTTATAGTTACTGTTATTGTTCAAGTCTTCATATTGTAATTTCTCGTTTTTGTATGAATCAAAGCTTTTTTTTTTTTTTTTTGTTCTCTCTATTGTTTGGTCATTGAGTTGAGACAATCACTACAACCATTTTAGCGTTTGTTACGGGCAACTTGGAAAACATATTCAAAGTAGGGATAGGAATATGAAGAGTTTTCTTTATGTTCTATTGGCAATCCTCACCTAAACATTATTCTTGTTGTGCCTAGAATATCTTGTCATTGGATTTTGATTACTTCCCTTTATTTTGTGCTGGCTGCTTTTCATGGCAAAGGACTTTCCTGTTAGGACCGAAATAAGCAGGTGTAATGCGAAAGCTAGCACGAAAGACCATAAGTAACAAGACAAACGAGAAATACATCGAAAGACACAAAGATTTAACGTGGTTCGGTCAATCGACCTACATCCATAAAAGAGATGAGCAATTCACTATAAATATGAGAGTACAAAATATAGAGAGAAACAACCTCAATCAATTCACTGAGAATATATGGGAGGTTCACACAAGTGATAACGTATCAAGCTTGTGACCCACAAATTCTCCGCCTAACCAAAACTCTCAAAGCCCTTAAGACTACATTGTGAATGTTGATTAAGTTAGAAGGAACATGCCTCTATTTATAGAGTCCTAAACCTTTTCCTACCAGAAAAAGGACTAGCCAATCCAAAATCTTTTCCTAAAAGGAATACCTATTTTATGGTAAAAAATTAGGACAAATAAAACCCAAACAATTTCCTGTGCATAATTTTTCTTCTGTGTTTCTGATATGTTTGAACTACTAGAAATGTTAAATAGCGTGTTTTTTTAATAACCAAGAAATGCTCTTCACACTATTGGCATATGGTTCGAAACTTGGTGGATAATGAGTTCCAAAGAGTGCATCACTCCTGCCAAGATTTGGATGCTTCATCGCTGTATTGATGAGCGATTTGTGAAGATAATATTTCTTGACAATTGAACGCTTATCTTGTTATTGTTGTAGGACTCGTTTGTTTACACCTCGATTATTCTATTGGGTACTTAATATCTCCATAATGTAGAAGAATATTAAGAATGTTGTGTCCCACTCAGCATTCAATATTCGCTTTAGAGTTTTAACTATTTGAATTGTGCATTGTAATGTCTGTTAAAAGGGAGAAATAACTCCCCACAATTATAGACTTTAGTGTTTTGCAACATAAGCTGTGAATAGTAGACAATATGGAGGTAGTTAGTTACTCATGCAGATTCAAGCAACAATTACATAAGGAGTTCGGAGAGGGTGGTGTATATGCAACCTTAACCTTACTGAGGTTATTTTTCGATAGACCCTCGACTCAAGTAGAACACATCAGATATGAAAAGGATATACAAACGAGATTCAAGAATGTGGGGGTAAAATCTCTTTCCATTTCTTCCGAGTCTGTTGATGCTGAAGCGGATTTCACTTCAACGAGTAATTATACAAGAGAGTAACACAGCAACAACATCAACATTTCAAACCAGACTCAAATAACTGGTTCTGCAAGTAAAGGAAGAGAGGAGCAATTCCCATTTTCTTTCTAGTTTTGTTTGGTTTCGAGGATATAAAAGAAAAAAAAATCATATATATATATATATATACATGATGATCTCGAACTCGGGATGAGGGTAAAAAGTATAAATAGAATAGCTTGTGTTGCTTAGCTCATAAATCTGAGCAACACTAACAATTTAAAAGAAAAAAAAAGACATTTGGTTTAAGAATTACTAGTGTATAATAATGGTTTTTTGACTCTTGTTTAATGGTATTTGAACTCATTGTTTGTCTCCAGATAGCTTTCTAATAGTCCATTTGAACAATCTTGCTAACCAATACTTCAATGCTATCACCAAGGCAAACAAACCATAGCAAGGGAGATGAACCACACCAACCATCAAGTACCTACAATTACAATGAGGCATAACGATAAGCTTATGATCGTTTATTTGCACTTAATGAAAGATTTTAATCTTAATCATACGGATCTCAGTAGTTGCACTTAATGAAGGTTTTAATCTTAACTAGTTGATAGAAGGCATTTCAGTAGATGTAAATTTTGTATATATGAGAGCAATTGGACACGTACACTAAGGGAGCGTATTTGTATGAAATATCCAGGAAGGGATAAGGCCACCTGTTGCAACAAGAGTTAACTCTTATTAGTAACGGCATAGACTCTTAATTTCTCAAATAACGATGACGAAAAGCATGGCATAAGCAAACATACCACTTTGAGACACACATGTGGACGAGCCACTGGAATGAGACAAATGTGCATGTATAAAGAACAAAATATGCAAATCTGAAGAAAGGGAATCGCTGGAAGGAAGCAAGAAAGTATGTTAGCCACAGTTTGGGCATGGGATACGTTTATAGCTTAAGCCAGTTGTGAATGCAAACTTACTAGAGAATTCAGAATCACGTCGCCGAGCAGGGTAACAGCATTGATAGAATGCATACCAATAACTAGCTGCATAGATCGGAAGAAACTCAACTTGTGATTAAAACATGTTAAACATCATTTAAACTATGTGCAAAGCAGAAATAAATACTAATCATGGTCTCTACACATACGTGCGGATGTCACTGCTCAACTGTTCACTAGATTAGAGAAGCCTTTCCATGTCGACAAGTTACACAATTAATGAAGGAATCCATGTAAAATTGTTCTTTTCAATCATCGTGTGCAGTGGAAGTATCGGTACAAGAACATTCCAGTGAATTTTTCATGTAAATTATAGATGTGGTAGATTATACATCTTTTGCCTTAATTTCAGAACTCGGCACAGTTAATAGTCAGAAACTAAAGCAAAGGCGAGGAGGGTGAGAACAACCACACAATCAAGAAAGGAAAAGTGATACTTGATTGTAAAAGAAATTGCCAAATTTTAAACCAGAGGTGAGTCGTTAATGACCCCAAAATTGAAAAAGTTGAGTAGCAACGCATAACTGAACAACACTCTGGACTTAGCACTACAGTGCATGACCAGGCTGTATTGCATAATAAATACTCCCTCCGTTTCAATATGTTTGTCTAGTTTTGACTTGGCATCGAGTTTACGAAAGTAAAGAAGACTTTTGAGTCTTGTGGTCTTAAACTAAACTTAAGATATGTACAATGTACCAAAATACCTTTTAATCTTGTGTCTTAAACATGACATGTGGAAAGTTGGAATCAAAGAGTTGCCAAAAAAGGGAAGAGACATTCTTTTTTAAATAGACAAAAGAAAAGTAAGATAAACAAATTGTAACAGAGGGAGAGGGAGTACACAGAAGCCACAAATTGAAGAAAAATGTAAAAGGGAAATAGAGTCAAGCCAGTTAACTATAATGAAATAAGACTCAACTAAGGAAACTACAGTTCTTAGAACTTACAAATTGCAATCCGGAACCACTGGGCAAGAAAAACGGGTAGATAAGAAGCCAATAAACGCAATCCGTAAGCACCACGGCACCAGCACAGACCTAAAAGTTTTGAACAAAATCAAAATAAAAGAAAATCAGCCAAGATAATGTCCTTGAACCTCTTTGAAGGGTGCAGCTTCCCTTCCAGATAGCAACTTAAACTAGGAAAAAGAGGATCATAACGAGACATGAGAAGTGATGTCAAAACGACTCATAAAACCGGATCAACCAGTAACAAATACAAAGTCACATTTCTACTAGAGGCCTAACACATGTTAATATAGCTAATTAGATTGAAAAATATTAAATTCAATATCTATAACAAATGAGGAAATGGCCATAATAGGTTACATATGCCATAAATGAGTATAAGGAAAGAAAGAAATGAAAAATAAAATTAAATATTCTGATTTACTCCATAATCAGAAAAATATAAAAACAAATATGAGGTGAATCTTGAGAGAACATGCCTGAAAAATTATCTGAAAGAGATAGCCCAAATAACCAGCCGGTTCTCTATCATCAGTTTCCTCAACGGAACTCAAATCCTTGGATACGCCAGGTAAACTTGCATTCTTCTCAAGAGTTGGAGAATCGTTTCTCTCTACATCAATACAACAAACTTTTGCACTGGTAACACCCTTTCGATATTGGATACAGCCATAGATGGAGAGTGAAGACCCTAGCTACAGAATTTCGTTGAGAACATAACCAAGTTAAAGAAACAAAGGAAATTTGAAACTAAATACGCAAGGGGTAGAGATGATAATGTTGTAATAAGAGAATATTCCCAGAGCTATATAGCTAGGGGGATAGTTACTATGCTTTGGATGAGGAAAAAACATTTTCATTTTGTATATGCATCTATATGAAAAATAACAATAGAGGGCAGATCTCAAGAGATTCACATCCTCCAGATCATATGTTGAAATGCATGGTAAACATGGTTTAATTGCTGAGTAACATACCCCAAAATAGATAGTGACCAAAGAGAATGTCCACCTGTCCAGTACAAAAAGAATTATCAAAAGCAAATATAAGACTAAGTATCATGCTATGAGCAAGTAAAATCGTATATGAACGTGTAAAACTGAAATTCATTAAACACAATTCTCTTAAATTTTGAAAGCTTCAAGAGATAATTAGGCTTCTAGTATAGCACTATCAATATCAAGGGGAAACTTGATCGATAAGACATCCCTTAGAAGCTAAGGATTTTAAATAATCATGAATGAGCATCAAATAATAAAAGAAAAAGCTAAAAATATAGCAATGGCATGACCATTAAAGTGGACATTTCCAGCACACATTTATTCCGATTTTTAAGATAAACCTTAACTTGATCAGGGATTGAAGTAGTACTCCATTAGGGAAGGATAACCCACAGAATCCAATATATTAACAAAGATACAAGTTAGCAAGAGCGCCCAAAACAGAATCAAGCCTAGAAGAAATATGGAGGAAGTAATAAGGAGATGGCCTTACTGAGTATAGAAAAAGAATATATCTGTACTATTCATATAAGCATCTGAGGAGAGCATTGATAGAAGAAAACTGAAAGCAATTAGCCTGTAAGCAAGCAGCCAAGCAGGATTGATTGATTTGTGACATGTGGTCCAAGCTTCGTCTTTGTACAAGAACCCAACCTTTTTTTTCTTACTATCTCTTTCCTTGATTCCCAACTTTGGCGAACCTTCATACTTCCATATTATGAGTGCTGCAATTCCTACAAGTACGATGACCCCCAAACCCAAGAATAAGAAATTCCAGGTCAACCAATAACTTGCGGTGGCTGTTCTCATGACTGGCCGCCAAGTATGTTTAGAACATCCTGTTAAGAAGCTCATTGTAAGTATTAATCGTTCAAAGCTTGAGTTTATATTTCTTTTATCTGAAAGGTGGAACAACCTACAGCTATAGCAAGAATTCAAGAACTTTAGACTCTACGTGATATCTCAAATTGAAGAATGGTATTTTTTTATGGAAGATTACTTTTTCCTTTTCCATATCCTGCAGAACTAGAAGAAAAAATTGATCACCAACCACTTTTAAAGGCTCCTTTACAATTTACAAAAAGGAGACAAAAAAGTCTAAGCTTTAGTATAAAGTGAAATCTACCAGAAGTTCATTACACACTTAGGAATGATTTTGGTTATAACTCACTATGATATCCTCGACGCCAGAACCAAAAATACTATACAAGGGAATTCAATAAAAATGCAAGAACATAGCACAGGACTAGAAAGTATGACCTGAAACAATTCTTGGACTAATCAACACACACATATTATACAGAAAACAGTTTAGTTTTTGTCCTATTTTTACAGTATAATTTTCCAACAAATTGAACCCTCGTCATTACATGTACCTTCACCCCTGATATCCATAATGTACTGAGCTAAAACGAAAAATTCAAGATGCAGATTGCAGGACCCTAGAACAGAATAAGAAACACTCAAAAAAGCAAGGACGGAAGTTCCTTAACACAGATTGTAGGCCAGATTGCTATATTATCATAAAAAGGGCATTAACACTGTTAAAACAAACCAGAAAACAATATCAAGAGAGGAAACAAGATAAGCATGGCAAAATACATTGTCACCGCGTAGGTGTCAGGTTAGAGTAGGAGGGAAAGTTTTGAATTCAAGAAAAGAAAAAAAAAGCATTGCCCAATACGCTACTGATGGGGTTTGAAACTTACACCTCAACCGTGGAAGGAAGAGAGCGAGCTCACTGGGTGAGCTAGCCTTCCACCCCATCTGTCCTTCTCCATATAAAAATCTTTACATTTTGGAAACTTATTTTTCTTTACAACTTCTAAAAATTAATTCAAATTTCATTAAACTATTCTCAAACTTTATTTGATAAGATGTAACAATATCAAATTAACTTTTCAATCATTAATTTGTTGAAATTTTTTACTAGGTAAGTTTTATGTCATCATTTTGATTATCATTATAGGTTTATTTAGCTTATCAAGCTAAACCTCTGTCGGAGTGGTAGGCCGAGGCCAACTCTTCACAGCCTCTATCTTCTGAAAATCCACCATGATACCAGCACTAGACACCACATAATCCGTAGACACTCATATTACCATACAAAAGTTTGGTCCAAAAGTCGACTTATACATGCATCTACTGGTAATTTTGGCAAACTTGGATTCCGAGATTGTGGCCCAATATAAATACTTTCAACATAAACCTTAAAAGACACTTCAAAAGGAAATCTGGAATAAACTCACATAACCAACCACCAACAAAAATTGACTACAATATTAAAATGTTGTGTCAATTCTGAGAATATTTTCTTGACTCTCATATCAACAACAACAACATACCCCACGTAACCCCACAAGTGAGACCGAGGAGGATAGAATGTACGTCAACCTTACTCTTGTGAAGCTATATTCCTTTCTATAGGTAAATAGATACATAGGCACAAAGCAAACACCCAAAAAACAAAAATTGACTATTTACACAAACATTAGACAAGAAAATAAAACATACCCAGAAAAAATCTTGATGAATCAATCAAAAAAATCTAATCTTTTTTTCAATTTTTTTTCCTGAGCTGCACCTAAAGAAGCGTCTAGGATCAAAAAGAGGTGAAACCCAGAAATAGAAATCAAAATTGGAGGTATAACAAGAACCCCCACAAAAAAAAAAAAACTTAAAACCTAATGCTATCAAATAAAAATTAAAAAAAAAGAGATTTCTGTTCTATGTTTCTCTGTTCAAATTACTAGGGATAAACAAGAAAGGAAAAAAGAGAAACATGTAAACTTTAAGGTAATTCACATTGTACCTT
>CM040628.1:68695402-68835350 GCA_022817965.1 Solanum lycopersicoides | reverse complement strand
GTAGTTGGGCTTCGAGGACTAGGAGGCAGCATGACTCTATATGGGTTATTGTGGACAGATTGACTAAGTCTGCCCACTTTATCCCTGTGAAGTCTACTTACAAAGCCGAGGATTATGCGAGACTCTACATTGATGAGATTGTGAGATGGCATGGGATTCCCTTGTCTATTATTTCAGACAGAGGAGCTCAGTTTACTTCTCATTTCTGGAGATCTTTCCAGAAGAGCTTGGGCACGCATGTGAAGCTTAGCACTGCCTTTCACCCTCAGACAGATGGGCAGGCCGAGCGCACCATACAGACATTGGAGGATATGTTGAGAGCGTGTGTGATTGACTTCAGAGGTAACTGGGATGACCATCTGCCTTTGATAGAGTTCTCGTATAATAATAGCTATCACTCCAGCATTGGGATGGCACCGTTTGAGGCATTGTATGGTAGGAGGTGTAGATCTCCAGTTGGGTGGTTCGAGGTTGGAGAGTCATCCATTTTGGGTCCGGAGATCATTCAGGAGGCCTTAGAGAAGGTCAGAATGATTAGGGACAGGTTGACTACTGCTTACAGTCTGCATAAATCCTATGCTGATAACAGAAAACGGCCCTTAGAGTTTGATGTTGGTGACCAGGTTTACTTGAAAATATCGCCTATGAAAGGGTTAATGAGATTTGGTAGAAAAGGGAAGCTGAGTCCGAGGTATGTTGGGCCATATGAGATCCTGCAGCGTGTGGGTGAGGTGGCCTATGAGTTAGCATTGCCTGCAGAGCTAGCTTCTGTTCATCCAGTCTTTCATGTCTCTATGTTGAAGAAGTGCTTAGGTGATCCAGCATCAATGTTACCTGTTGAAGGTTTGGGAGTTGGTGAGGACTTGTCTTATGAGGAGGTACCTGTTGAGATCTTAGACAGACAGGTCAAGCGGCTGAGGAACAAGGAGATTGCCACAGTGAAAGTATTGTGGAGAAATCATCTTGTTGAGGGTGCTACGTGGGAGGCTGAGGCCGACATGAGAACCCGCTACCCTCACCTGTTCAGCTCTTGAGGTTAGACTTCCTACTCTTAAACCAATGTTTCCTTATCTCTCCGTATTTTGCTGCTATTGATTGACTATGTATAGTGATTGTGTTATGATCTGACGGGAATTACAATGTGAAGTGGTAGTGTCATTCGGGGACGAATGTTCCTAAGGGGGGGGGGGGTAATGTAACAATCCAAAAAAAAATGATGAATAGGATCAAGACTTAGGGGTGTCAAGATCTAAGGTTGTTAAATTAACTTAATTAATTGATAATTATTAATTTGATTAATAAAAAGGAAATCAGATTTTCTTTATTTATTTTTAGTTAATTAAAATCCTAACTTTTGACTAAGTCTTAAATTTAGTCTCCTATTCCTAAGACAACTCTCTTCCTCACGTTTCTCAACTCTCTCACGTTCTCAACCTCTTTCTCACGTTAGTTCTGCCAAGAACAACTAGAAAAGCAGAAAAAAATACATCAAGAGTTCTTCACACTTGAAGAACTCACTAGAATTTTTTTAAGTAAAGACAAAGGAATCAAAACGACAAGGCTAAGAGAGGTTCATCGAGTAGGGTGTGCGTTGAAGTAATTTGGCGTGGTTTGGAGTTTCCGGGCAGCAGCTTCAAGCTTGAATAACGTCAAAAGGTATGGGTTTCTCTCATGGAATTCTTTCTCCAAGAGTACTTTCTTGCGAACGTTTCTTAAACTCTTAAAACTAAGGTTGTTCCCCTTTGTATGTCCTTGTCCTTAGCTCCCAAACGAATTCGTAGGATGGGTATGTTGTGCTGCTAGGTTTAGGCATGATTGACGTGTTTATATTGAATGTGAATAAGGTTACGTGCGTGAAATCACGAAATAGTCGAAGAAAGTGTGCATGTGGGTGGGCTTCGACAGTGGACTTTTGCCACTGTTTGGAGACGTTTAAAGCATGTTTTTCTTCTTGTATTTCATGTATTAACGTTGTGTATAATGTGGTGTTCATATGAACAGTTATGTGGCTGGATTGAGAGAGGAATTCTTGACTAAACGACTCCATGAAAGTGCACCTAAAACGTTATAAATGAACTATGAAATTTCCCCAAGAACTAATGTGTAATTTGATGAAAAAGGTGTAGAAAAATCATAAAGTAAATTTCTAGAACCTGGAAATAGGCTTTAGAAAGAATCTGGAAATTTTGGACGTCAAAAGAAAAATTAAAAAAAAAAAGGGCTGGCAGGAATCGAACCAGTGACCATCTGGTCACTGGAGTTCAAAAAAAGAGAAGAAAACTAAGGGAGGGGGATAGGGATCGAACCCGTGACCATCTGGTCACTGGGTTCGCGAAAAAAAAAAAAAAAGAAGAGGGAAAATAAGGGAGGGGGAAGGAATCGAACTCGTGACCTCTTGGTCACTGGAGTTCGCGAAAAAAACTAAAAAGAAAATAAGGGAGGGAGCGGGGGATCGAACTCGGGACCCTTGGGTCCCTGAGTTCGCGAAAAAGGGACAGAAAATTAAAAGGGAGGCGTGGGAATCGAACCCACGACCTCCCAGTGCACGCGAGGAGAAGAAAGAAAAAAAAAAAATTAAAAAAATTGAGAGGGGCTGGGGGGATCGAACTCGCGACCAGCTCCCCCTCCAGCGAAATTCAATTAAAATAAAGGGGGTTGTGGGGGTTCGAACCCACAACCTCCCCCTTTGAAGTGAACTCTTATTAATTTAAAAATTTAGGAGGTGTGGGGGGCTTGAACCCTCAACCCTTTGATTAATTAAGAGGGAAATTAAACTAGAAAATTTATCCTTTTCTACAAATGTTGAGATTTAATTTAAAGTTTAATGTTATGAATATTAGAAATAAAATTTTAAAAAAAAATAAAATATATAAATGATATCCAAGTGATTCAAGATTTGGGTTTCCTTGTTCAAAATTCCGTATTGATGCATAAGTCATACGTGAGTAAATTATCCAAAAATAATGACATCTACTTAGATAAAAATAATAATAATTAAGATCTTGGCATATATACAAGATACGTAAGTATTGTACTACATAATTTTAGGAAAGTAAGAATCACTTAACGAATTATGAATGAAGCCCATGGCTTGTATGTATAGACACATAAGTCTAACATACGTTCAAAAGTAAGTGAACCTAAGATGTATGTAATGAAATGACGAACCCAAGAAGGGTTAAGTATGAGTGTAAGATACACTAAAAGGCCAAGTGCATTGGCATATGATGAAATGAATATTCGTAATAAGAGGTGAGTAACTATGAAAAGTAAGGTGCTAATAATGAAGAATGTGGTGACAACATGATGTGAGGCTAATGTAAATGATGAGAGCAATCTCAAACCAGTCTAAGTAAATGTTATTAAAGCGGACTCACCTATGAGAGTGTAAGATAATGAAGAGACCAGTCTCTATGAATACTCTAATGAAAGTATTGAGCTTAACACACTTAATACTAATTATGAGATGAGAAATCATCTAATGAGCTATAATGTCCTTATACTAGAAGCCAGCTTCCATGACGTATGAGATGAATGAAATGGAACTTTATACTGAGCACCGATAGACTAGCTATGAGCGGTGATGCCTTCTTTCGGGAAGGGCGAAGGTTCACGTAACTCTCATGAGATGAGACTGTCCGGCCTGCCGGGTATGGGTCTCCATATATCTCCTAGTCTTTGAACCTATATTGCCAACATAGGGATCTGGCGGGGTTAAATTCCCATGTACGCTAGCATGTTATTGGGTCACTTTGGCCGGTGATTCCACCTCTTTTCGGTGTGGGGGAGACACTGGATTTCATGATGCTCACATGATCTATGTCGGTTAAAGTTAAAGTTCCCAATGAATGAATGAGGTCAGCCTCAAATGAAGCACATAAAGAATTGAATGATACCGAAGGTGTTAGTATAGGATAATCAAGAGGTGAGCTAGACTCAGGTAATGACATTAGGTTATTCCTGATCATTGCACAGCAAACCCGACGAAAGTCTTAAACTACACCCTAGGTATAGCTGGTGTTCACACTGGCCTATGAATGAAATGCAATGAAGTACGTATGAATGAATGAAGCAGACTCTGTGTTTGCTAATGAAGACTCCCTAGTTGAGGTCCCATATGTTGAGCCCTCATTTTGGAAAGTCTTAATATTAAGTCCATGATATGTGTTATGATATGTGCTATATGAAGATGATATGTGTTGTGCGCAATGCGATATTTAATATGATGCATGTTACTCTCATGGCATGACCTTCCTAATCTCAAATTGGCAAGTCCACTGACTTGACTTCCAAAAATCATGTTGTTAGGAAAGAGCTATCCTTTCTCATGCATGTCCGTGGTGTGTGCTTGCATATACCCGTACTTAGTACAAGTGTGTACTAACCCTATACATCTATACTATTTTAGGTGCAGGTACAGGTGGTCGATAGAGTTGCAGGATCATCGTTGCAGCTTTCCGGACGTCCGCATTCATCCGGAGTTGGGTAGGTCCTCATGCTTCGAGGATGCTACTGTTTTATATTCTAGCGTAGCTTTAGAGTTGAGCTAGTGGAACATCTTCCACTAGCGTTTCTTTCCTGCTCTTTATTCAGATTTTGTATTTGGGACATTTTGGCAATTATACAATTAAGACTTATGAACCATTTCTTTCAGTTGTTTATCTCTTTAATGTTAGATGGTTGATGATGAACGATTATAAAATTTTAAGAATGTTTGGCAAGCATGTTTAAATAACAAAAAGTTTCAAATTTTTCCGCAAAAATTAACCTATGTAAAGTAAGTATGACGTAAGTAGGCTTGTTTGCGACCTCTGAGAGGTCAACGACGCCGGTCTCGTCTGGGGTCTAGATTCCAGTCGTGACAATATATATATATATATATATATATATATATATACATATATATATATATATATATATATATATATATATATATATATATATATACACACATATGGAACCCATGTTCTCATATGGAACCCAATTTAATGGTCTCTCATGGAACCCATACCCAAACTGTCAGCATATCGATACGTGGTACCCGATCTAATGTTTATGTCAGAACGTGACAATCTATCCCATATTTATATCGGAACGTGACAATCGATCCCATATTTATGTCGGAATGTGGCAATCAATCCCATATTTATGCAGAAACGTGGCAACCGATCCTAGTTAGTGTGTTGGAAGCAACACTCAATCCATTCAACAAACCAGAATCACAATCACAATCACAATTTATATTGTCACAATCATACAACAAGAGGTAATTAATAACATGTAGTTCTTTGTTCATACTTATTTACATTGGGTGTGATCAATAGGCTTCATTCATATGCATGCATTACAATGAAACAATTACTAACATACATCACGCAAAACATGAAATCACAACCATCACCTACCTTGATTCCAAGCTGGAATCCCCTACGGTGCTTGAATCTTTCCTTTCCAAATTCTTTCTGCTTGTTCTAAGTCTACAAACAATAATTTATACGCAAGGATCAACAATCAAAGGTCTATTATTCGAATTATAACGAACGCAATAACCCTAGATCGAACCCATGATCCCCATACCGAAATTAGGACTTTTTTCACCATAATTCTCATATCAAAACCCTCCCCTATTGATAATTACCCAAAATAAATTATACAGATCGAAACATGGATTCGGGGAGTAAAAACCTTACCTTTAGCCTCAAAAATGGTGAAAACCCGTCAAGAACACACCTAGAGTCGTTCCTTAGCTCTCAAAGTGAAAATGTGCAGAATAAAATATTTTTGAAATTTATTTTCGACTCAAGTCGTGTATGTCCCGCTATGGTGATCTCAACCCGCCACAGCGACCCCGCTCTGGCGGGAATAATCCCACCACTGCGGCTTGTAGGGAAACAATGAGCAAATTTAAGAATTCCAAACCCCATTTCACAACACACCATCATCCCATGACACTCAGAAAATACTCGTTCAAGCTAAGATCAGTTTCAGGAGTTTTACTCACCCGAATTCAATTTCATAATTTCATACGGGTTCATTAACATCTTAGCTATTCACTCATATAATCAAATTCATTAATAGATCTCTCATTTGTTACTAAATTTTCAGACCTTACTAAATCTGATTTCGTCCAAATCTAGACTAGGCTAGGAACTCTCGAGTTAATTACTAAGAAAAAGTTTATAGGCCCCAATTCTTTCCTCATTGGCTTTTCCCTAATGACGAAAATTAGGTCGTTACAACAATAAATAGACACATTAATAAAGAGACTTTAACCTTTAGGGACACATACAAAAAGTGCTAATTATCGCTAAAAATACATATTTAGCGATAATTATTAATTAATTGCCGATAAAATTTATTTTTTATGTAGTATATAAACATTTAATTATTATTAAAAAATAAATAAATTTTAAATAGCAATGTCTAAATAGTTTACCCATCACTTACTTCTTCTTTTTACTCTACACAACAGCACACTAAAACCCACACAAACATTTTATTTCCTTTTAAATAATTGTTAGGCAGTGTTTATAATTTTGACATTTTAGGGTGTGTTTGGTATGGAGGAAAATGTTTTCCATGGAAAATGTTTTCCTAGAAAATGTTTTCATGGAAAACAAGTAGATTTTGGACTTATTTTCTCATGTTTGGTTGGTGAGTAGAAAATATTTTTCCGGAAATGATTTTTAGTGTTTGATTTATGAATGAAAAATGTTTTTGAGAGACATCTTTTATTTTTACTAGAATAAAAAAAATTATGAAATTGAAAATATTTTTTAAAATTAAATTATTATTTTTTGTGGTGGTGGTAGTGGTGGAGTGGGGAGGGGGAGGGGGTAGGAGTGAAAAAATAAAAATTTGAAGTTGATAGTATCTTTAAAAAACAAAATTAATTTTTTTGGGGGTTCGGGGGGGGGGGGGGTAGGGTAGGAGTTTAAAAATAAATTTTGAAGTTGAAAATATTTTTTTTTTAAAAAAATTAATTTTTTGGGGAGGGGGGGTTGGGGGGGGGGCTGGCCGGAAGGGAGGGGTCAGGGATCGGATGAAACAAAATTTGAAATTGATTTTTTTTTTAAAATTGATGTTTTTCCCAAAAAAAATGTAATTTGAAATTGGAGGAGAGTTTTGGAAAATGTTTTCGTTAATTTTTGAAGGGAAGTCATTTTCCTTAATTTTGAGGAAAATGAGTTGATTTGGAAAACATTTTCCAAAACTTATGTCCCAACCAAATATGGAAAAATTGGAAAACATTTTCCAGAAAATATTTTCCTTCATACCAAACACACTCTTAAAAGTCTTATTTTTCTTCACATCTTTTTTTTAAAAAAAATAAAAATAAATCAGATTTGATCGTTGAATTGGTTTGACTCTGTCATACTTTTCATTTTTTTCATCTTTGACAATGGTATGATTATAAAAAAAAATTATGCATTATTTTATTTCAAAATTTTTAATAATAATAAAATTACGACTGAATTAACAGTCTTAAAAGACTGTTATATGTCTGCAAATTAAAGATATACCATGCACTATTATGTTATATTAAATATTAAATCAAAAGTCATAATTATAATATACCAACAATGCAAATTAGGTGAAGGATCTTTTACTTTTTTGCTTTAGTGTCGAGGCTGTTTTTTCTATCGATAACGATTGTGATAGAGTGGTATTTTTTATTTTTAATGAAAAATTTTAAGTTTAAATTATGATGAAATCGCCTTATTTCACATTATTGAAAGTACATGGGAATAACCATATATGGGATATAGTCATTTATGAATCGATGTCAGATCGAAAAATTATATTTAAATTTTATAATTATTCTGAATTTTCAAAACAAATTAAAATTTAATCAAGATTTTAAAACGATAATGAGAAACCAAAAAATAAAGTAAAAATTGCTTTTTGTTACTTTTGAACTTTGATAGTCGTATTATAATTTTATTTTATTTTTGTAAATATATATATATATATATATATATATATATGTCGGACTTTATCCATCTTGTTCTTAATTAGTGTGTACACATAATAAAATAATCTTCTTTTTTTCTAAATAAATAAAATAAAATCAATCTTGCTTTATCCATTAAAAAATTATACGATTTATTCTTAATTATTATATCATTAATAAGTAGACTCGTGGAAGTAAACTTATTAAATTCTCAATTAACTAACAAATCATTCTATATTCACTCTGCATATAATAATTTTTTATATGTAAACTAAAAGTAAAGAATTATAGACAATTTAGCCAATAATAGAAATATTCAAAGAGGGAATGCTAGATAAACTGAATATTATATTCTAAAATGATATTTTTTCATCCCTCTCATTTAATTTTATATAACATTATTTGATTAATAATAAATTCTTAATTAGATGTTTCAAATTTATAATAAAAAATCCTACCATGCGCATTTGGATGAAGTCGATCTCCGATACATGAACATCGAATGATAATTATAAAGACAAAAAGAAAAGAGACACTAAGAACATAAGCAAGAAAATGAAAAATGCTAAAAATAACACTCATTAATCATTTTTCGATCATGTCTTTAAAAAATAGCCATTATCAGAGGATTGTAGATTTTACATGTAAAACTCTAATAGTTATGTACTAGCATAGAAAAATGTTATTTATGAATTACATGATAATAAATAGATATTTTTCAATTATGATAACAGAAAAATGGTTATTTATGATTTGTATTCAAAGAATAACTTTATCTAATTTTACAAGTTAAGTAGCCATCACCTATAATGACAATTACATATATATATATTTGACTAAAAAGATGAATTTGCATGTGCACATCTTTTTCACAAAAAACTGTGTTTTTCTAGTTTCTTAATGAATTTTGTTTTATTATTGATGGAGTCAACTTTAAAATAGTTTTTATTATAAGTCAGTCAGTAAAAGAAGCAGAAAAATGTTGATAAATTCTTGTTTGATAGGAAAGAGTTAAACTTCCATTCCACAAACAAGAAAATGAGGTCTTTAAGTTTATATATATATATATATATATATATATATATATATATATATATATATATATATATATATATATATACACACGTTAATTATAGTTATTATTTTTATGAATTTATTAATTAATAACACTACAATAAAAATAACTTTTACGGCAATAAATAGACACATTAATAAAGAGTGTTAATGTTTTTACCGATATTAGTTAAGTGTCATCATATCTAATGTCGCTTAAGTTTTTACGGACATATACAAAGAGTGCTAATTGCTGCTAAAAATATATATTTAGCGACAATTATTAATTAATTGCAGCTAAAACTTATTTTTGATATAGTGTAATTATCATAAAATAATTATATATAATTATTTAATATGCGATCTGATCGCGGGTGTATATATATATATATATATATATATATATATATATATATATATACATATATTAATGATATTAATGTATATATAAACATATAAACTCAAAATAATGATAACTTGAGTTAGGTTCACCTTACAATATGTTTTGTTCAAAAAAGATATAGTTATGAGTTTAGTAACCCCAATTTAACTTTTTTCTTTTTTCATAACATAAAGTTACCTATATATATATATATATATATATATATATATATATATATATATATATATATATATAACTTTTTGATAAAAGATATTTCTTTTGGTCATTATCCTTTGATCTATATAACTTAGCCATGGATCACAATTCAAACTCTTTTGTTATGTTTCCTTCTTGTTTTTTCTTCTTTAGAATTTATAGATTTGGAGAACTCACATTTCACCTAACTTAGTAAAAAAGCAGAAAAAAATTCATCATAAATTTATAGTAAAAGAGTAGTTTAATGTATAAAATATTTTGTATAAGAAGAGTTCGGAAAAGGGTCAATCCCAAAGGGGTGTGCCGTAGTACATTCTAATACAAACATTAGTGATCGTCTCATTGGTTGAATCACTAACTTTTATTGTTGCTTCAAAATTTCCCTTCAATCACCATAAATTACTCTTAGAAAAATTTAATATATATATACACCTACCGTCACACAATTAAAATTCAAAAAGAATAATGCGTATACAATTTTAATTTTTAATATTTAAAAAATAATAGAACAATAAATAAAACAATACTTTTTTGTCGACTATAATTAAGAGTGAATATATGGTAATTAAGATGTCAATTTAAGAAGATTTGATAAGAAGGTGGATCAGAAAGGCTCTGGATTTTATATATATGTATATATGTATATATCAATGATTGGAGCATATGGTTAAAAAAAATGTCTAGTAATTTCATATTAACCTAAGTCAAATAGGAAAAAAGATAAAACTTTTTACAGCAACCTAAGTCAAATAGGAAGTTAATTTAATAATATATATATATATATATAAATTCTCACATATATCGATATGTACTCAAACGTCACATGTTGATATCCATTTTCTTTTTCAACTAAAATGTGTTGTGTCTAAATTTTGTCTATAACAAGAATTCCAAAATCATGTCATCATGTGGCATGGTTTAATAAAATGTCTAAAGTGTTGAATGTATCAAGGGAGCACCTCACCCTACCATGCATGTTCTTCTAATATAATTTATTATATTCGATATGCGATTAATAATAAAGTTATAACTTTTAGGTGAATTGTAGGCAATGAATTCGAGTCGTGGGGACAATTATTAATATTTATATTAGAATAAGTTATCTACATCACATTCTTTAAAGTGCAATTCTTTCTCAAATTCCCTATATGAACGCGAGATGCTTTGTATATCAAACTTCTTTTTTTTTACAAATCATATTTTATTAAACAAAATTATCTTCACTTACCTTTAAAATAATCTTACTTAATTTGTTTTAATCCTAAGATCCTTGACATGGTAATGACGCTTGAACTTGGTTACTGATTTGACCGGTTTATTGACAAAAGGAATGGTTTGTTCATTTGTTCAGAAATATGTTTTCGCCATATCTATCGATTGAACCAGGGGCTGGGCTACTGTTGACAGACATAAGAAGTGGAATTCAGAATACGGGAAGAGCAGTTCTACTCATACTTTATGCTTGTGAAAAGACGTAAGAAGCACCCTATAAAACATGCAAGATCTCTTAGTAAGCCCTTGTTGGCATATCAAGTGCCATTGAACAAAGTCCAGGGGAAGTATTTATATATAGTGATAATGATTCATCGCCTTGACTTGAGTCTTCACCATATCTATTTCCTACCTATGAACACCTCACTACTGAATGATTACTTTATATAGTCATATATGATTTTCGAGGGTTAAATGAATCTTTTTTTTTATATATATAAGAGTGATCTTTCATATATTTTAAATTGATATCTATTATAATTTATAATATAATATTTTTATGTGCAATTTAGAGATAATAAAATTGAGAAAACATATGATTACAAGAGAATAAAACTATGACTACTTTAATTTCACATGCAAAAAGGATATGGGGACATCAATTATAATTAATTATTGCTTTAACCAACATTACTATATAATTCCATCAAATCATTGATTGAGAAATTTTAAACTCTTTGTGGTACTTAGAAAAGTAAAAGATAAAAATTGCCCCACCATTAATGAAATCATGGATGCTTATCTTTGAGGTAAAACTTTATATTATGTCCACCGATTATAAAAGAAGGGTATCTCAAAATATATAGGGTTTCGAGTCGATCGGAGTTCGTCAAATAAAATTAAGAAAATACATAAAAAATATTTGTAATTATGTATTTGTGTTTCTATCATTTCAGAACTAAATAAAATATGTTTATTGTGATGAATATCGATCATCAAGATGTCTTAAATATGATAATCAAATTCAGATCAACTGAAGCTCGTCAATCAATCTCAGAGAAATCAACATGTATAAATATTAAGAAAAATGTGCATAATTGTGAATTGAAGTTTCATAACTCCAAATATTACCTGTTAAATTTCAAGCCAATCAGAGTTCGTTTATCAAATTCAAGAAAATCAATATATGTATTAAAACACCAAATATGCTCATAATTATGAATTTGTGTTTTACGAACTTTAAAACGTCATAAAAATATTTATTATGGGGAGTACGTTGATCATAAAACCATTTTAATGAACCGATCAAATTTCAAACCAATCAAAGTCCATCAATTCAATTGAGAAAAATCTACATGTACTAATTCAACATTGATGACATTCGTCATAATGTGAAGATTTGAGCAATTTAATTTCTTTGATGATTCAATAAAAGCTATTCACAATTATTAGTACTACTAAGAAAATAAATGTCATAAATTGGTGTTGGTGATTATTAATTCTAACACCATCTTTCAAATTTAACCCTTTTTTTTTCTTTTGGATGTATATATGATTGATGAAATCATTTTCAAAAATAAGATAGGTTTTATAATAAAGAAAAAAGATTTTTAAAAAATGATTTGTGGACAAAAAGAGAAGAATAGATATTGGATGTTTGCATGTGTGTGAGGAGAATTGCCAATTGTTTTATTATCATGATTAAAATCAATTGTCAAGTTATAGTGACAATTAATGTGAGATTATGAGTTTGAAGATGTATTTATGCAATAAATAAAAAGAGTTAATGATTAAAATCTGCACTTAAATTATTATTATTTAGGCTTAGTTCATATCTAAATTATTCAATGTTTTATTTAACTATATAAATTATGATTTTTTTCGATTTTCTATGTCGCTCTTGACATGAATGAAATTCTTTGAAAAAGTTCAGTGAAATGACTATAACTTATAATAAGGATAGATTAAAAATTATAACTGATAAATTATTTCTTATTTTCTCAAGCTAGACATATAAAAATAGATACTACCTCCATCCCTTTTTGGGTGTCATGATTTCCTTTTTTAGAATAGAAACTTTGACTAATATTTTATGATTTTTTTAATCATATTGTTAGGTATAAAATTGTAATTTATAATACTTTTTGTATAGTTTTTAATATCCAATTTTTTAGTTTAAAATATCAAATTAATGTAATTTAATTTAACTTTAAAAATTAGTCAAATTGACTTTTGAAAAGCGCAATACAACAACTAAAAGATGATGGAGGGAGTATTTGTTTTAATATATTCCCTCTGTCCCTAATTACTTGTTCACTTTTGAATTGACAAATCTACTAAAAATAATGATTGACATAGTGAGTTTACCATTTAATCCCTATTAATTATGAAGTGGATGGATTAAAACTTTAAGATTTTCAAAATGTATTAAATTTTTCAAAGTAATTAATTGAGAATAGAATAGGTAAAAATTATCAAAATTAGAGAAAACTAAAAAAAGAAAAGTAGACTAATAATTAGAAAATTAAAAATTGTAAATAAATAAGTGGAAAAGGAGTAATTTATTGTTGTGCATAAATAGAATCATTTTATAAGTAGTTATTCTAAGCTAACTTTATTTATTACTAAAGGGTTGAAACATTAAATGCATTTGGTATACAAATTATTTGTGCACATTAAATTCAGGTGTGCTACAATAAGTTTTGTTGGTTGTTTTCTCATGAGAATTGTTGTGGGAAGTAAATGAACCTTTGACTCATCCCTTCCATAGGTATATGTATATTTGGATGTCACGAGATATTGCTTCGTAAATATTTTATATTTTTAAATAAAATATAAATATTAGTATCTTGTAGTAGATTTAGTGGGTTCTTTCTTTTCAAGATGTTAGAGGTTTAATCACTATAGATGTAAAAATTATTGGTGAAACATGTCGAAAATTTGTCAAATTTATCAATAAATTTTATTTGAATATTCAAACTATATATTATTTTAATTGAGTATCTGAGTACATGAAATAGTACTTCTATTAAACACTTTGGACTTAGAATTTTGAAATAGTTTTTGTGCATATTTTCAAATGTGTATTATTTAGATAAGGTAATTATATAAAATACGTCACTTTCTATAATTATATATATCAATCTTAATTGAAATAGACCTGAAATTTTACGACTTATTAAGGCGAATATATATAGTTGAAAAATATGACATATTTTAAATGATTTACTTATTAATGTAATGAGCGTTTGAAAATACCGCATATAACCTTTTTCAAAAGTTGAATCGAAAGTATATAATAAAAACATTTTATCATATATTCAGAAGTGCAAAATTAAATCGATTAATGGGTTTCTTTTGTAAATACTTTTAAGTCCATCACTTATGGGCCAATTTCACAAGGCAAAGCCCAATTTCATTGGAAGCAGGAGAATTTGTTCAAAAGCCCAGATTAAAAGTACTCACAACTTACTAAGGGATCGTTTGGTATAGTATATTAGCAAAACTAATTTGTACATTAACTTTGTGTGTTAATGATATTTTTTTTGGTATATTTTTTAATTCTATTGTGTATTAATATCATATATTTCTAGGTATTAATAGCCAATGGAATTTAATGCATGCATTAACATGGTTAAAGACCTCATTACCCCTAAAAATCTTTTTTACATCTTTTTCACCATAATTATGAAGGGTATTTTTGTAAATAAATATTTTTTTATGTAATGCATATAATTTTTAATACACCAAATCAAACAATGTATAAGAAATAATCTATGTATTATTAATGTAGGCATTACTAATACAAGCATTATTAATATAATCATTATTACCAATACACTCTGTTAACTAACATTATTTTTATACACTCAACCAAACGACTCTTAAAAAAACTGGATAAGAAATCATTTTTTGCGTAGATAAAGATTTACAAATCTATCAAATTCGAAACCACTTTAGAGATGAAATATCTAAAATTAGACTTAATATTATAATCCGGATAGATATAGTTGAAGTTTTATCATTTGACTTAAATTTCAGGCATATATGACTAAAGTCAATCATTGTAATGTAGTAATGTTTACTAAAATAGTAATGTTTTGTTTAATTACTAGGAGCGAGTGATAGGATTAAGAATAAGGATATTCGAAATAAAGTTAGAGTTAAAAGAGGTCTATCGAAATGATTTTCACATGTAAAAATGAGATGTGTGTATGCCCCAATTTGGAGTTGTGAGAGATTAGATATAGTGAGGACGGGGAGAAGCAGAGGTAAATTGATAAAGTATTTGGGAGAGGAGATAGACAGGATATGACATATCTTCAGCTTGCCGAGAACATGACATTAGATATAAGCATATAGAGGTCGTGAATAAGAGTAGAAGGTTAGTAGGTAGTCCAACAATTGTCTTAGTATTAGCATATTCAAATAATCTTAGGCTTAACGTTATTCTCGATCGCCATGTTTGTTGTGATATTAACCTACTCATATCGTCTTTAACTTTTGATCTATATTACCATCCGTATTTTACTAAGCTTAGATAATCGCACCTTGCAGTTGATATTACAATTCCTTTATATTTATATATAAAATAATATATAAATTCTCTCATAACGTATCACTATATTATCAATACTTATATAACTTTGACCAACTATCGAACTATGCGGATAACGATATATATTTAAAATGATTCTTAACGCGTAATTCTATGTTGTGTGGGTGGGCCCATTATTATGTTATTGGGTTCCACAAAAGTAGGGCCCAAAAACTACACTTTAACTTGGAATCCCAAGTGGTAGTTGCCGCTAAAATCCATTAAAAAAACCACCACCACCTAGTTTTAGGTAGTGGCATTGATTTGACACACCATAAGGATATTAATCGCGTTTCGTTTTAATTTATTTGTCTTATTTTAATTTCATAAGAAATTTAAAAAATTAAAAGGAAATTTGTATCTTGTCATCTTAAATTCAAAAAAATGATTTTAATCAGGTAGTCTTAAATTCTTGTGTGAAAGAGAAAGCGACGTATTCTTTGAAACAGATTTTTAAAAAATAAAACAAATAAATTAAAATGGGTAAAATTTAAATGATTGGTGAACAACTATTTAAACTATTTTTCTTTTAATTATTGTGATTTACTAGTATTAATTTATCCATACTTCAACTAATTTCACGCTATATCCACTATATATTAAATAATCATTTGTGTCATTATATTGAGCCATCAGATAAGTCATTATGATACTTTAATTTTATGGGGTCAAGAAGCAAGAGAAGTCAGCAGAAGTCTTAATTATAAGACTAGCTAATTATTAAATCATTTTATGGAAAAAATAAAAGTTGTTGTGAACAAAAAGATTACATTGAAAGTTAAAACTAGAATCAACAAACATTATGATTAAGTGGCAAATATTTTTTATTTTTAATTGGAAGTTTTGATTTAAGTTTTTTTTTAGTATGGAAGTAGGATTTGTTAGGAAACACTTTATTTCTATATTAGATTTTTTGTGCGAATTTAAATTTAGCCGAGTTTTATGGTAGGTATTTTTTTAATCATTAACTAGAAGTTTCGATCTGAGCTCTATTTATAAAAAAAAATCAATTCTTTAAGGAGCCTTTACCTTCGATGTGAAATTTTCTTTAGTAAATTTAGACTTGATCGAATTTCAATATGAAAATTGAATACCCAATAAAACACAACCAATCAAGAAAAGAAGAAGTTGAAAACTATGGACTTGGTTAACTATTCTTCCAAACAAGTCCATGGGCCTTCAAGAAATCAAATCTTATGCATGACCCTGGCCTAGCAAGCCAAGGTCGAGAGAATACAAACAACAATAACATACTCAGTGTTATTTGATGGTGATGTGTACGTAATCTTATGTCTATTTTATAAAGATAATGATATTGTTTTCGGTTGACCCTCCGCTCAAGTAAAGCATAATAAAAGGAAGATTTCACGATAAAACATAGTTAAATACACATTATCGAATCAAAGGAAAAAAACGTGATAATAAAGACGAAGGATAAGATAGTATATGAATAATAATACCAAAACTAACAAAGAAAATTAGACAACGCTCGACAACCTACTAATCATCTATCCGTAATGATAGACTTCCATAGTCCAAGGTGGAAACAAATGACTAGTGAACTTGGTTATGCTTTGTCTTACTTTTTCTGTTAGTCCGTTTCCGACTAAATGATTAAATACCACAAGATTAAAGAGCATTTTGATACATCCTACATATCCTTGATTTAAAAGCCACAAAACTCGGGAATTTCCTTTACTTTCTTAAACTCTGTGCCAAATCATAACAGATAAACAAATTGAAACAGAGAGGATATCATTTTCAAACTTGAATGAAGGAAAACTTTGCTCCTCTTTAGAAACAACAAACCATATGATCCCAAGTTAAATGATTGAACTAGTTTTTAGCCATGGAGACAGTTAAGTGTTTTAAATTACATCCATATACAGAACAAAACAGGTTAACATAGAATAAAAACAGCTTACATTACATATATGGAGTTAAAATATTCTCTTCAAGCTCTATAAGAAGCTCATGCAACTCTTCTCATTTTGATGTTAACTGGAATCTCTTTGTAGGACTGGACCTTTTCAGCTGCTTTACGCGATGGTCTTCCAATAGAAGACCTTCGCGAAAGTTGAGCTACATTTTCCTTGTCATGTTTCACTTCCTCAACGCCAGATAAAGGCGATGGAACAAAACCGTCTATGTGAACCGGGCTGTTAAAGGGTACAGCAAGGCCTTCTAATTCAAACAAGTCCTCTGCTGCTGGTTCTGGCTGTTGGATTTTGGAATTAGTAGACTTCCTTCTCAAACATCGCCTGTAAACGATATGATTGGTTCAAAAAAATGACTTGAAATTCAAGCAATAGCAAATGATATAACACCATTCGTTGAAAAATCACACCGTACAGATAAAGAAAAAATGATTTTTTTTTTTGCATACATGTAAGAAAGAGTTGTTGCTGGATATAGCTAGTAAAAATACGTTCTTCCTCCCCACGTCAATATATTTTATTAAACAAGTTCTGTACGTGCTAATTCTGGATGAGGAAATACTCATTTTCGGAGTAACATACAATGACAATGCTGAGTTTTCCTTAGACAACTCCGCCTATTCAACGTTCGTATGTAGAAGCCAATGTGGAACTAACCTTTTGTTTTCTGCTGCTTCTTTTTCTGCAGCTTGTTGAGAAGTTGTTGAATGGCCCATAGCTGTGAAAGATAACTTTTATGGTTAAGGGGATTTAACAAAGATAAATTGGAAAATCAAGAATGCACTAAGTTGATAAACTAGCATTTACATTGACTTCTTGTAGCACGCTGGCGTCTGTTACCATTTTTAGGCTTGCTATGTTTGCTCAACTGAGAGTCGATATCCATAAACTCTTCATCCTAGTGTCAAAAATGCAAAAATCTACTCGGTGAGAGAAGATAGAGGAATGTTGATAGTTGTAATGGAGAACAAATTGGAAGTTCAAGTACCACACCTGCAAGTCATTAGTTGGCTTGTCCTTTTGTTGTTCTTGTTCCTGCAACTACAAGAAGACACTAGTTGATAGAGGAATATCGAAAAGCAGGATTAAGTGCATCTAAATATTTACATCTAAAGACTGTGACAAGCCCAAAAAAAGGCTTTAAATTTGCAGCTTGAAATTATACATTCTACAATGGCCTAAGGCGTGTACCGAACAAAGTGTAATTAGTTCTGAGATTATCCAACAATGCTTTCTCTGTTCAACACTATTTGAAGCTAGAAGCTTATCAACACATCCAAGAGGTAAATGAACATGTCACATTACAACAACAACAAGAAGATACCTAGTGTAATCCCACAATGGGGTCTAGGGAGGGTAAAGTGTATGCATAAGTATACCAATTAACAAAAGAGAGTATGAAAATGAAAGCAGTAACAACAACAAAAAAGAGCGATATGGAAAGCAGTACATAGCATATAGAGAAAGAACAGTAACAAAAATGAACTAATGCAATAACCGAAGCATAGGAAAAGCAGATGATAACAGCATTCAACGCACAAGAAACTATGAGAATGGTGCTACTACTACTGGTAATGAAGATGATATAACAGTAATGGAGATGTCACGTTATGTCGCATGAAATATAAACTATCTATCTAAGCACACATTAGTTGTTGTGGCGGCCTACATTGAACTATCAACCTTTCCTTCACACATCCAGACAAGTAAAACCAAACATATACTAACATCTCAATCCCTACAAACATGTTAAGAGGAGAAAGCTACCACAGTACTCCTAAACTCATTATAAGAACAAGATCAGACTTCATGCTATTGCCAAAATGAACTTAGGCATGACCAAATTGAACATTTAAAAGCAACTTATTCCACTGAAACACAAAATGATGAAACTTCATGCTATTGCCAAAATGAACTTAGGCATGACCAAGATTGTATGCACCTAAAATTTGATACATCAATATTTCTTTGAGCAAGTTTTCACAAATTTAAGAGAGTACAAAATATTTACCTCTTCTAACTTCCGCGATTTAAGTAGTACTTCTTTGCAAACCAGCTCATGTTGTAGCGATTTCATCTGGTACAAAACAAATTAATAGTTCCTGTTTAACAAAGAACTCTAGGTTCCCCTATAAGTAACAATATTTTTTAAAGAAAGTATTTTTACCTTATCTCTGCTCAGATTGAGTTCCTGCAAAATTCATCGTTAGAGGATAGTAAATTAATTTTGAGTAGTTTTTTCCTCGATGCAAGAACACTTCTATGAAGAGAAAGACATAAACTAACCGCCAACATATGACTATTCGATTGAGCAAGATTCCAGTTTTGTAGCTGCATTTTTTGAAGATGAATCCTCATTTTTTGAAGCTCAAGTCCACTCAGCTCTATAATCTTGCTGTTAACAAAATCAAATCATATAAGAAAAACATCAAACAATTTGATAGTAAAAATGTTTTTAAGAAAATAAAAATGGCATGTTCTAGATTGTGTACGAGTGTATACGATTACATACTTCTTTTCTTGAACAATTTTCACCAATGCAACATTTTCCTGTTTCAAGCAACCAAAGAATAACACAAAAATCAGAAAATCACATACAAATCACAAAAAATACAACAACATACCCAGTGTAGTTCCACAAACCGGGGTATAGAGAGGGTATAATGCACGCACACCTTACCCCTACCTCAAAGCTAGAGAGATTGTTTTCAATAGACCCTTGGACCAAGGAAAAAGGGTCCTAAAGTAGTAAAGGAAGCACAACAAACAACATATAATAACAACAACAACATACAGTTAACGAAACTACAACAAAACAATACGATAGTGGAAGTATAAGGAATCAACATATAGTAACATAAATCAAAGGATAAGAAACTACACTAGCAATTCTATTACAACTATTCTTATATTCTAATATCTATAACATCCACAACCTCATATCTAACGTCATGTCTGGAGTAAGCTAAAACAAATCACAAAAAATAAAATTCAGAAAAACCCCATCAAGTAAAAAAGAACCATACTTTGGCAAGATGATTAATGTAGTCCTTCATTGAAGAAACATCAGGCGAAACCTTATCGACATCAATAGGAGATTTTTGCTGTGTTTGTGGAAGAGAATTTGTTATATCTGATAACCTCTTCCTCACAATGCTTCCAAGAGATGATCTTTTTGCCATTCTATCCCCTTTCATTTATTCTTATGGCTAAAACCAATCAAGAAAGCTTTTTTTCAAACAAAAATTCAAGAAACCCAAGTTGGGTAATCAAGAAATGACTACAAAACTCAAACCCCACAATTTTTTTTTTTCTATGAAACAAACCTTCATATACCCAAATTCAACATAAAGGTGAAAACTTTGTGTGTTTTTTTTTTTTTTTTTTGAAGTAAAGATTAAATCTTTGATTTTTATTTTTTTTTCCTGAGAAAAAGGGTTTTGATTTGGATTTGGTTGAAGGAGGGATAAGTATAAGAAGAAATGAGAAGTAAAAGATAAAAAGAAGAGAGAAAAAAAAAGATAAAGATTTTTTAGGTTCGGACTTCTAACGGCTTTCCGAAGCTAATACTTAACTGGTTTGGACTGAGTTCCGAACCTAGTTTTCAAATTTCGAAGGCCTTTATTCTTGATTCCATTTTTTTTCACTTCTTTTTTCTTTCTTTTTCTTTTCTTTTTCATATTCCTTCTCTTTTTTCTTTAGTAAAAATGTAGAAAGAATATGTTTTTGAATTTTGAAAATCCATGGCAAAATTTCATACGTTTTTTTTTTGGAAGATAATTTTTTTTTTAAATACGTGTGTGGTTGGTGATTAATTTTTGAAATTATCGTAAGTGAGCTTTACTTGAGTCTAAGGTCTATTGGAAATAATTTCTGGTTATGACTAAGTATACACACCACATTTCCTAGACTATACTTGTACAATTATACTATTTATTGTTGGCGGAATTCTTAAGTGAACTTTTTGATTTTACTGTTAGTAGTTAAAAATAGGGCAACTTTCACACATAACAAACATAAAATTCATATTTGTATGTTATAACAAAGTTTACATAATTGCGCTTCATAGCAAACATATATATGTATAATTCGCTATACATATACAATTGAAGCGAATTGTATAAAACGAAGTGTATAAAATGAGAAAGAGAAAGAGACTTGAGCAGAGAATTGTATAAAACGAAGTATATAAAACGAATTATATAATTATAAGTGTATATGACGATTATATACAATTTGAATTTGTATAAAACGAGAAAGGGAGAAAGGCAAAAGAGACTTGGGCAGGGAATATACAATTGAATCGAATTGTATAAAACGAGAAAGAGAGAAATTATATACAATTTGAATTTGTATAACGAGAAAGAGAGAAAGACAAAAGAGACTTGGGCAGGGAAGTACTTTAATTGTATAATTATAAGTGTATAAGACGGAGATATATGTATTTACATGTGCATATACAATTTTGTCTCGCTTTATACAATTAGAAACACAATTTATACAATTCTATTATATAAAACAAGAGAGGCATGCGAAGGAAGCGAGCGGAGAGTGGCGAGCGAGAATATGAGAGAGAGAGGGACTGACAAACAGTTTGCTATGAAACACAAATAAATCAAACGGTAGCTATTATATTTATTTTATGTTATTAATTAGTCATTCTATACAATTATCCCTTAAAAATAAGCCTAAAAATAATTATTTAGTACGATGATGATATAAGTCAAATTTAAATGAAGTCGTAAAAATTTATATAACTCACCCAAACTTATCTGAGATTAATGCGTAGTTACTGTGGTTTTCTCGTGTCGTGTCGATTAATTAACTATATGGGAATTTTCTCTCTCAAATGTGCTTAACTTATATAGTCCACTTTCATATCTTCATATATTTCTTAAAAGTTTCGTCCATATGAAAACAAAGTTGTCTTTTTTTTGTATTTCATCTTTTATTTATTTATAAAATATTAAAAGTTAAATATTCATAAGACATATGAGTTGTACACCCCATCTTACGTTCAACCTGTGTAATTTAAAACGTGCCTCAACCTTACATTCATACCTTTTTAAATACTAAAGTTGAAATTACTATATGAAATTGAATTTTTATCTCGATTTGATTTTTCGATTGTTAGTCTTCCATCTTGCTTATAATTTAGCAGTGTGTGCAAGTCCTCAAAAACTCATATTTTGAAGTAGTGACACCAACATTATGCTTCTTTAACAAGGTATTATTTCGAAATTTTTGGGGTATAAAGTTGAAAATATACGAGCAAACATTAAACTCATATCTAACCTTTATCCAAGTTATACTTGCACAAGTAAAAAAGGGCATTTGCACAAATTTTTGAAAGGGCAAAAACAGTGCCATCTAGTGAGGAGCCAAAATGACAAGAACCCGGCGGATCGATCAATCTTTAACAAAAACAGCATTATTTACCAGAAAATTGTCAGTTGAAGATGGCCAGCCATCTCACTGTCAACTTTCTGTAGATGCTACGATGAATCTTCTGGTTCCATTGCGAGTCGATGAAGCATCCAAATCTGTAGATTACACAAAAAATATATTGATCTCTTATGCTCAGAGTTAGTTACTTTGTCACTAGCCTGATTTACTGTAGGAAGAATTTTCTGCGCTAGAATAGAGTCATCTTGTGGCGTTGCCTTGAAGAAGATATGATGCTTTACTACGAACCTAACAAAAACGATAAACATTAGGAGGAGCTTGAAAAGTAGCTAAGATGATAAAAGTTGAAGACGGATTAGATTATGTTTACCTTAGAAGCATAAGACCTTAAATCTGTGCTAGTGATTTGGCAGGAACAGTTTCTAAGGCACGCGCTCCACGTCTCACTGATTATTGGTTTATCTTTTAACGTTGAGTTGCACAACAGCCAGTTCTCAGCCAGAACTAGTTGAATATACATTTTGAAAAGATCACAATTCTTATCCTTCAGATTGATGGAGATTAGAGATCTCAAGATCTGCTCTTCATCATGTACCTGCATGAGTATTTTAGGTAATGTATGCCAAAGATTGTTAGCTTCGCAGAAGAAAACACATCTCAAGACCTGGCATGACAATTATATGACAATGACAAACATGATGAGGGGCAGAAAGGATACTTAAATGGTAGTAGTGATGGTAAAAGTTCCTCAAAGCTACCTTGTCGTCAAAACATGCTACAAGAAACTGAAAGGCCAGCACACTCCTCAGATGCTTGGAACGAGCATCCAGGCCAGCTACACTCTCCACAGATCTCAAGCAGTTGATATCAGTAGGAACTCTGAAGAAATGGCTTGTCCCGTCATATAACTTTAACGCAAGGAGCATTGAAAGAATATAAAACTTCTAAATCTACAGATCCATAAAAACAGGTATCTAAAACATAAAGCTCTAAGGAAAAACGGAGATGAATGCATAACAATTAACAATTACTAATACTTGAGATGCAAAAGGGGCAGAACAGAACAATTTCAACTTTGAACATGATTTGAAAATCAATCACCGGGACAAATAACAACATACCCAGTGTAGTCGCACAGGTGGGATCTTGGGAGGGGGTTACACAGACCTTACCCCCTACCTTTGTGGAGTAGAGAGGTTGTTTCTGATAGAAAATTGTTTTTCAAGACACGTTTGGAAAATAAAGTGCACGGTGTAAAAAGCTATGATGAAAATATTGAAGAAAGAGAAACACGAACTGTAAAAAGAGTAAACGTAACCAAAGTTAAAGAAACAACAGTAGTAATATAAAAATTGCACCCTCTACAGCAACAATACAAATGTGATTCAAAATGCATCTTTTAAGCTGAAAGGTGTATGTTCCAAGTTTGTATTCATATGCAACTTGACTGATTCTTCCACTAAATTTGTCTCCTCTTTCCACTTCTCTCTCTCTACTAAGTGGGGGAGGAGTAGGATCCATCCATGTGCAGAAATATTGAAGATCAGAGGTACTAAATTACTTTAGAACACAGTCAAACTAATTGTAGAAATCAATGAAAGCTATTACAAAGAACCTGCAGCTGAGGGATTTTGCTATTTTCTGACAGCTTGAATGGAATGCATCATCACTAAAGAAGCTAATAAGTGAGTGCAAGCAATCCTTCAACGCTGAAGACAGGCCAATAAATTGCCGATCTAAGAAAAGATAAATCACTGAGGTAATCAAATCTTCTACCTCCGCTGTTGAGAAAACTGAACGTTTGGCCCTATAAGAAAAACAAAAAAGCAAAAATTGAGACTTAATATAATGCCATGATTCTGGATCAATAGAACCTAAAGGATTCTGATCAAAAGTAGGTTCCAGAGTAGTTTATATTAAACATGGCTTTACATCAAGTATTAATATTTTCTACTTTCTAACAATTGACACAGTTAAATGAATGTTCACAATATAATAAACACAAATAAAACTCCAAAAGTAGAACAGCATATCACATACCTTGCTTGGCAACAAACAGAAACATATTTTATCCAGTATTTGATATTTTGAGGCGGCCCAGCAGAATCAGAATCTAAGAAACAACATATGAAGTTGTGAGAATTTGTAATACACAAGTAAGAAATATGGCCCTTGTAAATACTAAATAACACTATACTAGTAATGAAATTCCAAGACCCTAAGAAACTAAGTACGTCCTTCTTAAAGGTCTAACGCCAAGTTTGTTAATGTTAAAAGACTAACATAAAGACTTACTAATTAATAAATTACGTTGCACACCCTTATCCACTATAGATGCCTTAGCTCCAATTTTATCACATTTCCAGTTTAATCCAAATATTATGGAAATTTAGCAACAAATACGTAAAGTGAATAACTAAAACCTTATTTGAAGAATATGCATGCACAATGATTTGTGCATGATTTAGTACCCTATAGACAAGAAAGACTGACACTGATATACCCTTTCCCCACTGCTCTTCTGCCTGTAGTTTTTTTGGCAACTTTCTTGCAAGCCAAGAATTTATGGTTACTATATAGATGGTCAAGGCGCGCAAAAGATGGCCTGGACACCAAGGTCGTCACAAAAATATATAGAAGTATGGATTGAAGCAAATAAGATATACATAGACTAGAAACTTGATTTGCAGGGGACAGCTATCAGGAAAATTAGCCTATGGTGGAATTTGTGTACCTCCATCCACAATTTCCATGCTGGATGAAGATTTGGAAGGGGAATCCAACAGAAAGCCATATACTTCAAGCGCTCGTCTTAGTTCTGAATGGTTCGGCAACCATTTCATCTCAAACTTTACAGTATCAACCTTACAAAACATGAGAGAAAATAACTAAAGAAATTTGCATGAATAGACAGCTGATATATTATTCATTCCGGAGCAGAGATGAAAACCTGATTTGTAGGTAAAAGAATGGAACACCAAAATTCACATGCTGCTGCCCTCAAATCTTCTTTTGGTGAATATAACACTGAGAGGGCATAATGCAATTGTAACTACGAATCCCTCAGCATCAATAATTGGAAACAACTACTACTCACTGAGACTAAATGTCCATGCTCCTATGCACTTTTCAACTCTACCATGATCTGTAACCAATTTCAAAAGCCAACCGTTCACAAGCAAGCCTTCCAGAAATGCTTCTCCTGCAATAGCATCATGGATATGGAACCCCACAGTTAACCCCCAATAAAATTGATTAAACAACTCATTTGAATGTTCTAAGAACTTGTTCTTGAGTTATACGTAGTGCTGAAAAATGGGATGGTCAAGATCAGATATGGGTGGGTTAAAAACAAGTTAGACAAAAACATATAAAATATCTGTCCCGAGCGTATTTACAGACAAAAAACGTACCGAGTGATAGATAATATGGATCATATGTTCTATTTATATAATTTACAAGATTAAAATTCACAAACATATTTATATCAAGATCAATGGAATAGTTTGACGAACTATTAATTTGTTTGCAGCACCCAAGGGTGTAGCCTAGTTAGTCAATGAAGTGGATTGAGAACCATGAGGTCTCAAGTTCAAATCCCAACGGAAACACCAAAAACACTAGGTGACTTCTTCCCTTCTTTCCAACTCCTAATGGATAAAATTACCCGGTACCGATATTGTATTGGTGGGAGGTAGCAAATACCCCGTGTAATTAGTCAAGAAACGCAAAAAAAAAAATCTCTCTTTATATATATACTAGTCTTTGGGTATGTGCTTCGCACGTGTATCCCATATCATTGTCACATGATTTTGTAAAAAGAAAACTATATTACACAATGAAATCACAATGCAAGTATGCATTCATAATTTACTAAAAGTCCAACGAAAAATTAGATATTAATACTCTTTTTTTCATACATATCACAATTATAGTAAATATATATATATATATATATATATATATATATATATATATATATATATATATATATATATATATATTTCAGTGGAAGCTTATATAATGAAGAGTGCTCTTTCTTTTTGAATTTGATTAAAAAAAATTGAGTAAGGTAACTTTGTATCAAAACCAGTACTTAGGTAGTACTTTAAAAAACAATTTACAAATGTAATAGATACAGAATATACCATATATGAAACCAATCCTAAATGGTGCCTAGGACATCTAAGATTGATTCAGTGTTCACTAGAATACAATTTAGTGCACCAAAAACAGAAAAGCAAAATGCAACTTTTTATTTTTTGACTTAAAATCATTTAAGTTTGACTTTAAAAAGTTATCTTTTAAAAGCTACTTTTTTAAGCCAATCCAAACGGGCTCTTAGATGGATTTACGTCAAACTAAGAACTATTTAATACTCTAATTGGGTATTCAGCTATTTGAACTGAAACAAAATAAAACGCACTGTGGCAAAATACTTCAAAGCTACTAGAATTTGAGTTGTATATATTATTCTGTGTAATTGATTGCAGAAATGAGAAAAAATTCTTAAACCAGGTATGAATCTGCTTTACTTTTACAATCTGACAAAAGAAAATAATATGTTTTGTTCATGTTAGAATATGAATAGGTTTATACAATCCTATTAGAATAGGAATAGTTTATACAATATTATTAAAATAGGAATAGGTTTATATAATCCTATTAGAATAGGAATAGGACTACTAAATAGTATCCTATTTGGTAAAGGATTGTATTCTATGGTCTATAAATAGGGTCTCATGTAATAATGTAGATACAACAACAATTCAATATTATTTTTTCCCTATATTTCTCAAATGGTATCAGAGCCTCTACGATCTTGGTAAACAATCAAAGAGCTTCAGCTGTCGGCGGGCGGCTATTACTCATATATGCCGAATAGCCGCCCGTCTGGCCAATGATTATGTTAGCAAAAGTTGGGTCACCGCGTATCTTTCTAGTGACTATTTTCCCATATTTAATTTTGTAGCACCGTCCCATCTTTCCGGTGATTACTTTTTCATATTTAATTTTGTAGCACCGTCCCATCTTTCCGGTGACTACCTTTTTTTGCATATCTGATTTGCTTAGCACCGTGCATCTCCCGGACTACTTTTCATATTGAATTTGTGTAGTAC
This sequence comes from Solanum lycopersicoides, assembly GCA_022817965.1. Lineage (NCBI taxonomy): Eukaryota > Viridiplantae > Streptophyta > Magnoliopsida > Solanales > Solanaceae > Solanum > Solanum lycopersicoides. Next base: position 68,807,473 of record CM040628.1, on the reverse strand, counting down.
CGTGGATTTTTTTTTCCGAACTATTTTCTCATATCTGAGTTGCATAACATCATGTGTCTTTTCAGTAGCTTAGATTTTATTTGCATAGTTCCATTTGTCTTTTCCGGTGACTCCTCAAATCTGATTTGCGTAGGGTTGTGCCATCATTTCAATCCTACCTGTATAATTTCTCTTTTTCATTAGGGTCGTGCCATCATTCCGACCCTACCCATATTATTTCTCTTTTTTTGTCAATGGGGTCGTTCCAACTATCCTATATAATTTCTATTTTCTAGTTGGGTCGTGACATTATTCCGACCCTACCTATATAATTTTATTTCTTAGATTGTGACCATTTTTTCTAATACTACGGCATATGAGCATGTTCCAATAATTATTTTGGTGACTTTCTTATTTAATATTAACTCATCTATTGATGCCAACATGATCCATATACTTTATATTAGATTTGAGCACTTCGTTGCTCAGGGGGAGTTTAGTAGCCTTGTATGTCGATTGTGTTGTGTCATCGATTGTACAAATCACTCTATGGTCTAGAACAATTTTTTCTCAAGCTTGGGTTGGGAAGTTCAACACCAACATTATGAATCAAATTCAGTATTTCATGCGAAGATTAAGCTACTGGCATTATGCATCAAATTCATCAAATTCAGTATTTAATGAGAAGACAAGCACATTAAGATTGACCGTCAATTTTGTGAAGTCTGCAAATATCTCACCAAGCCCCTCATCGGTCCCCGTGTTAATTACATTTGTAACAAGCTAGATGCATGAATTGTACGCACTAGCTTGAGGGGGAGTGTTAGAATATGAATAGGTTTATACAATCCTATTAGAATAGGAATAGTTTATACAATATTATTAAAATAGGAATAGGTTTATATAATCTTATTAGAATAGAAATAGGACTACTAAATAGTATCCTATTTGGTAAAGGATTGTATTCTATGGTCTATAAATAGGGTCTCATGTAATAATGTAGATACAACAACAATTCAATATTATTTTTTCCCTATATTTCTCACAGTTCAAAGGAGAAGAAGCCCCTCCACACCCCTCTCACCAAAACCAAAAACAAAATTGTGCTTTGCACATCCCAGATTAGTTCAGTAGCAGCAGAGCGGAACTTATGGACTGTAAGCCAGTCATGTTGGGAATTCCGATTTACCCATTTAGATCGGTGGTTTTATTTTATTTTACCACAAGTTACACGGCTTGATCCATACTTAATCCAGTTTTAAGAAATCACTTATCCAACCCATCTCTAGATGGGCAGGTTGGACAGATACTTGGGTATTTTATCCATTTTCCCAGCACTAGTACTTATAGCTCAGATAACAGAGAGCTAAATCTGAAGATAGAGCTGTCACTAACAAAGCATAATTGTGACAAAATCAGTAAAAATTGGAAGGAAATAAAAAAGAGGGAGAGGAGGAGATAACACCTTCTTCTGTTTTGATTCCTAACAATGAATTAGCTTCATTCTCCATAAAGGACTGCAAAAGGGCACAACTACTAAGCTGGGGAAAAGTAAGTATGGGCATAGCTTTCTGCAGTCAGACAGGAAAAGATAAACGTTATAATTCACTCAAACCCAAGATACCATCAGTGTAAAGTGAACGTTAGGCTTGTCTTAGTTCATAGATAAAACCTGGTCCCCAAAAACTTGAAGACCCCATAATGGCATCTGATCATCACTGCTTATTTCATTCATCTACAAAATGAAACAAAATTCAATGTTGTCAAACATTAGGATCAAATTGAGAACCATACCAACTTGGGGAAAAAAAGAAACAAAAATGCATACCTGTTGTTCACATTTGTTAACATAGTTATTAAGCTCCGCTTCTCTGGTATCCAAATCATCATCTGACTCATAAGACTTGTGGATCTTTGCACGTTTAGATTCCTTCTTAGGTAAGTCCCTCTTCTCTTGGTAGAAGTCACTGAGAAGATCATCTATGCCGATTACCTTCTTCCTAGAAAATATTAGTTGAAATAAGAAAACATAAACAGTACTACACTGTTAAGACCATTCAATTGGCTGAATTAAAAACAATGGGAGAAATGAACAAGAGACTAGCCTAGATTCCACTCAAATTAACTGAGAAAATGGCTCTAAATGGTAGACATCAGCAACTCTCTCCACCATCTCTACATATTCAAATGGTAATAGTTCTTTTTTATTTTGTATAAGTAATCAAATTGGTATTTTTCGCATAACATAACAAACTAAAGGTGTACTTCAGTCCGAACAGCTTTTTTCTAAATAATAAAAGAGGTCAAGGATAACTTTACAGGTCTCATAACACTAGCACAGAAATTTTGGCTACACGTATATCATTGGTCTGCTTAAGTAAATGATGCCATAAAAAAGTTAGAGGTCATCAAAGCATGTGGTCCATATGATATCCATATAGAGGTATGGAAGTGTTTTGAAGAGGTTGGAGCAACATGGCTTACCTAGCTGTTTAGGAATGGAAAGATGCCAAGCAACTGAAGAAAAACACCTCGACTTCTATATATCAGAGCAATAATAAGATATTAAAAGGTTCAGGAACCTATCTTGCCTTGAACTTATGAGACATATGATGAAACTTTGGCAAGGAGTGATAAAGTAAACAGTAGTATAGTACAATAAACCAAAAACCTGTATTCTAATTGCATCTAGCACCGTATACCTACTTAAGTTGCAGATATAAAAGTAAACTTCATTGGCAGTAGGAAAAACCTTTAGCCCTCCTCTTTACCAAAACTTACACCACTATTATCTTTTCCCTTCCCTTTCTCTTTTCTTTATGAGGAGTGTTTAATCTTGTAAATACAAAAAAAAAAAAAACTCAATCGTATCCTAAGTAAATTTCCACAAGTACATGTCGATCCATCAAGAGTTCCATAAGCATCCTTTGATTGATCAATTATCAACTTCTTTCTTCATTTTTCTTTCCCCACTCCCCCCTTTTTCTAGTCTCTAGGCAGAAATTAAATAAGAGGGAAAGCTTTCCACATATACTTATCCATGCCTTTAGCTTACTTTTTATGTCTCAGATGTTTCTAGTAAATTCATATTTCCTGGAAATGACACATGAGATTTTAAATATATCCTGATTAATTTCAACCAGTTAGAGGGCTCCCATCATATCTCCAAAAGTAACTTCTTATCATGAGTAGGCTATGTGGCTAACTTCCTTCCTCGGGTACCATAGGAATCATCCTAATTGTATTTTATTTTCTAGAGTGTAGATATGTAATTATTAACGATTCAACAAAATCAATTCTTCCAGCGTTAATACAGCGTGGTAACTGATTGTTGTAAAAGTTTGTCTCAGGATTAAGCACCAATAACAATGGCAGTTGCTATCATGGAGGTGAACGATTAACCTCAAATGTGACATATCTACCATCATAAAAGCACTAACTGACGATAGTGATTCAATATACTATGCTTAAGCTCACTTAAGGTCATAAGGCTAATTCTTACACCTTATCCTCTCACCAAATTGATACAAAACAAACAGCATGGTGGGTATCTCAATTAGAATTATAACCTTAAGACTTGGTTCAAGTGAGAATTCTAAAATAAATACATGATAAAAAAGTTCAATTGCCATACACTAAGAACTTAAACACCACCAAAGTAACTACAACATGGACTGACAACCTTAAAAAATAGTAAAACCTGCAACAACCTATTAAACTACACTGCTATCTTACAAATTTTACCTAGTGCTTATAACTTGAATTTATATTAAAATGTTAGAGAAGACTCTGTAAGGCAGGGTAGAACTGACTGTAGGAAGCGGATACAGAAAATTCCATAGTTTTGGTTACCCCATTCAGCAGCAGATTATGAACACACAACAACTCACGTTTGATTCCTATTTTCAGGAGCATGAAATCAACCACCCTTGACACTAAAAAAAATTTCTCTTTCCATAATGGAGATAGTCGCACGTAATGACAGATCACGGCCATATGGACTTGAAAGAGCAAGTGTTGAAAAGTCGGGACCCATTTGAGAATCTATTCTAGACACCCACCTAACGTCTCTAAATCTATCTTACTCTTCCTTGGTCTTTTACGCTAAAGGTTTGATTTGCTTCTCATGTGTGAATTTCTACCAATTTTGGATGGTTGTTACACGTTGAGTTGTATCGTATTGCTAGTTTAAATACCACGTTTCTTTTGATTATAACTCAAACTTGATTATATCGTATCGTTTAAATCCGTCGTTAGGTAACAACAAAAAGACCCATTTTGTGCAACGACTGATTTGGTATGATCGCGCCGCTACCTTAATATTTTCTTGTTATTTTATCTTTACTTATTATTCAATACTTCTATTTTATCCTTTCGCCCACCTTTTCATAGTAGTTTTACCTCATACCCTAGTTTCCTCGTAGGTTAATCATTCAAATTATGGGTGTGTGATATTATGTAACAAGGGAGAATGATACAATATGTCCAAACATTGTCTTAATTATTCAAACAATACAATACGATACATAGGGGCGGACCCACAGAGAGTACGGGTGCTCAAGCACCCATTGACTCCGACAAAAATTGGTATATGTTTAAGAAAATATTGAAGTATTAATATAATCAACTCTTGAGCACCCATCAACCAAAAGGTCTGATGGGTGCTTTGGCTCTCATATCAAAATTAAAGCTTGTGTTGATGCCCTCGAGTGCGAGGGTTCGAATCCAGGTAAATCCATGTATTTTTTAATTGGAGAAAAGGTAAACTAAATTTCTTTTACATTTTAACTCTTCTTTTTATACCTTTTCACAATTATGTGCTTGCTTTTTTTTCTTTTCGATTTATTGTTTTTTCACGTTTCTATTTTTAGCATTTCATTTACTAACTTAACTATAAAAATATTAGTAAGCTTTAAGAAGGAAACCCTTCTTGGAAAGCAACTTTACGTTAAAGAAAGTGAGCACTCATAACCTTCAAGCCCTAGATGCGCTGTTACACTATGAAACAATAGGTAACAACCATCCAAACAAAGTGTTATTCATCAAAGCTTATCCAAATCTCCGTAAGTGAAAAATTATTAATTTAAAACTCAGTAACTCAAAATGACTAAAAATCCCAAACTCATAAGCATCAAATCCCAACTCCAACTCTACTCTAAGGTACTTGAATAAACAATGACATCTCAAGTTTTATCTCCGAAACATGTTGGTGGTGGAACATTGGTGGGAGGTTGCAGCCTTGCAGGTATCCCGTGAGATTAATAATGACAATAGTCCAGGTGCGCAAAAGTTGACCACGACATCAAAGTTAATTAAGAAAAAAAAATTAAACCGCCCACAACTCAAACCCTAGATACCTAGCATCTAATTTTGCATTCTAATAAAAAAAACATCGAATTTTGCAATCTAATCAACAAAACAAAACAATTGTTAAAAAGAAGAGAGAAAAAAACTCACTTTTTATGCTTAGTAACAATAGGGCTAACGATGGTGGGTTCTTCAAATTCAAAATCCAGAGGTTCATCCATCTCCGTCATCAACTGAATTGCTTCAACAACAACAAAATTAAACACAAATCTAACAAACAAATATCTAAAAATCGCTGAAAAACACAGTAATGCTTCTATGAAAATAGGATTTTTTTAACAGAAAAAAAGGCTAAATATGGACTCTTCGGCTTCATTTATAGCCTCGGGTTTGCCCGGGAAAACGAAAAAAATGTGGTTTCTTTTTCATTTTCATCCTTTCTTTTTGGATGAATTGCACTTTTGGCTTGCTAATTTTCCATTGTTTGCATTTTTATTTTTTCTCCTATTTTTGATAGTACTATTTGAGATTAGTAGGAGTTGAGGATTTTGCTATTTTGGTTAAATACTAGTATAATAGACATTTGTAGTTTCACTGTTTTAATTCAGGTATTTCAACGTTATCAAAATAATTACTTTAAATGTTTTTGATTGTGCGTGAACCTCAAATGCATTAATAGAATGGAAGATTTTTAACTGTCTGTTTATAGAAAGTTTAAAATGTTAGGGACGGAAAGAGCCATTAATAATCTATATCGCGGGAGTTTGAAATTGATTTTTTATTAAAACGAAAAATATGAATTTTCCAGCCTATTTTCATCGAGAATTTACCAAAATGATTTTTTTAAAATAATTAACGAAAGTTGAGTGATTTTATAATTAGAAAAATTAATTCAATGACTTTATTGCAATAAGGCTATAATTAGATGACTTTATGTGATATTAGCTCGATATTTATTCAATGGAAAAAGATACAAATCGATCGGGTTAATATGCATCAAATTAGTGTTCGATTATGTCTAAAACTCTAGCTCAAAACTTCCCTCATTGAAAGCGAATATCTTTTTTAGAATAAATTTTAGGAATAGCAAACAAAATCATTTTAGTGATTTATAGCTACAGTTTTTCTATTTGCTATGGAGCATCTGATTTGCATAAATCTGGGTGATTTGTATAAATCAGACGTCCATGTCTCTGAAAATTGTGTTTATATATGTATATGTTCTTTGTGTTAGGCTAGAGTGGCGAGTTTGATTAGAAGAGAAAGGAGAGAGGCAAATGAGAGAGGGCAGAGGGTGAAAAGAGGTGAATTGTATATGTATATCGGTTAGACAATTGTATATATGTAACTACTATATACATGTATCAATGATTGTGTTGTATATCTGCATAGAATTTATATTAGTATACAATTGAATCGAGTTAAAACATTTGTACTTGTATATAAAATCTTTCTCGCTTTATATAAACACAAATTGTACATTGCATTTATATTATTTGTGTTTGTATAAAGGAGAGAAAGACAAAACAGAGCTGGAATGAAAGATTTATATTAGTATAATTATAAGTGTACGTAATGGATAAAATGTGTACAGTCTCTTTCGCTTTATACAAACACAGACACAATTTATATATTTATATTTATATAAAAGCGTGAGAGGCGAGGGAGAGAATAGAGAGTGGCGAGCGAGACCAGGGTAGAGGGCGAGAATGACGATATGTTTGCTATAAATTAAAATTCTTAAATGAAACTGTAGCTATAATATTTATTTTGAATTAATAGTTTGCTAAAATACACAATTTTCTTTTTTATTTTACCTACCACTATGTCATATTAAAATACATGTCATGTCAAGGACCATCAAAGCTCGCGCTAGAATAGATAAAATTTTCATCCTTAATTATAAATTTCAACTTTGAGCACTGAAATGAAAAGAAAACTTTTTGATAGAATTTTAAAAAACACTTTCCCGCCTTTAATGAACCTTACGTGACGTATATTCGAATTAGTCCATTTGAATGGGAAACAAAAGGAAAAAGAAAAAGGGAGACAGCCAAGAATATGATCTACTACTAGCCTAAAATACTGTCTTTTAGCCTGATTATTTTAACTTGTGTGCCACCAGAAAAACAGATAAAACTAGCCTTATGTCACCGATTTAGAATATTGGCGGGACGTGACACTTATCTTTCAATTTCTAGGCAACTCTCTAATTCTTATTCCAAGTTGCAAAAAATCTCACATTTTTAGTGTTTTATTCTAATGTTCACTTTTCTGAACTACAATAACAACATACTTAATATAATTTTACGAACAAAGTTTCGGGAGGGTAAGATGTATGCAGACCTCAGTACCCTACCTTTGTGGAGTAGAACTGTTGTTTCTAATAGACCCTTAGCACAACGAGATATTACCAAAACAGGCAGTAGTTTTCTAGTTCAACAATTTACTATGTTGCTATGAATGCATACACAAACATATATCAAATGACAATTTTCTTGTCAAGGGATTAATACATAATTAATGGATACATAAATGGTCGAGCAAAAAGAAACTACTTAAATAGGCCAAAAATTGGCTTTTAAATTGTGTAATGTTCTTATTAGTGTATATATCTGCCTATTTATTGTTTGTTGAAGCCATTTCTGCCTCAGTTGCCTCAGCTTGCTCTCTGAACTTCTTGTATATATCACCTTTATAAAATTTTCTAGTTCTTGCAACCAAAACCAACGAGGCTAGCGCGCCAAAAAACGCGACACTAGCCAAGATAATAAAAGCCTGTCGATAACATTGGTTCCCAATACATGTCAATTCTTTAACAGATGATCTAGTTAAGCCTTTTCTCGCGAGATCCTTCAATGCCTCTCTATCGTATAGAGGTCCCGTTACCTTCACATTCAATATGTATGAGCCAAGAGGGCTAGCCAATTGACCACAATTGAACAATGTGGAATAGTACTTCAATCCGAAAAGTTCAGAAATGATTGAGAAGAGTAAAGGCAATTGTGCACCAAATGAGAACCCGATGATCACTGATGCAACGTATACCGATCCTTTGAATGGAAACGCGATGAGAAGTAGTCCAATGCAGGATAACAACAGGACTAATGTCATCATAAGTGTTCTAGGGAATTTGTACTTAACGAGCAACGCCTCAGATACAAATCCTGAGAAAATTCTCCCAAAAAAGTTCCATATACTGAGAAGTGACACAAAGGACTTGATTGTTGTTATTGGATACCCTAAAGACTCTCCGATCTGTCCTAAGTTATCGACAGCAGTCAAACTCGTCCCAAGTCCACAGAACGTAGCAACGAATAAAATCAACATATCAGTACTCAAAATTGCTTGCAATATACTATAATCCTCCCCTCTTTCTGGTTTATTCAAGAAAATGTCATTGAATGACAAACACTTCAAATTGTTAGCATCTTCTTTCTCTACTACTACTACCACAACTACTGGTACTCGTGGAGGATCTTTACGAAAAACACTCCACTCTTCTCTAACGAAAACCAAAAGAGGTGTAAACAACAAAGCACAAGCTATAGTAGCAGTACCAACATAAGCAGCATGAGTAAATGTAACTACTGCCCTTTCAACCAATGTCATAACCATAAGAAACAACGCGAGCACGATTGCTATAGCCAAACAATAGTTAAAAACTTTCAACTGATTCGGCTGGCTAACGACTCTCATCTCACGAATGGTATACACAAAAACGATAGATATTGCAGCAGGTAACCAAGCTATAAGCAAAACAAGTGAAGTAGCATCATTTCCATATACAGCTAAGTACAATTGTGTCAATATAGCACCACTTAATCCAGTAAAACCTTTTAACAACCCAATCATATTTCCTCTGCTCTCAGGGAAGTTTCTAACAGAGGTAACAAGAGCACCAGTATTCGCGAAATTTTGTGAATTAGCACCAAGACATATGTACATAGACATAAGCCAAACATTTGGTTTTTGGATTTTGGCAGTAACAGATAACCATATCATGAAATAGCCAATGAAATTCATTGATGCACCAACAAGTAAAACAAACCATGTTGGAGTAATTTCAGCAAGTAAACCAGAGAAAACACCAACATTAGCACCAAGATCTTTAAAGAAACCTAACAGATTAAGTGTTGTTTGGTCATATCCAAGTGAAGATTTTATTTCTTTAGAGTAAGTACCAAATAGATAAGTAGCACCAGCACCAGCCATTATGAGAAATGAAGCAAAAAGAGAGAACCACCTACCTTGTATAACATGATTGGTGAATTGAAAAATTTCATGGATTTTGCTCATTGGCATCTCTCCCATATCTCTCTCTCTCTCTCTCTTCCTCTATGTTGAAGTAAACAACAAAAATAAGAGAAAGGTAATCTCTATTCTCTAAAGTACTATAAACTTTATCTTTGTTTTTCTATCGAACTCAATAGCTTTGATACAGACTTTGTATTTATGTTAAGAAATCAAGTGTCATTGGAATTAACTCAAATTTGTAAAGTTAAAATCTTAGATCTGATTGGATTGTGTGTGTGAAATATATATTAGCTCGTGTTGGTTTGGTTAGTGAGTTAGGTGGATCTATGATATTATTTTGTTGGACTCAGTAGCTTTGATACAGACTCTGTGTTTGTGTTAAGAAACCAAGTGACATTGGAATTAACTTAAAATTTGTAAACTTAAAATCTTGGATCTGACTTGACTATGTGTGTGAAATGTATATTAGCTGATGTTGGTTTGGTTAGTGAGTTGGGTGGATCTACGATATAGTTTTGTTAGACTCAGTAGCTTTGATATAAACTCTGTATTTGTATTAAGAAACAAAGTGTACTTGGAATAACTCGAATTTGTAAACTTAAAATTTTGAATCTGACTTGACTATGTGTGTGAAATATATATTAGCTCATGTTGGTTTGGTTAGTTAGTTGGGTGGATCTACGATATAGTTTTGTTGGACTCAGTAGCTTTGATATAGACTCTGTATTTGTGTTAAGAAACAAAGTGTCCTTGGAATTAACTCGAATTTGTAAACTTAAAGTCTTAAATCTGACTTTGATCACTATGTATGTCAAATATATACTAGCTCATGTAGGTTTGATTAGTGAGTTGGGTGGATCTACGACATAGTTTTGTTGGACTCAATAGCTCTGATATAGACTCTGTATTTGTATTAAGAAAATTAATTATCGTGAAAATCAGAATCTAAAAAAATTAAAATCTTGGATCCGACACTGTGTATAAAATGTGTGCTAGCTTGTGTTGGTTAGTGAATAGAGGCGGATCTATAATATAGTTTTGTCAAACTCAGTAGGTTTGATATAGATAATGTATTTGTGATAAGAAACCAACTATTTTGAAAAACATAAACATAAAATTTTGAATTTGACTTTGTGTATAATGAAATTGCTTTGATAGAAACTCTATATTTATTCTGATTCTATGTAATTCAAAACTTATAAACTCGAAATTTTAAATAAAGACTAGTGGATAAGATACCATTAGCACTTGTTGGTAAGTGAGTGGGTCAGATAGTTGATGGAAATATCAAACTAATCAATGACAACTTGAGAGGTCAAAGAAAGATGATTGAGAACAATATAGTAATATAAAAAAAGACTTAAAGACAAAATAATGACTAAAATAATTAATGAGCCAAAAATCTAGGAGACTTTTTTTTGGCTATATGAAGAAATGATTACTAAAAAAAATTGAACTTATCCTTAAGAAAAAAAGAAAATGATTTCTTCTTTCTAGTGGTGAAAATTACATGATATAACTTTTTTATGGTTGTTTACTATAATCAGATTAAATCAAGTTCATACAAAATGTAATGACACTAGTAACTAACTAAATTGGAGATTTAAATGTTACTTCGATTGATAATATTGTCCCGACTTTTAAAAAGTGTCATAGTGTGTGTTTTCGACATATTGTTTAGACTATTCAAAAATATCACAGTATGTGTTTTGCATTCTCCAGAAGTAGTGCATTTTGAAAGATATATATATATATCCGCACTTTAACCGCAATTTATGTTACGATATCAAACTTTGAAGGACTTTTTACCCGCCTATACTATTTAATAGTGTATTTTAAAGGTGTATATGTGCCCACATGGACATAAAAATATTGCATAATTATAAATAGTAATGTATCCGCGTGGACGCACATATATACCTTTAAAATATACTATTAAATAATTTAGCAAATTTTTTCTAGTTCAAATCCATTAATATATGAATAAAAAAATTGTCACTGTTTATTGACTAATGACATACTAAGCAATTTCCTAATTATTATATTCTCAAGTAACAACAATTATCCACACATCCAAAATATTTTTTTTTATTTTTTTTTTGCTATATATAAAAAAGGGATATGATTGTATGATTTGTGATTAATGCACTTTGGACTAAAATGAAAGGTAAGGGTTGGATGCCACTACATGAAAGGAATTTAATATACCAATAACAAATTATAACAAATTGTAACAGAGATAGAATTTTTATTTAAAAATATATATTTAAAAAAATTAAAAAGATTTAATACTATATTATATGTATAATTAAAAAAACTAACTATATATTAAGTGCTAAGTAGAAACCTCCCTAGTGAATCCTAGATCTAAAAGGGTCATGTTTCTTTATATTTTATCATATTTGTTGGCACTCTTTTAAAATATTAGGAAATTTTTTATATTTACTCTTTTATTATGGAAAAAAAAGGATTAATTTTATCCTCTGTTATATTCTCATCCAAATCTATTTTACCTTTTTCTCGTTTATTCGAGCTACATTTAGTAATATTGAATATTTTTCTTTTAATAAAAAAAGTACAATATAAAATAGAAGTGGTTTTTTTTTATCTAGGAGAAACAAATATAACCTTTTTTCCAAACATTATTAAGTAGATAGTTTTTAAAAATTTAATATCGATAAATATCATTTTTAAAGGTCTAACGAAATGATTGTATAAGTCCTATCATCTTTATTTATTTCTATATATCTTTCTTCTATAGGTCGATCTAAGAGATTGTTAAAATATTCGTTCGAATTTAATTAACAAATTTTTTTATTTGATATATAAGATAATTTATTTATATAATATAGAGAGTATATATTTGAATCTCTAAACATAAATTAAAAATTGATTTACTAATTTATTATATTTTAAATTTCTTTTAATAAAAATTCTGATTTAGTCACTCGAATATTACTAGCATTTAGAAATAGTCAAAAGTTGCATGTGAAATAGGTCACATGATACAAAAAAATTTCAAATGTGAATAGTAAAGGCAATAATGACTAATGAGACTTGTTGACAAAATATCAAAAACCCACTTACCAAAAACATTCATGTGATATATATTATATATAATATAATAGTGCAAGGACAGAGACAGAAAAAAGTAAAATCCACTAGAGAATATTTAATCCATTTTCTTATGACTATTTATTTCTACTAAATAAATAGTAGGTATATCTCGTGAATATCTTATGCTGACGTGATAAAATATTTGTTCTTCACATATGAGGTTTAGTGGACTTGTATACTTAGGAGCTGTTTGGTTATTGTATAATAAATATATTATATATGTATTAAAAGTTATATTAATTTTATAATGCTTGGTAGAAGTTTTGTGTTAGGTATAAAAGTTAATATAACTTGTATCATGTTTGATTGGTAAGAATTTAAATATTGTATAAAAGTTATTCATGTGTTAATTATACGATATTTGATTGCTTTTTTTTGTAGTCCTACATAATTAATACCAACATACCTTATAAGAGAATCTATGTATAAAGTTATACAGGATAGAAGGTGGAATAAGTTATGTGGTATTAGTTATACATGTATTAAAATGATAAATTACAGATTTACCCTATAAATTTATTTTATTTTTTTAATTGGCAACTTTACTGTTTTCCTATATATAAGTTTGTTTGTTTTTATTTCTTTTTATATATAGACCATTTTCATTTCTTTTAAATTTTTTTAATTGGAAACTTTACTGTTATCCTATTTATTATATATAGACTATTTTCATTTCTTTTTATACTTACCATTTTTATTTATTTATGCAAATATAAACATTTTTTTAATATTAAAAATTTTGATTGTATATATTTTGACGATACATATGCTAATCAAATATTAGCATTATATATTATTCAATATATTCCACATTTTATTAGCGTGTATTATTATTTTGTAAATAATATTTATTAATAATTTACAACAAGTTTAATATTCAATAGTTAATAATTCATGTATTATAATCTCTACAAAAAAAAAATAATACCTACATAACTAATATCCGCACACACATTTAAGATGATAAATATCAAGTTATAATCATACTCTTTAAAAATAAACTACTTATAGCATATTATTATCAAGTTATAGCATATCAATTAATTATATATTAATTAAAAAAATTAATTCATACTCTTTAAAAATAAACTACTTATAGCATATGATTATAAAGTTATAGCATATCAATTAATAATATATTAAATAAAAAAAAATTAATTCATACTCTTTAAAAATAAACTACTTATAGCATATTATTATCAAGATATACCATATCAATTAATAATATATTAATTTTAAAAAAAATAATTTATTATTTAAATAATAATTAATATGTTTAAATAATTACTTTTATTTATTCACTTACCTTTTATAAACCAAACTTTTTAAATTTTTACTAATTAATCAATTATCTTATAAAGCTTTTAATATAAATAATAAACTATTATTAATTAAATATTAATTAAACTTCACATTATATAGTTACCTTTTAAAAAATAATATCTAAATAATAGGGATTTGATTTTAATTAATTCTCTATTATACGGTTACCCAATAACTATCCACCCCCATCTCAACCAATACACAATCATCTTCCCCCAATACACTCCATCTCCCCCATCACGCGCGATCAGTTTCCAATACGCAATCATTTTTTGATCTTACCCAAATCCGGCCTCAATCATCTTCCCCATTATCCCTCTCTCTCAAATCAGTTCATCCCAAAACACAAACATCCCTCTCAGATCAGTTCCCCATTAAGTTCATATAGAATGCTTAAGAAAGGTATATATAATGCTATATACATAATTCATCGTTGTGTATGTAGGAACGTCTTTGATCGATTTTTACTCGAAGGGTGGAGATGTAGGGTCAGTGAGGCGAGTTTTTTATGATTTATTGGTGAAGAGTACGGCTACTTGGACTGCGATTATTGCAGCGTGTTAATGTGGGGAAGAGTGAAATTTCATTGCAACTATTAAGGAATATGTTGGAGACTAATGTTGTACCTAATAATTATGTGATTTCGAGTATCATGGGTGCTTGTTCGTCGCTTGAGTATATTAAACTCCTGTCTAGTCTTGTTGAGCTGAGTCTGTATTTTGTGGTTCCAGATTAGGTTGGGCTTCAAGTCTTTATATGTTTGTTACTTCTATATTAGCTTCCACATGATACAATGGAAGATAAATAACAAATATAATATATCAATTTGTTGAGTTTAAGGATTAGTCCTGCTCTGGTGCACATTTGGACTATTGTAATGTTTGTGTAAGTTTAGTAACAAGAGTGAGATTTAGAACCCTTTGTGTTAAAAGTTGAATTGTTGAATACTTGAATGGAACAGCCCGAAGTGGAGTGGATAATTATAGAGGCTTCATTTAGTTGACACCAGTTAGTTTCTCTTTGTTATTGTATAGTTCTGCTGCATTTGTCAAAATGAGAGCATTTTGTTTAACAAGAACTATATAATTGTCTTGCTAAAGTGGGAGAATATAGTTTGTTAGTGTTATGCATCCACTGTTCATACAGTTTTTTTTCCTCCTATCCTTTCTTTAACTTAATTTTTAAATTAACACTGTTTTAGTTTGTAACATTGTGCTTTGTACGAAAAAAAAAAGAAAGAATATACATGCTTTTGACTTGACATTAGTGGTGTCGTGTAGATCAAAAGAGAGATAAAGATATTGCAAAATCTCTGTGGTGGACCAAATATTGTCAAACTCCTTGATATCGTCAGAGATCAGCATTCAAAAACTCCAAGCTTGATTTTTGAGTATGTGAACAGCACAAATTTCAAGGTTTTGTACCCAACGTTAACAGCTATGACATATAGTACTACATATATGAGCTTCTCAAGGTAAGATGATAAACATGTTTAGAAACTTTAACATTGTATGAAAAATGTATAAATATTGTATAAATTATGAATGTCATATTGAACTTTGATATATGTAACAGAAACAAATGGTATATATATGAACATTGTATGAATACTATATAAACATTTTATGAATGACAATAAAGTTCAATGTATATATATAATGTATAAACATTGTATAAATTATGAATCACATATTGAACTTGGATATATGTAACAGAAACAAATGGTACAAATATTGTATGAAAAATGTATAAATATTGTATAAATTATGAATGTCATATTGAACTTTGATATATGTAACAGAAACAAATGGTATATATATGAAATTGTATGAATACTATATAAGCATTTTATGAATGACAATAAAGTTCAATGTATATATATAATGTATAAACATTGTATGAATTATGAATTCCATATTGAACTTGGATATATGTAACAGAAATAAATGGTACATATATGAACATTGTATGAATACTGTATGAACATTGTATGAATATTATATGAATATTTTATGAATGACAATATAGTTCAATGTATATTTATAATGTATAAACATTGTATGAATTATGAATGTCATATTGAACTTTGACATATGTAACAGAAACAAATGATATATATATGACAATTTTTTACGAAACCAAACTTTATAAATGTTAATGATAACAACTGCACTCAATAAAACAAAACGTGTTTCTAACATTCAAAACAACACAATAACAAATGTAACATTACGAAATCATTGTTTTTGCACAGGATAATTTGAACATGTCTTTCTATTGTGTCCAACTTGACGGCATCTACTGCAAGTCATTTTTGTCCTTTTGAATTTCACGTCAGCAAACCCCTCCATCTTTCAAGTTTTGGTCTACCCGGTATACAAAATTAATACAAAATATATATTCTAATTTCATTAGAAACATGTACTGTAATTTAAAAAAAAAAAAAAAAAAGGACTTTCATACACAAATGATACACGTTTCGTATAATCTTCATACACTATTAAAAAAAATTCAGACTTCAACGTTACACAAATTTATAATCCGTTCATATAATTCATACACACTTCATACACAGTTAATATATCATTCACTGTCCTATACAATACTACAATTAAACAAACACAATACATTTTCAATACAAAATTAATACAAAAACATATATTATAATTTAAATAGAAACATATATTGTACGCCAAAATTTATCAGGTTAATAAAAAATAAGAAGTGAAATATGCAGCTATGAAAATATTCTTGAATTTTTAGAAAAAAAATGACTTATACGTTGAAAGAAATCTGAAAATAATAGTGAAATTTTGGAATGAATAATAATTGTAACGTTGATTCAAATTTGATTGAAAATGCAAATCTGAAAATATTATGTGTTATTATCTGGTTGATAACGTTTTTTCAGGAATTAATTCAAAAAAAATATTATTTTAACTAGCTAGAGATATTTAAGGCAATGATGATAATTTGAAAATATTTAATATCCCTAAAAACGTGCTAATCATATATTTAACTTTAATTAAACTGCCTAAAAAGTGCAACTATTCATATTCACAAACGTGTCTACATGCATTAAATGTAGCAATTAATAAAGAAATAAAAGTTCCATGATTTGTGTTGTCTGTGTTAATTATTAACATTAATTATCCATTATTACTTTATCCCCTTAATTTTTAATTATTTTTTTTAATAAATTATAATTAACAATATAATTATTAATAAAATGCTATAGAGTGAGATATTAAATGCTATACAATGAAATTGAAAATCTAATGCCATAACTTGATAATATTACTGTATAAAATGCTATATACAAAATTTACACTAGCTAATACCCGCATAATTAAACTCAACATAACTAAACCCTGCATAACTAATACCTGCATAACTAAATCCTGCATAACTAATACCTGCATAACTTAACCCTGCATAACTAATACCTGCATAACTCTAACCAGTAACCAAACGGGCCCTTATGGTATACAAATATGTTAATTAGAGATGATTATCTGGTTATTGATAAAATTAAGATATTTATATACTTGAAAAGGTGGGGTTTAAAAATTTCTTCAAGTTTAGTACCCAATTAATCATTCTTTGATTTCGAATCTTTATAAGTTCAAATCTAAAAGATTCATATGGTTCAAGCCTTTATAATTCGTCCATGTTTTAACTACGGGGGATACTCTCTGTATTTCAAAAAGAATATTTTAATTTTCTTTTTAAGTATGTTTCAAAAAGAATGACCTTTTTTTTTTGGCAACAATTTAACTTTAACTTTTCACGTGGCATATTTAAGGTCACAAGATTAAAGGACATTTTGGTACATTTGACATAACTTTTATTTAGAACCACAAGATTAAAAAGTATTTTTTCTTCTTAAACTCCTTCCAAATCAAATTAGGTCATTCTTTTTTAAACGGAATGAGTATTATTTTATTTATATATTAAAGTGCGGCTATTTTCATATTGCTTTTCAAACGGTGGCTAAAAACTTAAAAGCAGACCCAACAACTGGCCAGCTCACTTAATTTGAAAAAATTACTGAAATATACATCTTATATTTTTCTTATTTTCAATATCCTCTTCTATTTCTAAAAAATCTCTAAAATTTCTTATTTCTCTCCTAATGTATCTGAGCTATATGTTATGTATCCGGTTTATTTTATAATGTATCCGAGATAGTTTTTAATTTATCTGAACTACATATTATATATCCGGTTTATGTTATAATATATGCGAGATATTTTTTAATGTATCCGAGCTATATATTATGTATTCGATTTGTATTACTTTTTAAGGGATTAATGTAATACAAACTAAAACAAAATAGATTATAATTTCATATTAAAACTATGTGATTCTTAAAATTTATACACTTAATTTTCACACATTTCTGTTTGATTTTGGGCTTAAGGGCCATAGAAATTCTTGAGAATTACCTTTGGGCTTTTCATTACAATTAGAAAATAAGTTTAGATTATGGGTGACTTGGTGTGTTTGTATAAAAGAAGAAAATAAGAAATGTCACTTACGAAACTTGTCTACACTGATTTTATTAGAGAAATTATTTTTCTTATTTTTAAGAAATATGTTTACCTAGAAAAATTTAAATTAACCAACATGAAAAAATATTTCTTTTGTACCAAACACATGTAAGATTACTAGACGCATTTTGGGTGAAAAAAAAATGTAAATTTGCATTTAGATGAAAATTCATGCATTTAATTGCACGATTTTTCCTTTAAATGAGTTCGCCTTAATTTTGATCTTAGAACTTGAAAATTTATGTATTACTTATATATGTTTCTCAATAGTGTGTGTGATATACTAGAAGAATATTATGATGTGAAATATAAACTTATGTCCTTTTATCTCGAAAAACAAAGATTAAAGATGCAAATGACCCAAATTCATGGGGTACTTTTGGCCCAAACATGAAAAATAACTTTCAAAATTTTCTTGAAATAATAGTGAGGTCCAAGAAACAAATTGTGATGATCCACTTAAATAGTTGGGATTGTTATGGTACTACTCACTAATATTCTTTTAAATTTTAATATATAATCAGTGTCGGTATATTATACATTTATTTAATTGATATACATATTTCCACTATCCATTAACATTGTGGTGCAATTAGTTATTTTAAATTTCTAGAAATTTGATTCTTGTAGAAACTCTAAAGAAACACAAAATTGTTCTAAAAGGCTTTCAAATGTTTTTTTTTTTCAATTCATGAAATGTTTGGAAAAGATATATATAATTTATCCAAGTTAATCTAACGCTGTAAATGTATTATAAATGTCGAAATATGGAACTTGGATAAATAGTTTTTTCTTTATAAAAGTTTCACATCAAGACATATTTATGCATATAAGTTCTACTCCAGATGATGTGATGTAAATTTATTTATTTTCAAATGTGAAGGTCCCAATTTTTATTAATTTAACAAAATAAGAATGTGAAAATTAAGAAGATTATTACAAAGAAAATGATGATCATGTTGCTACATATGAAAAAAATGTCATGTTTTCTAAATTGATTCGTTGTATTGCTATATATAAGTTATTGAATGATCGATAAATTAATTCAGATGAACAAGACATAAATAACAAATTTGATAATCAAACAACGAAAATGAAGATAAAAACAGAAAAATAGAAAATATGGAAAAACAATTTATTTATTTTTTAAAACGAAATTGGAATTCAGTTCTTTTTATTGACTTAAAAAACATACAATACCAGTTATATTTTAAATATAACAGCCAAGAACTTAAATTTTTGTATAATAAGTTCATCAAATTTTGTCATACAATTTGACATATATTAACAAGGGTCCAAACCAGATCTTTTGAGTGATTCAAGTTAGCAAAGAACTAAATATGTAAGAACCATTAGCAAATCTTTATAAGTATGTATATATAACATTATTTGACGAGTTCACATTTTAATCTATATACTCTTGGTAACATTTTCAATGATATTTGACTTGTTTTTCTTTTGATATTAGAAAGAAATCATTATGTCAATAATTAATTTAATACAAGTATCATAAATATATCTAGGCAATGTGATTACACAATTCAAAACATATCATTAGTTGTTTCCTTTAAAGAAGACAACACAAAATGCAAAAATATTCTCTAACTAATAATTCATCACATGGCTTTCCTCTTTTAAGTTTTGAGTTTTCTTTTGTTATGTAGAGGTAGCATTACATGTGCTAACACAGCTCACACTCCACATCCAGTAGGGTCTCTATATACACTGTCATATGCTCAATTATATGTCTCAAAGCTAAAGGATTACTACTTTTAATTTTTCTTTCGTATGATGTTTGATATTCATTTTAAGTCAGATCGATTCTGTTCGAACAAAACGAAATACATTATCAATCAATAAAAGTATATCTTATTTATTATCATCCTGAAAATGTTCTGACATAATTAAGACAGTTAAACCAACTCTTATATGTTATACATAAATTAAGATGAATCAAATTTGTGTTGTGTAAAACTTATGAAAGTGGAAACCAATTCCTATAAAGACATTTTGTTATTTCAGAACTCAAATTCAAAATTTAGAATTAGATGAAGAAATTCAGTCTATTTCATCAGATTATATATTTATTTTGTAAGACTTGTAAAAGGGAAAAATAATCTCTTTGCTTGAACTTTTTTAATCTCAAAAATTTTAAATCAAATTTATTAATTAAAGATGAAAGAATCTTATCCGTTACCTAGTAGCTTATGATGATATACTATTATTGACTTAACATGAAGGGAAGGGAATCTACAAACCTTTCAATTGTCATATGGCTTTATGATGACTTTTTAGAGTTTTAAAGGTGCATAAAGGTCCCATTTCAATTTATGAGTTTCTCATGTTTCTATCTTTTTTTTCTTTTTTGGATAAGCCAAACCAATTAAATTTTGTTTTTTTTATCATAAAGAATTGTGGTAGGGTAGAATTCTTCTACTAATTCTTGATTAAAAGTTTTGGGTCAGAGTGTTGTAAATGAAAAAAATCATGCTAATTACTAAGAAATGTTTTCACTTTTAATAGGTTTTACGCAATACAAATTCGAATTAGTTAGACCAAATTTGGTGAGAAACAAAAGAATAGTTCTTTAAAGTTTATAATTCCTTTGGAAGTCTTTTCTCTACTACTACCTATTAGCACGATTAAAACTCCTTTAATTTTAACAAAACATCTTGAGTTCAAACCGTCGAGAGAATAAAAAATCTTTTAGTGATAAAGGTTGTACATTTTTTAATAAATCTATTCAGTATGAATCCAAATTAGTGTCACCTAATTGACTTTAGAAAATCAAAAAGAAAAAATGAATAAGATATTTTTAGCCTTTAGAAAATAAAAAAGACAACACATTTAAAATTTAAACGTCTCAATTCAATATAAGTTACCAAAAAAAAGTTGGTCAATTGATTTATCCATTGAGTAATAATCAACAAGGTGATTACTCAATAATCAAAGTATAATATATATGATTACTAATATGATCAGAGTACTTATATAGCACATCACCTAGGGCCTTGATGGGTTCATGATTTTGATTTGAACCTAAAAAAAGTGTATATAATATGGTCCAGCAATCTGAAAAGGGCAAAATGTGAGTTGAAATGAGTAGGGCACATCAATGTTTTTAGGTTATTGTGCTTGTAGGGTATATATTTTGGACCTTGGTATATAATATATAGTTTAAATTGTCATAAGTGTGGACCATTCCTTTTAGTATATTTTTTTTCTTGCTTAGAAGCAACATTTCTTTTCTCTTCACTTTCTTAGTTTCCAAGAAAAATAATGTGGATCAAATAGATGACAGGATTTACTGGTAGAGTCAGAATTTTTATCATTAAAAAATATTAAATTGCAAAAAAAAAAAAAAAGAATTAAAAAGAGATTCAACATATTCATTTTTATTGATGTATTTCTCATCAATTCATGTTTTTACTTAGTTTGTGAGGTCAAAATTCCTTTTTTTTTTATAAAAAAAAATGAAATTTTTCTTAATGACTTAACTTATATAACATAATTTAATAGTTTGATAGTACAACAATTTTTGTTAACAAGTGACTTCTCTTTTTGGTAATTCTTCTATGAATTATTAATTAAGATCAATTTAAGAAACATAAGTTGAAAAAAATATATTAAAAGTAGCTTTTATAGTGTTATTATTATTGGATAAGTTGAGAAGTGATGTACACATACCATATTAAATTTTACTACTACTTTGTACAATGCTATTGAATTTATTTAATTGACAACTACCTAATTTTTCAGAATTTCCACTCTTATATTGATGATGCATCTTACTTTTTTGGTTTTGTAGTACAATTGGTTTTCAAATATAATAATTTTGGCATGTAGTTTGTTAGTACAAAATTAAATTCCAAACTCCAATTCTTTTCAAAAATCATATATATATATATATACTTGTCAGGTTTTACTTATGAAATTACAATAAATATAATATTGAATATTTTTACTATAGTTCTGCTTCGTTTAAATGTAAAATGTGTGAATTAAATTATTTATCTTCCTTCTCTCGTCACTTAGAAGTCTATATAAATCAAGAATTTATTTTATTCGTTATCAATTGAATCACCATTAATTTGTGATTCAATTCAACTCAACTCAATTTTTGTTTGAATTTGTCTTTTTTTTGCTAATGAATAAAACTCTTTATTTTTTTGAAAAAAAAATGTTAAAAATACACACGCACACACAAATAAATTATATCAATAGTCTTGTATGATTAGTTTGCTACATGATTATGTATCATCAATATTAACATAGCTCAAGTACTTAACGCGATCAATGATTGTGATGAGATAATAATGTCTCTTCATTTTTAATTAGAGATTTAGTCTTTAAATTTGAAATTTAAAAAAAATAAATCTATTAGTCAGAAATATTTTTTAAAATAAACTTTATACAATGAGATCGAAATTGTCGAGGCCTTAATGCAAATATAAAGCATAGACGCATAACTGAGTATTTTAATGAAAATATTAATGACTGATTCAAATGACTTAAAATGTTCATGACTGAATTTATTAAGATAAGTTGACATAACTACTTTTCATATATCCCTAAACATATGATAACTTACCTAGTCTACTACTTACTAGCAACTAATCAAATTAATTAATTAATTAAATAAATAGTAGAAGTTATGGACCAAATCTACTTTAGAAGTTTCCTTAATCTCTAAGTGAATAAATGAAAGAGACATGGCTTCAACTAATATAACAATATATATTAATTAAATTTAAGTTTAGTTACGTCACGTATATTACCTAATTCCAGTTGTTTATTGTATTTGTTAGGCACTAATTAAATTAAAAATTACAATGGATTGATAAGTACTTCTATAGTTATTTTTCAATTAGAAGATTCGAATTTTAGTTTCATGAAATTACTTATAATTAATTAAATTTAAGTTTAGTTACGTCACGTATATTACCTAATTCCAGTTGTTTATTGTATTTGTTAGGCACTAATTAAATTAAAAATTACAATGGATTGATAAGTACTTCTATAGTTATTTTTCAATTAGAAGACTCGAATTTTAGTTTCATGAAATTACTTATAATATAAATTTGCGGAACGCTTTGGTGTGTGGTGGGGGTGTGGGGGACTGGAAAAAAATTGTTCGGTATTGCTGGGCATCAAATTAAAGTTGTGATGGATTAATAAATACTTTTTAATTATTCTTAATCAGATGTTTCGAATTTAAATTTTAGTTATAGAAGTGTTTTGCCTCTCATAATCCAAATTTTCTGATTCGAATTTAAATTAATTGAATCTTAAAATTAAATGACTATAATCCAATGCACCAATGAACAATTAATTATAATGATAATCCAATGCACAATTAGCGTAATTTTATTAATTATTTTAAAGGATAATGCATATCCTTGTTCCAATAATTAATCATTATATTTCTCACTATAATCATTCCATTTTTTCATAATAAGATAGGAGAAATTAATTTTTACCCTCTATTTTATGTGTTATATATTCAAATAATATTAGATATAGCAATAATTCGAATTTATTCATTATAGAATTTATTTTTAAAAATGAGTCTAAACGCGAAATTAATCTCTGATTAAAAGTGGATTTCTTTTATTTATATTAATATTATTATTAATATTCCATGGAAACGTGACAAACACACTATACATTAAATTTTGCGTTGAACGATGAAGCTATTGAATTAATTATCAAATTAATTATCTGCCTAATTTTTCTTTACTTCTACTCTTATATTTATGAGCATTTTACTTTTCTTTTTGTACATGTATGATGTATCTATACACCTCAGTTTCAAAACATAATAAGATATTTATTAAACCTATATAATATAAGATTGTTAGCTCAGTTATTAATAAAAATTCGTAAACTCCAAATCTTAGGTCGATTTTACTTATTTAAAGGTATAATATATAAATGTACTCTTTAATTTGATTTTAACTGACATATATATACTTCAATTTTGGATGTGCTCAAGGTTGACACTTAAACTAGTGTATAATTAAATAAGTAGACACACATGTCACACGTGGCATAATATACATAGGACGTCATGTAAGACCGGCTGAAGTCAAGTTAAACGGACATGTTTATATAGAGTCTTATTCAAATATCAGATTTCGATCTTCCATTACTATACGGGCTACCACTCTACTCCCGCCTAAAGAAAAGATTAAACAGAGAAAAAGTTATATACTATAGTATTATCAATTCACAATCCGATCATGTACTGATTAAAAAATAATTTTATCGTTATTCCAAAAATTTTATCCAAAATACACAAAAGAACATGGAAAAGAATAAGAAGGGTGGCGTAGGAGACAAATATGGAGGCCAAAAAGGTTCAAAAAATGTCTTAAAAACAGTGTTACTTTGGTTGGTACTAAAAAAAATTTACCTTTTGGTCAGTATTCTTGTTTTATTTCATTCTACAACCCGTGACCAAGCAAATAACAAAAAATAATACTTTATATTTGAGTATAATTTAAGAAAAAATAAATATTTTTTTAAAAATTTCTTTCAACCTTATTATCGATTGAAAATTCGATTCTCAATCTAAATAAGTTACTCAGAGCTTAACCCTAAACTAGACTTCCAACCTCAATTTGAGATTCGACTCCTAATTCAGACACAATCTCAACCCAAACAATGATCCAACTCTAGAATTAGGATTCAACTTCGACCCGTCCAATGATCTATTTCGCTACCCTCCAACCTCGAGCATGACTGTCGACTCTTGATCGTGATTTGGGATTCGACTACCTAACTCCCGCTCCTAATCCCCACCCGATCCCAACTCGAGCTCAAGGTCAGATCCCGATTCTGAGTCTAAACTTCAATCTCAATTTAGGATCATAGGTCAAGGTTTTAAGTTAGCATCGAATCCAAATCATGATCTGGAATCGATCGTAGAGTCCCGAAGTAAAGTTAAGTTCATGGTCAATTCTCCAATCAGAGTCAGGGTCATAATTGTGTCCTTGGTATGAGGTCATTCGTATAACAATAGAAATATATATAAACAACTTTTATAACAAGGAATATATCAAAACTTTTTTTCCCCTTAAATTAAATTTATTCACTACTTGGACTATATTGAACTTACCTTGAAATAGCAAGGATTATATTTTAAATATTGTAACCCGTGACCAGTTGAATTAATTTAATAGTAGTACAACTTCACTGTCTTTTCTAACGTTTCTACATTAATTAATTAAATTAAAAAAATACAAACATTAAAGTTTCTGACACATCCCCGCTGTCTCCTTGCTGGTCCACTTTATGTTTTCTCGAGTAAAAATAAAATAAATTTTAGAATATGATTACAAATATATTACTACCTCTCATTTTATATCGAGTTCGTATATTACTGTAAAATTAGGTCTTACGCTTAACTGACACCTCAAAAGTTAGCTCTAAGAGAGGAGTATTGCTTAATCCTTATAAAGAGTTCACTCATTTCATTAATTACCGATATAAACTTTTGTCATTCTTTAATAATTAATGTGATTGTTTTCGACAAACTCTGGATGATTCAAAATGTATTTTGTAAAGGAAGAAAACAAAGGAATTGTACAACAAAGCATAAGCATCCTGTCTCTTCTTATTTCTCTCCAAATTAATAAAATAATATTCCTTTTCACATGTACAACAATAACAAGCTCCTGTCCAACCCATGCAACTTCATCGTCCAATCACACCTCGACAACTCAACACACCGAGACCTCACTTACGATCTTCAATCCTCGATAATAAGATGAAAGTTTAGATAGTCAATTTATCCATATCCGCGTATACATTGTCTAGCTGTTTCCCACATTTACACATTTTTTTCTTAGCTGGCACTAGAATCTATCAGACCAAACAACAACACGTGTCATGATCTCATTCGTTCAATACTCTTGACCTGTGATGGGACCTACTTAATTTCTCCGTCAAGGCATGCAAAACCTGCCACGTGGCGTCACCCTCCACCGTCCGATCATGAAATAGTAGGGCCCTGGAAATTCTTGGGTCCCACAGCTTCTGTTGTATTGTGCTCAGATTGGTTGCTGCCACGTTCTCGAAAATCGTGCTGAGTTTTCCGACGTCTTTCTCCGCCACCGTGACGGAGATTTCAGACCACGGCACGGCGGAGGAAAACGGAAGATCAATGCCATCGGCGATAATTACCGGTACGCAGCCTAAAACAACTGATTCAACTAATCTCGGACTCCACGGTGCCCATCCTAATGGACATAAACAAAACGTTGATCGTAAAATCTCCAATTGATAACCGATAAACCGATTACGTCTTAGGTAAAATCTCCGATCGTTACCATATTTTTTCAATATAACAGTACGGACTTTCCTGCAAAAAAAAAATATACACGAGGGTTATTTTCGTCTTTTCTTTAAAATTTTCGATAATTGAACAGTTTAATTTAAGCAAAACTTACTTGCTGTAAAAACGTCCGCTGACATTTTTTGGGTGGACTTCCATTTTACCCCTGAAAAACGCGAAAATATCACGGCGGCCATTAACGTCCGATGTAGCTAGTGTTTTCCGTACAGTTTCCGGTGAAATATACGGAGGAATTACTATATGCTCTGTTTTTTGACATGGATGATCGTATTTAACACCAAATGTTTGTAATATAATCGATTTTCTCAAAAACTCCGGTACCCCATCTGCCATAGCTACATCTTCCTGTAATTAAAATCACATAAACCTTCAAAACTCTGTTGATTTGTTTCAGAAATTGAAGGGAAAAAAATTCAATGTTTCTTCAACTTACCAATGTGTGAAAACAAGACCCAAAATCATGAGAAGCAACGAAGATATGGTCAGAACCTGAACTTCGATTCCAAAAATTAAATTCCGATGAAATGAGTTTAATAGCTGAAGAAATTAAAGAACGAGCATGTCCAATAGCAGGGAATCCATTAACAGTGCTGAAATTACACGATACGTAAACAGGGACGAAGAAGAAATCAGCTTCATATGGATCAAATGTTCGAACATCGCTGTTTAACAGAGCTTTATGTATGGCTACTTCTGATGCAAATAGATGATTACTACATCTTTCGTTTGATAACCAATCGCTGTTGTATTTGCTCGGCAAATCGTAAACGTAAATCTTCAATCCATTCAATGAATCTGAAGAGAAAAAAAATCACAATAAAAATGAGATAAATATTAGCAATAATAACAACAACAAAAAAATTGATAAAATTAAAATGTTTACCTCGATGGTGTTGAGTTTCAGGGTATTCAATAAGAGCACGAGAAGCTTTAGAATATTGAGGAACGGTAGTTTTAGAAATGGTATTAGGTTTATGATTGAATAAAAACGAAGCAAAAAAATAAAAAGAAAGTGAAAACCAAAGAATCCATTTGAAATATCTGTAACAAAACAATCCTCTGTTTCTATTACCGCCATTGTTATGGTTTAAAAGCTTCATTCTAACATAAAAACCTCTGTTTTTTCTCTGTTTTTTGGGTTCTATCATCTTTATAAAACCCAAAGAAGATGAAATGGGGTTTTCGTTCTTGGTGGGGAAAAAAAAACAGGGGATTGATGAATGATAAAGACTTGTGTTTGTTAAGAGTTCGATTTAACACCTAATTTCTTGCTGATTCTTCAAGAAAATGCTAATTTTGTAATGGGGTTTGGTTGAGTTTTGTTTTCCCAATGTAAAATAATCATGAAGGTCATGGAGTTGCAGAGATGAGAGAGAAAATTAGGAGAGAGAAAGTGTTACAGAAAGGTCACATTGTATTGTAAATGGAGCAGAATGAATAGCGGCATTGTTCATGGTTTCGAAGGTGGATTTTTAAATATATTTAATATATTTAAAATAATTGATGATATATTGAAAATAATATTTCTATTTATAAAGATAAGATAAAATTTAAATTTTAACGGATATATTAAGTTCGTTTAAAATATATAACGTAATAAAAATAACATAAAGTGTGTGTCTGTTACTCTTTTTGGATTTTACTCGAGAAACTTTATCGGAATATGTAAGTGTAATTGTTGTTATATATCACATATTTTAAAAACTTCACTTGTAAAGTTGTATTAGGTATGTTGTTGTTGTTAGCGTTGTATTTTGAGTTCAAGTTTTGTTAGAATTATTTTTGAAAATGAGTGGCTTACCCACTAAATTCTTTGATGCTAATATGAGTATTAAATTAATATAGTTTTTATTTAATCTCAAATTTAAATAAATTAAGATTTGAATTAAATATTGAATATTGAATGATCCTGATAAGAGAGTTATATTTGATACTAAAAACAACTTATTTATTAATAATAAATTTTCTAATACGAAAATAATTAACGTCTCATTTACTAGATGAAAGGTTAAATACTTTGTTTTTAGTAGATAAGTATTGTTAAATGGAGTATTTATGATCTCATTAATTTTACCACTTTTATAAAGTTTGGAATTAATGCTAAATTCTTGATAAAATTATATTTTAAATAGTTGGATGATGAGATTTAGATTTGTGTATGTGTGATATTTTTTTTTTACAAGAGGTCGTTCGTTCGAATATATTAAAAAATATATATATATGCATTAGTTTTATATAATAGAATGATTTTAGTGTAAGTATTAACTTAATTAAAGACTTAATTGTTGTTCAATATTCTTTTTTTAATCTTTTCTACCATAATAATGAAAGATATTTTTGTAAATAATTTTTTAAATGTCATTCATTCTATTTTTAATGCATCAAATCAAACAATGCATAAAAATAATATATGTATAATTAATACAAGCACACATAACTACTAAATTTTTTTTAACAAACATAGTAAAACTAATAGTATAATATTTTATACATGAATAACATGCTCTCTTGTACCGCAACCAAATGCTCCGTATTCTTAATGTAACCACTATTTAATTTACTCTATTTAACATTATTTTTATACACTTTACTAAACGACTTCATAGTTCTTCAATGAAGAGCAGAGCTAGAGTATGATATATGAATTTTATTTGATTTAATATTTTTAATTTAAATTATATATTTATTTTATAAATTAATTATTAATCTCAAAATACAAATTTATAAATTGCAAATTCCTACTTTGAATGTTTCTACATTCTACTTTGGTCAAATTTGTCAACTTGTTTCCTCGTGCATTTTCACATATGATATAAAGTGTGTGAAAATGTTATGTAAACCTTTTTATTCAAAGTTTAAATTCAAGGGCTTTGAAAAATTATTCGTCATATTTTCTAAATTTTAGTCTAAAGTCTAGTTCTAAATTCGTCATATTTTCAAAAACAAAGAAAAGAACTTCTAAAATGTGTTCAATTTATATCAACAATCAACGCGAATAGTTCATCTTATTTATATAGAAAAGTGATTTATTTAATTGAAAGATGCGATATAATCATTAATGAAGTGGTTGATCGTATTCAAATTCCAAAAACAAAAATATTATATAATTTCCTTTTATTTATTCTAAACGTTGATGGATAGAGACATAGAGTTATTTGGTGAGAGATAATTAATTTTTGTAACATTAATCAAAATGCACATAAGAGAATAGTAACACTGCGATTATATATATTTTTAAAAAGAGATCTATTCAAACTATATGTGAAAAGTGTGTATGATTTTGTCAACCATTCAAGAAATTAATTTTTTAATTATGATTATATCTTCTTGATATATTATTATGTGTCTACTTTTGAAGTACTTACTTTTTATACAAATAAATAAAATAACCATATAAGGTTTTTGAATATATTTTCTTCAACATCAAATCAAAATTGAAAAAAATGAGTACCAATTGATATATTTGTTAATTTTTTTTGAAGGCAAAGTAATATTAAGTACTACTTACTTCACCTCATTTAAACATGTTTATGTGGTTAGGTTTGAGATACAAAATAATTTTTTTCTCGTTCGATATTTGATATACAAATTGATAATTTTAATTAATTTTAATTATATTACCCAAGTCACATTGAAGAAATGTTTTTCGATTGTAATTTATTTTTAAATTTAAGATTCGAATTCAAAATATTTATTATTTAAAATAATAGAATTTTTTATCAATCATACCACAACTCAAAGCTTAGTACTTATAAAATCTAGCAATTTTCTGTAG
The DNA here is from genome assembly GCA_022817965.1 of Solanum lycopersicoides. Lineage (NCBI taxonomy): Eukaryota > Viridiplantae > Streptophyta > Magnoliopsida > Solanales > Solanaceae > Solanum > Solanum lycopersicoides. The sequence goes on along the minus strand of CM040628.1, from coordinate 68,776,803 downwards.
TGTGTGAAAAAGGGGTACATCTGAAAAGTGATTTATTTGAGAGACAAACAAGTCAGTTTTTTAAAATAATTTTGTAATTTTATATTTAAAATATTGTACTTAAAAAGTAGATATAATTCCATACCCAGAGACAGTGCACATGAAAAGAGGGTTGCTATCAACTATAATTATAGTGGATTGGTAAATATTCTTTCATTATTAAAGTGTCGGATTTAATTTTTTTTAGTTATAGAGTTTTATTCTTATTTAAAGATCTTAAATTTGAATCTTTCTAAATACGAAATCACCTCTAGTAAAATGTATTTTATTCTCAATATAAAATTTATCATCGTAAGTTTATTGTTTAAATTTTAATTTTTAGGAGTATTTGTTGTTGTCTTATAGGTTGTCTAGAATTAGTGCTATTTTTCATACTACAAAAGTTATTTATGATGAACATATTTTTCGTCAAAAGAAGCAAATTGAGACATTTTTTATATATTTTTATTTTTTAATTTTATATTACTTACTTTAATAAAAATTAGGATAAATTATCAGTCTCTTGTCAAAAATCTCTTCCATTTGTTAATATTAATTTATTATTTCAGAAAATACATTTCATTCACTAATTAATTATTAAAAAATATTTTTCTAATAAGTAGCTACTTAAACATTTTATAGTAATCGTCTTTAATTTGTTTGTTATTTACTCTCTTGATAAATGATAAGTACTTACTCCTCTTTATTGATATTGTTAATAATCTCATGAACTTTTATTATTGACATTAATATTGGTACTTCAATTGAAGCCTTCCATGGCCATAAACAAATGAAAGACATAATATTTTCTATGTAACGCTTAGTATTTATCTTTCTAAAGCGGTTTTTTCATGCTTATGAATATTTTGGTGTCCTAAAAGAATTTGAAAAGTGTAAAATTTATGTGAACAGTAGAGGTAATTAGGAAAAAATACGTATCAAGAGAGACATCTCTAACTCTAAATCACTAACGGCTTAAATTATGGATAAATCTTATGAGAAAAATTTCAACGAAAAAACAGAATTATGGGTGCACTATGCATTAAAAAAAAAAAAATACCCGCACTATTGATTTGTCAATAAAATAATTAGGTTTCTTCAAGTTTTGCTTATGGTTGATTTATTTTTTATATGTTTAATATTTATCGCAAAAATCTTTAGCACGCCTTAAGCTACGAGAATAAATTACATTTTCTATGACAAGAAATTCAGTTACCAACAACAAAATTATTTTAAAAAACAAAGAGGTTCATTTTATTTATTTATTTATAAAATTGAATTGCATCTTATCAAACATTAAATCATAGCAACACTTAGATTTTCAAAAATATTACACTTCTAAATAACAAGAATTGCCTAATTCCCATTAGCATAATTATTATCACCTAATTTTGTTTTAACAAATAAGCAAATTATTATTATTATTTTCTTGCTTTTAGTTTAGGCTAACAACATTCTAGAATACTTTTGATACTCACATTATAAACTTCCTAATTAAATTAAAGATAGAAAGTTCGAGACCAAAAAGTTAAAAAGTCTAACTTACTCAATCTCTATACAAAATTTTATAATTTTTGGAAGAAAAAAAAATAACACAGAGTTTTATAATTGAAAAAAAAAGTTGCATTAGTAATATACTACTCCTAAATCCTAATATCGTATTATATAAATACTAATTTCATCTTTTATCCCGCATAAAATATAATATATTAATTTTATCATAATATATATTTACTTTAGTTATATGCATTTAAAATTATAAATCGAACAACATGATATTACTGATGTAGAATTAAAAATACATAAAATAATTTAGCTCCTAACCAGTTATCAAATCACCGATAATTAAGTATAGAGGTATTGTTAAAGAAAATATTCGTATCTTTTTTTTTTTTGTTTCATTTTTATTCCTTGTCACGATAATGTTCTAAACAGCATCAATAAATTCTCTCTATATAAAAGAATAACTTTAAGTTAATTTAAAAAGTTTATCTTTGATTAATTAAAGTTTGAAGTGATAGTGGTATCAAGAATAATTTAATTTAGGTACCTAAAAGTCGTAAAAGCATAAATAATCCAAGAAAAAGCCAAATTTTAAAATAAATCTTTTGTAGAATCGTACGTATAACATAGTTTTATATAGTAAAAAAGATATGCTTAATATCGAAAATTTTTAATTTCAAATTATGAATTTGTCCAAATTTATCGTTGCATATATTTATACAAAAAATTATTCGATATAAATAATTTTATAAGATATATGAAATCATTTTATTCTTATATTATAACAATACTCAAGTCATTAATCAAATCAATAAATTTTAAACGAATCGATAAAAATAAATTAAGAAAAGTTAGCTTTTCTTATCGCATAAAAAATTGAACGGTTATAGTGGAAAATAATATGATTAATTATTTATTGGAACAAAGTCACTCAAGGACGGTGAATTGTTTTGGATAAACATTATCCGTTAAAATTAATTAATTACGTCTAATGACTCAAATAAATGAATTGAAAATAGACAAGGACAATTAATTGTCCATTTGTGTATAATTAAATTATCATCAACTACAAATATATACATGATGCCAAACAAATTAATCAACTAAAATTAATATTCAATAGATTATTTATCAATCATCAATCAATCAACATTCATAAGACCCTAAAACATATACTTCTTCACCGATATGCCTACTTTCATGTCGAAGATATTTGAATATCAATAAGAGGCTAGACGTAGATACATTTTATTAACGTGCCGATTTTATATCGAGGGTATTTCAATACTAATTATAAGAGACAAATACCTCTTCATTGACGTGCTTACTTCATGCTTCGAGTATTTTTTGATCTTTCAAACATCTTTATTGATGCATCTGCTTTATATTGTGAGTGTTTTTAAAACTTTATTACTCTGCTTTCATGATGTTTTTCGCTGATAATTTAGTTCCACGTCAATAAAAAATGTCTAATAAGTGAAATTCAACATTAATAAAATATCAATATGTGTATAATATTAGATTTTTTTTTTTTCAATTGATTAAAAAATTGAATATACGTGACGTAACTAAACTTCAAATTGGTAAATATATTATTGATAATATTAAATATCTTAGTGAAAGTCTCTTTCATGCATTCACTTATAGATTAAGGAAAACTAATAAAGTAGATTTGGTCCACAACCTTTTACATTTTATTAAATTAAATTTTATAACCTAAGATAAGTTACAATTTTTATAATTTTTTTTATAGCCCTTAACCAAACACGTCTTGCAATTCTAGTTTAAATATTAAAAGTAGTGCTTGCTGTTAACTAATTTTAATTAAATATACATGACCACACTAATAACCTATGGTAGTATATTAAATTAATTAATTATGATATAAAATTTTGTACTTTTAAATAACAGATTGTTATAACAAGACTCTTATCTTTAAATAATTTTGGTTATTACAATAACATATCTAGAGAAAAAATGATGCGTACACAACTTTATCCCTACCATGTGAATCTTAGAGACTCTGTTTTCGATAGACCTCGACTCAAGTAAACTATATCAAAATCAAATACAAAAAATTAAAATAGATTATAAAAACTAGAACGACTACTGACTAACCTTTTGTCATAATCCTTGATTTTTTGTTATTCAATTATTGATAACATCTTTTACAACTTTGAAATTGAGATAGGATTAATAATATGTGTTGATTTAACAAGTTCCGACCTTAGCTCAGTTGGTAGAGCGGAGGACTGTAGTGGTTGCTGTTATCCTTAGGTCGCTGGTTCGAATCCGGCAGGTCGGATTATCTTTTTTAATTTTTATTTTAAAAGTGAATTCTTGATGTTAATTTATTAATTCAAAAATCAAATTTTCATTAATTTTAGTTTATTTGGGGGAAAAAAATTCACTAACTATATTTATCAAGTTTATAATTTCGATTCACATTCACTATCTTATTTTGAGGCAAACGTGAAGGTAAAGATTGATACACAAGTTATATCCTAGGAGATGGAGAATTTAATTAATATCACACTTTTGATTAGTGGTGTGTATCGGTTGGTTCAGTTTTATGTATTATTGGTTCGGTGTATCAAGTTTTAAATATGCTAAATCAATAAGATATTCATTATCGGTTTTCGATTTATAGGTATTAACTGTTTAGTTTTTCCAATAAGAAAATGTTCATAAAATAAATATATAATTTCTCACTTCTATAACAATTTGACACAATACACTGATACAAGCAAATCAACTGTAAATGCTTTCATATAGTGAAAGTCATTTGCTTTTTCTGAATGTCATAACAGAGTAATTGCCAAAGCGACCCACCACCGAATTAAGTGTCTATGTGTGAGATCCTGGTTGATAAATAAAGACTAATGAGAGCAAAATAGGGTTATGTAAATTATGATTATGCTTAGGCAAAGATTGTACTTCTCATCCCCAATTCTCTCTTAGTTCCCTCTCATCCCTTCTTCTTTATAGTTACTGTTATTGTTCAAGTCTTCATATTGTAATTTCTCGTTTTTGTATGAATCAAAGCTTTTTTTTTTTTTTTTTGTTCTCTCTATTGTTTGGTCATTGAGTTGAGACAATCACTACAACCATTTTAGCGTTTGTTACGGGCAACTTGGAAAACATATTCAAATTAGGGATAGGAATATGAAGAGTTTTCTTTATGTTCTATTGGCAATCCTCACCTAAACATTATTCTTGTTGTGCCTAGAATATCTTGTCATTGGATTTTGATTACTTCCCTTTATTTGTGCTGGCTGCTTTTCATGGCAAAGGACTTTCTAGTTAGGACCGAAATAAGCAGGTGTAATGCGGAAGCTAGCACGAAAGATCATAAGTAAGAAGACAAACGATAAATACATCGAAAGACACAAAGATTTAACGTGGTTCAGTCAATCGACCTACATCCATAAAAGAAATGAGCAATCCACTATAAATATGAGAGTACAAAATATAGAGAGAAACAACCTCAATCAATTCACTGAGAATATATGGGAGGTTCACACAAGTGATAACGTATCAAGCTTGTGACCCACAAATTCTCCCCCTAAATAAAACTCTCAAAGCCTTAAGACTACATTGTTAATGTTGATTAAGTTAGAAGGAAGATGCCTCTATTTATAGAGTCCTAAACCTTTTCCTACCAAAAAAAGGACTAGCCAATCCAAAATCTTTTCCTAAAAGGAATACCTATAAAAATTAGGACAAATAAAACCCAAACAATTTCCTGTGCATAATTTTTTTTCTGTGTTTCTGATATGTTTGAACTAATGGAAATGTTAAATAGCGTGTTTTTTTAATAACCAAGAAATGCTCTTCACACTATTGGCATATGGTTCGAAACTTGGTGGATAATGAGTTCCAAAGAGTGCATCACTCCTGCCAAGATTTGGATGCTTCATCGCTGTATTGATGAGCGATTTGTGAAGATAATATTTCTTGACAATTGAACGCTTATCTTGTTATTGTTGTAGGACTCATTTGTTTACACCTCGATTATTCTATTGGGTACTTAATATCTCCATAATGTAGAAGAATATTAAGAATGTTGTGTCCCACTCAGCATTCAATATTCGCTTTAGAGTTTTAACTATTTGAATTGTGCATTGTAATGTCTGTTAAAAGGGAGAAATAACTCCCCACAATTATAGACTTTAGTGTTTTGCAACATAAGCTGTGAATAGTAGACAATATGGAGGTAGTTAGTTACTCATGCAGATTCAAGCAACAATTACATAAGGAGTTCGGAGAGGGTGGTGTATATGCAACCTTAACCTTACTGAGGTTGTTTTTCGATAGACCCTCGACTCAAGTAGAACACATCAGATATGAAAAGGATATACAAACGAGATTCAAGAATGTGGGGGTAAAATCTCTTTCCATTTCTTCCGAGTCTGTTGATGCTGAAGCGGATTTCACTTCAACGAGTAATTATACAAGAGAGTAACACAGCAACAACATCAACATTTCAAACCAGACTCAAATAACTGGTTCTGCAAGTAAAGGAAGAGAGGAGCAATTCCCATTTTCTTTCTAGTTTTGTTTGGTTTCGAGGATATAAAAGAAAAAAAAATCATATATATATATATATATACATGATGATCTCGAACTCGGGATGAGGGTAAAAAGTATAAATAGAATAGCTTGTGTTGCTTAGCTCATAAATCTGAGCAACACTAACAATTTAAAAGAAAAAAAAAGACATTTGGTTTAAGAATTACTAGTGTATAATAATGGTTTTTTGACTCTTGTTTAATGGTATTTGAACTCATTGTTTGTCTCCAGATAGCTTTCTAATAGTCCATTTGAACAATGTTGCTAACCAATACTTCAATGCTATCACCAAGGCAAACAAACCATAGCAAGGGAGATGAACCACACCAACCATCAAGTACCTACAATTACACATGAGGCATAACGATAAGCTTATGATCGTTTATTTGCACTTAATGAAAGATTTTAATCTTAATCATACGGATCTCAGTAGTTGCACTTAATGAAGGTTTTAATCTTAACTAGTTGATAGAAGGCATTTCAGTAGATGTAAATTTTGTATATATGAGAGCAATTGGACACGTACACTAAGGGAGCGTATTTGTATGAAATATCCAGGAAGGGATAAGGCCACCTGTTGCAACAAGAGTTAACTCTTATTAGTAACGGCATAGACTCTTAATTTCTGAAATAACGATGACGAAAAGCATGGCATAAGCAAACATACCACTTTGAGACACACATGTGGACGAGCCACTGGAATGAGACAAATGTGCATGTATAAAGAACAAAATATGCAAATCTGAAGAAAGGGAATCGCTGGAAGGAAGCAAGAAAGTATGTTAGCCACAGTTTGGGCATGGGATACGTTTATAGCTTAAGCCAGTTGTGAATGCAAACTTACTAGAGAATTCAGAATCACGTCGCCGAGCAGGGTAACAGCATTGATAGAATGCATACCAATAACTAGCTGCATAGATCGGAAGAAACTCAACTTGTGATTAAAACATGTTAAACATCATTTAAACTATGTGCAAAGCAGAAATAAATACTAATCATGGTCTCTACACATACGTGCGGATGTCACTGCTCAACTGTTCACTAGATTAGAGAAGCCTTTCCATGTCGACAAGTTACACAATTAATGAAGGAATCCATGTAAAATTGTTCTTTTCAATCATCGTGTGCAGTGGAAGTATCGGTACAAGAACATTCCAGTGAATTTTTCATGTAAATTATAGATGTGGTAGATTATACATCTTTTGCCTTAATTTCAGAACTCGGCACAGTTAATAGTCAGAAACTAAAGCAAAGGCGAGGAGGGTGAGAACAACCACACAATCAAGAAAGGAAAAGTGATACTTGATTGTAAAAGAAATTGCCAAATTTTAAACCAGAGGTGAGTCGTTAATGACCCCAAAATTGAAAAAGTTGAGTAGCAACGCATAACTGAACAACACTCTGGACTTAGCACTACAGTGCATGACCAGGCTGTATTGCATAATAAATACTCCCTCCGTTTCAATATGTTTGTCTAGTTTTGACTTGGCATCGAGTTTACGAAAGTAAAGAAGACTTTTGAGTCTTGTGGTCTTAAACTAAACTTAAGATATGTACAATGTACCAAAATACCTTTTAATCTTGTGTCTTAAACATGACATGTGGAAAGTTGGAATCAAAGAGTTGCCAAAAAAGGGAAGAGACATTCTTTTTTAAATAGACAAAAGAAAAGTAAGATAAACAAATTGTAACAGAGGGAGAGGGAGTACACAGAAGCCACAAATTGAAGAAAAATGTAAAAGGGAAATAGAGTCAAGCCAGTTAACTATAATGAAATAAGACTCAACTAAGGAAACTACAGTTCTTAGAACTTACAAATTGCAATCCGGAACCACTGGGCAAGAAAAACGGGTAGATAAGAAGCCAATAAACGCAATCCGTAAGCACCACGGCACCAGCACAGACCTAAAAGTTTTGAACAAAATCAAAATAAAAGAAAATCAGCCAAGATAATGTCCTTGAACCTCTTTGAAGGGTGCAGCTTCCCTTCCAGATAGCAACTTAAACTAGGAAAAAGAGGATCATAACGAGACATGAGAAGTGATGTCAAAACGACTCATAAAACCGGATCAACCAGTAACAAATACAAAGTCACATTTCTACTAGAGGCCTAACACATGTTAATATAGCTAATTAGATTGAAAAATATTAAATTCAATATCTATAACAAATGAGGAAATGGCCATAATAGGTTACATATGCCATAAATGAGTATAAGGAAAGAAAGAAATGAAAAATAAAATTAAATATTCTGATTTACTCCATAATCAGAAAAATATAAAAACAAATATGAGGTGAATCTTGAGAGAACATGCCTGAAAAATTATCTGAAAGAGATAGCCCAAATAACCAGCCGGTTCTCTATCATCAGTTTCCTCAACGGAACTCAAATCCTTGGATACGCCAGGTAAACTTGCATTCTTCTCAAGAGTTGGAGAATCGTTTCTCTCTACATCAATACAACAAACTTTTGCACTGGTAACACCCTTTCGATATTGGATACAGCCATAGATGGAGAGTGAAGACCCTAGCTACAGAATTTCGTTGAGAACATAACCAAGTTAAAGAAACAAAGGAAATTTGAAACTAAATACGCAAGGGGTAGAGATGATAATGTTGTAATAAGAGAATATTCCCAGAGCTATATAGCTAGGGGGATAGTTACTATGCTTTGGATGAGGAAAAAACATTTTCATTTTGTATATGCATCTATATGAAAAATAACAATAGAGGGCAGATCTCAAGAGATTCACATCCTCCAGATCATATGTTGAAATGCATGGTAAACATGGTTTAATTGCTGAGTAACATACCCCAAAATAGATAGTGACCAAAGAGAATGTCCACCTGTCCAGTACAAAAAGAATTATCAAAAGCAAATATAAGACTAAGTATCATGCTATGAGCAAGTAAAATCGTATATGAACGTGTAAAACTGAAATTCATTAAACACAATTCTCTTAAATTTTGAAAGCTTCAAGAGATAATTAGGCTTCTAGTATAGCACTATCAATATCAAGGGGAAACTTGATCGATAAGACATCCCTTAGAAGCTAAGGATTTTAAATAATCATGAATGAGCATCAAATAATAAAAGAAAAAGCTAAAAATATAGCAATGGCATGACCATTAAAGTGGACATTTCCAGCACACATTTATTCCGATTTTTAAGATAAACCTTAACTTGATCAGGGATTGAAGTAGTACTCCATTAGGGAAGGATAACCCACAGAATCCAATATATTAACAAAGATACAAGTTAGCAAGAGCGCCCAAAACAGAATCAAGCCTAGAAGAAATATGGAGGAAGTAATAAGGAGATGGCCTTACTGAGTATAGAAAAAGAATATATCTGTACTATTCATATAAGCATCTGAGGAGAGCATTGATAGAAGAAAACTGAAAGCAATTAGCCTGTAAGCAAGCAGCCAAGCAGGATGGATTGATTTGTGACATGTGGTCCAAGCTTCGTCTTTGTACAAGAACCCAACCTTTTTTTTCTTACTATCTCTTTCCTTGATTCCCAACTTTGGCGAACCTTCATACTTCCATATTATGAGTGCTGCAATTCCTACAAGTACGATGACCCCCAAACCCAAGAATAAGAAATTCCAGGTCAACCAATAACTTGCGGTGGCTGTTCTCATGACTGGCCGCCAAGTATGTTTAGAACATCCTGTTAAGAAGCTCATTGTAAGTATTAATCGTTCAAAGCTTGAGTTTATATTTCTTTTATCTGAAAGGTGGAACAACCTACAGCTATAGCAAGAATTCAAGAACTTTAGACTCTACGTGATATCTCAAATTGAAGAATGGTATTTTTTTATGGAAGATTACTTTTTCCTTTTCCATATCCTGCAGAACTAGAAGAAAAAATTGATCACCAACCACTTTTAAAGGCTCCTTTACAATTTACAAAAAGGAGACAAAAAAGTCTAAGCTTTAGTATAAAGTGAAATCTACCAGAAGTTCATTACACACTTAGGAATGATTTTGGTTATAACTCACTATGATATCCTCGACGCCAGAACCAAAAATACTATACAAGGGAATTCAATAAAAATGCAAGAACATAGCACAGGACTAGAAAGTATGACCTGAAACAATTCTTGGACTAATCAACACACACATATTATACAGAAAACAGTTTAGTTTTTGTCCTATTTTTACAGTATAATTTTCCAACAAATTGAACCCTCGTCATTACATGTACCTTCACCCCTGATATCCATAATGTACTGAGCTAAAACGAAAAATTCAAGATGCAGATTGCAGGACCCTAGAACAGAATAAGAAACACTCAAAAAAGCAAGGACGGAAGTTCCTTAACACAGATTGTAGGCCAGATTGCTATATTATCATAAAAAGGGCATTAACACTGTTAAAACAAACCAGAAAACAATATCAAGAGAGGAAACAAGATAAGCATGGCAAAATACATTGTCACCGCGTAGGTGTCAGGTTAGAGTAGGAGGGAAAGTTTTGAATTCAAGAAAAGAAAAAAAAAGCATTGCCCAATACGCTACTGATGGGGTTTGAAACTTACACCTCAACCGTGGAAGGAAGAGAGCGAGCTCACTGGGTGAGCTAGCCTTCCACCCCATCTGTCCTTCTCCATATAAAAATCTTTACATTTTGGAAACTTATTTTTCTTTACAACTTCTAAAAATTAATTCAAATTTCATTAAACTATTCTCAAACTTTATTTTGATAAGATGTAACAATATCAAATTAACTTTTCAATCATTAATTTGTTGAAATTTTTTACTAGGTAAGTTTTATGTCATCATTTTGATTATCATTATAGGTTTATTTAGCTTATCAAGCTAAACCTCTGTCGGAGTGGTAGGCCGAGGCCAACTCTTCACAGCCTCTATCTTCTGAAAATCCACCATGATACCAGCACTAGACACCACATAATCCGTAGACACTCATATTACCATACAAAAGTTTGGTCCAAAAGTCGACTTATACACGCATCTACTGGTACTTTTGGCAAACTTGGATTCCGAGATTGTGGCCCAATATAAATACTTTCAACATAAACCTTAAAAGACACTTCAAAAGGAAATCTGGAATAAACTCACATAACCAACCACCAACAAAAATTGACTACAATATTAAAATGTTGTGTCAATTCTGAGAATATTTTCTTGACTCTCATATCAACAACAACAACATACCCCACGTAACCCCACAAGTGAGACCGAGGAGGATAGAATGTACGTCAACCTTACTCTTGTGAAGCTATATTCCTTTCTATAGGTAAATAGATACATAGGCACAAAGCAAACACCCAAAAAACAAAAATTGACTATTTACACAAACATTAGACAAGAAAATAAAACATACCCAGAAAAAATCTTGATGAATCAATCAAAAAAATCTAATCTTTTTTTCAATTTTTTTTCCTGAGCTGCACCTAAAGAAGCGTCTAGGATCAAAAAGAGGTGAAACCCAGAAATAGAAATCAAAATTGGAGGTATAACAAGAACCCCCACAAAAAAAAAAACTTAAAACCTAATGCTATCAAATAAAAATTAAAAAAAAAGAGATTTCTGTTCTATGTTTCTCTGTTCAAATTACTAGGGATAAACAAGAAAGGAAAAAAAGAGAAACATGTAAACTTTAAGGTAATTCACATTGTACCTTATTGGCCTGAAGATGGAGAATAATGGTTTGATTAAAGGAAAGGGATTTGTTCCCATCTTGGTTGCACCAAAGGCCCTTCCTTGTTTCTCTTATGAGTGAAGGACCTTTTTTTCCTCTTAACCATTCAACTATGCATAAGAATATTAGTCAAGTAATTTGACTATCATGGGAATTGGATGTTGTTAAGGGGTGGGGTGGGGGGTTGGTTTATAATGTCTCGATAAATTGTTCGATTATTTTATGTGGGATAAAAATAATGAGATTATTTTAAAGCTATTTTAAGAAAGATAAAATTGAAACTGAAAGTAAAAATTTATCTCATTAGCTATAGTTTAGAGCATGACACTTGTTGTATCAGGTTGTATCACGTTGGTGTCAGCAAAAGAGTAGTATTTTTAGAAGCGTGTATTAGTTATATAGCAAAGGCGTTGTATTTAGAAGCGGGAATTAGTTATATCGTACACTGATATTAACGGTGAACGAGTTATATTCACCGAGCAAATATTAGTTATATACTGCAAACTGATATTGTATTAATCGAAAACACACGAACGAGTTGTATCGATGTGTGTGTATATTGTGTACTTGCTACAAAATTCCATTATATAGCTACAATTCTTTAACCAGGGACGGGTCCACTTCATTTATCACAATGAGTTATATTTGTTGATACACTGTTGTCAATATAAATATTGAATATTGGAAAAAAAAAGTGAAAAACAAAACTACAATTTACTGATTTATTGAATTCATAATGGATTCAATCAAGTTAACTGAGATAAGCAATTGAAGTCTGGGTTAAGATCGATACCAACAGTAATCCAAATACTAAAATTGGTATTAATAATTATCAAATAATTGAGAAAATTGAGAAAAAGGTTTTTTTTTTTATCTTACAACTCATCAAAATCCAGAAAAAACTCAAAACAATTCGAAAAAAAGTCTTTTTTGATTGGATGGGAATGAATGAAAAAATATTTAATCGTCCCATATTGAATCTGGAATTTTGGTTCTTCCCAGAATTTGTACTACTTTATAATATCTTTCAGCGAATTTTGCACCCTTTTTTTTAAAAAAAAATCTTTTTAAAATTAAGACTTATTTTACTCCGAATTTTGTACATGTTTTGATTTTTCTATTCTTAATTAGTTTAGTCTGATTAACTTTTTTTTTCTTTTTTATTATTAATTTTTCCTATGCTTTAAAACATTTTCCACTGCCCGCTTTTATGAGATTGTCAAATTGACTCTCATTTTTCCCGTTGATACTGCTTCTGTGGAACGAGCTTTCTCATCCATGAAGTACATTAAAATGAACTTCGTAATAGTATTAATGATGAATTTCTGAATAGTTGTTTAGTTTGTTGTGTAGAGCGTAAGATATTCACAAATATAAACAATGATACTACTATTTATCGTTTTTATCATATGAAAAGTCGTCGACTACAATTATGACTTTAAGACTAGAAGTCTCTTTTTGTAATGATAATATTACTAGTAGAGAGTTTGAATTAGCACACGTTTGCACTATGTGATTACTAACAGGTTTATATTAAAGGAAATGAGCATTCACAACCTTTAAACCTTGCATCCACCACTGTCTTTTAACTTTATGAAACTATAGTCATTTATAGTCCTATCATTATAAAATTTATGTATTATCAACTCACTTCGAGTATTATGAATTTCTTTTATCATGGTGGTATTCGATACACACCTCAATTAACAAATAAGAAGAAACCATTTACCATTTTTATTTTGCTGAGATTTCAATCATAATCTCTAATGAGAATCATCGATCTTTCTCATTGATCGCTAAGTTTGCACTCTTGAGGGCACATGGCTCTATATTTAACATGAATGCTGCTATTGAACCTTTATCTTTTTTCAACTTGTTAATTTCATAGATTATATTGTACAACTATACATATAAATATCAAAATAAACAGAAAAAAATATTAACCAAGACTTCCTATTTTGGTTACATTATTTCCTATTTTCACCTTCATTTCCTTTCAACTTATTTACTCATCATCACTGAACTCCTTTACTATTAAGTCAACTGGTAATAATCCTTTAGGAACTGTTGACTCTAATGCTTCAAATGAGGTGTTAATGTAATATTTATCTTCATGATCATCATCACTGATCTCATCGTCGCTGTCATTGTCATCATCGGAACTGCCTCTCCACATCAGTCCTGACTGTTCAGGGACGCGTTTATTGGATAAAACCAGAGCAGGATATGTGTGCTCTATGGCCTGGGAAATGCTAGTGAATTCCTCCACCTTGTTCAAGAGATCATCGGGTTTTAGATCAATGTCGTCTAGCAATAATGCCTTGCCTGAATCAATAGCATTCTTCCACAGGGACATCATTTTAGGGCTTGTGCTCCGTGTTCTAGAGTGTGCGTTGGAATAATCTTTGGCAGTGCCTGCATTTCGGATTAAAACAAAAACATATAAATACTATAGCTTGTCGAATTGGTTTAGTCTGCAAGAAAGAGGACGGTCTAAAGTTCGATAAATTTGAATGTAATATAATCAAGTATAGTTTATCTATTGCACAAAGGCCAACTTTAGGCAATATAGACAGAAGTGATCATTAGATTTTATGGCCAAAACCTGGCAGCATCTCATATCTTTTTCTTGTATTTTGCAACTCTTGATGAGACGCAATAAAAATAGGCAAAAGAAATATAATCACATTCCGCATTTGAGATGTATGACATGTAGGATGTCTGTTGTCCCAAATGTGATTAAACAACTATCAGCGCACGGCAAGTTGCTCAGGTTGCATGCATAAGTTGACTCAAAGTAAGCACACATGTTTCGCACAAGCAAATTTTCTCCCTTTTACAGAGCTAGAGAGGACCAAATTCCTATTTGTTTCCCATCTAAGAGAGCAAGAAGTAGTGAAAAGACAAGAAACAAAGTTACTGCAAGAAAAAATTGAAGTGGCCTAGTAGACCGACCTCCTGGATTTGCCAGTATTTCATGCATACCTGAGCGTCCTGAAGTATTTATTTCATCTGCAACAGCATCAATTCTGGAGGACACAACCGGAGGGGCATTTTCGTACATAGGTTTCCAGTCTTTTCCTCTCCACATCAATATCTGTTCATCATCGAATGACAATAGCACACAAGGAACCAATTCCTATCATTGAAACAATAAATTAGCCTAGACCTTGTGTAACTAAAGAACATATTTGGAACTTAAACAAAGAAAGAGCAGAAGTATATAAGAGGAGTTGAACAGTTCAAGTATGCCCAAATGTGGATATCAAACATGTAACTATTTTTTGTTATGCTTCGAGACAAGAAAGTCGCTAATCTCTAATTTACAAGAAATTGCTCATCTTAATCAGAGTATTGAGAGGCTACAAGGTGTTGCGTGATTGGCGGCTACATGTTTCTGAACTGGAAGTCATGCCCAAACACAGCGCAAGCTCCTATCCAACTAATCTTGCTACTTGTCTTGGCAATTTTATTATGAAACCTCTGAAGGGTTGTTAAAGTAGCGCAACAATATGTGTAAGTGAGATCTTAAGGAATTTTTTTACTGATTCATTGCTCAAGATGCATATGCTGAGACATTGACAGAATCCAAAGTTATGCAGGGAACTAGACTGCAATATAAGAATCAAGCAATTGTTATAATTAAAGAATAAGAAGAACAATAAGTAGAACCTTTAACTTAGCTCCTAGCTTCTTATAATCACTTGCATGCATACCCCGGCAATCAATCTTCACCAGTGGACAAGCTTCAAAGGCACTTCTCACGTCTCTCACTAGCGTAAGGTAGACTCCATTTTTCGCTGCAGAGGAAGATACTCAAGTTCTTCAAAACTAATGAGAACACAAGAAAGAGCAATTGGAGTTTAATGTTCTACATATATACAAAGGTGAAAACGTTACCACTAAGCTGGAAAGCACAGAAACAGATGATAACCACAGACAATGCACATGAAGTCGGTTTGAAAAGAAAAATAGAAAAGAGAAACAGCACATTGAACATTCCTAGTTAAACAGACAGGTCACAGATGAAATTGGAGGACCTTGTGTTTTACTTTGTTTATATCACAAAAACATTAGAATTTGAAATCCACCTACAGAGTGTTTCTACTTTCTAGGTTCTCAGATTGGAAAATAAGATATAAGTTTCGGCACCTATTCAATTGCTGAAAAAACAAAAGCTTTATAAAACTCTCTCCAGCAACCACAATTAGCTAGTAGTCAGGAACTGAGAAGCAAAAGGAGCTGGATAAAGATGTTTCAACATGTTCAGATGTTCTGCCATCAGTTGCGTGTGACCAAAAATATTGCACGTATGTTACTGTCTATAACCTCATTTACATGCAATACCCGAATGAGAGAGAGATCAAAAGTAAAATTAGCTAAAAGCATATAAGATCAAGTACCCAATTTACAGATAGGGGGTAGCTTCTTTCCCTTGATTCGTAATTCATCAGCCTCTGCTTTGGTCAATCCTTCTGGTGCTTCCTGTATAAGTTTCGGGTAAACTGGTGTAGCTGGTTTCCATAACATCAGTGGGTACTTTGGACGTGTATGTTGGTCATAGTTCCTTCCCCGAAAGAGATAAACTACACCACCCACTCTATGTATGATCTTTCCGCCAGTCTTCTCCTAACAATGTTGAAAATGTAGATCAGTAGATGGCAAGACGTAAACTGTTTTAGAATATATAACAAAATTTAATCAAAGGAAAAAAATACGGAACAATTCAACAAAGTTCAATCAATGGATAACCTCGAGACATTGGCATAGGTTGTTCATATCAACAGTAGGGACTCCTAAGCATCGAACTTTACAAACAGGATTCCTCCTCCAGTGAGTATGTATTAACTCTAACATGTTATGTACCAATCCATCCCGACCTATGAAATTCAAAGCTTCAATTAAAAATTGTGCAAGCTCCCAAGCTCAAAAGTTTGAGAGAAAAAACAAAGTACCAAATGCATGGGAAAATGGAGAAAATTTGTTCTGAACTCCTAAGCTAAAATAAGATGCCATCAACAATAAATAATCAACTCACCAGAAGCCCCTTCCCTCCTCCCCCCTAAGACCCGCCAAAAGAGGGGGGGGGGGGGGAAACACTTCGCATAATTATATTTTTTATTTCACCAAAATTGGCTCAACGTTCCACAGTACACATGAGCAAGATTGAAGCTTTGACAGTTTTGAGTTGGTTTTGCAACAGCAATCAATCAATTATCTACTATGTCACAATCCCAAATCAATTTTGAGTCGGTTATGCAAGTAAACCATTAAATTGCCGTAGGTACTCCAGTCCTTGTAAGGCAGAGGGAATAGAGGACATGCAATAAATCAACATGAACGAGGCTGAAAGTTGCAATGAGCTAGCGTTATCAAGCTAGCTCAATAACATGTCATTTGGTTAACAACTCCTAGCATAACACTCCACATTAATAATACTCGCACAAATTACACAGAATTTATGCATTATTTTATGCGAGATTAGAATGTAGAATAATTACAAGTGTATTATAAATGGATGATATTTCCTAAAAATAAGAAGTTCCTGTAAAACAGACAATCTTTGCATAACAATTCATGTACTATTACTCGCTGCATAATATTCCTACATATTACTGACACATAATAATTACTAGTCTTGTGAACTAAACAATTGATTAGTAAAGAATCCCCTATGTTATAATCTTAGAAGAACTAGTCTGTGAACTAAACAATTCATATATAGAGAGTCATTCAGCAAACATACAGAAGCTAGTTCTTGTCCCATGAGTGGGTATGGAGAGGGTACTGTGTACGCATACCTTACCCTACCTTCGGAGGTAGAGAGCTTATTTTGTTTCTAATAGACCCTCGGCTCGACAACAAATATACAGTGTAATCCCACAAAGTGGGGTATGGGGAGGGGTAGAGTGTACGCACATCTTACCCCTATCTTGGAAGGCATAGAGGTTGTTTAGACCCTTAGCACAAGGAAAAGAAACAATCTAAGCAGTAAAAAGAAAAAAACAAATAACGGAAATGAAGAAGCCAAGGCAAAATACTATAGACAGCCTCACAAATCATCCTGAACAGTAATTCAAAACAACATAATACAATAATTGAAGTACAAAAAACAACATATAGTAACCAAACTCAAAGGACAAAATCTACAAGGATAATACTACGACTAATGGTATGGAAGGATAAGCGAGGCAACGTTTAACTATCTAACTAACCTTCTACCATCGGCTCAAGTAAAACAAATACAGAAGCAAGTCCATTACCTAAAAAATCCAAATAAACTTACCAATGTTAACCTGTCGATTACTAGCTATACAATCTTTCAAAAGCTCTTGAATTTCCATCTTTGTCAATGGAGCACCCAACACTTTCTTTGGCTTTCCTTCAAACACCCCCAGCTCATACGCCCTCAACATTTCATAACGCTTACCCCCATCATCATCACTCTGCATTTGAGGATACAATGGCTCAAAAAGCTTAATATTTCTCTTAGCTTTCTTCATGGGTGCTTTCCCTGTCCACGGTCTAGGCATAGTCGGAGGAGCAAAAGGTAAAAAAGCCGGTTCACGAATAGCCAACGGTTTAGCTTTCGGAGTTTCAGAGTAACTGAACTGGAAATCAAAAGGGGCACCAGGGAGACGATATGAGACGCCGGAATCTTTAACGACGACGGAACGGTCGCCGTCTTCGGTGATGACTTGACCCGGTTTAACCGGTTTGTGGTATTTGGAGTTGTGGTGGTGGGTTTTGAAAGCTGGAACCGGGTTTTTTTCCGGTTTTGAGGAATTGGGGTTTTGTTTCTTCGGGTATTTGGGTATGGGGATGGGTGGTTGAGGTGGTGGGTTTGAGTTGTGGTTGTGGGTAGGGGGTGGGGTAGTGGGAAGATTAGAGAAAAGATTGGGTTTTGGTAGTGACATTGCTAGAATTGGCATTGTATGAGCAAAGAAAAAAGCTTTGTTATTCAATGGAAGAAAAGGAGTGGGGGTGGGCGGTGGTGAAGAAGATGAAGTAGCAAAGTGTTTTTCTGGGTTTTTTGTGTTGCAAGATGAGAGAGGGAAGGAAGATGATGAGCAAATCTTTTTGGGGGAGGAGATCTTTTGAGAAAAGAACAAAATGGTTCTCAAGGTTTGGAGTTGTTTTACTTTGGTCCTTCGTTCCCGTCATCCCACACTCCTACCTGATCTAGATTCTCGTCTCTCGTAATATTTATGTAGATACTTTTTAGGATAATGTTTTTTATATGTCTAATCTACGTAAGAATTCGTACATCTAAGAGATACAAGAAACTAAAATGAGGATATTGAGATTGTTGTTTGTACATTAGGAGAGGTAGGATGAAGAATGAATATATATATATATATATGAGATAAGATAAGAAAGGTCATAGGGTGGTGAGGTTGAGATGGTTGGAGCACGTGAAGAGAAGATGCACGAATACTTAGTAAAGAGATACGAAAGGTTGGCTATGAAGAATTTTAGGAGAGGTAAAGATAGATCGAAAAGTATTGATTGAGATGATTGGAGAGGACATGACACATATATGACTTACTAGGGACATGAGTCTAGATTGGAGGATATGACGGTCGAGAATTGAGGTGGGAGTTTAGTAGATAGTCGAGCGTTATTCAAATATTTCCCTAATTGGTAGTACTATTACTATTAGTAAGTAATATTCGATCTTACTATTACTTTTTGTTATTTTTATGGGGGAAATTGTTTTCCGCTCTATTTACTTTGATATCAAATTCTCCTTCAACTTTGAATAATAACTAAACTCCTCCTTTTATCCTAATTAAGTCTTATAATGCCTATTTTATTACTCTCTCCATCTCATTTTATGTGATAACATTTGATCGGGCACGGAGATTAAAAAATAAATAAAAAATTTGAAAATATTTACCGAATTGCCCTTCAAAAGTAGACTCACGTTTCTCTCTCCTCATAAATGTATTAGAGTACTATTTTAAAACTTAAGTGAGACCAATAAAGGTAAAAGAGGAATTGTTCCTTTAAATACTTACCATATAAGGAAATGTCACATTCTTTTAGGATTGACAAAAAAAAAATGATGTCACATAAAGTGGGAAGGAAGGAGTATCATATTTTCTTACTTCTTTACAAATAATGATATTCTATTTTTTTAAAATTCATGTAAAAAAATCATAAAAGCATAAACATTATATTTTAAATAAAAAAAAGAGAGAAATACTAATTAAATATATAAGCTAATGATATTCGATAATGAAGTAAAATAGCATAATAGGAAAATTAATTTCATTAATAATAATCACAAACTCTAATATTTATTTATACAAGTGAAAATAACATATAATTACAAATATATTTCGATGTAGAAAATATAAAATAATTAATTTAATTAATCTATTTTTTAGAAATTGTATATATTTAGATTTTAAACTATTTTAAATGGTAAGTTATGATCCATTAATGTCAAACAAAATTTGTCTACTTATATAGATAATAGAGAATGCTTTCGTCATTTATATAATTAGTGAAATTATCCACGCCTCGCGTGGTTATATGAAATATTTACAAGATAATTATATGTAATATTTATATTTAGGTTAGTATCAAAAATATGAGATAATATTGATTTTTTTTCATTTGCAACATGATAAATTGTTTCATTTTTTAAATCATATAAAATAGAATATATTTTTTTAGATCTTTTTAAGTGCAAATTATTTATATGTATATTGCAGAATAAAATATTCACCGTAGTGAACTAAATTGAATAAGAGGTAATATGTTGAAATAACAATATGTTGTATTAAGTTGAAAATATTTTACATGTTTGAATTTCCTCTATCTTTCGTAGAGGTACTAATTTTCTATACAAATGTTGATATCGTAAAAACACTTTTAAATTTTTTGTTATGTCTTTGTTATTATATTTGTTTATTATAATTTTTAGAATGCGAATTAAATATTTAAAAGAATTATGAAAATGCAACATACAAAAGTTATGAATAATATTTAAGATTAGAAGTTACAAGTAGATAAAGAGATATGGGTTATAAATAATTTAAATGTATAATTTTATTACATTAAATGTATTAATAATTATGCATTGATTGACATGGCACCTATTAGTTTTGTGAGGTAAAAGTGAGCTAATACATTAACAGTAAGAATATTTTTGACCTCAAAATCAAACGGAAGGTATATTTGATCCATTTCCAATAATTCAAGGTATTTTTTACTTTTTTCTCCCTAGATTCTAATCTTGGATATGAAAATTCCCTAGTACGGACAGCACTTCACTTCAAATAAAATCATACACGACACAGATCTAAGATAATCAGACTCTAATGTGGATATATAAAAAAGTTCAGGCATTGTTCGGACCCAACACGGATAAAGTTATATTATTGTTATATATTATGTACTTTTAAAAAATAATACAGATTGTTATAATATATTTTGCTCATAAGTGAGCTAGTATATAAAATTTAAGTAATTAGAAACTATACGAAAAGTACTATGAATTATAATTTTTTGTATTCAATATGATGAAAAAATACATCGTAAAATATTAGTTAAAATTATAATAATTTAAATTTAAAAAAGAAAATCATGACAAATATAAATGAGTGAACAGGTGCGGACCCACGTGCAACAGGTAATTTTTTTAAAAAATCGTATATATATGTATAGACAGTTAATAAAATGAACATATATTTAATTGTGCACCCTAACAACCAAAAGTTGCTTTGGGTGCACTGGTTGAGCGAGCCAATTCATTGGGTGACTGCGCGAGTTCGATCCCCAGTGGATGTTCCCCTTCTAAAACTTATTTTTGCCGTTGACCACATCCCCTTTCTAAATCACCTTTTTTGTCTAAAATAAAATGTAAGACCCCATCCTCTTTCTAAATCATCTTTTTTTGTCATCAGGCTTCATTCCTTTCTAATTGAATTTAAAATCAAATAATTTCCTTTAACACAATTCTAAATAATATATAAGACTCCAAAATTAAGTCCTACTCCTCTTATCTTTGCGTAAATTGATAAGTTTTCCTTTATAAGCTATTTTTTTTTTACAATAATTTGTTGTTGATTCTTGTGCTTTTAGATGGATAGATTTTTGAGGAAAAATAGATCTTCTCAACCAAGTGTCAGTTTTAGAGACAATTTCTCGCGTTTTATTGATGAATTTGATTTTCAGTCACTTAAATCGGATCCTGAATAAAGAATATTCATTGCTAAATATAGCCCTAAAATACGAGATGAAGTGAGAAGACACTATATTCGAGCGTCTTGTTAATCGGATATTAATATAATGAATATCTTCAAACTAGATTCGGAACGAAAATGCGTCGACTTTGTAAGAAATGTTTTAGGGGTTCATTTTCTAGATGGTTGGAGTATAGTATGAAGAAAGATGTTGTATTTTGCGTAATTTGCTAACGTTACCCTTATTTCACTCCTAGCCTTACCCTTGAGTCACTTATAGTAATGCACCCCCTATCTTCTAGTCCTGGGTTCGGCTCTGTGGGCCATAAATAAATGTAAAATGCAAATAAATATTGACGGAATGTTGTTTGCTTATTCACATTTATTATCTAATAATAAAAGCTACTTCCTTCGTTTCAAAAAGGATAACCTAAATTGATTTGGAACTGAGTTTAAGAAAAGAAAGAAGATTTTTTAATCTTGTGGTTTTAAATTAAAGTTATGTCAAAATGTATTAAAACGCCCTTTAATCTTGTGGTCTTAAACATGACACGTGAAAAGTTAAAGTTAAAATATTGCCAAAAAAAGAAAGAGATCATTCTTTTTGAAATAGACTGAAAAGAAAATAAAAACATTCTTTTTTAAACGGAGAGAATATATATAATGAGAAATAATTTTCTAGTCAAGCACGAGTAAGTTGACAAGATTGAGAATAGGATAATTCCTCTGAATTGACAGACACCGTGAGTCTCACCTCATAATGAGAGAATCCGACAAAAATTAAACAAACTGATTTTTTTTTTAATATATAAATAATACATTATTAAATAATATAAGGTAATTTTTTAAAATTTAGTATCGTAATAATAATTTCGATCAAAGTTCAAATATATTCAAAAAAAATTCCCTAAAAGTTTTGATTCAGCTGCTAATCTTGACCAAATGAATAATAATTCCAAAAGAAAATAATTACACTAAAAAACGTATTCTCTTTGTCAAACAATAGTGTTCACTATTGATTTGATACATCCTTAAAAAATTATAAATAAAAAAATAATTTTATTATATCACCCTTTAAATATAATAAATATATATCTTGAAAAATATAATAGAAAAATCACTATAATTAATAATAAGAATACATGAAAAACTACCAAAGTAAAATTATCTATAAATTTAATTAAATATACAAATATTAATAGACATCTATTTTTAGTATTATTAAACCGACGGAGGAAATAATATATATTATAGATTTCTTAAATTTGTTAAGATACTCCACTTTTGAACCAAATTTTGTTTCAATTAATCAATTCAACTTTAACCAAAATTATTAAATTAGACATACTACACGAGTAAACTGACAAGATTGAGAATTTGAGAATAAGGACAATTTCATAGAACCCGACAAAAAATAAACAAACCTCATCTCGTGATTATTTTTTTATAAAAAAAATCAAAATTTTATATTATTTATATAATTAAAAAAATAACTTTTTCTTAATATTATCACTTGTATACATATATCGGCGTATTTATATTAAATATTTTAATGAATATTATGACGAAAAGCAGTAAAAAAATTACAAATACTAAATTATTTCTCCTTTTTATAAAAAGAAAACACATTTTTAGATTATATAATTATTATCTATTAAAAATTAAATTATATTCGAACAAGTGATATTTCTTTCGTCTCATTTTATGTGGCGCTTATAATATTTTGAGATACAAATAAGTCTATTATTTATCATAAATTTTTCATAAATTCTTTTAATATTTTAAATTATCAATTATTATAATTTATAATATCTTTACATAATTATAAATATATAAATTTTTTTCAAATTATTTTAAAATTTAATAAGCAAATGTCCGATTAAAATTCAAAAAATAAAGAAATGTCATGAGACAAGTATCTATTTATTATTCGGCCATCATAAGAACTACTTCCTGTTATTATTGCTTCTTCTCTGTTTTTGTTTTCAAAAAAAAAAAAAGCTTAGAAGTGTGAGGATTGCTACAGCTATGGAAATTTCGAATTTGAGAAAATTATTCCTAATGCTTCTATTTCTCAGCTCATTTCAACTGTGTAAAGCATTTGGACGAGTTGTTAATCCGCTAGCGAAGTTGAGATTCGACGGAAAAAATGGTGAATTTAGGATTTTGCAGGTGGCGGATATGCACTACGGAGATGGAAAAACGACGCCGTGTGAAGATGTGTTGCCGCAGCAGATGTCTTCGTGTTCCGATCTCAATACTACTGATTTCATTTTCAGGATGATTCACGCCGAGAAACCTCATCTCATTGTGTTCACCGGTAAACACACTCTCTCTCGCTCTCGATCTATCTCTTCGATTTTTGTAGTTGATGTTCATATTTAGCGTTGTGTTTGGCTGTTGATGGACTTGAATATGGATTACGAGTTTTTTTCTTATGATAGACCTGATTTGTACTGCATAGATCATTTGGTAAAAGTAATTTTCGAAAAGGTACTCAGACTGAGAATTGGATGTAGGTAGTGGTTGAGAGTCATGAGGTACATGTTGTGCGAAAGCTGGCACAGACACTGCAGTGATTTAAAAAAAAGTACTCCGGTTGAGCATTCAAAATAAGTAATGCTTTTTGAGAGGTGCTGATGTTTTGAGCTTCTCGAAGACACTTGTTGTTTTTCTAAAAGCTCTGCCAAACGCCTTGATTTTCTGAAACATGTGTTTGTAAAAGAAAATTCACTTTTGGCTACTCAGTAGCTTGTTGCAGTGAGGGTGAATATTTACACTTATCTCGAATTTTGATGTTGTTTGAGTTTGGTTATTGTCAAGAAGTTTGTAAAATTTCTGAACTAGATGCATTAAATTGATTAATTATTTGTTTTGAGTAACTCAGCAAGGGATTGAAGTGCATTTTGAGCTGTTCCGTAGAATCAAATTGAACTCAAAACTCAATACTATTACTTGTTCCTGACATTTTTGATTTACTGCAGGTTTGAGTTCACTTATTGAGCAACTAAATAGAAGAACAATTATCAGTTTGAATTCTTTGTGAAAAATCTAAGGACTTAAAGTATCCTCTTAATAGCTACTCAGTAATTTTACATCACAATTTCGTCCCTAAGCTTTGCCCTTTACTGACCGTGTCAAAACCTTTCTTTTTATTAAAGCAATTTAATCATTGCAGGGGACAACATATTTGGATCTGACGCTACGGATCCTGTAAAATCCATGGATGCTGCTTTTGCTCCTGCAATATCTTCAAACATACCATGGGCTGCAGTACTAGGAAATCATGACCAGCAATCTACACTCTCAAGGGAAGGCGTGATGAAACATATCGTTGGCATGAAAAGTACTTTATCTCAGTTGAATCCTCCCGATGTTCCTGATATTGATGGTTTTGGGAATTATAATCTGGAAGTCCATGGGACTGAGGGTTCCGAGCTGACTAATAAGTCCGTTCTCAATCTGTATTTCCTTGACAGTGGAGATTACTCTACTGTTCCATCCATCCGTGGTTATGGTTGGATTAAACCCTCTCAACAGTTCTGGTTTCAACGCACCTCTAGGAAGCTTAAGGTACGAAGTTACTGTTTTAGTGTTATATTATTCAATCGTCTCTTCTTGTTCAAAAAATATATATTAGTCACTGTATCTCTTGTGAGCATTGACACTAACTCAATTACCCTTTCAAATGCAGAAAACTTACCTGCACGATTCAAATGCGATGAAGGCTCCTGCTCCAGGCCTTGCTTACTTTCATATTCCACTTCCTGAATATGCGAGCTTTGGCTCATCAAACTTCACAGGGGTTAGACAAGAAGGCATAAGCTCTGCTTTAATAAATTCAGGTTTCTTCACCACTATGGTGGAAGCTGGTGATGTAAAGGCAGCATTCGCTGGCCATGATCACGTAAATGATTTTTGTGGCAAGTTGATGGACATAAATCTTTGCTATGCTGGAGGATTTGGATATCACGCTTATGGGAAGGCTGGATGGTCAAGGAGGGCAAGGATGGTGGTCGCATCTTTGGAGAAAACAGGGAAAGGAGGGTGGGGAGATGTCAAATCTATTAAAACATGGAAGAGACTTGATGATGAACATCTTACAACCATCGATACTCAGGTGCTTTGGAGCAAGACGTCTGCGGGTAAGGTTCTGAGAATGTAACTTCTCATCTCAGGCTTTGGTCTGTCCCAAGTAATGTTATAATTCTAATGGTACTTTTCAGTTAATTTACTTGGATCGATATGTAAAACTGTTTGGTACTGGTGTTCAGTCAGTGTGTGCTGATATTCTCTATTGCTCTTTCATCTGAGCTATATTCTAAATGCAAACTGAGCATTAGATCTTTTAGTATGCTGCATGGTTTAGTGAAGAAATTGTGTTCAATAAACATTGTATATGCTCCTCACCACCCTTACATCACTTTAAGGACAGACTCTGTATATAACTATGAAAGTAACTGAGTATCTGCATATGCTCTTGTCGACTATCTGTATTTTCCATTTTCCAAACTGATACATAGAGGTATATTAGTCAGTAGCTATCAAAGGATTAAAGAGCAGAAACTCATTCAAGTAATTAGTTTAAATTAACCATGTGACCTTTTGGCATTCGAGCATGTTCTATTTGTTTTTTTAATGTGAGAGGAGGTAGCATCTGCATGATTGGTGTATTTGGTTTTTCTTGGAAAAGCTTCTTGTTTTAGTAGGAGCTATTATGTATGTTGTCTATTAGTATTATCTAAATTACATTGAAATCTCAGATTTTTATTTTTAACGTTTTCCACAATAAATTTAAAGTATTAACTGTTAGATATAGTCTGATTAACACAAAAGATTGAGTTTGCTATACAGGAAACCGACGCCCCTAATTTGCAAAATGATTTGTTTTATACTGGAAACTTTTAAGCCCATCTTTAGTTCCTTAAAGTGAAATGATTAAACTTTTCCGTTCTTTCTTCAGAGGACTATTATTTTAGCTTCTAGATTAGTCTACAAACGGAAGTATCTTAATATGTTAGTATGTTTAGGGGTTGTTTAGCTTGTGAACTACTTATGTAGGGATTATAATTCAGGAATTGCTTATACAGTGATATAATCATGTAGGAATTGTTACATGATGAAGAATAATGCAGGTGCTGTTATGTGGAGCAGTGCTTTGTTTATCTTTAGACTTTAGTTACTCTTTTGCATGCATTTGCTAATACATAAATTCCCCCTTATGTTGTGTTGGTTTTGACGATAGCAGATTTAACAAGGCCAGTGAATGTTGTATTATGTTATGTAGTGCCTATATTGCTTGTATGATCAGAAATTTTACTATGTTTGTTAATGAGGTACGGTAAACTAAACAACCCCTTGCGTTTGTGTGTTGGGTAGTAGAAAAGATATGTGTTCAGTGTGGAAGAGATTTCAAATCAAAGTGACTCTAGTGTATATAATGTCAAGTATTGAATGGGTTTAGTCGATTTTTAAAGAGTGTTGTTTGATCTCCATAGACTAGTCGATTTTTAAAGAGTGTGTTTTGTAGAGGATATTCCTCATTTCTTCTTCATGGATTCTTCTCTTGTTTGTTCCTTTAGCCAAGGGTCTATCGGAAATATCTTCTTTACCTGCCAAGGTAGAGGTAAGGTCTATACACTCCTATGAGTTACACTGGGTATGTTATTGTTGCTGGATTAATCTGTTGTTTCCGTTCCCTTCATGTTTCAATGTGTATAATATGTCTGGCTCCCCTAGCAGTTGTTTACTACCTTAGTCGGGTAATTTAGTACGTATTTGATCTCTCACAACTGTGTTTCTCTTTTTAATGTGTATGGATTTTCTTTCAACAGGTGCTCGTAGAAAAAAGCCTATCGGCCACCATTAAAGAATTATATTACTGAAGCATGATATCACAAATTGGTAGCAGAAGCTTGTTCTTCAACTTGCATCTACTGGAAAGGTTTATACCTGTTGTATGGGTTATTTACTTAGGGTCAAAAGTTAATGTGTAATGTTAAAGGTGATATAAGAGCAAGCAATATATTATATATGTAGGTCACATTCAGATAATGAAATAAGGACCCACTTATGTTGTGAAGAAAGATTGCTATAGTTCGAAAATCGCCTCTCTACTTTCTCAAGATAGGGCAAGGTATGTGTACACTCTATCCTTTCGAGGCGTATTGTTGTTGTATGTTTGCTGTTGTACTAGAAAAACGTCCCGAGGTTTATTGTTGTTGTATGTTTGCTGTTGTACTACAAAAACGTGAACTATTCTGTTGTACCGATATCGTGCCTTTAATTTATTTTTTTCCACATGATTATTCTATTTAAGATATATGGTATTGTAAGTTCCATTTGACTTCCAACTCAATCATATCTTTTTAGTCGAGAAGCAAAGCAACTTCTAGTAGCTACCGAACATAGAGTTAGCTTTTGGCAGCTTAATCGGATATTAATGATAATGAATATCTTCAAATTAGATTCGCAATGAAAATACGTCGATTTTGTAAGACATGATTTAAGGGTTCATTCTCTAGATGGTTGGAGTATAGTATGAAGAAAAATGTTGTATTTTGCATAATTTGTTAACCTTACCCTTATTTCACTCCTAGCCTTATCCTTGAGTCACTTATAGTAATGCACCCCTATCTTCTAGTCCTGAGTTCGGCTCTGTGGGCCATAAATGAATGTAAAATGCAAATAAACATTTACGGAATGTTGTTTGCTTATTCACATTTATTATCTAATAATAAAAGCTACTTTCTTCGTTTAAAAAGAAATAACCTAAATTGATTTGGAATTGAGTTTAAGAAAAGAAAAAAGATTTTTTAATTTTGTGGTTCTAAATTAAAGTTATGTCAAAATGTATCAAAACGCTCTTTAATCTTGTGGTCTTAAATATGGCACGTGAAAAGTTAAAGTTAAAATGTTGTAAAAAAAAAAAAGAACATTTTTTTTTAAAAAATAAAAAATAAATAAAGATATTTTTTTTTTAACGAAAAGAATATATAATATAAAATAATTTTCTAGTCAAGCACGAGTAAGTTGACAAGATTGAGAATTTGAGAATAGGATAATTCCACTGAATTGACAGACACCGTGAGTCTCACCTCATAATGAGAGAATCCGACAAAAATTAAACAAACCGTCTAGTGATTAATTTTTTCTTATATATAAATAATAAACTATTAAATAATATAAGGTAAATTTTTAAAATTTAGTATAGTAATAATAATTTCAATCAAAATTTAAATACATAAAATTCCCTAAAAAGTTTTTGATTCAGGTGCTAATCTTGACCAAATGAATAATAGTTCCAAAAGAAAATAATTATACTAAAAACCGTATTCTTTCTGTCAAACAATAGTGTTCATTATTGGTTTGACATATCCTTAAAAAATTATAAATAAAATAGTATTTTATTATATCATCTTTTGAATATAATAAATATATGTCTTGAAAAATATAGTAAAAATAACTGTAATTGATGATATGAGTACATAAAAAACTACAAGTGTAAAATTATCTATAAATTTAATTAAATACATAAATATTATTAATATCTATTTTTAATATTATTAAACCGACGGAGGAAGTAATATATTATCGATTTCTTAAATTTATAAAGATATTCCACTTTTGAACCAAATTTTGTTTCAATTAATCAATTCAACTTTAACCAAAATTATTAAATTAGACATGCTACATGAGTAAACTGACAAGATTGAGAATTTGAGAATAAGGACAATTTCAGAGAACCCGACAAAAAATAAACAAATATTATCACTTGTATACATATATCGGCGTATTTATATTAAATATTTTAATGAATATTATGACGAAAAGCAGTAAAAAAATTACAAATACTAAATTATTTCTCTTTTTTATAAAAAGAAAACACATTTTTAGATTATTTAAATAATAATTTAATTTTAGGTATCTAGTTTATCATTTATATTATTATTTATCTATTAAAAATTAAATTATATCCGAACAAGTGATATTCTTTTCGTCTCATTTTATGTGGCGTTTATAATATTTTGAGATACAAATACGTCTATTATTTATTATAAATTTTTCATAAATTTTTTTAATATTTTGAATTATCAATATTTGTAACTTATAATATTCTTTATGTAGTTATAAATATATAAATTTTATTTTAAATTATTTTAAAATTTAATAATGTCATGAGACAAGTACCTATTTATTATTCGGCCATCATAAGAACTACTGCCTGTTATTATTGCTTCTTCTCTGTTTTTGTTTTCAAAAAAAAGAAAAGCTTAGAAGTGTGAGGATTGCTACAGCTATGGAGATTTCGAATTTGAGAAAATTATTCCTAATGCTTCTATTTCTCAGCTCATTTCAACTGTATAAAGTATTTGGAGGAGTTGTTAATCCGCTAGCGAAGTTGAGATTCGACGGAAAAAATGGTGAATTTAGGATTTTGCAGGTGGCGGATATGCACTACGGAGATGGAAAAACGACGCCGTGTGAAGATGTGTTGCCGCAGCAGATGTCTTCGTGTTCCGATCTCAATACTACTGATTTCATTTTCAGGATGATTCAAGCCGAGAAACCTCATCTCATTGTGTTCACCGGGGACAACATTTTTGGATCTGATGCTACGGATCCTGTAAAATCCATGGATGCTGCTTTTGCTCCTGCAATATCTTCAAACATACCATGGGCTGCAGTACTAGGAAATCATGACCAGGAATCTACACTCTCAAGGGAAGGCGTGATGAAACATATCGTTGGCATGAAAAGTACTTTATCTCAGTTGAATCCTCCTGACGTTCCTGATATTGATGGTTTTGGGAATTATAATCTGGAAGTCCATGGGACTGAGGGTTCCGAGCTGACTAATAAGTCCGTTCTCAATCTGTATTTCCTTGACAGTGGAGATTACTCTACTGTTCCATCCATCCCTGGTTATGGTTGGATCAAACCCTCTCAACAGTTCTGGTTTCAATGCACCTCTAGGAAGCTTAAGAAAACTTACCTGCACGATTCAAATTCTATGAAGGCTCCTGCTCCAGGCCTTGCTTACTTTCATATTCCACTTCCTGAATATACGAGCTTTGACTCATCAAACTTCACAGGGGTTAGACAAGAAGGCATAAGCTCTGCTTCAATAAATTCAGGTTTCTTCACCACTATGGTGGAAGCTGGTGATGTAAAGGCAGCATTCGCTGGCCATGATCACATAAATGATTTTTGTGGCAAGTTGATGGACATAAATCTTTGCTATGCTGGAGGATTTGGATATCACGCCTATGGGAAGGCTGGATGGTCAAGGAGGGCAAGGATGGTAGTCGCATCTTTGGAGAAAACAGGGAAAGGAGGGTGGGGAGGTGTCAAATCTATTAAAACATGGAAGCGACTTAATGATGAACATCTTACAACCATCGATACTCAGGTGCTTTGGAGCAAGAGGTCTGCCGGTGCTCGTAGAAAAAAGCCTATCGGCCACCACTAAAGAATTTTATTACTGAAGCATGATCACAAATTGGTAGCAGAAGCTTATTCTTCAACTTGCATCTACTGAAAAGGTTTATACCTGTTGTATGGGTTATTTACTTGCAGTCAAAATGTGTAATGTTAAAGGTGATATAGGGGGCAAGCAATATATTATATATGTAGGTCATATTCAGAGAATGAAATTAGGATCCACTTATGTAGTGAAGAAAGACTGATGTAGTTCGAAAATCGCCCCTCTACCTCGAGATAGGGCAAGGTATGTTTACACTCTATCCTCACGAGGTTTATTGTTGTTGTATGTTTGATGTTGTACTAGAAAAACGTGAACTATTCTGTTGTACCGATGTCGAGCCTTTTATAAAAAATAATCCATATGATTATTCTATTTAAGATATGTGGTATTGTAAGTTCCATTTGACTTCCAACTGAATCATATCTTATATATCTTATTAGTCGAGGAGCAAAGCAACTTCTAGAAACTACCGTGCATAGAGTTAGCTTTGGCAGCTTACTCTACAAGGTCTACGCTTTCACATCAACAACATACATGGTGTAATCCGTATAGAGAGACTGGTATGTACGTAGACCTTACCCCTAACTTAGGAGGTAGAGAGGTTGTTTTCAATAGCTTTCACATCAGCAACCTTAAATTAAGTTAATAATCATCTTGTTACTAAAGGTTACACATACAACTTTTATGAAGTTGAGAACAAAGACAAACCCAATCTTTCTACTTTAATAGATTACTATAGGAGATAGTCTATTACAAAAGTGCCCCCACCCCAACCCTCAGAAAAGCAGTAAATTAGAAAAGATCAAAATTTTCATAGTGAACTTCAGCCTCAGATAGTTGGTATTCTTCTTTAACATGGTTTGGGTACAAAGACCTTGAAATCCCAGCAGCAGAAACATCCAACATTATCACAAGAAAAATCTCCGTCGACTTGTATCCATCTCCGGCTGAAACAAAACAGGATGGATCAGAGAATTTATCACCAATGATAAACAAGTTCAGAATCCATTTAAACTATGGAAAATCATAAGCTCAATGAAAAGTATATACGAACGACATCATTTTTTTCGATATAAATTACCTTGTGAACCCATTCATATTCCCCACCCTTGGTATCAAAAGTACCATGCTGGAGGCTGATTAATTTGAGAGTAAATCGAGGCCCACATTCCTGTAAGTTGGCAAACACCAAAAAGTCAGGCTATATGTCCATTGCCGGAAGCTGGCATGCACAAAAAAATAATAGCTATGGACAACAACACAACTTATATTCATTATTCATTCATCCAAAATGTTACTGATTGACCACTAAGGACAAATATAATGATAGCTCTCGTAGATAGGAAGGACAAAACGAAGACCAAATAAGAGATAAAATCAGTTCACACCCTCCTCCCTCATCACCCCAAATGGAAAGGAAAAACATGAGATTTTGTCTTGGGATTCTGCTGGTAGCTATTTGCAAAGCTGTTTCACGGATATTCAATTGTTGTGGTTCCAAGTTAATTGGATATTATAACATTGAATCTTTTTTGGTTTGATTCGGCCAGCAACTAGAAATCCTTCTTGTTGGATTAAAGCTTAAATAGGATGTGTATAGGTCTTTAGCTGCACAAGCTATGAGTAGATATACTAGTGCAATAGGTGAACAATTTTGTGCCAATGCAAATTTCTTTAGAGCTCTGTTGTTTTCCACTCCCATTAAGTTTTTTCATTTAGAGCTGAATTTTTCTCAAGAGGTTCCAGATAGACAACTAGGCTTGTCTAACAGCAGAAATTCCGTATTACATGAAAATAGTTTTGTTCCTTTCTTTCCAATCCAACATCAAAGATTTATCCTCCCTTAACTAGCAACAACCCCAAAAGACGCAACCCACTTCATTCAAGGTTTGAAAAGACACTTAAATATCTTGAAAATAACCCTGTATTCCTAAAATCAATGCAGTAGAATCAGAACCACAAACCTGCAGACGGGCAATTGTCCTTTCTTGTGGGTTCTTCTCATCCTTGCTTTTTTTACCTTTTGATTCTTTCTGTTTGCTCTCTTTGGTTTCAAAAATGTAGCTTCACAAAAGTGAATAAGTTCATCAGCAGAACATGTTAGTAAGAGTCTTCTATTCAAAATTAGAAACAGAAGCAGAATACACAAGGGTTAATGAGGGCATACCGGTGATGGCGAAAGAATATGAAATCACGTTGGTTGTGGAAGGTCACAACTCGACGTCCACGAAATTCGGGATCTTGTGGAAAAAGTGACTGTATCATCCTGCATAAACAAAATCAGCAGACATTGATTAGCTTAGACAATCACTTGTAACATAAGTTTCCCAAAGAGGAGCTATAAGTAAAAGAGAGATTATCATCTTATTTCTATCTCTTCATCAGTAAATGGTGTCAAAACTTTTATTAATGTATAAAATGTCTCAGATACTTGGTCGCTGGAAATAATTACAAGAATTATAGTAATCCAGGAAAATCATAGTGGCTCTACCTCCCAACTCGATGCCCCAAACGTGTTGTGAAGTTGGTCAAAACCAGCTCAGGCTTGTGACTAGTTGGCTTCCCATGATTCTGCAAGCAAAAAAGGAGTTGTTAGTTGAATATCTACTAGTCATATTAACCTCATTGATTGATTGCTTTAACTTGCAACATCTTATGCTGAGTTATACATAGATCCACACAGCAGTGTTAGCATTAATTTTTTCATGAATCACACAGCAGTGTTAGCATTAGAACCATTATGAAAAAGGAATTTTCTGAATGGTGGTCAACTTGCAATAAATTAGGCTTCTCTCTCCAAGAAGAGAACACACGCAGATTTCACCTTCTCAAGTAGACTCCTTTTAAAAGTAATCCCAAACAGACTTTTTCACTTTTGCTAAAATGAGCATGTCTAGTATCAAAAAAATAAAATGAGCATGTCCTAATGATTCCGCTGACACTAAGTATGTTTTTCCACCCTTCTCCACTTAAGTACCAGGCTTAGTTTGAATTGGCATGCGACTTGAACTTCTGACCTAAGTCACAAGTCCACTCAACCTTCGCCACTTGAAGCAAGTCGTAAAAGCTATTAGTTGAGATCATATTTTAGTCCATTATCCTCGAGGTTCAAAGGCTGCAGATGGTCCTAAGTGTTGGCCCCAAGGAAAGAATATATATTCTCAATTAATTGATATTATTCACCTATATAAATATTTCTCTACTGTTGTGTCCTATCTTTCACAAATTCAGCATTCATTCCAAGAGATCGTAGGTCTTTGTAGACAACTTTCTTCCATTTAAGTTTAGGTCCATCTCTTCTATTTTATCACCTTCACTTACTGTGGTGTATCTGGTGTCAACACAGCACATGACCAAATCATCTCAAAACGATTTTCTTTCATCGTATCCTCAATGTGTGCTGTTTGCACTTTGTGGCGAATGTGATCATTTTTTATCTTATATAATCTCGTATGTCGGGACATCCATCTTAGCATTCATATCTCAACTTTAGCAGCCCAACCTTCACTCCCTTAGTTGAAAAACATCAACATTTCACTGATTTCAATTAATTTGAAATGTAGGGAGTAGCACTTAATCTTGTCCTGCATAATACAACTTCTTGATACCTGATTGATTATCATAGTGCAAAGGCAGAGCATGACATACGTGCAAATCACTCACAAAAAATGTAAAGGATTGTTAATATGGCACGAGGCAATGCAATAGGATGAAATTTCCACAAGAAAGTCAGACACAACATCACCTATTTGAAAACATTAGTAATTTCTAAGAGGACCAAATAACTTTGAATGTTGATTTAATTCATACACTCAGCTGACGTCAAAGTATCAATTACAGACTAGTATCTTCAAGACAACCTCATGCTCATTTGATTCTTTTTGCAGGAATTAATAAAAGTTTAATGTATAGGGTAAAATGTATCAACCCGAAGCAATTAGACAACAGTATAAGTTCGTAAGTTCCCTTACTACGTTCCTATTCTTTTCCTTCATTTTATCAGTGAAGGTGGGGGAGAAAGATCTATTTAGAAGGAGAACTATCGAACCTTGATATCCTTCCGTAGCATGAGCTTTGAGAGCTTGAAATGAGCAGTAGGTCCATCAGGTAAACCAATGACGAGAAGAGCATCTAAAGAAAGAAAATGAAAAAAATGATCAACCTGGCAATTCAGACCAACAAAGAAACTGGAAAGGTGAATGAATGCAAGAACACAATCCATAGCTATTATTAGAGGACTCAAAAAAAGCAATGTGTTCAAGAATATACCTGGTTCGCGACGATTGGTGTGGACTACAATAACAGAAGTAAATTCCTTCTCATTTGCATATTGGACGATCTGCAAAAGTTAGAAAAGCAATGAACATTTCGAACTAGTAGAATGGAAACTCCTTGAATTTGAATAATATAAGGGCATTCATTCATATCACCAAGAAACATAAAAGGAATGAGAAAAGAGAAGGCAAGAAAGAACCTTTTTCAGGTCATATGTTCCTCGTTTATAGTAATGAGCATTAGGAATCACAGAAATAAGATCGGAAATAAATGCTGGTCCTCTCTGAAGAATGGAATAACGAAATTATTTGTGGAATTAAATTCGAAGTCAAATCAATAATCAAAGCAATAGGGAAGCACAAATTATACAAGCTTACTGTAGAGTTATAACGGGATGTTGTAATCAATATTTTTGGACTACGCTCGTTCTTCAGGACTGCACTAAACTCATCAACATCGTTGCCAGCAAATAGCTTCAAACACAAATCAGGAAGAACACCAGAATATTTAATGGCCAAACCTCCAATGATAAAACTACATATATTTCACTGTTAACTTTAAGAATCAAACAAGAATAAGAGAAAACCTCTTCATCATCAGGTAAACAGACAGTCTCATCTGACTCCCTTGTATTCTCAATCGTACGGGGTACCATCTTCGGTGGAGGCTGTACACAAAAAGAGCATCGACCCGTTAAGCCGTTTGGAAAAAAAACTAAAATGCTCAATCAGACAATCAACAATCAAAAACCTTAAACCCTAAGAACTGAATATTGGAAATTTAGTCAGCCTGTTCACAAAAATATCATTCACCCATTAATTAAGTACCCTTAACAAACAATCCCAAAATGCTCAACTGCACAATCAATAATCAAAACATTACACCTTAAGAACCAAATATTTTTAAAATTTTAGACGTGACGGTTCCAAAAAAACAACATCCACCCATTAATTAATTCCAATGATAGTCTGGAATTGGGTTTGTACCTTTCTCAATGGGATAGGCATCAGCAATGTTATGGGGAGACCCTTTAGTATAATGAATATTATATGGGCCAAATGACTGAGTTGCTTAACAGGTAAGGTTTTTAAATTTTTGCTCTGCAGTTTGGTTTTTAATTGATAGGCAGTCGAGCATTGTTTAGTTCCCCTTTGCATCAGTTATCGTGTTATTTGTTGTCGCTACTTGTTCTCTTCTTAATAATTTTCAACATGGTTCCTTTGGTACTGTATTTGCTTCACATACTTAACCTTACGTTGTGAAGGTAAGATAGGAGTACGGCTGCATCACCTTCCCAGACTCCATGGACTCCCCATAGTTAAGCGAGCTGGATGACTAGAAAGATTATGGGCGGAAAAATATAGTTGATCAAATGCAACAAAGAGATAGCAGGAAGGGGAGCTTGATCAGACAAATATACTTATTTCTGGTCGGGAACCAACCCAGGGTAGGATGGAAATGCCTTGTGTTTAAAAATGGAGCCAGACCTAAAGCGTGCTTTATTATGTGGCTCATGCTCCATAGGAAGTTGGCAACAACAGATAGACTAACTAAATGGGGTCTGGATGTACCTAATATATGTGTATTTTGCCAGAGTAAGGAAGAAGCTATTGAGCACTTATTTGTGCAATGCCCATTCTCCATAAACCTGTGGAACAAATTGCTTATGTGGATCCAGCAGCAAGCCTTTCCATTTTCAGATTGGGCCCAGTTTCTACAAGGGAGTATTCAACACGGGAAAGGGAATTCGCAGCAAGCTCAAATCTTTAAAACTATTTTGGCCGAATGTGTGTATGGGTTGTAGATTGAAAGGAACAATAGAGTATTTGTGAAGAAGAGTAGACATGTGGAAAGTATGGCCAAAGAGTTAGCCTACATAACTATTGTTAGAGCCCAACCTAGCATTAGAAAAGCTTTACTTAGCTATAAGTAAAGAGCAATAGAGACATGTTAGAGCTCTAGTACACTGTGTGATCCATCTAAGAACCAAGCATGCTGTGTTGGCAGCTTGAATTGTAATGATTTCAGCAATCCCAAAATACCACTTAACCATTAATTAAGTAGCATTAAGAAACAATCCCACAATGCCCAACCTCACAATCAAGAATCAAAACACTACACCCTAAGGACCAAATATTTTTGAAATTTAAACAAAAACAACATCTACCCATCAATCAATTCCCACAAATAAACAACCCCATTATGTCAATTCACGTAATCAACCCTAAAAACACTAACCCCCCAAATCCGTAAAAATTGTAAATTTCAGTAGAGGCTTTACCTCCTCCCCTAGCTCAAGTGCTTTTTTCTCAGCAGCTTCACGAGCTTTAACCTTCTTCCTCTTCTCAACCTTCTTCTGCTGCTTCAACTTAGCATGTACAGCTGCTCTTTTCTCCTTATTCTTAATCATTGAAGGCCGCATACTTTCTCTTCCCTCCTGCTTCTCTTTCACCCTTATCTCTTTCATTGGCCTCTCTTCTTCGTCTTCCCTTCCACCATCTTCGCTCAAGCTCCGTTTTCTCCCCATTGAAAGTGTAGTGCAGAGGATCTCGGCGGCGGAGCTAATGGAGAAGAGCAAAATGGAAGAAGGTTTTGTAGTGAAGCTAAACGGCGGCTTCTCTCTTCTCTATTTGTGTACTCTCTCTAATTAGCTTCGTTTTATGTTTAGTATAAGCACATATTTAACTTAATTAATGGGAAAATAATGTTAAAATATTAAAAATTCGTAAATTAGCTCAAGAAAAAAAAAAATATTTCACGAAGTTTCACTTGTGAAATTTAAAGCTATATAATATTGACAAATTTTCACTTGCAAAAGTTGAAAACCTAGCAATTTGTGATTTTTTTTAACCTTCAATTTCGTTAAGTGATGATTAACTTTATAAATGAAAATTGACATTGCATATAGGAATCTTTAAATCGTGTAAGTAGTTACTTATATTTGCATTAAGATCTGTCATCGCACTTGACACTTGTTAGGGAGTGACCCTTCTCCAAAATCTTATGTGAACACGGAATATCTTGTCCATCGAGCTGCTATTTTAATAAGTTTACATGATTAAAATAAGGAAAAACTACAGAAAATGTCAAACTACATATTATATTAATAGATGTTGTTTCGAACATGAGTGGAAAACAGGTACCTAATGAAGAACAAGAAAAGGGGAAGGAAGAACAAATAGAGGTATGTATATTTTTTTTATTGGTATGTAAAATATTGTGGTGTTTATACTTTTATTTAAGAATTTATATCACGTGGAATACAATTGTTATATCTTTTTATATTAGTTGTTGTATTTAATTGGGCTATATTGTTTCAGTAAGTGATCGTATATTAAACATATATTCATAAGATTCAATGTAAGTTGGACAGTAGGTGTAGTCATATGAATGTATTGTAAGTTGAACAAGTAAGTTTATTTGGAGGATATACCTTTCAAATTAGTATACCCTGGCATACATATAATCATTGAATATTTATA
This sequence comes from Solanum lycopersicoides, assembly GCA_022817965.1. Lineage (NCBI taxonomy): Eukaryota > Viridiplantae > Streptophyta > Magnoliopsida > Solanales > Solanaceae > Solanum > Solanum lycopersicoides. The sequence goes on along the minus strand of CM040628.1, from coordinate 68,737,600 downwards.
GTGTGGTATACCATTACACTTTGAATGCATTTTATTGTATTTGAATACTTTTACATTTTTGAATACCTTCTAGTGTATTTAGATTTAAGTTGTCATTCTATTTTCTGAAGATGACTATAGTATATGTTATCATTCTCTTAATATACTTTTAAAAAGAACAGTATCCTATTTAATAAGCAATGTATTTTTCTCATTTATTAGAGACTGTGGGATATATTTGCTAGCATTTGCAGAGTCCCTAAGTGAGGGTGAAGATATTCTAGTTCAATACATTGATTCTAAGTTACACAGCATTATGAGACGTCCCGCCACAATGCCAGCTGATTTGCGTCCGGATGAGGGCCAGAAGGGTCTAGAGGTTTGTCAGAATGCTCTAGAGCCCCGTAGAAGGCTAGAGAATTCCGTAGAATTCTCTAGAAGGCGCGACAGCCGTTCTAGAATAGTGCGGAGAATTCTAGAAGGCTTGATACGTTTGGAGGAGCGGACCATTCTAGAGTTGTGTAGAGAACTCTAGAAGGTTCTAGCCGTTGGAGGCATATTCTAGAGAGTGTGGAATTCTCTAGAACATGGACTAAAGTGTAAATAATTAGGGACTTGTAGAGTTATTTTTATTTACACTTAGGCCCTTAGGGAATTGTATAAATAGAGAGTCATTTCATTTGTAAACCAACAAAACCAACAATCCTTCCAACAAAGAAGTAATAAAGACTTCTTCCTCCAAATCTCTCTCTTTCTAAGTCTTCTTTAGCATTTCTCTTAGCGATCTTAGGCAAAAAGGCTTACTTGAGCTTGCAAGATCGTGAAAGATTCGTGAGCAAGTTGTCGAGTGCCGCACGGTTCTTAGCAGATTCTCTAGGTCCGTGACAATTAGATACGACGCACTATTGTGGGAAGAAGGAGTTGTTAGCGAGAATGAGGCACCACCCAGAATGATCAGGCCACCCGCAAGAATCGACAATAGTCAACTTGTTAGGATCGATTAGTTTCTTGTCCTAGCTATCATTTTGAACTTCTATTTAAAGCTTATGGTTACAACTAATATTTTTGTTTTTTGTCAAACATTATTAATTTTTCTATTTATATATAATCATGTTACTTTATCGTTTTGGTAGCTACTTTGTTAAATTTTTGTTGAGTTGTTGCATTCAATGTAATGGTAGAAAAAAATGGATGTATGTTTCTATAAATGTACAGTTCATCTGAAAATATATACACGCGGATATCTATTTTTGGTAATCAATTTGTTCAGTTACGTATTTTTTATCAACATATTCAATAGTATAAATGTATGCTAGAGTCTTTCATATCAAAATACACACAAGTTTTACTACATTCATTTATTATCAATTATAAAAGAAATTGGGTACTTACATTTTTTAAAAGTGATAAGCATATAGTAAATGTTGGTAGTATTACATGATAAATAGGTTTTTAAAGTAATTTTTATAACTTTTAGCATATACCAAAGTAATAAGTGTATACAGAGAACATTGTTCCTTTTATATTTTTATAGATTGTGTTATATCAATCAAATTTTTCGCTAGTATAAGTGTTTTATATATGTATTCACCATAATATTATCAAATATAACTATATTCACGAATTATCAGTAGTTTGAATGTCTCAATATATATTAATAGTATCAAATCGAGTATTGAGACGATACTCAAGTTAATCTATAATTTAAGCAAACAAACAAAGAAATAAATATTTCAAAAGGAAAATAAGAAAGTATTTATTTATTTATTCGATATAACGATAATTAAGTAAAAAAACACTTCAATAGTGAGGTGTATGAGGTCCTATATTCGACATGAACGCCTATTATGACCATGTTGTCCACATGTACTACAACATTTGTACCTTCCTTTTACTCAACTCGCTAAATGACTTCACCAATTGCTTCTTTGGCCTTCCCGGCGATCACTTGAATTTTGGTGACCAAGTACACTCCATTCACTTTTGTCAAGGAGGGGATACACAGACACTTCATATATTTTCAATATTGCTTCTGGCTTGTAAAAGTCTGAACAATATTCATCTGGAAGAATGTTTTTTTTTTGTTCAACACCCTCCACACATGTACGCACGGTATTCCATCAACTTGAAACCTATTGCAATTGCAAGTTTTCTTTTCCAAGCGTACGATATATGTCTTCTCTTCATCACTTACCGAATAAACGTAATCAGTTGAAAGGACAATCTAGAATCAATACATAATTTCATTTATATATTCTATACGAAACTATACATACATTAAATACTTAAGTAAATGAATACATAATCAACTGAATACGACAAATATTACTTTTCTCACAAAAAAAATAATCTTTCATTAACATACATATCGTCATAAATCAGAATACGAAGCATATTCTTTTGACTTTACCCCATCAATGTTATATTTTACATAACATCTTTCTTCGCTCCATTTTTTGAAATGTCAGATCAAAACTGTGATGGTAGTCATTGAATTGTATTTTAATTTTCTTAGGCGTCAATTGAAGAAGAAAGAGCAACCATTATTGTTATTTTTAAACTTATAAGAATCCTAAAAGATAGTGGTCAATTACATATGTAAAGTGCCAAATTAGTGTGTTTAAGGGTTGAAAAAAAGTCTTATTAATTACATTAACTAATTTACCTTATTTAGGGGAAAATTAATTAGAATGTATTTTTGTATTACAAAAAATGACATAGGATATAGCCATTTTGTAACACAAAATGTAGCTATTTTTTAAAATATGATACTTGTAGCTGTGTCAATCTAATAACCCTAAAAATTGTAGTTATTTCTGTAAGTTACAGTTAAAACAATCATGCCCCCAAAGTAGCAAAAAGTACGAATATGGTACACTTAGAGCCCGTTTGGATGGGCTTAAAAAAAGTAGCTTTTAAAAAGTACTTTGAAAGTGCTGAAACTTATTTTTAAAATAAGTACTTATGTATTTGGATTAAAGTGCTGAAGTTAAAAAAAAAAGTTGTTAATGTGTTTGGCAAATAAGTGCTGGTAAACACTTTTTTTTTAATCAAAATATCTGAAATACCCTTAAAAGTTGTTAACATAATAAGAGTTGATTAATTTAATAATAATAATAATAAATAATAATAATAATAAATGATAATAATAATAATATATAATAATAATAATAAATAATAATAAAATAATATGTAAAGAATAATAATAATAATATATAATATATAATATATAATAATATATAATATATAATATATAATATATAATAATATATAATATATAATACATAATAATAATAATAAAGAATAATAATAGTATATAATATTAATAAAGAATAATAAAATAAATAATAATAATAATAAAATAATAAAATATTAATAATAATATATAATAATAATAATAATATATAATAATAATAACAAAAAATAATAAAATAATAATTATAATAATTAAATATAAATAATAATAATAAATAATAATAATAATATAACAATATGAAAATAATAATAATAATAATAAAAATAAATAATAAAATAATTAATAATAATAATATATAAATTATTAATATTAATAAATAATAATAATAATAATAATAAATAATAATAATAATAAAAAATAATATGAAAATAATAATAATAATAATAATAAATAATAATAATAATAATAAAATAATATGAAAATAATAATAATAATAATAATATTTAATAATAAAGAATATATAATAATAATAATAATAATAATAAAAATAATAAAATAATAATAATAATAATAATAATATAATAATAATAATAATAATAATAATAATAAAGAGTAATAAAATAAATAATAATAATAATAATAAAATAATAAAATATTAATAATACTAATAATTATTATTATTATTATTATAATAATAATAATATTAATATTAATATTAATAATAATAATAATAAAAATAAAAATAAAAGAAATAAGGGCAAAAAGGTAAAAATTTGGTCAACTTAAAAGAGCTTAAAAGCTAAAAAAAAAAAAAAAACTACCCCAGCTTTTAACTTTTGCTTAAAATAAGTGTTTTTAACTTAAAATAAGTTATTTTGAGAATTGTCAAACAGCTAAATAAGTCAAAATCAATTTTTAAGTCAGTTTGACCAGCTTTTAAGATGAGCCAAACAGGCTCTTAAACTAAGCATTATTATATGAAAGTGATGGGCTTTGTCAAGTCCATATATATATTTGGGCCCAAAACTTACCTTATTCATCAAAGTGTACACTTTTAATTTGTGTGAATTAAAGTTTTAAAAAGTAGTCCTTTTCAAGAATGTTGGTCTCTTCATATACCAACACTAGCAACAATATTATACTATTCACAATTTTTGGTTATGGATTTCATTTTCAAAATGGTCAATTTTTCACAATTTGTGTGGTTACACCTTGATCTATCATCTTTATCACTAGCAAAAATACCCTAAATGCAACATCCCATCTAACCTAGCATAATTGTATGCATTATTCTAAAGTAGACTTTATATGGTTTGAAAAAATAAGAATAAGTTAACTTATGTTATTTATTAAGTTAGATATAAATATTGAGCACAAATAAATTATATCGCTGAGTGATTAGGTGTCACAATTTAAAATGCAGTATCACATGATTAAATCATAAATAATGTTACTCTATCGAAACTCGAAAAACTTTACTTCTTTATAATTATGTGACAAAACTTGTTAATGATGGTATGAAATGTACAAAATTTCTTCAGTGTCAACTAGAAAATTTGAGTTTTACACTAATAAGAAAATTACAAGTAAAAGAATGTGTCATATTTTATAAATTTTACATAAATAGAAATTTAAATTATTTGAGAAAGTCCTTCATACTTCGCACATATCAAATAATATGAGAAGGTGAACATCCATAAAAGAAATTTACTAGTATTATATTTAATTTCCTTTTTTTTTTTGTCAAATAATTGATGGGTTTTTGTTCTTTTCTATTAATATATGATTGACAATAGAAAGAAGAATGAGGAAAAGAGGTACTAATGAAAAGATTGAATGTAATGGATAATTTTATAATTTATACTTATTGTACTAATATTGGCATTGTAATTTGAAAAGAACACATCTTTTCACTCTTTTAATTATGATCCACGTTTCATTTTTTTATTGGAAGTGTTATTAATTATTATAGGCCTATAAAAAAAATTCTCAAAATATTACTTAATTTAGAGTTGCTTATTGTTTTTAATAATTGTGTTAGAAAAGTATTGAAAACATATCTAAACTAGGCGTGAATTACTCATTTTATTTCCGAATCATAGGCAGCCTTAAAAACACTAATTTACTTGTCTAGTTAAACTTAAATACAACCCCGATCTTGCAATATGAGTGAAATACACTCCTAAATTCTTGCCAAGTTTAGGGTGTTTTCAACACTTTTCTCGACTTCTTTTAAGAGTTGTATGCTCCTACAAGAGTTTGAAACGTCTTGGATGTCATGTGGCAGATTGGGGGTGATCGAGAGTGTATCTAAGTTTAGTTAGTCAAGTAAAAGAGTGTACTTAAGGCTGTCAATAGTTCGATTATGAAAGTTAAAACTAATAATTTGTGCCCAATTCAGGGTGTTTTCAATACTTCTCACTAAATTTTTTTATTTAATATGCACGAATTAACATAGTTTTTAATTTAGTATGTGCAAAATAGCTTCTATTTTATGTTTAGTAGGAGCAAATTAGCTACATTTTTATGTTTAGTAGACGCTAATTAGCTTCATTTTATGTTTAGCAAGCACATATACTAGCTTAATTAATGGAAAAATAACGTTAAATATTAGAAATTCGTAAATTATCTATTCTCTCTCTCTTTTAAAAAAATTATACCAACTTTCTTTGCATGAAAAAATTGTTAAAATAACAATATATATTTTCTTATATATGCAATAATGACTAATTTTCAATTTCAAAGGTAAAAATATTAGCTATTTTATGAATTTTATACCTTCAATATCATTAAGTGATGATTAACTTTAATTAAATCCATCTTCACAATTTGAAATTTGTGTAATCAATAATTCACATATTTGAGTTGTGTAAGCAATCGCTTATGTTTGCATTAAAATAAACTGTATACCTCGCATCGGCTACCCGTTAGGGTGCGATCCTTCTCTAAATCTTACGTGAGCATGAAATACTTTATACATCGAACTGTCCTTTTAATAAGTTTACACGATTATAACAATCATGGCCCTCAAAGTAATAAAAAGTACAAATATGGTACCTTACACACACTAAGCATTAGGGATGTACAAAATCGAACCAAAAATCGAACCAAATCGTAAATCGTGTGAAACAAAAAAAAAACGACTAGTGGTTTGGTTTGACTTGGTTTGGTGTTGGGAAAAAAAAAACCGACTATATTTGGATTGGTTTAGTTTCAACTTAAAAAAACCAACCCGAGACCAAAACCAACCCGACATTATATATATAATTTTAAAATTTTATTTTATACGCAAAAATACTTACTTTGATATAATTTTAAATATCTCTTATATTTTTTCATAACTTTTATTTTTTAATATATTTATTTCATGTTTGGAAGTTAGAATTCTCAATGATCTAATAAATATTATAGTCGATAGTGTTGGTAATTATAATAAAGTTTAAATAAAAATCCAATTAATACTAATGCAAAAAAGAAAATCAATTCAACACTAAGAATTACAATAATATTAAATATTTGTTTTTTAGTTTACATAGATTTAGACAATTAAAATACATGATCTAATTTTTACTTTCTTTTAATATTTAGTCATGTAACTAATACTTACTAAACTTATTTTAGCATGATTTAGTACTTTAAATTATGATCAATTTCATTATGACTAATTAATTTGCAATATTTGTTTTACGCGATTTTATTATTATTTTTTTGTTGGATATTTTAGTGTCATTAATCATATCATATTTTTTTGTTATTTTCTTGAGAAATAACTTAGATAGTTGCATTTTGGTAAGACTAAAGAAATATTTGAAGTACAAGAAAATTATATGTTTGTATGAATACTTTATCGAAAAAATCCGAAAATCCGAATAAACCCAAAAAAATCCGAAGTTGAAAAACCCGAGTTTTATGTGTTTGGTTTGATTTATAAATTTAAAAAATCGACACAAATAATTTGATTTAATATTTAAAAAATCCAAACCAACCCGATTATTCAGACCTTTATTAAGCATAAGTAAGAAAATGATAGGCTTTGTCAAGTCCATATATATATTTGGGCCCAAAACTTACCTTATTCATCAAAGTGTACACTTTTGATTTGTGTGAGTTAAAGTTTTAAAAAGTAGTCCTTTTCAAGAATGATGGTCTCTTCATATACCAACACTAGCAACAATAATATACTATTCACTATTTTTGGTTATGGATTTCATTTTCAAAATGGTCATTTTCACAATTTGTGTGGTTACACGTTGCTATATCATCTTTATCACTAGTAAGCATACACTAAATGCAACATCCCATTCAATGTTTTAAAAAACGTTTTTTGGGGGAGTAGTGGGGCGGGGCGTATCAAAAACGCTATGGAGCGTAAATTAAAAATGTAATTCATAAAGCGTAAGTCCTAAAATTTGAGGAGTAAATCCTGAACATAAAAACGTAAGTTCTAGGCGTAAAACGTGCGGTCGGGCGTTTTTTTTTTTTTTTTTTTGCTTTTATTCATATTTTTATTATTGGTTTAATGATATTTCTCAAATAATAATTATAATACTTTTTTCTTCATTATTGATTATTAATACTTATCTCAAAAAAAAAATTACAAATCATTGAAAGATTTACTTTTGCTTATTTTATTAGTAATACAACTATAAATTTGAATATACATGAGACTACGTCTCGTAGATCCATGGGACTTACGCCCCGTCTCTCGAGGCTTACGCCCCGTCCCGCACTATATAAAACGCCTCGTCTCGCCCCCCTCCCTTTTAAAATACTGATCCCATCTCACCGTGCATAATTGCATGCATTATTCTAAAGTCTACTTTAATTTGAATAGAAAAAAGCGAATTCATAACGTAAAATTAGTCAATCAAAATAATTATGGTGTATATATTATAATTGTTTCATATGAAATAATAGATTTACGTGAATTTCATAGTTCGCTTTGCATTGAGTTCGTTTAAACAAATATTGTAAAGAAGTGAGAGTTATGCTACAACATATCTAGGTTGTTTATCACAATTTCTTAGTCTTCATATTCAAAGGGTTTATGGTCGAGCTTGAAAATAAAAAAACTCTAAAGAAAAAACGTTTTATCAGTAAATTTTTTAAATGATTATATTTTTAGTTCTTGTAATTAAAAAATAGTCATATCTTTGAAATTTTAGAGTTTATGAGGATGGAGGAAGTAAGATATCTCTCAAGACATTTGCACAAAGTTTTGAGCTTTGACTTTCTTATGACAAAGCACTCCCTCAATTTTATTTTAACCTTCATTTTATAAATTTACGATTAAAATTGATTATTTTCAAGTACATTCTTAATATTAGAGCGACAGTTCTCTTTAATATTGCTCAATTCTAAAAGGGTAACTAATGAATGGGAATAACTTAGTAACTACACCTTGTATTTATTGTTTTTCTTAATAAACATGAAAAAAAGAAGCTAAAACGACAGTTAAAATAGGACGAACAAAATATATAGAAAAATAGAAAAAATAAACTCACTCAAGAAATTTTATTTTAACTATATAATATATAGATTTCTCTTCAACAATCACAAATAAAGAAACAACTACACACTTTGATCAAAGAAAAATTACAATTAAAAGGCAATTATTGAGAAATTAGGCCAAGATATATCAACTTCTATAATTCTTCAATATTCTTGACTCTTTTTTTCCCATGAAACTTAAATTTAATTTAATACATTTATATAAATTTCAAGAAGAAAAAACACACACCTTGGACGCTTCAACAACTTTTTGCAACAATTAATGGCAAATGGGACCATCTCAAGGCTACTTTTCTTTTTTTTTTTCCTTATATTCACACGATAACTTTGATGCAATTTAATTTCTTTTTTTATTTTACTATCGTTCACTAACACTCAGGTGTGTGAGTATGGTCCCTCCTAGGGTCCCTACAATAATCGTACACCTTATAGTTCCTGTGCACCCACAACATAGCCTCTATTTGTTGTCGACTCAACCCTCCACCCCCTGAAGGAGAGCTAGAAGGCGCTCGACGACAAGAGGGACTCTCATAGGCCACGCAACCTTCAATCTTAAAATTGTTACCATATTTTCCAACGAATGGTTGGTATCGATAATCGGCTTTAATTCGTCCTTCCTCCGTTGCCCAAGATGATGCATCCCAAATTGAACCATATACATACATAGGTCTTTGTGGAAATGTTGCATCATTTTTTTTAGGGTATCTTCTAATAGGGACATCATCGACAAAAAATCTACAAAGTCATATTCAAATAAATAAATAAAAATAATAGCAAAGACACATAAGAGAAAAAAACAAAAATAAAAGTAGTAGTAGTTGTTATTGTTGTTTTTGGACATGGGGTCATATTGGTTATATTAATGAAAAATAATGCTTTTTGATGAAAATAACATAATTATATTATGACCCCATGGTTGTGACATTTTTTAAATTTATATTTATAATTTAATATACAAATTTTTACACCGTCAAATCACTTATGAATTAATCACAAATTTCTATATTGGTATAATATATAATATAGAAAAGTGATTGATCTTCTATAGTACTAAAATAGCTTTTACACTCAATTTAGACATGTTCTTTTCACATTTCTACTCAAATAATAAACACAAATTCAAATCTTATTGAAAAAATAATTAATTGTTAGAATTTAAAATCTAAAACATTGTTATGTAGTTTTTTTCTTTCTTTTTTTTCAAATTTGAATTTCGTATAACACTGTCATGAATTTTAATAATCATTAAAATATTTTAAATTGTTTTACTGTTTAAGTTTGAAATTCGTGACATTATCAGTACATTTCTAAATCGAAAGATTTCTACTTTTGAACATATTTTTTAACACTAAACTATTTATGAAAAAGACTAAAAAAATAGACCATCACCAAAAAAAAATAAAAAAATAAATATATACTAACATGATCTCATTGGGGTCCCAAAGAATTGCATAATTGTGATAATCTTTTGTTGGATCAAACCAAAGATGAAATTTCATTTCTCTTCCAATAATATTTCCATCTCCACTTCCTCTTATATATACATTTGTTTGCAAAGTATATGGCTTATTTGGTGTTGTTCCAAGAAATTCAATATCAATTTCATCATGGTTCCCTGGATAATCTTGATTATTTGAAAGCTACAAAATAAAATAAAAAATATATCAATAAAACTAAAATTGTTTTTTTTCCCAATAATAAATTAAATTAAATTAAATTAAATTAAATACTCACATAAAAAGAAGTAATAATTCCAGCAGTAAAACCAGGTTGTAGCTTAATATTAGTCCCAAAATAACCAGAACGATAATTTTTTAGAGATTTAAAACCACTTCCTCCTGCATTCAAATACATAGAATAAATTTAAGAAAACAAAAAACAAATGTGTAATAAAGAAAAGTGAAAAAAATGTAATCAATGTGATACAAACATCACAATTACATCAATAAAAAAAAAGTATCTATAATAGCATTAATTGATAACAATATAACATCAATGTTATTATCACATGTTAAACTATACTGATACAATATAACATCAATGTATAGTAGTGCCTTAGAACTATCGACTTGAGGGACGTTAAACATACTTAAAAAAAAAAAAAAAGAAGAAGAAGAAAGACAAGAAGTGAAACCTGAATTTTTATCAAGCCATATAGTTAAGGTACTTTGGTCCAATGATTGATGTTGAGGACCCCAAAGGTTTCTAAAACCTTGGTTAAATCCTAAAGATTGTACCCTAGAACTAGGATAATAGCCAGGTGAAGGGGGACCTTGAGCATTGATTAATATTGAATTAAACAAGAAAATTAAAACTAAATAAAGAAGAAATTCCATAATAATTGTTTGGATAAAATCCAAAAGTTGTTAATACTCTTTTGTTTTAGAATTGAAGGGAGAAGAACATATAGAGAGGGGTATATAAGGAGATTATAAGAGGGTCCTACTAATAAAAGAAATTGAATTGATAAGAATGGTTGATGGGAGTTATACAAAATGACAAATATATATATAAAAAAATAATATAAATATAATATGTATTAAATCAAGTTGTCAGAGTAATAATATACTTAATGTAACTTCAAAAAGATTAGGCTCTGAACAGTATAAATCGTACGCAAGTCGTACTATTATTTTGAATTAAATCAAATCATATATATATATATATATATATTTATCAATAAAATACTAAAGCTTATAACATCTAGTAATTTAGTGAAGATTTAATTTCTTATAAAATAAGTGGGAGTATAATTTTCACTATATATTTCTTCTTTTTGATTAGTAACTATTGTTTTTAACTTATAAGTGATTACTTATTTGTGTTGTGAAATTGATTATGAATAATTGCGTCAAAACAAATGTTTATATTACGCATTTTGGGATATCAATATAGTTTTTCTCCAAAATCCAGGAGCGGCTCAAGCATATTAGTGTCCTAAAGCAAAAATTAAACGAGATCTTAAATTTAATTGTTAATATCTTTTATATAAATTATTTATTTTAGTTTTCATCTGATAATATAACTATTCTTATTTTAAATTATCTTTTATTAGATATAATACTCTAAATATGTCAAATTTCTTCTAATAATCCCTTCATTTTTCATGAAATCTTTACTTTTTCTACAAATAGTATTCAATATTTATCAAAAATAATAACTTATAACCTATTATTATAAAAAATGAGGCCTCTTAAATTTGGAGGCCTAAAATACATGTCTTATTTTTAACACTGTCGAACCACCCGTGCCAAAATCCTAAAGTAACAATGAAGTTATAGTAACTTATAGGTTGTAACTTTTGAGCTATAGAATCAACTACAATAATGTGTGTTTTGTGCTATATCGCACATTTAAAAATGTAATCTTTTCTCAAATAATATATAAAAGTCTAAATATTTTATGTACATGATGACTATGCACACCTCTATATGTATTCTCTTTTCCCCCTAGTATAATATAATATAAAAATATTTCTAAAAGGTGATTTATTAATAATTTTTTTTTTCTTCCCTTATAAAAAAAATTTAGTTGGTTAGGATTTCTACTAGTTATGGGAAGCTAACAAAACAAGAAGATGAAGGAAAATGCCATAATGTGGCATTCTTTTTTTTTTTTTTTTTAATTTCTTCTTTCCTTTACATGCACTTATTATTATTATTAGTGTAACGTTGTGTTTGATATGGAGGAAAATATTTTTAATTTATATATGATTGTTTTAGAATAATACATATTTCTTACATACTAAATATTAAAAAATAAATTCAAAAAATATTTACTTTTGAAAAAAATTGTGAAATATACTCATGTTTGCTCCTAATACATCCTATATACAATAACAACATACACAATGTAATTTTGTAACTGAGATTTGAAATATTAAAATGTATGTAGACCTAATTCTTAGCTCGTAAAGATAGAGAGGTTGTTTTCAAAAGACTTTTCGTTCAAATGCAGCTAACCAAATTAATGAGAAAATCAGTATAAATATTCAATTCAGAGAAAAAATATAGTAACAAATAATATGATAATCGAAAAGAAAATACATGTATAAGACAAAATATTACGACATATATGGTGCTCCCAAGATCCTACCAAACCCAGACCCGCCAAAAAACGAATCAAAGCACAATTACCTACTAACTTTCTACCCTAATTTTCGACCTCCATATCTATCTAAGGTCATATTCTCTATAAGCTGAAGTTGTGTCAAGTCTTGTCTAATCCCTATCTTCCAATATTATTCGGCCTACTTCTACATCTTCTGATCCACAAATCCAACCACTCACACCTTCTAACTGAGGTATTTACGCAACTCTTCTTCATACATTCAGACTATCTTAACACTACTTTTTTTTATTTTATCCACCATAAAGTTCACTCCCACCGAACTTATCTTTTGTTTTTCTTCCGTTTTGTTTACTTAAAACCGCCATTGTTTACTACTACAAACTTTAACATTAATTAAAAATTAGAGAGAATTTCATATAAACTTTGCTTATTTCTAAATTGATTAAACATCAAACTCAATAATAATATTCAATTATTATAAATTGGAATATGACATTACTTTGTACATATCCATTTGGTGTATCATCATATCCTTTTTTTCCCTTCAAGCTGATATGATATATATTTTTGGGTGTATCTTCTATCATTATTTTATTTATCATAATTGATTGAATGATTGGTTATTAATAAAGTTGTATACTGCTACTTACAATTCCCTACTCATGATGAATATTGACATTATATTTATATTCTTTTAGGAGAGATTTGGTTAAATTATTTTAGAACATTTAATTTCGCAATAAGCAATATTTAAATGTTTATTCTAATTATTATTATTATTATTATTATTATGTTGGCACCAAGAAGGCAAAATATAATTAAAATAAGAAATTAGAGATATGTTTCTCATTCGATGTCTAGTATTTGTATTGAAATTTGATTAATTCAGATTTTTGTTGCGTAGGATTTCATTTGGGAGAAGACTCTTCCTACCAAAAAAAAAATTCATACTTAGACTCAAATCTAAGAATTCTGATAAAAATAGAAACAGTTCATCCGCTGCACCACATCTTTTTTCACATATTTTCTTTGTGCATTTACCATTCAATCCCAAATGTATGTAGATCATTCATTTAGGTCTATTATATATGCATTCATTTTGAAATGGAGAACAATTGCCTCTTTAGTATTTAATTTGTTACAATGTTCAAAGCGTTATAGCTCAAAATTTAAAGTTTATAAGTTTTGAATTCGTACTTCAAATACCAAATTTAAACCTTTGCTATAAAGTCTACTCATATCCATTTTTTTTATATAGTCTACTCATAAGTTTTTCCCCTTTAAGCTATATGGAGTAACAATTATCTAAATTTATCTACTCATGAATGTGTGTGGTGTCAGATTTCAGTGTATTTATAAGTAAATGGCAAGTCAGACCTTCCCATATCAATTTATTTTATCATCATTTCTAGCAAGGGGATGTAAAAAAAAATAAAAACAAAATTGTATCGAGTTTGATTTTGACAAATCTAACTTCATATATCTTATTATATGATAAAGTTTGTAACATCTTAACTTACAAAAAGAAGGTTAAATATGAGTGGTCCTAATATTGCCTATATGTGCACTTCTATCGCTATACAACAATAATAATAAAAAAGAATATTCAGTGTAATTCTCTAAATGTAATCTGGATATATACGTAGGTATTCTTGTAAGGTAAAGTAATATTATTTTCGATAAATCCTCGACTATTGATGCGGCTATAAGAAACATGTTACATGTACCTTGAATTCAGGTAAATTTTGAAACTAAATGAGACTTTAGAGATTTCGTGTATGTGTTGAGTTAAACTTAATTAGATTTTTGTCAATAATGAAAAGCCAAATTGATGGACGTTAAAAAATTATAACACATCAATCACATTTAATTAACCTAGCTAATAATAGCTTATATTAAAGTGATAATGCACAAGTACCTCCTCAACCTATGCCCGAAATCTTAGAGACACACTTATACTATACTAAGGTCCTATTACCCCCGTGAACTTATTTTATTAATAATTTTCTACCCTTTTTCAGCCTACGTGGCACTATCTTGTGGACCCAACGCTGTTTGACTTTTTTTCAAGCTAGTGCCACGTAGGCCGAAAAGGGGTAGAAAATTACTTATAAAATAAGTCAGGGGTAATAGGAATTAGTATAGTATTAGTGTGTCTTTGGGATTTCGAACATAGATTGAGAGGGTACTTGTACATTTTTCCTATATTAAAATTAATTTCTAGCTCAACTGATGTTACATATCTTGGTTCCCCCTCCATCTTTTTTTCATGAAGTATATTCAAATTAATGTTGAAAATCAATTTTGTATAACATGTCAAAGAATTTTAGAATCCTATGTTATAATATTAATAATGCAATGGGTGCAATTTTTAAATGAAGAGATTTAACATTGAGTTGGTAAGAAACTAAGAAAGAATGAAAAAAAATACTAACTCGATGTATTAAGCTTTAGCTATTGATCATTAGACATAATTTTAAAAAGAATTACGTGTTTAATTAACTTATTAGGTAAAATTAAATCTACATATCAAAAGAATGTGAATAATAATACACAATGTTTTTATGAGATGTTACATACTTGAGGGCTGAGGCTAACAATTGATATAAAATAAAATAAATCGAAATATTTTTTGATTATACGTTTGAACTGATTTTTGATTATTAAACCTCTAACATATGCATATTCAAACACTAACTTTGATTTTCAAATATGTTTAATCAATTTATCTTATTATTATTATAAATATCACATTTTTATGTTCAAACGTCGGTATATTATCACTAGGGTCCATAACTTTAATTTGTATGTCCATGGTCAAATATAAAGATGCCCTAATAATTGTTTTTATGTAAGAAAAAAGTATATTAGACTGATTAAAAAAATGATATAATTAGGTAGGCTATAATTTTCAAAAAACACTGTAAAATATGTATGAAAATTGAGACAAAAGGAACTAGATACTTCTTTGCCGACACTTTTAGGTCCCTCTTGGCCATGCTTTATATAACGGTGATATTCAGATTGAAAAATCTTAGTAATTAAATGGATTAATTGACTATTTGAAGTTTTTATTTTATTGATAATGATTCGATTTTTTATATAAAAATTTCTCATGATAACTTCAAATAAAGTGGAATGTAACTATTCAACGCGATTTCAATTTAAATGGATGGATATATACCTTGCTATTAATGTCGGAGGCAAAACCTATACTAATTAAAGAAATTCAAAATATAAAAAATATAAATACACAATTTTTTAATGTGATTTAAGGTTTACTATTATATAGAAAGAAATCATTTGAGTTTTTTTTTTTTTGGTGTATGTGCTAAAGTTTTTGTTTTTTTTTGCCCATGTTTAATTACTTGCACAAGTTTTATCAAACCTTATTATAAAACTTGAAATATCAACTGAATATTGAAACCCCACAAATCTTGTTTCTTGTAAACTTTTAGTTTTGCCCTTCTTGAAAACTTGTCATTTTCTCAAAATAATTTATAAGAGAATTGAGAAGCTTTAATTTGATATTTGATTTGATTGTAGGTATATTACAAAAATGTGTACACTCAGAAGAAGATTATTATTCAGAAGAGTTGTAAACTAGTTATATGATATTTCGATTTTGAGTTCATATAAAATATTTATAGTACAATACAATATCAAATGATATATTATGCAACGATCCTTAATATTTATTCAAGAAATTTTGTAAGTGAAAATTAGTTAGATTTATAATATTTGGAAATAGCACTAGTAAAATGTCGATTGAGGTAAGTCGAACAAAAGTTTTAAGGAATTAAGAAATAAAATAAATAAAAGTGAGAGAGATTTTGAGAACTCATTGATTGTGATATTATTTTTTTGTGGTTTTAAAGAGAAAAATAATTATTATATCATAGTGGGGCTTAAGAAAAGATTTGATTTAGAGCAGACAAGATTTGCATATAATCAGCAAGAATTAAGTGGTTAATATTTCTCTATTTTGTATTAAGGAGAAATTTATGGAGTGTAATGAAATGAGAACAAATATATATAGATAATTATTACTTATAATTTAAGAAACATTAGTTAAATTCAAAAAAATTGTAATTAGTTAATAACCTAAAAATAGAGAAGTTATTGGAATTATTAACACATAAAAATTTGTTGCCAAACTATAAATGGAATTTGGTTAGCAAAATACATGGCTTAATTAAGATAAAAGTATTTAGTTATAGTTTAATAATGCTTAGCCAATATTGCAAAGTCCTATATTATTAGTATATCAATTATGATTTTTAAGTATTACTACTTAATTATTGGTAGTTGAGGAATTGAATCTTAATCATTTCTCTTTTAAGGATAAGCTATATTAGTTTAAAATTGTGAGATACAAACTTTTAAACTCACCTCATCAAGCAAATTAGAAAACAAACTAAAGATTTTAAAATCGTTGTTCATGAGATACACAGTTTAAGTCTGTTTAAAGAAGAAATTCTATGTCCTTAAATATATGGCTCTAGATCAAAGTCTCTTCGTAGTTTATAAGCCGTCTAGTTTATATTCATTAAAAAAACATTTTTTTTCTCTTTTCTTTGTGAATATAATAATATCGAGGTACGAATGTATAACATTGAAAGTAGTCAAAGTACAAACTCAATAAATTTAGTTTTAATAAAATTCATTTTTTTTTCTTTAGATAATATCATTCCCTTCTCTTTTTTCTTTAGAAAGGTGTGATTCAGACGAGTTAATATTAAACAATGAAAAAGAATTTTAAAAATTTGTTAACATTTTTTAACAAATTAAAGTACTCACATGTACTCAAACCATTGAAAAAAACTTTGATAATTCAATAGTAGAAATAAAAATGATTATATTGATATATTTGAGTGATTAAACGTTTCATAATCAATAACTTTGATAATGTACTCGTACGTTTTAGCAGCTCAATTATTTTTAAGTTTTAATCCCTAATAAAAAGCTTATTAATTACATTTGTTCCTATTAGCAAAAAATGACAAAATTATAGATGACATATGTGGGCCTTCCCAACATTTTTATAAATTGTGATGAGACATAATATATTATTAATTTAATTAAATATAAACGACAAATTTGCATATTCTAATCAAACAATTACAAATAATTATGATATCTTAATTGCTTAAGCATTGTATTAAGGCATTAATTGCACCCATAGCCAATTTTACCTTGTCATTTAAGCTATATAAACAAAGGAAAAAATATCAAAAGTTTATTATTGGCCAATGAATATGTTTAACTTTATTTTCAAATATTTTTATATATCATGAGAAGTTTTCTTGTACAAATAACTCTTAAAATCAGCTATATGTGCACTTGCCCATAATAATTATTATTTTCCAATTTGCATTTTTGAATAAGATGTTAAACGTTACGTTATAAATAGCAAGGCCCCATGCATAGAAAAATATGTAGTACTAATAATTCAATAACTTGGAAAAACATCATTTGACCTTTTTTTTTCCAAATATATAATAATTAATAAATAGATGAAATTAATTGGAAGTTGAATAAAGTTGCTGAGGGGAAAATTCTTCCTTCTTTCATTTTTTTTGGCTGAAAAAAAGGATAAGATAAAATATATAATAAATAATTGTTTTAAAATTTTCAGTTGAGATTTTTTATAAACAAATTGCAATTGTTTTTTTTATAATATAAAGAAATTCCAAATGGGAGGTCAAGAAAGAACAAAACAAAAAAGGCAAAATGAGTGATGGTCTAAGTTCTAACCAACTAAAATTTAATAATTGGATAAGTTATCTTAGTTTTCATTTATTTTTTCTCTTAGATTTCTATATTTAAAAAATTGTTGGAAGAAGGTAGAAGGGATATGATTGGAGGGGGTGGGATATATGTTGAAATGGTCCTAGAAATTTTAGTGCTTAGAGTAGTAGATATAGTTACGGGGTGGAGTGTGGTAAGTCAAGAAGTAATCTCACATTCATGATAATATAAGACAACAGTAACGTTAATGAGAATGTTTAGATGAATGCATGAATATACCATAACTAGGAGAATTAAATGTTGGGAAAGACAAGGCACTAACAAAGAATACCTGACAGGATAACAGCGGAAGAATACCCAAGTCTATACTTTCCCTTTTCGATTTGAACCAAGAGAAGACAAACAACCACAAGTAATATGATAGTAAGGCAGCAAGTAATTCAACCAAACAAATATAACAAGGCAATAATAAACCAATCACACAAGACACCAAGATTTACGTGGAAAACCCTTCGATGTGAAGAGTAAAAAACCACCTGACCAAAAGCTCCACTATAATCACCAAGAGTTACAATATTGTTCTCCAAAATTGGCCACAAAACAAATGCCAAACAACGAGCAACAACAAAATAAGATTGCACCAAATCTAGAGAATTAAAGGAGCAAAATCACCAATTTCGCAGCTACTGTTCACGACAGCAAAACTGAAGCTGCAGGCCACCAAATCCAACTCTGTCAGTTCCTAATCAAAGATTGAGATGAAGATAATATGCTGTCCAAAAATCAGCTCAATCGGACAAGAAACGAAGCGGGAATCGCAATTTGAAGTTGGCTGTTAGGGCTGACTTTTGACTGCGAAAACTGCTCTCTTTCTCTCTTTTTGGCTGCTAAAAAAAACTCTCTCTGTATGTGAATATAAGACCTGAATAGGCTTATATTTGCCTCATAAGAATGGGCCTATGGGCAAAAATGGGTTGGTCCAAATTGGGTTTTTATTTATCCACATAGGAAGAGAAAAAGGCCCATAACCCAACAATTCTCCCCCTCACGACTATGTGGAGGAGACCGCCATCCCGGCGACCATGCAACAATCTTCAAACTTCCCTCTTGGCAAAGCTTTAGTCATCATATCGGAACCATTGTCATTTGTATCAATCTTTTCAAGCTCAAGCAACTTAGAATCCAACACATCTCGAATCCAATGGTATCTCACATCAATGTGTTTAGACCGACCATGGAACGTAGAATTCTTGCCAAGATGTATAGCACTTTGACTGTCACAATAAAGCACATACCTCTCTTGAGCACAACCAAGTTCCCCCAAGAATCTCTTCATCCAAAGCAATTCTTTACAAGCTTCAACGACAGCAATAAGCTCAGCTTCTGTAGTAGATAGAGCAACACATTTTTGCAACCTAGATTGCCAAGACACAGCTCCCCCTGCAAAAGTAACCAAGTACCCTGAAGTAGACTTGCGAGTATCAACATCACCAGCCATGTCTGAATCAGTATAACCACAAAGAATAGGCTTCCCTGTACCAAAACACAAACTCAGACTAGAAGTGCCACAGAGATATCTCATAACCCACTTCACAGCATTCCAATGTTCTCTTCCCGGATTAGAAAGAAAACGGCTAACAACTCCAACAGCGTGAGCAATATCCGGTCTTGTACAAACCATCGCATACATCAAACTACCAACAGCTGAAGCATAAGGAACTTTCTTCATATCTTCCTTCTCATCATCACTAGAAGGACACTGTTTCGTGCTCAATTTGAAGTGCATAGCTAAAGGTGTACTGACAACCTTAGCTTTGTCCATGCTGAATCTGCGAAGTACTTTCTGAATGTACTTCTCTTGTGATAATACCAATTTCTTGGCCTTTCTATCACGGACAATCTGCATGCCAAGAATCTGCCTTGCTGGTCCTAAGTCTTTCATAGCAAAAGACTTACTCAACTCTTGCTTCAACTTCTGAATCCTGCAAGTATTATGACCAACAACAAGCATGTCATCAACATAAAGCAACACAATAATAAAGTCACCATCAGAGAACTTTTGCACAAAAACACAATGGTCAGAAGAAGTCTTCTTGAAACCCTGCTGACTCATAAAAGAACCAAACTTCATGTACCACTGCCTGGGAGCTTGTTTCAAACCATACAAGCTCTTCTTCAATTTGCAAACATAATTCTCTTTACCCTTGACTTCAAAACCTTCCGGTTGCTCCATATAAATTTCTTCATCTAAGTCACCATGGAGGAAAGCAGTTTTAACATCCATTTGCTCAACCTCTAAATCTAGACTTGCAGCCAAGCCTAGAACCACACGAATGGATGACATCTTCACAACTGGAGAGAATATCTCATCAAAATCAACTCCCCTTTTCTGATTAAATCCCTTGACAACTAATCTAGCTTTGTACCGTGGAACTGGATTACCATCTTCATGTTTCACCCAAAAAACCCACCTGTTTTTCAAAGCTTTTCTGTAGGTAACTTAACCAAATCAAATGTATGATTATCATGCAAGGATTTAATCTCATCTTCCATAGCATCAAACCACCTTTCTTTTTCTTCACTTTCCATGGCCTCATCAAGACTCTCAGGTTCTCCCCCGTCAGTCAAGAGTACATACTCATTGGGAGAATAACGAGATGAAGGAATTCTCTCTCTACTAGATCGTCTGAGAGAACTCTCTGGAGCATCTATAATTGGTTGTTGGACAACCACATCATCTTGCACTGGAGCATCAACAACATCATGCCGGTCATTCTGAACATGATCATCATCTTCATTATCAACTTGATTTTCATCATTATGAAGATTTTCTTCCGGTGCAATAGTCAAAGGAACTGGATCAACATCAACTAAGCTCTCACTACTCTGAAAATCAGCCTTGTCAGCTTTGTCAAAATCTTCAATTGTTTGGTCTTCAAAGAACACAACATCACGGCTTCTAACAAGTTTCTTCTCAACAGGATCATAGAAACGATAGCCAAATTCATCTTGACCATAACCAATGAAGATACACTGCCTAGTTTTAACATCCAACTTTGACCTTTCATCCTTAGGAACATGTACAAAGGCTTTACACCCAAAGACTCTAAGATGATCATAAGAAACATTCTTACCAGTCCAAACTCTGTCAGGGACATCACCATCTAAAGCAACAGCAGGAGATAAATTGATAACATAAGCAGCAGTATTAAGTGCTTCTGCCCAAAAGGAATCTGACAGCTTAGCATCTGAAAGCATACATCTAACCCTCTCAACTAGAGTTCTGTTCATCCTCTCTGCTAAACCATTTAACTGAGGAGTCTTTGGAGGAGTTTTCTGATGCCTAATACCCTGCTCTCTGCAATATCTATCAAAAGGACCAATATACTCACCACCATTATCTGAGCGGATGCATTTCAATGTCTTCCCTGTTTGTCTTTCAACCAAGGCCTGAAAACTCTTGAACACATCAAGTACTTGATCCTTGGACTTCAAAGGAAATACCCAGAGTTTGCGAGAATGATCATCAATAAAAGTCACAAAGTAAAGTGCACCACCATGAGATCTTACCTTAAAAGGACCACACAAATCAGAATGTACCAACTCCAGCAAATCAAGCTTTCTTGAAGGCGGATGACTCTGAAAAGAAACTCTTTTCTGTTTACCGGCTAAGCAATGAACACATTTCTTCAACTTTGCTTGTTTCACTCCAGAAAGCAATTTTTCTTAGCCAAACTATCAATCCCCTTCTCGCTCATATGACTCAGCCTTTTATGCCATAACTCTGATGAAGTATCATTCTCCACCAAATTTACTGAGTCTCTGGACATGGAGCCCTGAAATACATACAAGTTAGACAACTTGTCACCACGGGCCACAACCATCAAACCTCTAGTAAGCTTCCACTGGCCAACACCAAGTGTATTAACATAACCCTCATCATCAAGATATCCCACAGAAATCAAATTCAAGCGAACATCTGGAGCATGCTTGACATTATTGAGAACTAGTTTGGAACCATTGTTACTTTCCAAACAAACTGTCCCAATGCCAATAACTTCAACTTCATGATTATTGCCCATTTTCAACGTTCCAAAATTACCTGGAGTATAAGAAGAAAATAATTCCTTCTTTGGCGTGACATGAGAAGTAGCACCAGAATCCACAAACCAGCTAGACTCATCACGAACAAGATTAATGGCATTTGCATCACAAGAAACAAGAAGATCATCATTAGCAACAACAGCAACACGATTTTCATTATCGCCTTCTCTCTTTTGTTGTCTCATATCTCTCTTGTGCTTGTAACAATATTTCATGATATGCCCATTCTTGTGGCAATAGTCACATGTAATATTCTTGTATTTAGACTTTGACTTGCTTCTACTTTTACCTCTATCATTCTGACCTCTGGACTTGTTTCTCCCCCTATCTTCAGTAACCAAAACATCGGAGTGTGAAGCTGAAGAAGATGAGGCTTGAGATCTTCTTCTCATTTCTTCATTCAAGACACCACTCTTAGTATATTCCATGGTTACAACACCACTGGGAGCAGAATTAGTCAAAGAAACTCGAAGAGTTTCCCAAGAGTCTGGCAGAGTATTAAGAAGCCAAAGTCCCTGTATCTCATCATCAAACTTTACACCCATTCCGGACAGCTGGTCAAGAACACCCTGAAAATCATTAATATGATCAGAAATAGGAGTGCCCTCTTTATACCTGATATTCATTAATTGTTTCAATAGGAACAACTTGTTGTTGCCAGTCTTCGAAGCATAAAGTGTCTCGAGCTTGTCCCACAAACTTTTGGCATGTGTCTCATTCACAATATGATTTCTAACATTATCTTCAACCCATTGTCTAATATAGCCACAAACCTGCAGATGCTCAAATTCCCATTCTTCATCATTCAAAGACTGAGGCTTATTAGAAGCAAACACAGGTAAATGCATCTTCTTGACAAATAGAAGATCTTTCATCTTGCCTTTCCAAATATGATAGTTACTACCATTTAAACACACCATTTTGCTCATATTTGCCTCCATCATTCAAAACGACAATCAACAATAACCAATGCTCTGATACCACTTTGTTGGGAAAGACAAGGCACTAACAAAGAATGCCTGACAGGATAACAGCGGAAGAATACCCAAGTCTATACTTTCCCTTTCGATTTGAACCAAGAGAAGACAAACAACCACAAGCAATATGATAGTAAGGCAGCAAGTAATTCAACCAAACAAATATAACAAGGCAATAATAAACCAATCACACAAGACACCAAGATTTACGTGGAAAACCCTTCGATGTGAAGAGTAAAAAACCACTGACCAAAAGCTCCACTATAATCACCAAGAGTTACAATATTGTTCTCCAAAATTGGCCACAAAACAAATGCCAAACAACGAGCAACAACAAAATAAGATTGCACCAAATCTAGAGAATTAAAGGAGCAAAATCACCAATTTCGCAGCTGCTGTTCACGACAGCAAAACTGAAGCTGCAGGCCACCAAATCCAACTCTGTCAGTTCCTAATCAAATATTGAGATGAAGATAATATGCTGTCCAAATATCAGCTCAATCGGACAAGAAACGAAGCGGGAATCGCAATTTGAAGTTGGCTGTTAGGGCTGAATTTTGACTGCGAAAACTGCTCTCTTTCTCTCTTTTTGGCTGCTGAAAAAAACTCTCTCTGTATGTGAATATAAGACCTGAATAGGCTTATATTTGCCTCATAAGAATGGGCCTATGGGCAAAAATGGGTTGGTCCAAATTGGGCTTTTATTTATCCACATAGAAAGAGAAAAAGGCCCATAATCCAACATTAAATTCTTGAACAGGATAACGTATATGAGGTAGACTCTCATGTGGAGGATAACATACGAGACGCTAGATTAAGATCATTAGGGTATGTAAAAGAATAGGAGGTCAACATGTGAGAATCGAGATTGATACGGTTATGTGTATGTAAAAAAGGAGGAGCACGAATGACTTAGTAAGAAAGTGCGAGAGATTGACAATGATATAAATCTAATGTGGGACATACGTTATAAACCAAAAATAAAAAATAAAAAAAAAATGAAAAAGTATAGTCCTAGTTGAAGCAACTATTTTGCTCCCTTAATTATCACTATTATTATTAACATGCTATATACTACCATTGGTTTATTCCTCAATTTTATTGTTATATTTATTACTTTTACTTTGGTTACCAACACTATATATTTCTAGCTAGTGTTAATATTTTCCTTTCTTCAGTATTTCATCATAATTTTGTTCGTAAATTTCTTGTACATATGTTTATAAACACAATTTATCTTTAGTTAGGGATTTATCCAAAATAACTTTTTTACCTCACTACTAATATATGTATTCATGCAATATATAACTATATGTATGTATGGCTGCTAGTGTATATACGATATGTTTTCTTTCTAGGGAAACTTACATAAATATACTATAATAAAAAAATATTTACCATTTATAGCAATACTGATTTTTTTTCACTTGATCACTTTTAATTCATTTATAATACAAGTTTAATTC
Organism: Solanum lycopersicoides; assembly: GCA_022817965.1. Taxonomy (NCBI): domain Eukaryota; kingdom Viridiplantae; phylum Streptophyta; class Magnoliopsida; order Solanales; family Solanaceae; genus Solanum; species Solanum lycopersicoides. The sequence continues at coordinate 68,712,545 of CM040628.1, read as the reverse complement.
ATATTTCAATATTTTTTATTCACATATAATACAAATTTTAATGATAGATAATTCATTTATCACATATTTTAATACACTTATAATACAATGTGTCAATTTTTACCAAACAAACATAATGTATTTTAAAAAAACAATTATAATTCATATAATATATTGCATACATAATTCACTTTTAATACATATTGCAGATTTGACATAGTATTGCTATAAATGATAATAAATAAAAAATATTGCTAAAATCAGTAATTATTTATTAAAATGTATCAATTAATGTAATTTTCCCTTTTTTTTTTCCTGATTGTTTTCAAGTTACTGGGCTTTTAAAAAGAAGTTATTGGGCTTTTAGAAAAGGAGGTTACTAGGCTCTTATCTCAAGCTTTTTCATTACAATTTGGAAAAATTTCACAAATAGTCACTCAAATAATTTTAATTTAGCTCCATAACTATAGTTTGCTAATTAAGATTTGTAGTTACATGTTAGAGGGAGGATAGAGGCAAGTGAGAGAGGGTAGAGGGTGGAGAGAAGCGGGTTGTATATGTCTATCTGTCGAATTGTATATGTATATATGTCAGAGATAATTATATATATGTAATTGAGAATTTATGTACTTGTATATTTGACGAGCAAGATTGAGAGAAGAAGGAGAGATGTGAGCGAGATAGCGTAGAGAGTGGTAAAAGACGATTGCATTTGTATACCCATCATATAATTATATATTTATATGCATAATTTGTATTTGTATTAGCGACGAGAGAGACGAGAGACAGGAAGAGAGGAGAGAGGAACATGTAATTACAATCAAAATTAAGCTACGAACCGTAATTAATTCATATAGAGTTAAATTAGCAAATTAACGTGTATATATTTGCTTATCCGCGTAATCTTTTCTTACAATTTTACACTATTACTTCCAAAGAAATTTTATTCAAAGGACTAGTAGCAACTAGCAACATATGAGGAAGTTAGAACAAAGGGGTCGTTGGCACGAAGTAGTAAAATAAAATGCGATGAGATAAATTTTTTTGTATCTTGTTTGGTTTCTATGTTTGGGACAACTTATTCCAATATTTATATCATAGTGATGTGATAAGTTATCTCATATATCTGTTGGGATAAGTTATACCAGGATAGCTAACCCCAAGATAACTAATCCTGGGATAACTTGTTTTCAACCAAACGACCCCTATTAATAGAAATACCATTATAATGTGTGTGTGATAACAACAATAATAATTAATCTCATGTATTCTCATAAATACGATCAAAATAGGATAATGTATATATAGATCTTACCTTTATTTTAAAAGATAAATATCATTTTCAATAAATTTCGATTCGAAGAAAAAAATTTGAGGGAGAGTATTACTACTAATACGAACCATCCCTCATCACAACATGTTAAGAATATTTCATTTGGGACTTAAATCATATTGATAATTTCTCCATCAACTTAAATAAAAAATGCATATTTCACTTAAATAAAAAATAAACATATCTAATCAAATATCACATAGATTAAAATCAAAATCTACATAATCAAAGGACTAAAAGTGCTAATATCCCTTATAATTACCACAAAGTGAATCATATAATAGAAGTTTAAGTACCAAATAGTACAAAAGTAAAAAGTTAGAATCCTCCAACTATAAAAAACCAGAAATCAGCCACCGGACGGCGGCGATTTCGACTTTTTCCGTCCACCGGCTGAAGAGAAAAAGTTTTCACCTATTTTAAAAAATATTTATTTCCCACTTTTATTCTTCGAATATACGGTAGAATTAATTGAAAAAAAAATAATATTCTTTTTGGATCAGAAAATAATTGAAATTCGCGATAAGGAAAAATTCTTGTTTTGATCTTCCATTGAAGGGTTCATTGATTTCTGTGCTTTTTGATTCAAACGGTTTTTTCAGAAAATGGAGAAAGTAATGAATATATTGAAGCCGAAACCGAATCCTCAACAGATTTTGAGGGATTGGCAACGTCGGCTCCGGCAAGAGTGTCGGAATATTGAACGTCAAATCCGAGGTGAATTGTGCTTCTGTTTAATTGTTTGTGGTCAGGAAGGAAATGGGGTTTTTGTGTTATTGCAAAAAATTGATTTTTTATGTTGGGATTTTTGAATTTTTTCTGTTTTGGGGTTTATGGATTTTTCTTTGAGCTGAGGGTGTATCGGAAATAGAAGGGGTGAGATTTGCGTACACTTTATCTGTTATGATCTCCCTAAGATCACAAGCTCAATCCACCAACAAAATCAAAAATGCAGAAGAAAACCAACTGTAGAATTTATTGATATCGAAGTTCTTTATTACAACTACTGATACTACAACTATGGAATCTACTGCTACGCCATTGATGATGTGCAAGGAAAGAAGAAGAAGAAGAAGAAGAAGAAGAAGAAGAAGATTCTAGATCGAAGAAGAAAGAAGGAAACAGAGAAGAGAATTGGTGTGACTTAATTTTCAGTTATTCCCTCTCTCTTCCAGCATGACTATTTATAACAACCTCCACCAACAACCTGTACCCACGTGTCATAATCCTCACCCTCAACTCTCCTTAATCAACTTCCAATCTCATCCGTTCATTTTATATTTCTGTTAACCTTCCCATTTCTGTTATTGCCAGATTCAAGGATCGAATCCCTGCAACCCATATTTGTTATACCTTTAACTGTTTAACTGCAGTTCATAACAGTCCCTTCCCCATCAAAGCATCCTTGACCTCAAGGATTAGAATCAAAACCAGGAAACTTAGCCTTCAAAAAATCATAATCCTCCCAAGTGGCATCCTCCGGTGGAAGATTAGACCATTTAACCAAAACCCGAACAGCAGCCACATTGTTTCGTTTGACCATCTGCCGCTGCAGAATTGCCACTGGCTTAACCAAAAACTGTCCGTCGTCATTTGTATAAGGCAATTCTGACTGTATAACCACTCGATCTCCGACCTTCTTCTTTAACAATGAAACATGAAAAACTGGATGAATCTTAGAATGCGAAGGTAAAGCTAATTTATAAGCCAACAACCCAATTCTTTCGACTATCAAATAAGGACCGTAATATTTAGAACTGAGCTTCAAATTTCGTCTCAAAGCAATAGAAGTCTGCCGATATGGTTGAAGCTTTAAGTAAACCCAATCTCCCACTAGAAACTCACGCTCGGTCCTTTTCTTATCCGCGAAAAACTTCATTCTAGCTTGGGCAGTAGCTAGATTGTCTTTCAACAATTGAAGAAATTGTTGTCGATGCATCACCGCGTCTTCTGCTGCCTGTACTACTGTCTCCAAAAGAGGGCCAATTGAAAGTTGAGGCGGAGTATAACCATACAACGCTTCGAACGGAGTACATCGCAGACCCGTGTGGAAGTTGGTGTTATACCACCACTCTGCAGCAGGTAGCCATTGTTTCCACTGCGTAGGCCTGCTTGTAGTCATACATCGAAGGTAATTTTCCAGACACCTATTGACTCTCTCAGTTTGGCCATCACTCTGAGGATGATAGGCTGAACTATAGTGCAATTGTGTACCCATTAGTTTGAACATTTCCTGCCAGAACTTGCTCAAAAATACCTTGTCTCTGTCAGACACAATACTGTCGGGAGTACCATGTAACCTATGAATATGTTTCCAATACAACTCAGCTACTGTTAGAGCAGTATACGGATGAGACATAGCTATAAAATGAGCATACTTGGTAAACCGATCTACCACCACCAATATCACGCTTTTAGCTTTCGACTTCGGCAAACCTTCTATAAAGTCCATGCTAATATTACTCCACGCTTGATTAGGAATTGGCAATGGCTGAAGTAAACCGGGGTAGGCTGCATTGTCGTCCTTGTTACGATGGCAAACCTCACACTGAGCTACATATTCATTCACCATAGCTCTCATTCTTGGCCAATAGAAATATTGAGTTAACCTTTTGAAAGTGCCCAATTGGCCCGAATGTCCACCCAAAGGAGTGTCATGAAAAGTAGAAATTAGTTGTTGTCGTAAAGGCCCTTTGGAACCCACATAAACCTTGCCTTTCTTCCTTAAAATCCCATTGACGTTATGCCACAAACTAGGCCCGTGAACATCAACTGATATCAAGGTTAGCAGCTCTTGAACATAAGGATCCTCCGTATAACTATGCATAATTTCTTGTATCCACATTGGCGTAATCATACTCACAGCCATCAGTAAACCATCCGAAGACTTTTCACTTTCTTGTAACCTTTCGTGTTGCCTGGATAGAGCATCTGCTACCCTATTCTCCGCTCCTTTTTTGTATCGCACCTCATAATCAAGGCCTAATAATTTCGTTAATCCTTTTTGTTGTATAGCTGATGTTACTCGTTGTTCCAACAGATATTTCAAACTGTGATGATCAGTCTTGACCACAAAGTGTTTGAACTGTAAATAATGTCTCCATTTATCCACTGCGTTAAGTAGAGCCATATACTCCTTCTCATAAATCGACTTGCCCCTATGTTTAGGAGCCAATACTTTGCTAAAGAAGGCAATTGGTCTCCCTTGCTGCATAAGTACAGCTCCAATACCCCCATGACTAGCATCAGTCTCTACCACAAACTCTTGGTTATAGTCAGGAAGAGCCAATACAGGTGTAGTCGTCATAGCTATTTTAAGAGCTTCAAAGGCAGTTTCGGCATCCACACTCCATTTGAAGGCTTCATTTTTTAACAAATCAGTGAGTGGCCTGCTGATGGTCCCATAATTTTGCACATACTTCCGATAGTAACCTGTTAGCCCAAGAAATCCTCTTAGAGCCCGTAAGGTCTTAGGTCTAGGCCATTCTATCATAGCTCTAATCTTATGAGGATCGGTAGCCACACCTTCCTTAGTAATAACATGGCCTAAGTACTCCACTTGAGCTTGCCCAAAAGAACATTTAGACTTCTTTGCAAACAACACATTAAGCCTCAAAGTTTCAAATACCACCTGCAGATGCTGTAAATGCTCCTCCATATTTCGGCTATAGATTAATATATCATCGAAAAAGACTAGAACAAACCTTCTGAGAAACGATCTAAAAATCTGATTCATTAATGCTTGAAATGTTGCTGGAGCATTAGTAAGTCCGAAAGGCATTACTCTAAACTCATAATGGCCCATGTGAGTCCGAAATGCCGTCTTGTGCACATCTTCCATCTTCATCCTAATTTGATGATAACCAGCCCTCAAATCTACTTTAGAAAAGATTGACGCCCCATGTAGTTCATCCAACAAATCATCGACTATAGGTATGGGATACTTGTCTTTAATGGTCAAATCATTCAATCCTCTATAATCGACACAAAACCTCCATGTTCCATCCTTTTTCTTTACTAACAATGCTGGTGAAGAATAAGGCGATTGACTAGCCTGTATGATTCCACTACTGAGCATCTCTTTCACCTGCTTCTCTAACTCATTCTTTTGATGGAAGTTATATCTATATGGCCTCAGACTAACCGGCATAGCTCCCAGCTTAAGAGGAATCGCATGGTCAAACAGTCTTGCCGGTGGCAGTGACTTCGGTTCTGCGAAAATATCAGCATACTTAACCAACACATTATGAAGTCCTCATCGATTACCTCCTCCTCCTCACTGTTTGTCATCATGTTCATCATAAAAAGATGAGCAACTATAGCTTGACCCTTCTTCAACATCTTTTTCATCGATCCACTAGATAGCATACTCAAACTTCCCTCACCTGCAATTCCTGGCAGCACTAATTTATTAACTTTCCTGCCTATAGTAACACACTTTCGTTCATGATCAAACTTAGTCGGATTATGTTTCTTCATCCAATCATTTCCTAACACCAATGCACAACCACCCAAGGAAATAATGAGCAAATCTTCTATGAAAATTCTATCCTGCATTTTCCACGAAAATCCTTTACAGTGAGAGTTGCACATTACGTAATTACCATCTGCCACTGTCACTCGTACAGGAGAACACGGATGAGGTTGGTAGCCTGATGCAGCTACGGTATGCTTATCAATGAAGCTATGTGTGCTTCCTGAATCAATTAAAATGGCCAGTTGTCGCTTCTTCACAGTCCCCCCGACAAGAATTGTATTCTCTCCTTTGTTATGACCAGTTAATGCATTAAGACACACAGCTTGTTGTACCTCTTGTTCGACTACTCCTTCAATGGTTATCTCCTCCATGTCTTCCAATACTGACATCTGATCAACTTCCCTTTCCTTCTCAACGAATCCAGTTAAATAATTCAACTGTCTCGTTTTGCATATATGTCCCGCCCCATATTTCTCTCCACAACGGAAACACAAGTGATTCGATTTCCTAAACTCGTAAACTTCAGGAGTAAGTCGGTAAGGCCCATTCCTGTTAACCATCGCATTAGATGCTTTTCCTACTTCCTGTGCAGCTGCCGGTAACACTCTGTTCACTGTTCTATTCCTCCTTCGTGCAGCTTCAATAGCCATTTCCTTCATCCTCGCTTTCTCTACCGCTTCTTTCAACGTCCTCGGCTTGAACATTTTAACTTCAAATCTAATTTCCTCCTTCAAAGCTCCAATAAAACTAGATAAGAAATGAGCTTCGTTCAAAGCCGGATTTCGTATAAGCATTTGAGCTTTAAGATCTTCAAATCTCCCTAAAAACTCATCCACAGTACCGAATTGTTGTAGCTTGTTAAACTCTTCCACCACATCACTTACTACAATTTCTCCAAACCTGCTGATTAAATCCTCTTTAAACTCGATCCAATTCGGTATTCCTCCGCTTAGCACCATCGACTGATACCATACTTCAGCAACATCAGTCAAGTATAAAGCAGCCATTTCTACCCTCTGTTCATTACCTACTCTGTATTGTGTAAAAAATCTCTCACACTTTCGAATCCACACCTTCGGCTCTTGACCTGCGAAACTAGGTAACTCCCACCTAGGTAACGCCAGTGCATTCGGCTGAACTCTATTGCGATTATCCCCATTCGGAGTAGGTAGTAAGCCTGCTCCCACATTCGGAACCACCGGAGCTCTTTCCAACACTCCTAATCTCTCCAAAATTAAATCTAATGCTCCTTGAATTCCAGTTTGAGCATTGCGTACTTCCTCTTGCGAATTCAGCAGATCGGAGAGCATTTCATCGTGCCTTGCTATCTTATCCTCTGTAATCTTCCAGCGTGTGCCCTCAGCCATTACGCAGGTTCGAAGGCTCTGATACCAAGTGTTATGATCTCCCTAAGATCACAAGCTCAATCCACCAACAAAATCAAAAATGCAGAAGAAAACCAACTGTAGAATTTATTGATATCGAAGTTCTTTATTACAACTACTGATACTACAACTATGGAATCTACTGCTACGCCATTGATGATGTGCAAGGAAAGAAGAAGAAGAAGAAGAAGAAGAAGAAGAAGAAGAAGAAGAAGATTCTAGATCGAAGAAGAAAGAAGGAAACAGAGAAGAGAATTGGTGTGACTTAATTTTCAGTTAATTCCCTCTCTCTTCCAGCATGACTATTTATAACAACCTCCACCAACAACCTGTACCCACGTGTCATAATCCTCACCCTCAACTCTCCTTAATCAACTTCCAATCTCATCCGTTCATTTTATATTTCTGTTAACCTTCCCATTTCTGTTATTGCCAGATTCAAGGATCGAATCCCTGCAACCCATATTTGTTATACCTTTAACTGTTTAACTGCAGTTCATAACATTATCCTTCCCGAGACACCACTTTGTGGAACTACAGAGTGTGTGTTGTTGTTGCTGGTTTTTTTGAATTGTTCTATTTTGGGTTTTGTGAATTTTTTGGTTTTGATTAGATATACAAAGGGAGGAGAAGAATGTACAGAAAGCAATTAAAGAAGCAGCAAAGAGAAATGATATGGGTTCTGCCAAGGTGACTTACTGCTCCTTTTAGATTGTTTATCTTGCTGTTTTGCTGTCGGTATTTCCATTGTATCCTTCTTTGATCACTTTTTTGAGCTGAGAGTGTATTGGAAACAACCTCTCTATCCTACAAAGGTAGCCATACCCCACTCATGGATTATATTGGATAGGTTGTTGTAGTTGAACTTCTTAGGTTGAAAAACCAATCACATTTTTAGTTTTGGTGGTGATGACTGCTTTTTTGTTGCCTGCTATTGCTTATAATCTTACTCTACAAGGGCTATATACTGAGAAATAGTTTAAAGCTATGTTGCTTGGGCTCTCTGAAATCGTTGTTGCACCTGTGTCGGATTCTCCAAAATGCATGACTTTTGGAGTATCCGATACACACCTGTCAACAGTTTTTATGAGTTCGAGCAGCATAGGTCCAAAGTAAGTTCAAAGAAATTTTGCCACTTTGGAGCTAGGAGAAGAAAAATATTGATGTTTTCTTATAGTTAGATCATAGATGTGATCAAATTACCTAAAGCATGGATCTTTAAGTTGCTACTACTTTTTATCCCACTTTTTTCGCACTGGCTTCTTGCAAACTTGTGCTCATGGTTTATTGGTTTTGTTTATTATACTAGTTATTGGGTTCAATATGTTATTCTCATGCCTTCTAACAATAGTGAGATGATATTGGAAAGTTTTCATAGTATGTAGAATATGTTGGAAACTATTAACTTCCAATATGTGTTATTTTCTCATAGTTGCTTGTTCATAATTTTAGATCTTAGGCATTTGCTTAAGGACCTGTGAGATCACTAATAAAGTTTTTTAATTGCTTTACCTACCCCCCTCTCCCTGTCATGCTTAAAATCTCGGTCTATAACACTGTTAAATTAAGAAATAGTCAATAGACTGAACTGGATGTTTGAAAATTTGTTATTTCAGACCAGGTAATGAAGAGTCATTGTTTTTATTGAACCAAGGTTATATCATTAAATTAGAGCTATCTCCTGTATACAAGAAGTATACCGAAAAATATAGAGAACCTACACAACAATATGGTTCTCTACAAGTTACATGCAGTCTTCTACACAAATAGGGACCACATAGGCATACCAAAACTAAAAGAAAGAACTATTCCATTAGGGTACAACGCCATTTACTACTTCATGAAATGCTCTCCTATTCCTCTCCTCTAAATGAACCACATCAATGCAAGTGGAGTTAATTCCCATGTCCCATGTCTTGTCTTTTAAATGTTGGCGAAATGAGAAAGAGAAGAAGGATGGATGCGATGCTTTAAAGGCACTTTCTTCATCTGTCACAGTGTGCTTGACCATTGAAAAGTTCTGCATATAACACTTGGCGTATAAGATCATCTATTTTGGGTCATTGATAGAGTTTCAGGTGGTTTAGACACCAATATGCTTTTTCACAAACTTCTAAGGAATGCCTATTTTAATAGTTAGGTTAGTACCCATCCAAGATTTTATTCAAGTGTGTATGTTGCATTCAGTCTGATACTATACATTGTTACAAGACATGATTTATTGGTTTTTGGCATCCCATTGCTCATTCATATCGGCGTGTTGATGTTTTTGTCATAGGCACTTGCTAAAGAGATTGTGAGATCTAAAAAAACTGTGAACCGATTATACGAGAATAAGGCGCAGTTGAATTCAATATCCATGCACCTTGGGGAAAGTGTTGGTATGATCAAAGTCTTGCTTCTCCTGTTGTATATATGTATATATCGTTGTATATTCAGGAGTCTGCATTTGGTCCCCTAAGTTCTTGTTGATGAGCAAACTGTCTTTAGAACAATATGCATTCATTGAGAACGTAGCACCATTACTTCTTGACAGGGATGAAGGGATATCTATCTCATGTTGGATAATGAATCATTTTAAAAGTTATCTTTCTTGGCCAGTGTATCAGTTGCTGGCTTGCAAATGCAATGTCTTATTTAAGGGAGTTTCAAGAGTGTCATCATATACAAGTCACATCAAATGTCTTACTGATTTTGTTCAATTGTTGAATAGTTATTTGAACTTTGAAGAGTCATAATGTATGTGTAATTATATAGTCAAAATACAGAAGTAAGATTGCATATTTCCTTTATGATTTCGATTTCTTTAATAAGAGGTGAAAGTTATCACTTTATGCTGGTCAACCAGATGTTATTGTGGTGAAACTGACAAAATTCTGCGTTTTTTATGACCGAAAAATCTGAAGGGAGCAACCCTTTGGGCCAACCGCAGCCTATGGAATTTAGGATGATGGGGCTCCCCTCTACCCTTCTCGACTCAAATACTGGACTTAGTTCGCTTGGCGCAAGGTTCAAACTTGTAAGCTAAGATACAAGTGCCTCAACCTTTGCCAACTGAGATAATCCCTGGAAGCAATACAATTCTTTCTGTTGAATTGATTCTGTGAAATAGTAGGAACATTCTACATATGACTGGCTGTCCCAAAGACATTGATATCTGAACTTGTAAAGGAACCTCTTCCTAATAATAATAAGGTATCACCCAGGTGTGTCCTAGTGGTCAATGAAGTAGGAGGAGAAACATGACGTCTCAAGTTCAAATCCCTGCGGAATAAAAAACACTAGGTGATTTCTTCCATCTGTCTAAACCTTGGTGGACAGAATTACCTGGTACCTGTTGCTGGTGGGAGCTAGAGAATATCTCATGCAATTAGTCGAGGTGCATGCAAGCTGGCCTGGACGCCATGGTTATCAAAATTAACATGAGCTGCCATTACCTTGACTTCCATGATGGATGGTGACTGTACCAATCTTGATCTTAAGTGGAACTGGATCATGTGTTTAGTCTAGTAGTTGGTTGTACTGATTGGCGAGGAATTCCAAAAGAAAAAGGAAAAGGAAAAGGAATCATTCTTATTTTTTCATATAGGAGAATTTCGTCTTTCAATAATACAGTCTACTGTTTTTGCAGAACTGATGTATGCCCCTTATTCTTAGAAAATGCATATTCTGAAAATAGCATCTTTAGCCTATAACAGTTTTTAATGATACAATTAGTTATGAACTTTTAGCCCCTATTGATTTATTAAGTTTATGGAAACCAACTTTATTTTCTATATCTGAACTTCATGAAAAATTGCAATAATCTTTTCATGTCTGATAGGAGAACTTTTTTCTTCCAACTACCATATAATGAATTTATTCCAGAATTGTTTTTGTTTGCTATATGCTGTAACAGATTCTTAGTTAACAAGTTATTGCATATGTATATTAAGTTGGTGCTACATTGTTTTTACATTTTGAAATATTTGATAGCATGTTGGCATGTCAACTGCTTTATACAGAAGACCTATGTAGCTTTGATTTTTCTGTCTAGGAAAATGAACTGTATTATGAAGCCGACCTCTTGCTTTCTACTTTAATGTTAGGTTATGTGTTGGCTTCTTCAAGTGTCCCATTGAACTTCTAATTGGTTTTGCAGCCATTGCTCGCACAGGGGGGCATTTGTCTAAGAGTGCTGAAGTCATGAAGCTCGTCAATAATCTTATGAAGGCTCCAGAAGTGGCTATGACAATGCAGGAGTTTAGTAAAGAAATGACCAAGGTATATCAGTTTGGTTTTAGCCTTTTGAGCTTCAACGAAATTCTTGACCTTTCGTCCTGGTTGGGAAATCACCTTTTAACCAGTTTGATTCGGACTCTTAAATAGTGTATTATGTTATATGTTGCTATGGCTCTCTTCTGCACTTTACTTTATCTTAAAAGTAATTCTGAAGTTCAATCTGAGCAACAAGGTTTCCAACCTTACAAAAATGTTTTTCAGTCTCAAGGTATGCTAAAAACTACTATAAAGAAGTTTGACCGCATATTGTAGTTAATAACTAAGCATGAGATAACAAAAGTTGCCCACAAAATTTCTTTCCTTCTGGCGGGCTAGCGCGGTGTGTTGTGCCAAAGTCTCAAGCCAAGCGCTCGCGCTGTGTTGATGTTGCTAGCACTTTTTGATTCTTGTGTCCCAGTGTGTTGCATTGCCCCAGAAGCCTCCCCAGCTTGTTGCATCTATGTCCAACACAGCGCGTTGTGCACTATGTACCAGCTTGTTTTTTCTCCGAGTTGTTCAACACAATCCTTGAGCTTCCAAATATGGTATTCTTTGCATGAATCTTTGAGTGACTTGCTGAATACCCCTTCTAGTTGTATCTAAAATCATTACGCTTCTTCATCTGCAATCCTTGGATGCTCTTGGTCTTTTATTGAGTTAGCAGTGCTTTGGACTCTTCAAATTCTTCCATAACTAGTCTAGAGGTATGAACATTGCGCCTGTACCCCACATCAATGAGTATACATTTTTTTTATAACGGTGGTGTATGAGCCAGCTTGTGTGCACTGAGTACACAATTCTAAAAAATCACATAAAAGTGTTGATCAATGTATTTGAGTCAAGAATAAAATAAAAATTAAAGATAAAAGAGTGAGCTTCTGAAAAGGATGAATGTTGATCTCATTTAGTTTAGCTAAAAAATATGAAGAAATCCTGCCCCACGTAAGTCCTCACATGCCATATCATTGATATTTAAGGACTTCTGTGGGGAATATCTTATGGGAATCAATTTTATTTCTATGACCTAGTGCTGAAAACAATCAAGTAACACAAAAATACTTCTATCACAATTCTCCAAAAATTTGTCACATAAACACAAATTGAGACATTGACCCTATAGCTCCTAGGATGGCCCTGAAGTGTTTTTGGGAGGAGGAGGCAGGAGGGGGAAGGGTGGCCTATGGACATCTCTATGTGTGCATATAGATACAGAAGTTAATGGGAAAAAGGTCAAATTTGCTCCTCTTTTATGTGAAAAGGATCAATTTTACCCTCTTCTATGCGAAAAGGATCAATTTGGTGATGTGGACATAACTTGGCATGCCGCATCACCCCCCAACCCATTTTACTTCATTCCTTCTGCTGCTTCTTCCACCAGTAGAGTCACCTCCCCTCAACCACCATTGCCACCATCAACAACACCGTTTTCACTGTACAATGGACCAAAAAGGGAGTCTGTGGCTTGTCACGTCATCCCCCCTCCCTCTTTCTCTCTCTCTCTCTCTCTCACACACACACACACACTCTTTTTCTATCTGGAAATTACCCTTTCTCTTGTTATTGCAGGCTGGTGTCATGGAAGAAATGGTCAATGATGCGGTGGACAGTGCCCTGGATTCAGAAGACATGGAAGAGGAAGTTGAAGAAGAAGTTGACAAGGTCTTGACTGCAATTGCTGGTGAAACCACTGCACAACTACCTGAAGCAGTCCGAAAGGAGAAGCTAAAGCAACCCGCCCAGGCAGTGGAGGATGCAGAGGTATGTCCTTTCATCTGTGATTTATTGTATAGAACAATCCTTTCTATGATCAAGCAAACGAAATTGATTAACGATTGATTTGTTATTTCTTGCAGGATGACGAGGAAGATTTAGAACAACTAAGGGCACGTCTTGCTAAAGTTAGATCCTAAGTGATTTTTGAAATTGACTTGCACTGCCTCTAAGGCTTCGATGTAAAATATGTTGTGTGTGAAACACAGACCTCTTCTATGGTCTGACAAGTTGCATCTTCTATCTGGAAGAGAGGATATTGAAGTACCTTCTATATCTTAGAATCAGTACTCATGATTTCTTGTATTGATTGTCAATGTGAGTTGTGATCTTTTTCTCTTTGCCCATGCTTTTTTTTCGCTGTATGGAAACTGAAAATCTACGCTAACAACATTTCTTGCTATTTAGTAGAATTGGCTGTTCAATGTATCTCCGTGGGATGCTCTCTCTCTAAAATCGTAATTTCAAGCACTTCTATTTTTTTTTGTGTGTAAATATTAGTATGAAAATAGCAAGTTTTCTGATGCCTGTTTTGCATAACTATTTGTATCCTAGCATGCTTCGGAAATTTCCTTGTTGATTGCTTATGCAAAAGGTCTTGGAATGTTCAATTTCTTTCTGCTGTCTCTTTGCAGTTTGCATACCCTGACTTCCAGATGTTGTAGAGTTGTTGTTACTATTCGCAGCTGACTTTTAATAACGCAATGAAGTACTTCCTCTAGTGAATTAGAGTAGTTTCACACACTTTCTTACCAATAAACACTTGTGATTTATCATTCATCAACTGTGGAGTGTACTCTTAGGTTCCTGGCAATTGCATTTACTATTGTTACAATATCCGGATCTGTAAGTATTATTGTTAATAAGGAGAATGTATTTGTAGTAAAAACATCTTTATGTCCAACTAGAATTTCTGACATATAGATCCAATATCTTAATGATAAACTGATGTAAAGTTGACAAGAATTTGACTTGCTCTCCTATTTTTCACATAGTTTTGAAGTCTTTACAGCTTCTTGATTGCCAAGTGAATGACTTCTGAGGCTTTTTGTTGCTCTAGATCTTGGTTTTCCAGTGGATTCTTGCAGGTGCATGGCTTGAAATTTGACTTCAGATTCCGCGGTCAAGGTAGAGATGCTAAGGTATTACTTATAGCAATGTTGCTTGGGCTCCCCAAAAATGCTGCGGCACCCATGTTGGATTCTCCAAAAATCCAAAAATGGACTACTTTTGAAGGATTTGACATGCACCCAGTGGCATTTTTGAAGAGTTTGAGCAACATAAACTAATAGGACTTTGTAAATTCTAGCTTGTAAAGAGTCTTTCTTTATGGAGTCCTGTTCTAAGTGATTATAGAGTGTTTGCCATCTTTGAATTCTATAGAAATCTGCTGTGTTTTTATTTCTTACACTCTATTTAATTTCACAAAGATTATCCTATAATCCTATACAAGCCCCCCCGAAGACGATCAGTTTAGTTAAGCTAGTATTTGTACCTTTAGTGCAGATATATGCAAATGTGATTGTTATCTTATATAGTGCTTCTTCGTATATGTTTCCTCTATCATAACAAGCACTCTAGTTGTTGATATTGATATCCCTTTTGTAAGTGCATCATCTAGTTGTTCTTATGATGAAATATGATGCAACAAATATAGCCGGACATTGAGGTTTGTTTTGTATGCCTCTACTAAAGCCACATTCGATGAGGCGTTTACTGTCAAACAGTTGGTGCTGAATTCTCATAACCAGCAGTATTGTTTGAATGTACAGGGGAGTGAAACAGGGAGATCCACTCTCACCAGTACATTTGATTATTGTGGCGGAAAGTCTGATCCAGAGGCCACAATGCTCTATTAATAGAGAAGAGATGCAAATCATTTATGTTGTCAAGGACGACACCAAAGTGTAATATCATATCCTGTTCCTGTTTCTGCTGCTGATGCTATAAATCAAGCCATATGTTGCTCGGACTCTTCAAAAATGTCGACAACTGCATGTCAGATGTCAGATGTCAGATCTACCGAAAGTTGTGCATCCGAGATGGGGTCAACGACATGTTTGGAGAGTCTGGGCAAACATAGATAATCACTACCATCAGCAATACCACTTTGAGGTTAGTCATGAACATTCCATCTTCATGTGAAGGCCTTGGGACAAATGGTGTATAGATACAAAATGCAACATTTTTACATGGTGCTACTGTTCAAGATGTGTCATATTTACTTGTTTGCGAGGGTGTGACTTAGCTGTCGATGTGAACTATTAGGTCTCGTGTGCAAAAACGCTAGGTGATTTATTTGTATTTATCAAGCTTTGATGGAAAAATTTATCTAATATCCGTGCTAACAGGAGGTAACGTGTACCTCATGAAATTAGTTGAGGTGCACTCTACAAAGAGGTGAAAGTTATTTCCCAACATGGATGTTTATGGACAACAACTTCTTATAAGTTAAATATTCTTTGGGAAATAATGAGATTAGAATAGAAAGAGAGTAATTTGTTTATTAATGTATTTAGGCTTAATTACTAAATAAAGTGGGTTAATTAAAAAAGAATCATAAGATTGAAGATTTAAATAAATTTCATAAAATAGCTTATGGGGTAAAACGTTGGCCTTAAATTCCGATGGATGTGTCGAATTCGAAAAGAACAAATTATTTTGATACAACGTATCAAAATATATCTTCTCTAAAAACATATATCAAAACAAATATTTCGCTTAAAAATTGGGCGAATTATCACTTACATTATTAATATCTGTCTTCTCAAATAGTACTTTTTAATATCAATTCAATTTTCTTAAAAATTAATTTGATAGTTTGTCAAATATATTTAATTTTGAATATTTGCTAGGTGATTTAATTTATCACGTATCCTTAAATTATGGACATTAATTTACTTGTGGAATTATGAAAACTTGCACAATACATTTGTCCATAATTAAGTTTTAGTGGTTCAATAGTTGTAAGCAACTGAGAAACATGATCACAAAGTCAAATAAAATTGAATTGACATAACACTAATTTAATTATATTTTTGATAGTGATAATTTTTTGATTCTACGGAAAATTCATAATTACTATTCTTTAAATACACATCGAATAAACATGTCCTTATATGAAGTTTACAAACCACATAAAAAATATAAACTTCACTAGATATATCTGAATTCTTGATGTCACGAAATTAATTTAGTCGAGTAGATATTTGACAGAAAAAATCGATCTCTAGCTGTAGCAGCCATTTTCATGCATGATTTTTTTTCTTAAGTATTGTCATTTTAGTCTTACGTTTCCATGAATTTTATAAACCGTTAAAAGGACTATTTTCAACATTTTTACTTATTTTAATCATTTATTTTTGTTAATTACCTTAATTGTTAATCATGACGCCAAAAAGTTCGTTATCATTTTTTTTAAATTTCAGTCAAACAAATATTTTTTTGGTAAAAAGCTGCTTCATATATTTATATTTATATTATATAGTACCTCCCATGCGTTGTTGAACGCCCCGCCCCAACGTACTCCCCCAAAAAGAACGTTTTTTTTATAAAAACATTGAATTGGGATGTGTGCATTTAGGTGTAATGCTTAGCTGGATAGGAAAAAAGATGATATAGCACGTGTAGACCACACAAATTGGGTGAAAAGGACATTTTGAAAATTGAAATCCATAACCAAAAAATAGGTGAAGAGTATAGTTTATGTTGTAGTGTTGGTATATGAGAGAACGGAGTCTTATGAAAAGGACTACTGTTTTTAGAAACTGTAACTCACACGAATCGAAGAATGTTATTCATCTTTGATGATATAGGTAAGGTTTATTGGCCCAATATAATAGTATGTGGATGAAAAGCCTATCATTATTCTTACTTAGCTTAAGTAAGGTTGTGAAAATCAGGTTGTTCGGTTTTTCAAGATATTAAATCAAACTTTTG
>CM040628.1:68334985-68694855 GCA_022817965.1 Solanum lycopersicoides | reverse complement strand
ATTAAAAACGTAATTCATAAAGCGTAAGTCCTAAAATTTGAGGAGTAAATCCTGAACATAAAACGTAAGTTCTAGGCGTAAAACGTGCGGCGGGCGTTTTTTTTTTTTTTTTTTTTGCTTTTATTCATATTTTTATTATTGGTTTAATGATATTTCTCAAATAATAATTATAATACTTTTTTCTTCATTATTGATTATTAATACTTATCTCAAAAAAAAAATTACAAATCATTGAAAGATTTACTTTTGCTTATTTTATTAGTAATACAACTATAAATTTGAATATACATGAGACTACGTCTCGTAGATCCATGGGACTTACGCCCCGTCCCGCACTATATAAAACGCCTCGTCTCGCCCCCCCTCCCTTTTAAAATACTGATCCCATCTCACCGTGCATAATTGCATGCATTATTCTAAAGTCTACTTTAATTTGAATAGAAAAAAGCGAATTCATAACGTAAAATTAGTCAATCAAAATAATTATGGTGTATATATTATAATTGTTTCATATGAAATAATAGATTTACGTGAATTTCATAGTTCGCTTTGCATTGAGTTCGTTTAAACAAATATTGTAAAGAAGTGAGAGTTATGCTACAACATATCTAGGTTGTTTATCACAATTTCTTAGTCTTCATATTCAAAGGGTTTATGGTCGAGCTTGAAAATAAAAAAACTCTAAAGAAAAAACGTTTTATCAGTAAATTTTTTAAATGATTATATTTTTAGTTCTTGTAATTAAAAAATAGTCATATCTTTGAAATTTTAGAGTTTATGAGGATGGAGGAAGTAAGATATCTCTCAAGACATTTGCACAAAGTTTTGAGCTTTGACTTTCTTATGACAAAGCACTCCCTCAATTTTATTTTAACCTTCATTTTATAAATTTACAATTAAAATTGATTATTTTCAAGTACATTCTTAATATTAGAGCGACAATTCTCTTTAATATTGCTCAATTCTAAAAGGGTAACTAATGAATGGGAATAACTTAGTAACTACACCTTGTATTTATTGTTTTTCTTAATAAACATGAAAAAAAGAAGCTAAAACGACAGTTAAAATAGGACGAACAAAATATATAGAAAAATAGAAAAAATAAACTCACTCAAGAAATTTTATTTTAACTATATAATATATAGATTTCTCTTCAACAATCACAAATAAAGAAACAACTACACACTTTGATCAAAGAAAAATTACAATTAAAAGGCAATTATTGAGAAATTAGGCCAAGATATATCAACTTCTATAATTCTTCAATATTCTTGACTCTTTTTTTCCCATGAAACTTAAATTTAATTTAATACATTTATATAAATTTCAAGAAGAAAAAAAACACACCTTGGACGCTTCAACAACTTTTTGCAACAATTAATGGCAAATGGGACCATCTCAAGGCTACTTTTCTTTTTTTTTCCTTATATTCACACGATAACTTTGATGCAATTTAATTTCTTTTTTTATTTTACTATCGTTCACTAACACTCAGGTGTGTGAGTATGGTCCCTCCTAGGGTCCCTACAATAATCGTACACCTTATAGTTCCTGTGCACCCACAACATAGCCTCTATTTGTTGTCGACTCAACCCTCCACCCCCTGAAGGAGAGCTAGAAGGCGCTCGACGACAAGAGGGACTCTCATAGGCCACGCAACCTTCAATCTTAAAATTGTTACTATATTTTCCGACGAACGGTTGGTATCGATAATCGGCTTTAATTCGTCCTTCCTCCGTTGCCCAAGATGATGCATCCCAAATTGAACCATATACATACATAGGTCTTTGTGGAAATGTTGCATCATTTTTTTTAGGGTATCTTCTAATAGGGACATCATCGACAAAAAATCTACAAAGTCATAATCAAATAAATAAATAAAAATAATAGCAAAGACACATAAGAGAAAAAAACAAAAATAAAAGTAGTAGTAGTTGTTATTGTTGTTTTTGGACATGGGGTCATATTGGTTATATTAATGAAAAATAATGCTTTTTGATGAAAATAACATAATTATATTATGACCCCATGGTTGTGACATTTTTTAAATCTATATTTATAATTTAATATACAAATTTTTACACCGTCAAATCACTTATGAATTAATCACAAATTTCTATATTGGTATAATATATAATATAGAAAAGTGATTGATCTTCTATAGTACTAAAATAGCTTTTACACTCAATTTAGACATGTTCTTTTCACATTTCTACTCAAACAATAAACACAAATTCAAATCTTATTGAAAAAATAATTAATTGTTAGAATTTAAAATCTAAAACATTGTTATGTAGTTTTTTTCTTTCTTTTTTTTCAAATTTGAATTTCGTATAACACTGTCATGAATTTTAATAATCATTAAAATATTTTAAATTGTTTTACTGTTTAAGTTTGAAATTCGTGACATTATCAGTACATTTCTAAATCGAAAGATTTCTACTTTTGAACATATTTTTTAACACTAAACTATTTATGAAAAAGACTAAAAAAAATAGACCATAACCAAAAAAAAAAATTAAAAAAATATATACTAACATGATCTCATTGGGGTCCCAAAGAATTGCATAATTGTGATAATCTTTTGTTGGATCAAACCAAAGATGAAATTTCATTTCTCTTCCAATAATATTTCCATCTCCACTTCCTCTTATATATACATTTGTTTGCAAAGTATATGGCTTATTTGGTGTTGTTCCAAGAAATTCAATATCAATTTCATCATGGTTCCCTGGATAATCTTGATTATTTGAAAGCTACAAAATAAAATAAAAAATATATCAATAAAACTAAAATTGTTTTTTTTCCCAATAATAAATTAAATTAAATTAAATTAAATTAAATACTCACATAAAAAGAAGTAATAATTCCAGCAGTAAAACCAGGTTGTAGCTTAATATTAGTCCCAAAATAACCAGAACGATAATTTTTTAGAGATTTAAAACCACTTCCTCCTGCATTCAAATACATAGAATAAATTTAAGAAAACAAAAAACAAATGTGTAATAAAGAAAAGTGAAAAAAATGTAATCAATGTGATACAAACATCACAATTACATCAATAAAAAAAAAGTATCTATAATAGCATTAATTGATAACAATATAACATCAATGTTATTATCACATGTTAAACTATACTGATACAATATAACATCAATGTATAGTAGTGCCTTAGAACTATCGACTTGAGGGACGTTAAACATACTTAAAAAAAAAAAAAAAAAAAAGAAGAAAGACAAGAAGTGAAACCTGATTTTTTATCAAGCCATATAGTTAAGGTGCTTTGGTCCAATGATTGATGTTGAGGACCCCAAAGGTTTCTAAAACCTTGGTTAAATCCTAAAGATTGTACCCTAGAACTAGGATAGTAGCCAGGTGAAGGGGGACTTTGAGCATTGATTAATCTTGAATTAAACAAGAAAATTAAAACTAAATAAAGAAGAAATTCCATAATAATTGTTTGGATAAAATCCAAAAGTTGTTAATACTCTTTTGTTTTAGAATTGAAGGGAGAAGAACATATAGAGAGGGGTATATAAGGAGATTATAAGAGGGTCCTACTAATAAAAGAAATTGAATTGATAAGAATGGTTGATGGGAGTTATACAAAATGACAAATATATATATAAAAAAATAATATAAATATAATATGTATTAAATCAAGTTGTCAGAGTAATAATATACTTAATGTAACTTCAAAAAGATTAGGCTCTGAACAGTATAAATCGTACGCAAGTCGTACTATTATTTTGAATTAAATCAAATCATATATATATATATATATATATATATATATATATATATATTTATCAATAAAATACTAAAGCTTATAACATCTAGTAATTTAGTGAAGATTTAATTTCTTATAAAATAAGTGAGTATAATTTTCACTATATATTTCTTCTTTTTGATTAGTAACTATTGTTTTTAACTTATAAGTGATTACTTATTTGTGTTGTGAAATTGATTATGAATTAATTGCGTCAAAACAAATGTTTATATTACGTACTTTGGGATATCAACTACAATAATGTGTGTTTTGTGGTATATCGCACATTTAAAAATGTAATCTTTTCTCAAATAATATATAAAAGTCGAAATATTTTATGTACATGATGACTATGCACACTTCTATATGTATTCTCTTTTTCCTCTAGTATAATGTAATATAAAAATATTTCTAAAAGGTGATTTATTAATAAGTTTTTTTTTATTCCCTTATAAAAAAAAATTTAGTTGGTTAGGATTTCTACTAGTTATGGGAAGCTAACAAAACAAGAAGATGAAGGAAAATGTCATAATGTGGCATTTTTTATTTTTTTTTAATTTCTTCTTGCCTTTACATGCACTTATGGCTATTATTAGTGTAACGTTGTGTTTGATATGGAGGAAAATATTTTTAATTTATATATGATTGTTTTAGAATAATACATATTTCTTACATACTAAATATTAAAAAATAAATTCAAAAAATATTTACTTTTGAAAAAAAATTGTGAAATATACTCATGTTTGCTCCTAATACATCCTATATACAATAACAACATACACAATGTAATTTTGTAAGTGAGATTTGAAATATTAGAATGTATGTAGACCTAATTCTTAGCTCGTAAAGATAGAGAGGTTGTTTTCAAAAGACTTTTCGTTCAAATGCAGCTAACCAAATTAATGAGAAAATCAGTATAAATATTCAATTCAGAGAAAAAATATAGTAACAACAACAAATAATATGATAATTGAAAATAAAATATATGTATAAGACAAAATATTACGACATATATGGTGCTCCCAAGATCCTACCAAGCCCAGACCCGCCAAAAAATGAATCAAAGCACAATTACCTACTAACTTTCTACCCTAATTTTCGACCTCCATATCTATCTAAGGTCATATTCTCGATAAGCTGAAGTTGTGTCAAGTCTTGTCTAATCCCTATCTTCCAATATTATTCGGCCTACTTCTACATCTTCTGATCCACAAATTCAACCACTCACACCTTCTAACTGAGGTATTTACGCAACTCTTCTTCATACATTCAGACTATCTTAAAACTATTTTTTTTTATTTTATCCACCATAAAGTTCACTCCCACCGAACTTATCTTTTGTTTTTCTTCCGTTTTGTTTACTTAAACCGCCATTGTTTACTACTACAAACTTTAACATTAATTAAAAATTAGAGAGAATTTCATATAAACTTTGCTTATTTCTAAATTGATTAAACATCAAACTCAATAATAATATTCAATTATTATAAATTGGAATATGACATTACTTTGTACATATCCATTTGGTGTATCATCATATCCTTTTTTTCCCTTCAAACTGATATGATATATATTTTTGGGTGTATCTTCTATCATTATTTTATTTATCATAATTGATTGAATGATTGGTTATTAATAAAGTTGTATACTGCTACTTACAATTCCCTACTCATGATGAATATTGACATTATATTTATATTCTTTTAGGAGAGATTTGGTTAAATTATTTTAGAACATTTAATTTCGCAATAAGCAATATTATAAATGTTTATTCTAATTATTATTATTATTATTATGTTGGCACCAAGAAGGAAAAATATAATTAAAATAAGAAATTAAAGATATGTTTCTCATTCGATGTCTAGTATTTATATTAGAGTTTGATTAATTTAGATTTTTGATGCGTAAGGTTTCATTTAGGAGAAAACTTTTCCTACCAAAAAAGATTTATACTTAGACTCAAATCTAAGAATTCTGATAAAAATAGAAACAGTTCATCCGCTGTACCACATCTTTTTTCACATATTTTCTTTGTGCATTTACCATTCAATCCCAAATGTATGTTGATCATTCATTTAGGTCTATTATATATGCATTCATTTTGAAATGGAGAACAATTGCCTCTTTAGTATTTAATTTGTTACAATGTTCAAAGTGTTATAGCTCAGAATTTAAAGTTTATAAGTTTTGAATTCGTACTTCAAATGCCATATTTAAACCTTTTCTATAAAGTCTACTCATATCCATTTTTTTTATATAGTCTACTCATAAGTTTTTCCCCTTTAAGCTATATGGAGTAACAATTATCTAAATTTATCTACTCATGAATGTGTGTGGTGTCAGATTTCAGTGTATTTATAAGTAAATGGCAAGTCAGACCTTCCCATATCAATTTATTTTATCATCATTTCTAGCAAGGGGATGTAAAAAAAATAAAAACAAAATTGTATCGAGTTTGATTTTGACAAACCTAACTTCATATATCTTATTATATGATAAAGTTTGTAACATCTTAACTTACAAAAAAAAAGGTTAAATATGAGTGGTCCTAATATTGCCTATATGTGCACTTCTATAGCTATACAACAATAATAACAAAAAAGAATATTCAGTGTAATTCTCTAAATAAGATCTGAATATATACGTAGATATCCTTGTAAGGTAAAGTAATATTATTTTCGATAAATCCTCGACTATTGACGCGGCTATAAGAAACATGTTACATGTACCTTGAATTCAGGTAAATTTTGAAACTAAATGAGACTTTAGAGATTTCGTGTATGTGTTGAGTTAACCTTAATTAGATTTTTGTCAATAAAGAAAAGCCAAATTGTTGGACGTTAAAAAATTATAACACATCAATCACATTTAATTAACCTAGCTAATAATAGCTTATATTAAAGGGATAATGCACAAGTATCCCCTCAACCTGTGCCCGAAATCTTAGAGTCACACTTATACTATACTAAGGTCCTATTATCGCCGTAAATTTATTTATTAATAATTTTCTATCGCTTTTCGGCCTACGTGACACTATCTAGTGGGTCCAATACTGGTTGACTTTTTTTTCTTCAAGATAGTGTCACGTAGGCCAAAAAGAGGTAGAAAATTACTTATAAAATAAGTTTAAGGGGGTAATAGGACCTTAGTATAGTATTAGTGTGTCTCTGAAATTTCGAACATAGGTTGAGGGGGTACTTGTGCATTTTCCCAATATTAAAATTAATTTCTAGCTCAACTGATGTTACATATCTTGGTCCCCCTCCATCTTTTTTTCATGAAGTATATTCAAATTAATGTTGAAAATCAATTTTGTATAACATGTCAAAGAATTTTAGAATCCTATGTTATAATATTAATAATGCAATGGGTGCAATTTTTAAATGAAGAGATTTAACATTGAGTTGGTAAGAAACTAAGAAAGAATGAAAAAAAATACTAACTCGATGTATTAAGCTTTAGCTATTGATCATTAGACATAATTTTAAAAAGAATTACGTGTTTAATTAACTTATTAGGTAAAATTAAATCTACATATCAAAAGAATGTGAATAATAATACACAATGTTTTTATGAGATGTTACATACTTGAGGGCTGAGGCTAACAATTGATATAAAATAAAATAAATCGAAATATTTTTTGATTATACGTTTGAACTGATTTTTGATTAAACCTCTAACATATGCATATTCAAACACTAACTTTGATTTTCAAATATGTTTAATCAATTTATCTTATTATTATTATAAATATCACATTTTTATGTTCAAACGTCGGTATATTATCACTAGGGTCCATAACTTTAATTTGTATGTCCATGGTCAAATATAAAGATGCCCTAATAATTGTTTTTATGTAAGAAAAAAGTATATTAGACTGATTAAAAAAATGATATAATTAGGTAGGCTATAATTTTCAAAAAACACTGTAAAATATGTATGAAAATTGAGACAAAAGGAACTAGATACTTCTTTGCCGACACTTTTAGGTCCCTCTTGGCCATGCTTTATATAACGGTGATATTCAGATTGAAAAATCTTAGTAATTAAATGGATTAATTGACTATTTGAAGTTTTTATTTTATTGATAATGATTCGGTTTTTTATATAAAAATTTCTCATGATAACTTCAAATAAAGTGGAACGTAACTATTCAACGCGATTTCAATTTAAATGGATGGATATATACCTTGCTATTAATGTCGGAGGCAAAACCTATACTAATTAAAGAAATTCAAAATATAAAAAATATAAATACACAATTTTTTAATGTGATTTAAGGTTTACTATTATATAGAAAGAAATCATTTGAGTTTTTTTTTTTTTGGTGTATGTGCTAAAGTTTTTGTTTTTTTTTGCCCATGTTTAATTACTTGCACAAGTTTTATCAAACCTTATTATAAAACTTGAAATATCAACTGAATATTGAAACCCCACAAATCTTGTTTCTTGTAAACTTTTAGTTTTGCCCTTCTTGAAAACTTGTCATTTTCTCAAAATAATTTATAAGAGAATTGAGAAGCTTTAATTTGATATTTGATTTGATTGTAGGTATATTACAAAAATGTGTACACTCAGAAGAAGATTATTATTCAGAAGAGTTGTAAACTAGTTATATGATATTTCGATTTTGAGTTCATATAAAATATTTATAGTACAATACAATATCAAATGATATATTATGCAACGATCCTTAATGTTTATTCAAGAAATTTTGTAAGTGAAAATTAGTTAGATTTATAATATTTGGAAATAGCACTAGTAAAATGTCGATTGAGGTAAGTCGAACAAAAGTTGTAAGGAATTAAGAAATAAAATAAATAAAAGTGAGAGAGATTTTGAGAACTCATTGATTGTGATATTATTTTTTTGTGGTTTTAAAGAGAAAAATAATTATTATATCATAGTGGGGCTTAAGAAAAGATTTGATTTAGAGCAGACAAGATTTGCATATAATCAGCAAGAATTAAGTGGTTAATATTTCTCTATTTTGTATTAAGGAGAAATTTATGGAGTGTAATGAAATGAGAACAAATATATATAGATAATTATTACTTATAATTTAAGAAACATTAGTTAAATTCAAAAAAATTGTAATTAGTTAATAACCTAAAAATAGAGAAGTTATTGGAATTATTAACACATAAAACTTTGTTGCCAAACTATAAATGGAATTTGGTTAGCAAAATACATGGCTTAATTAAGATAAAAGTATTTAGTTATAGTTTAATAATGCTTAGCCAATATTGCAAAGTCCTATATTATTAGTATATCAATTATGATTTTTAAGTATTACTACTTAATTATTGGTAGTTGAGGAATTGAATCTTAATCATTTCTCTTTTAAGGATAAGCTATATTAGTTTAAAATTGTGAGATACAAATTTTTAAACTCACCTCATCAAGCAAATTAGAAAACAAACTAAAGATTTTAAAATCGTTGTTCATGAGATACACAGTTTAAGTCTGTTTAAAGAAGAAACTCTATGTCCTTAAATATATGACTCTAGATCAAAGTCTCTTCGTAGTTTATAAGCCGTCTAGTTTATATTCATTAAAAAAACATTTTTTTTCTCTTTTCTTTGTGAATATAATAATATCGAGGTACGAATGTATAACATTGAAAGTAGTCAAAGTACAAACTCAATAAATTTAGTTTTAATAAAATTCATTTTTTTTTCTTTAGATAATATCATTCCCTTCTCTTTTTTCTTTAGAAAGGTGTGATTCAGACGAGTTAATATTAAACAATGAAAAAGAATTTTAAAAATTTGTTAACATTTTTTAACAAATTAAAGTACTCACATGTACTCAAACCATTGAAAAAAACTTTGATAATTCAATAGTAGAAATAAAAATGATTATGTTGATATATTTGAGTGATTAAACGTTTCATAATTAATAACTTTGATAATGTACTCCTACGTTTTAGCAGCTCAATTATTTTTAAGTTTTAATCCCTAATAAAAAGCTTATTAATTACATTTGTTCCTATTAGCAAAAAATGACAAAATTATAGATGACATATGTGGGCCTTCCCAACATTTTTATAAATTGTGATGAGACATAATATATTATTAATTTAATTAAATATAAACGACAAATTTGCATATTCTAATCAAACAATTACAAATAATTATGATATCTTAATTGCTTAAGCATTGTATTAAGGCATTAATTGCACCCATAGCCAATTTTACCTTGTCATTTAAGCTATATAAACAAAGGCAAAAATATCAAAAGTTTATTATTGGCCAATGAATATGTTTAACTTTATTTTCAAATATTTTTATATATCATGAGAAGTTTTCTTGTACAAATAACTCTTAAAATCAGCTATATGTGCACTTGCCCATAATATTATTATTTTCCAATTTGCATTTTTGAATAAGATGTTAAACGTTACGTTATAATAGCAAGGCCCCATGCATAGAAAAATATGTAGTACTAATAATTCAATAACTTGGAAAAACATCATTTGACTTTTTTTTTCCAAATATATAATAATTAATAAATAGATGAAATTAATTGGAAGTTGAATAAAGTTGCTGAGGGGAAAATTCTTCCTTCTTTCATTTTTTTTTTGGCTGAAAAAAGGGATAAGATAAAATATATAATAAATAATTGTTTTAAAATTTTCAGTTGAGATTTTTTATAAACAAATTCCAATTGTTGTTTTTAATATAAAGAAATTCCAAATGGGAGGTCAAGAAAGAACAAAAACAAAAAAGGCAAAATGAGTGATGGTCTAAGTTCTAACCAACTAAAATTTAATAATTGGATAAGTTATCTTAGTTTTCATTTATTTTTTCTCTTAGATTTCTTTATTTAAAAAATTGTTGGAAGAAGGTAGAAGGGATATGATTGGAGGGGGTGGGATATATGTTGAAAATGGTCCTAGAAATTTTAATGCTTAGAGTAGTAGATATAATTACGGGGTGGAGTGTGGTAAGTCAAGAAGTAATCTTACGTTCATGATAATATAAGACGATAGTAGCGTTAATGAGAATGTTTAGATGAATGTATGAATATACCATAACTAGGACAATTAAATTCTTGAACAGGATAGCGTATATGAGGTAGAGTCTCATGTGGAGGATAACATGCGGGACGCAAGATTGAGATCATTAGGGTATGTAAAAGAATAGGAGGGCTAACATGTGAGAATCGAGATTGATATGGTTATGTGTATGTAAAAAAGGAGGAGCACGAACGACTTAGTAAGGAAGTGCGAGAGATTGACAATGATATAGATCTAATGTGGGACAGACGTTATAAACCAAAAATAAAATAAAAAATTAGAAAAGTATAGTCCTAGTTGAAGCAACTATTTTGCTCCCTTAATTATTACTATTATTATTAACATGCTATATACTACCATTGGTTTATTCCTCAATTTTTTTGTTATATTTATTACTTTTACTTTGGTTACCAACACTATATATTTCTAGCTAGTGTTAATATTTTTCTTTCTTGAGTATTTCATCATAATTTTGTTCGTAAATTTCTTGTACATATGTTTATAAACACAATTTATCTTTAGTTAGGGGTCTATCGAAAATAATTTTTCTACCTCACTACTAATATATGTATTCATGCAATGCATATATAACTGTATGTATGTATGGCTGCTAGTGTATATACGATATGTTTTTCTTTCTAATTGTTTTCAAGTTACTGGGCTTTTAAAAAGAAGTTATTGGGCTTTTAGAAAAGGATGTTATTGGGCTCTTATCTACAAGCGGAACTTTCATAAATAGCCACTAAAATAATTTTAATTAGGCTCCATAATTTGCTAATTATGATTCATAGCTATATGTTAGAGGGAGGAGAGAGGTGAGCGAGAGAGAGCAGAGGGCGGAGAGAAGCGGGTTGTATATGTCTATATGTCGAATTGTATATGTATATCTGTCGGAGATAATTGTATATATGTAACTGATATACATATGTACTTGTATATTTGGCGAGCAAGATTGAGAGAAGAAGGAGATATGCGAGCGAGATAGCGTAGAGAGTGGTAAAAGACGATTGCATTTGTATATCTGTCATATTTTGGTTGTCATGTTTGGGATAACTTACCACAACATTTACATCAAAGTGATGTGATAATCTAACCCTAAGATAACTAATCCTGGGATAACTTGTTCTCAACCAAACGACCCCTAGTAAATAGAAATACCATTATAATGTGTGTGTGATAGCAACAATAATAATGAATCTCATGTATTCTCATAAATTAGATCAAAATAGGATAATATATATATAGATCTTACCTCTATCTTAAAAGATAAATATCGTTTTCAATAGATTTCGATTCAAAGAACAAAAATGGGGAAGAATATTTACTACTAATACGAACAATCTCTCATCACAAACATGTTCAAGAATATTTTCATTTGGGACTTAAATCATATTGGCAATTTCTCCATCAAATTAAATAAAAAATCATATTTCACTTAAATAAAAAATAAACATATCTAATCAAATATCACAGATTAAAATCAAAATCTACATAATCAAAGGACTAAAAGTGCTAATATCCCTTATAATTACCACAAAGTGAATCATATAATAGAAGTTTAAGTACCAAATAGTACAAAAATAAAAAGTTAGAATCCTCCAACTATAAAAAACCAGAAATCAGCCACCGGACGGCGGCGATTTCGACTTTTCCCGTCCACCGGCTGAAGAGAAAAAAATTTCACCTTTTTTAAAAAATATTTATTTCCCACTTTTATTCTTCGAATCTACGGTAGAAATTAATTGGAAAAGAATAATATTCTTTTTGGATCAGAAAATAATTGAAATTCGCTGTAAAGAAAAATTCTTGTTTTGATCTTTCATTGAAGGGTTCATTGATTTCTGAGAGCTTTTTGATTCAAAGGGGTTTTTCAGAAAATGGAGAAAGTAATGAATATATTGAAGCCGAAACCGAATCCTCAACAGATTTTGAGGGATTGGCAACGTCGGCTCCGGCAAGAGTGTCGGAATATTGAACGTCAAATTCGAGGTGAATTGTACTTCTGTTTAATTGTTTGTAGTCAGGAAGGAAATGGGGTTTTTGGGTTATTGTAAAAATTTGATTTTTTATGTTGGGTTTTTTGAATTTTTTCTGTTTTGGGGTTTGTGGATTTTTCTTTGAGCTGAGGGTGTATCGGAAATAGCCTCTGTACATTTGAGGTAGGGGTGAGGTTTGCGTACACTTTATCCTCCCGAGACTGTACATTTGAGGTAGGGGTGAGGTTTGCGTACACTTTACCCTCCCCGAGACACCACTTTGTGGGACTATAGTGTG
Organism: Solanum lycopersicoides; assembly: GCA_022817965.1. NCBI lineage: Eukaryota > Viridiplantae > Streptophyta > Magnoliopsida > Solanales > Solanaceae > Solanum > Solanum lycopersicoides. The sequence goes on along the minus strand of CM040628.1, from coordinate 68,681,791 downwards.
TATGTTGTTGTAGTTTTTTTTTTTTTTTGAATTTTTCTATTTTGGGTTTTGTGAATTTTTTGGTTTTGATTAGATATACAGAGGGAGGAGAAGAATGTACAGAAAGCAATTAAAGAAGCAGCAAAGAGAAATGATATGGGTTCTGCCAAGGTGACTTACTGCTCCTTTTAGATTGTTTATCTTGCTATTTTGCTGTCGTTATTTTCCATTGTATCCTTCTTTGATCACTTTTTTGAGCTGAGAGTGTATTGGAAACAACATCTCTGTCCTACAAAGGTAGCCATACCCCACTCATGGCTTATATTGGATAGGTTGTTGTAGTTGAACTTCTTAGGTTGAAAAACCAATCACATTTTTAGTTTTTGGTGGTGATGACTGCTTTTTTGTTGCCTGCTATTGCTTATAATGTTACTCTACAAGGGCTATATACTGAGAAATAGTTTAAAGCTGTGTTGCTCGGACTCTCCGAAATTGTTGTCGTACCTGTGTCGGATTCTCTAAAATGCATGACTTTTGGAGTATCCGACACACACCTGTCAACATTTTTTATGAGTTCGAGCAACATAGGTCCAAAGTAAGTTCATAGAAATTGTGCCACTTTGGAGTTAGGAGAAGAACAATGTTGATGTTTTCTTATAGTTTGATCATAGATGTGATTAAATTACCTAAAGCATGGATCTTTAAGTTGCTTCTACTTTTTATCCCGCTTTTTTAGCACTGGCTTCTTGCAAACTTGTGCTCATGGCTTATTGTTCTTGTTTAGGTTCCATATGTTATTCTCATGCCTTCTAACAATAGCGAGATGATATTGGAAAGTTTTCTTAGTATGTAGAATATGTTGGAAATTATTAACTTCCAATATGTGTTATTTTCTCATAGTTGCTTGTTCATATTTTTAGATCTAAGGCATTTGCTAAAGGACATGTGAGATTAATAAAAAAGGTTTTTAATTGCTTTACCAACATCATCTCCCTGTCATGTCTAAAATCTCGGTCTATAACACTGTTAAACTGTGAAATAGTCAGTAGACTGAACTGGATGTTTGAAAATTTGTTATTTCAGACCAGGCAACGAAGAGATATCTTTTTTTTATCGAACAAAGGTTATTTCATTAAAGTAGAGCTATCTCCTGTATACAAGAAGTATACCAAAATTTTTAGAGAAACTACACAATAATATGTTTCTCAACAAGTTGCATCCGATCTTCTACACAGATATGGACCACATAGGCACACCAAAACTAAAACAAAGAACTATTCCACTAGGGTACAACACCATTTACTACTACATGAAATGCTCTCCTATTCCTCTCCTCTAAATGATCCACATCAATGCAAGTGGAGTTACTTCCCATGTTCCTTGTGTTGTCTTCTAAATGTTGGCAAAATGAGAAAGAGAAGAAGGATAGATGCACTGCTCTAAAGGCACTTTCTTCATCTGTCACAGTGTGGTTGACATTGAGATGTTTTGCATATAACACTTGGCGTATAAGAACATCTATTTTGGGTATTGATAGAGTTTCAGGTGGTTTAGAAGCCAATATGCTTTTTCACAAACATCTAAGGAATGCCTATTCTAATAGTTAGGTTAGTACCTCATCCAAGATTTTCTTGAAGTGTGTATGTTGCATTCAGTCTGATACTATACATTGTTACGTGACATGATTTTGTTGGTTTTTGACATCCCATTGCTTATTCATATCGGAGTGTATGTTTTTGTCATAGGCACTTGCTAAAGAGATTGTGAGATCTAAAAAAACTGTGAACCGATTATACGAGAATAAGGCGCAGTTGAATTCAATATCCATGCACCTTGGGGAAAGTGTTGGTATGATCAAAGTCTTGCTTCTCCTGTTGTATATATTTATATGTCGTTGTATATTCAGGAGTCTGCATTTGGTCCCCTAAGTTCTTGTTGATGAGCAAACTGTCTTTAGAACAATATGCATCCATTGAGAATGTAGCACCATTACTTCTTGACAGGGATGAAGGGATATCTCTCTTATGTTGAATAATGAATAATTTTAAAAGTTCTCTTTCTTGGCCAATGTTTCAGTTGCTGGCTTGCAAATGCAATGTCTTATTTAAGGGAGTTTCAAGAGTGTTATCATATACAAGTGACATCAAATGTCTTACTGATTTTGTTCAATTGTTGAATAGGTAGTTTGAAGAGGCATAATGTATGTGCAATTATATAGATGTTCAAATTACAGAAGTAGGATTGCAGATTTTTCTTTATGATTTTGATTTCTTTCATAAGAGGTGAAAGTTATCACTTAATGCTGGTCAACTGGATGTTATTGTGGTGAAACTGACAAATGTCTGCATTTTTTTATGACCGAAAAGTCTAAAGGGAGCCAATCCTTTGGGCCAACCGCAGCCTATGGAATTTAGGATGATGGGGGCACCTCTCTACCCTTCTCACTCAAATACTGAACTTAGTTCGCTTGGCGCAAGGTTCAAACTTGTAAGCTAAGATACAAGTGCCTCAACCTTTGCCAACTGAGATAATCCCTGGAAGCAATACAATTCTTTCTATTGAATTGATTTTGTGAAATAGTAGGAACATTCTACATATGACTAGCTGTCCCAAAGACATTGGTATCTGAACTTGTAAAGGAACCTCTCCTAAAAATAATAAGGTATCACCCAAGTGTGTCCTAGTGGTCAATGAAGTAGTAGGAGAAACATGTGGTCTCAAGTTCAAATCTTTGCGGAATTAAAAAACACTAGGGGATTTCTTCCCATCTGTCTAAACCTTGGTGGACAGAGTTACCTGGTCCCTGTTGCTGGTTGGAACTAGCAGATATCCCATGCAACTAGTCGAGGTGCATGCAAGCTGGCCTAGACGCCATGGTTATCAAAATTAACATGAGCTGCTATTACCTTGACTTCCATATTGGATGGTGACTGTACCAATCTTGATCTTAAGTGGAACTGGATCATGTGTTTAGTTGTAGTTGGTTGTACTGATTGGCAAGGAATTCAAAAGAAAAAGGATAAGGGATCATTCTTATTTTTTCATATAGGAGAGTTTCTTCTTTCAATTATACAGTCTACTGTAGTTGCAGCACTGATATATGCCTCTTATTCTTAGAAAATGCGTATTCTGAAAAACGCATCTTTAACCTATAACAGTTTTAATGATCAATTAGTTATGAACTTTTAACCCCTATTGATTTATTAAGTTTATGGGAAACCAACTTTATTTTCTCTATCTGAACTCCATGAAAAATTGCAATCATCTTTTCATGTCTGATAGGAGAACTTTTTTCTTCCTACTACCATATAATGAATTTTATCCCAGAATTGTTTTTGTTTGCTATATGTTGTAACAGATTCTTAGTAAACAAGTAATTGCATATGTATATTAAGTTTGTGCTAGATTGTCTTATATTTTGACATATTTGATAGCATATAGGCATGTCAACTGCTTTATACAGAAGACCTATGTGCTTTGATTTTTTCTGTCTAGGAAAATAAACTGTTTATGAAGCCGGCCTCTTGCTTTTTACTTTAATGTTAAGTTATGTGTTGGCTTCTTCAAGTGTCCCATTGAACTTCTAATTGGTTTTGCAGCCATTGCTCGCACAGTGGGTCATTTGTCTAAGAGTGCTGAAGTCATGAAGCTCGTCAATAATCTTATGAAGGCTCCAGAAGTGGCTATGACAATGCAGGAGTTTAGTAAAGAAATGACCAAGGTATATCAGTTTGGTTTTACCTTTTTGAGCTTCAATGAAATTCTTGAGCTTTCCTCCTGGTTGGGAGATCACCTTTGAACCAGTTGATTCGGACTCTTAAATAGTGTATTATGTTAGATGACATAACGGGGATTTATGGGATTCCACTAGGTATGTTGACATAACTGGGTCACTATTTCTCTGCTGGCTATGGCTCTCTTCTGCACTTAACCATATTTTAAAAGTAATTCTGAAGTTCAATCTGAGCAACAAGGTTTCCAAAGTAATTCTGAAGTTCAATCTGAGCAACAAGGTTTCCAACCATACAAAAATGTTTTTCAGTCTCAAGGTTTGCTAAAATTACTATAAAAAAGTTTGACCACATATATAGTTAATAACTAAGCACGAGATAACAAAAGTTGCCCACAAAATTCCTTTCCTTCTGGCGGGCTAGCACGGTGTGTTGTGCCAAAGTTTCAAGCCAAGTGTTCGTTCTGTGTTGATGTTGCTAGCACACTTTGATTCTTGTGTCCCAGTGTGTTTCATTGCCTCAGAAGCCTCCCCAGCTTGTTGCATCTATGTCCAACAACGGTGCGTTGGGCACTATTTACCAGATTGTTTTTCTCCGAGTTGTTCAACACAATTCTCGAGCTTCCAAATAAGGTATTTTTTGCATGAATCTTTGAGTGACTTGCTGAATACCCCTTCTAGTTGTATCCAAAATTCTTTAAGCTTCTTGATCTGCAATCCTTGGACGCGCTTGGCCTTTTAATGAGTTAGCAGTGCTTTGGACTCTTCAAATTCTTCCATAACTAGTCTCTAGGTATGAGTGTTGCGCGTGTACCCCACATCATAAGTATACATTTTTTTTGTAATTGTGGTGTATGAGCCAGCTTGCGTGCACTGTGCACACAATTTTAAAAAATCATATAGAAGTGTTGATCCATGTATTTGAGTTATAAAATAAAAATTAAAGATAAAAGAGTGAGCTTCTAAAAAAGATGAATGTTTGATCTCATTTAGTTAGCTAAAAAATATGAAGAAATCCTGCCCTACGTAAGTCCTCACATGCCGTATCATGATTTTTAAGGAATTTTGTGGGAATATCTTATGGGAATTGATTTTATTTCTATAATCTAGTACTGAAAATAATCAAGTAACACAAAAATAGTTCTATCACACTTCTCTAAAGATTTGTCAAATAAACACAAATTGAGATATTGACCCTATAGCTCCTAGGGTGGCCCTAAAGTGTTTTTGGGAGGAGGAGGCAGGAGGGGGAAGGATGGCCAGTGGGCATCTCTATGTGTGCATATAGATATAAAAGTTCTTTTTTTTTTTTGATAAGATAAGTGGTATTAATAACTGCATCAAGAAGATTCAAGATTTACAAGATATGGCATTTGAGCTTACAAAAAAATGTCTGGCTAACTGCTAACTATACAAACTACCTAAGCCAGAACTAATGAGTTAGTAAAATCCTGAAGTTTAATGGGAAAAAGGTCAAATTTGCTCCTCTTCTATGCGAAAAGGATCAATTTGGTGATGTAGATATCACTTGGCATGCCGCATTACCCCCCAACCCATTTTACTTCATTCCGTCCGCTGCTTCTTCTGCCACTAGAGCCACCTTCCCTTAACCACCATTGCCACCATCAACATCACCGTTTTCACTGTAGAATGGACCAAAAGGGGAGTCTGGCTTGTCACCTCATCCCCCCTCCCTCTTGTCTCTCTCTCTCTCTCTCTCTTTCTCACACACACACACACACACTCTTTTTTATCTGGAAATTACCCTTTCTCTTGTTATTGCAGGCTGGTGTCATGGAAGAAATGGTCAATGATGCGGTGGACAGTGCCCTGGATTCAGAAGACATGGAAGAGGAAATTGAAGAAGAAGTTGACAAGGTCCTGACTGCAATTGCTGGTGAAACTACTGCACAACTACCTGAAGCAGTCCGAAAGGAGAAGTTAAAGCAACCCGCCCAGGCAGTGGAGGATGCAGAGGTATGTTCCTTTTATCTGTGATTTATTGTATAGAATGATCCTTCTATGATCAAGCAAACTGAATTGATTAACGATTGATTTATTATTTCTTGCAGGATGACGAAGAAGATTTAGAAGAACTAAGGGCACGTCTTGCTAAAGTTAGATCCTAAGTGATTTTTAAAATTGACTTGCGCTGCCTCTAAGGCTTCTATGTAAAATATGTTGTGTGTGAAACACAGACCTCTTCTATGGTCTGACGAGTTGCATCTTCTATCTGGAAGAGAGGATATTGAAGTACCTTCTATATCTTAGAATCAATACTCATGATTTCTTGTATTGATTATCAATGTAAGTTGTGATCTTTTTCTCTTTGAACATGCTTTTCACTGTATGGTAACTGAAAATCTATGCTAACAACATTTCTTGCTATTTAGTAGAATTGGCTGTTCAATGTATCTCCGTGGGATGCTCTCTCTCTAAAATCGTAATTTCAATGCACTTTTTTTTTGTGTGTAAATATTAGTATGAAAATAGAAATTTTCTGATGCCTGTTTTGCGTAACTATTTGTATCCTAGCATGCTTCGGAAATTCCCTTGTTAATTGCTTATGCAAAAGGTCTTGGAATGTTCAATTTCTTTCTGCTGTCTCTTTGCAGTTTGTATACCCTGACTTCCAGATGTTGTAGAGTTCTTGTTACTTTTCGCAGCTGACTTTTAATATTGCAATGAAGTACTTCCTCTAGTGAATTAGAGTAGTTTTACACACTTTCTTGCCAATAAACACTTGTGATTTATATTCATCAACTGTGGAGTGTACTCTTAGGTTCCTGGCAATTGCATTTACTATTGTTAGAATATCCGGATCTGTAAGTATTATTGTCAATAAGGAGAATGTATTTGTAGTAAAAACATCTTTATGTCCAACTAGAATTTCTGACATATGGATCCAATATCTCAATGATAAACTGATGTAAAGTTGACAAGAATTTGACTTGCTCTCCTATTTTTCACATAGTTTTGAAGTCTTTACAGCTTCTTGATTGCCAAGTGGATGACTTCTGAGGCTTTTTGTTGCTCTAGATCTTGGTTTTCCAGTGGATTCTTGCAGGTGCATGGCTTGAAATTTGACTTCAGATTCCGCGGTCAAGGTAGAGATGCTAAGGTATTACTTATAGCAATGTTGCTTGGGCTCCCCAAAAATGCTGCGGCACCCATGTTGGATTCTCCAAAAATCCAAAAATGGACTACTTTTGAAGGATTTGACATGCACCCAGTGGCATTTTTGAAGAGTTTGAGCAACTTAAACTAATAGGACTTCGTAAATTCTAGCTTGTGAAGAGTCTTTCTTTATGGAGTCCTGTTCTAAGTGATTATAGAGTGTTTGCCATCTTTGAATTCTATAGAAATCTGCTGTGTTTTTATTTCTTACACTGTATTTAATTTCACAAAGATTATCCTATAATCCTATAGAAGCCCCCCCGAAGACGATCAGTTTAGTTAAGCTAGTATTTGTACCTTTAGTGCAGATATATGCAAATGTGATTGTTATCTTATATAGTGCTTCTTCGTATATGTTTCCTCTATCATAACAAGCACTCTAGTTGTTGATATTGATATCCCTTTTGTAAGTGCATCATCTAGTTGTTCTTATGATGAAATATGATGCAACAAATATAGCCGGACATTGAGGTTTGTTTTGTATGCCTCTACTAAAGCCACATTCGATGAGGCGTTTACTGTCAAACAGTTGGTGCTGAATTCTCATAACCAGCAGTATTGTTTGAATGTACAGGGGAGTGAAACAGGGAGATCCACTCACACCAGTACATTTGATTTTTGTGGCAGAAAGTCTTATCCAGAGGTCACAATGCGCTATTAACAGAGAAGAGATGCAAATCATTTATGTTGTCAAGGGGGGCACCAAAGTGTAATATCATATCCTGTTCCTGTTTCTGCTGCTGATGCTATAAATCAAGTCATACATTGCTCGGACCTTCAAAAATGTTAGACAACTGCATGTCAGATGTCAGATGTCAGATCTACCGAAAGTTGTGCATCCGAGATGGGGGCAACGACATGTTTGGAGAGTCTGAACAAACATAGGTAATCACTACTATTAGCAATACCACTTTGAGGTTAGTTATGAACATTCCATCTTCATGTGAAGGCCTTGGGACAAATGGTGTATAGATACAAAATGCAACATTTTTACATGGTGCTACTGTTCAAGATGTGTCATATTTACTTGTTTGCAAGGGTGTGGCTTAGCTGTCGATGTGAACTATTAGGTCTCGTGTGCAAAAACACTAGGTGATTTATTTGTATTTATCAAGCTTTGATGGATAAATTTATCTAATATCCGTGCTAACAGGAGGTAACGTGTACCTCATGAAATTAGTTGAGGTGCACTCTACGAAGAGGTGAAAGTTATTTCCCAACATGGATGTTTATGGACAACAACAACTTATAAGTTAAATATTCTTTGGGAAATAATGAGATTAGAATAGAAAGAGAGTAATTTGTTTATTAATGTACTTAGGCTTAATTACTAAATAAAGTGGGTTAATAAAAAAAGAATCATAAGATTGAAGATTTAAATAAATTTCATAAAATAGCTTATGGGGTAAAACTTTGGCCTTAAATTCCGATGGATGTGTCGAATTCGAAAAGAACAAATTATTTTGATACTAACGTATCAAAACATATCTTCTCTAAAAGCATATATTCAAAACAAATATTTCGCTTAAAAATTGGGCGAATTATCACTTACGTCGTTAATATCTGTCTTCTCAAATAGTACTTTTTAATATCAATTCAATTTTCTTAAAAATTAATTTGATAGTTTGTCAAAAAAACGGATGAACTATATTTAATTTTGAAAATTTATCACGTATCCTTAAATTATGGACATTAATTTACTTGTGGAATTATGAAAACTTGCACAATACATTTGTCCATAATTAAGTTTTAGTGGTTCAATAGTTGTAAGCAACTGAAAAACATGATCACAAAGTCAAATAAAATTGAATTGACATAACACTAATTTAATTATATTTTTGATAGTGATAATTTTTTGATTCTACGGAAAATTCATAATTACTATTCTTTAAATACACATCGAATAAACATGTCCTTATATGAAGTTTACAAACCACATAAAAAATATAAACTTCACTAGATATATCTGAATTCTTGATGTCACGAAATTAATTTAGTCGAGTAGATATTTGACAGAAAAAATCGATCTCTAGCTGTAGCAGCCATTTTCATGCATGATTTTTTTTCTTAAGTATTGTCATTTTAGTCTTACGTTTCCATGAATTTTATAAACCGTTAAAAGGACTATTTTCAACATTTTTACTTATTTTAATCATTTATTTTTGTTAATTACCTTAATTGTTAATCATGACGCCAAAAAGTTCGTTATCATTTTTTTTAAATTTCAGTCAAACAAATATTTTTTTGGTAAAAAGCTGCTTCATATATTTATATTTATATTATATAAGAAAAAAAACATTTAATACAAATAGTTTAGTGGGACCTCCAATCAACTAAAGACAACGTAACATTCCATGTGCAAACAAAATATTCTAAATTCGAATGAGTATAAAAACATTAACTTTCATAACCAAATAATATAAGAAAAAAAGTAATACAAATAAATGGATAAAAATTCGATCAAGTATAATTAGGTCAATTAATATTCAATAGCTTTATAGATTTATGTCATATGTAATATATGATAATTTATGGTTGAGATCCATTTAAATTATAAACTTATTATAATAATAAAAATAACAAAGCTGTCATCTTTTTTATTTGTAAAAATTATTTAAGCAATTAAGTGTACCCAAATTAAAATTTTCAAGATTTTTTCTTTTAAGATTGACGGATATTTGAACTTCCTGACTTTTTACCCACCAAACTTCTTCGAAAGTAATTTCACACATGTTTTCTCCAAATTCTGAAGTAATCTCCAAAAATAGATCAAACTTAAAAACATCATTGAGTTCTAAATAATAATTCAACTAAACAACATGACAATACATTAAAAAAAACTTATTTGGAGGTTTTCAAATAATTATGAAAATATATTTATTCAGATTATTCAAAAGTGTCGGATTCTTTAAAATTAGTATAATTTAAAAAATCCAATACAAGTACGAGGTTTGCCAAGTAAAAAAGTCGGGAAGTCCGCATATTTCTGCCATTCTTATTTTTTTCTTGAAAATATTAGCTAGGGTACACTTAATTGTTTTATTTGATTATTTTAAAAAATAAAAATAATTGACGGCTTTGTTGTTTTTATTATTAAGATGAGTATAATGAATCTCAACAATAAATTATTATATAATACACATGTCATGAATCTATAAGACTATTGAATATTACTTGACCTAATTATATTTGACCGAATCTTTATTCCAAAATGAATATCGTTAGGTTGCTGTTTCAAACCATAAATTAATTATTTGGAAATCTAAAAATTGAGATAAAGTTTTTAGGGAAAAATAAATGGCTTTGAGTAAAAATTGATTTCTAAAATTTGAAAAAAGTAAATATATTTTAAACAAACACTTTTAGAACATTGGTTAGATATAATTGTCACTTTAATATTGATAAATGAATTTTTCATATTAATTAATTAAATACAAACTACTTCGCAAAATTACTTTTTTAAAAATCACTTATGAAAAAAAAATATTACTTTTTCAAGTAATAAGTAAGATTTATATTATTATATAAAAAAGTCAATTCATTATCGTTTGAATTTCAAAAGTTATGCATATTTTTTACTGACTCTAGACGAATTTTTCGATCATTAAAAAAGAAAAAGGTGAGTATATAGTAATAAATAAGTCCAAGTTTTCTATACGTTCCCTACAAGAATTTATGTTTTTTTTCTTCGATGATATCATTGCAGACTTCATCCAATAAAAAAAATATACAATCCCCAAATTATATTTTGGTTCTTTTTTCTTGGTTCCACTTTTTTTTTTGGACCACATTGACATTCCACAAATAAATACAATTTTCTTGAAATATTTTTTTTTATAAAAAAATTAGTCATTATTTTATTTACTATATATATACCTCTTTAATTTTACGTCCACATATACTTCCTAAGATTTTATTATGCATCTGTATATCTTATCGCATGTAAGTTGTTATTTAGTGCATTACACAAAGAACAAAGGCTAAAAAACATTAAAAAAATAAAATATCTTTCATGTCATATAAAACCAAAAAGTCTAGTCTCAACTAAAATACTATGTGACATCATTAATTATAATAATTGTAATTTTAAATTATTGTTTCATTAGTATTAAAATAATATTATTAATTGTAGTTTTGAAAATAATAATGTATATTTAAAATATTTTCTTTTATTTAAATTGTCAATGATCATAGATTATCGTTTTCTTATTATGAAAAAATAAATTGACAAGCATTATATTGAGTGTGCTTGTGAATATTCTATAAGTGATAGAGACTGTAATTTTACATAATAATTAATCAGTCATTGACTTGTAATTAGACCATTATATGTTTGTTTTTTATCTCCGAATTACCATCGGGATGAGTACTGTGTGCGCATTAGGTAAATTTTCACTGTGTAATAGTTTACAAATTACACTAGGCAAGTTATATGTGACATACTCTATTCATAAGGCAATGAGGGAGATCAATCCCGAATCTGTGTAGATAACTATCTTCGAAACTAACTGAGCCATTCCGAATGATTGATTAATCTTAATATGAATTATTTAGACTTCATCGTAATATGAATTGGGACCCTCTTTTTGGTATTTTTTTTCTATGAATAAAACAAAATTAAGTTATTTTTTTTCTATGAATAAAACAAAATTAAGTTATTTTTTTTCTTTAGGTCAAGTCAATTTCTCCATATCTTAGCTATCGATAATTTACAACCCCATTAAGTGAAAAAAAAAGAAAAAAAAAGAAAAAAAATATACAATAATTTTCATATTTTATATATGCCTAAACCTTGATTTACAAAATTATTCAGTATTTAGTATTGATAAAAAAGTCATAGGTGCACTAAATAATTACTTAAGATACAAAATTCATCGTTATATAATTTCAACTATCAAGATTTCTTAATAATCCGCTCATTAAATAAGATTAGCGTTAAAATATTTTTTGCTTTGCGATAGAAGGTGTTTGTGCTAATTCTTGTTCTATTGATTTTTTATTCGATATCTGATATTCACTTTAAAATCAAATTAATTTAAATTCGCATAAAAAAATAATAATTTAATTTTAAAAGTTCCTATGCCACGATATAATATATGAGAATATATTACGTGAAACATAAGCTGGTATAATATTTTAAAGTTTTCTTAAATTGAATGGCATATTGATTTCTTTGATCAAAGAAAAATTTAACATTAATTTTTCATTGCTTTAAGGGCACATAGTCCTTGCGTATTCTTTTATTAAGAGCCACGTTTCACTAATTAATCCTTAATTTGATATTTAGTTTTTGAATTTTAATTGCAACTCATTTTTATTAGAGACTGTTATTTTGAAGTAGAATTTTTTTTCGTTTTTCGAATAAATTAGGTTCTAGAGTGGAGTATCTCAAGGCAAACATAAATTAGTCTGCTTTCAAAGTAGATTTTTTTCGATATAAATTTAGATTACATGAATACTGATTAGTCAAAATATAAAATGAAACTTTTCGATAGTAATTTGATTTAGTTGAAGCTCAAAGTCCGACTTTTCAATATGTATTTAGATTAGATGAGTCTCTAAATAAATACCAGACATCGAATAGAAAACATAATAAGAATTGCAAGAGTTATGTACTTTTACTTTCATTTAATTAAAAGTACATACACTTATACGACGATATACTTCATATTTGTGTGACTAAATTGGATTTACTAAAACCACATACTTAAATTGTTAATTATAGTAGGAGTATTAATATCCCCAAATATATAATTTTTACAATTAATGGAATTAACAGCTCTTATTTAAGAAAAATTGCGTACACATTGCCCTTCAATATTCAAAGTTTCAAAATATTATAGATCCATTTATTTATTATTTAACATCCTTAATTATCACTAATCAAATCAATCTATAATAATCTTTAGTGATCGAGATAATACAAGTAATAACTAAGCAAATTTGATATTTGATTAATTCAAATATGTTATTTTGGTTCTTTAATATACAAAAAATTAAGATTTAAATTACTTTTAAAACTAAAGATTCTCAAAATATGAAGTAATAATATAAAGGGATAATTGTATATAATAGCAAACTAATAACCTAAAATAAATAGAGTAGCTAGGGTTTGATTTAATTGTGCTCCATAGCAAACGTTTGCCAAAATTTGCCAGCGAATTATACAATTGCAGCGAATTATACAATTTAGGCCAGTGAATTATACAATTGTATATGTATGGTGATGCCAGCGAATTATACAATTTAGGCCAGAAAATCATACAATTGTATATGTATAGCGAATTATACAGTTATATGTTTGCTATGGAGCGCAATTATGCAAATTTTGCTATAACATACAAATATGAATTTTTGATTTGCTATATGTGAAAGTTGCCCTAATATAAATTCAATATAACATATGATCATATTTAAATAGTTTATTGGTTAACAATAGTTGAGGACCAAATGGGCTAAAAAAAACAATGTATTAAATATATATATTTTTTTTTTACCAAGGTAGAATTGAGATGATAACCCAAAATTTGAAATTACTTATGTTTAATCAAATCCCTAATTAATATCGAACCCTCTGTAATATTATAATATATAATTAATACAAATAGATAAAACTAAAAAGAACAATAAAGATGTGAATTAGGAATATATCTCATTCCCCGATCCAGTCGTGTTTAATCGGAATCAGTTTTTCTATTTTATAACTATAACTATGTACACTTAGTCTCTCTAGAGTTTACTTGTGAAACTATTCTGTATATGTTATTATTGTTATAAATGTTAATAAATATTGAACTCCATATTATTTTACATTATATATGATAAATAAAAATAAAAATAGATGATAAAACCCAAAAATATGTGTACATAGAATATATATCATTTCCTTTTTCATGCACCTATTTTTTCTAACCAAGAATTTGATAATTGTCCAAATAAATAGCATAGTAAATAAACCATTAAATCCCATGTTTCTTCCCCCACTTTCCTCCCTCTTTCACACAATTATAATAAATATTAATAGTCAATTTCAGACTCATATTCCCTCCTTATAAATAATCTCAAAAACTCAAATAATTCTTCATTCAAAATTAAAAAAAATAAATGTCTTCTTCATCTTCATTATTCCCTCTTCTCTTTGTTGCTATATTTCTTGTTTTATGTTCCCAAATTGCCCTTTCATTATCACCCAATTTTTTCTTACAATCTCATAATGATAATATTAGTCCAAAGAAATTTCAATTAACAATGGGTGAAAAATTGATTAGGCAACTTAATTTGTTCCCTAAACATGACATTAATATTGTTTCTTCAAAGGACAATAGTGTCAATAATTATAAAAATAAATTATTTGAGAAGAAATTGGATTTATCTTATCTTGGTGATTCTGGTGCCACTGTCCAAGACTTAGGTCATCATGCTGGTTATTTTCCTCTTATAAACACTAAATCTGCAAGGTTTGATTATTTATTATCTTACATAATTATATATTATTGACTTTATTTCGTGATGTCTTAGAGCAGCGGTAAAATTCTTATCATATAACCTTTCGTAGTTACGTGTTTGGATCGTGAAATTAGCGTGATTGATATTAGATTACATCCCTTGGGATGCGGTCTTCTTCTGAACCTTGTGTGAGTGTGTAATATTTCGTACTCCGAACTATCCTTTTTTTTTTTGTTGGTTTAGAAGTAGGAGCCTTGAAGCAATGATATAAATTGTTTCTTGCTTGACCTATAGGTTATGAGTTTGAGTCATGTTACGTCAAGATAGACTAATTAAATTACACCCTTTTGGGATGTGGTCATTTCCCGGACCTTGTCGCGAACAATATTTCATGCCCTTTATTTGTTTTTTTTTTTCAAAAGAGGAACCTTGAAAGAACGATCTAAGTAATTAGTTCTGATATTCCTATTAGAATAGGATGATTAAATTACATCCCCTTACGACGATGCAATCTTTTTTTTTAAACCCTTTATGAATGTGAAATACTTCCTCTACTAAGCGATCTTTTTTTATTTTTACTTCGAAAGGAGAGTCTAAGAGTACATGTTAAAGTTATCTTTGTCTGACCATTAATAGACAACTTACATTACATACTCTTGAAGCATAATCTTTCTTCAAACCTACACAAACACGAAATACTTTATGTACCAGACTATCCTTTTTAATTAATATAGTTTATTTTGTTGTAGGATGTTCTATTTTTTCTTTGAATCAAGGAGTAACAAGAATGATCCAGTAGTGATATGGTTGACAGGAGGACCAGGATGTAGCAGTGAAGTGGCATTATTTTATGAAAATGGACCTTTTAAAATATCAAAAAATATGTCTCTTGTCTGGAATGATTTTGGTTGGGACAAGGTAATTTTTTTGGATTTTTCCTAATTTAATACATGATATTATTATCAACAAATTCATTTCAATTTTTTTTTTTTGAAAATAATGATTATTTTATTAGCAACTTGTTAATTATTGATTGATTTTTTTTTTCCATTCATGCAAAGTAATTCTCTTTTTTTATATAGCTGAGAAATCCGTCTGTGACCCGCTTTTTAATCAATCACATGCAAAGTCAATTCTTTTTCACCAACTAACTAATCTTCTTTGACTGTTTTTGCTATTCATTAGTTGTGACTTAAATTAGAAGAAAAAAAAAATTAAAAAATCTTGAAATCTAAAGTAGTTCAACTATTGTTATTGACTTATATGATTTTTTTTTATATAGTGCTCTATTTTCATTTAATTGCCTCCACAAAAATAAAAAAGCAAATGCCCTTTTGTCAAAGAATTTTTTTTTAATGGTCAAGAATAAATAGTTTAGTTATTTCTAAAAATAGAAAATGACATTGTAATTAAAAGACTAAAATTTATATTTTATGTGTTTAGTATATATAATAAATGTTAGCATCCTCTCAATTTTTTTATATATATTTAAACCTTCTAAACAAAAAATCTAGCTCCACTTTATCATTAATTATTTTCTTATAAACTATAGATCAGTTCAAGCCGAAATAGGCACTTATGCTTTGGAACACGAAAACACAAAATGCTTTATGCATGGAATTGTCTTTTATTGAAAAATAACCACACCGTTTTAAAAAAGATTCATGAATTAAGAATAAGAAGGATTTTGACGAAAAGCCTTTGAGCAACAATAAAATTATCTCTGTATGATTTATAGATTTCATGTTCGAACGATGAAATGAATCACTAATGTTTGAATAGGTTAGCCTGCATTACACCCATTCACTATTTGTTCTAACTGCATTTTTTAAAAAAAGAAAAAAGATTTTACTCATAAAATAGTTGGTATAAAGAATTTTTATACTATATCAACGTTCAAAAGTTAAACTCGAAAAATAATATTTCCATTTACTTGTTGTGAATTGACAGGTGTCAAACCTTATATACGTTGATCAACCAACTGGAACTGGTTTCAGTTATACTTCTGATGAAAGTGATATTCGACACAATGAGACTGGTGTAAGCAATGACCTTTATGATTTCCTACAGGTTTGTTCCCTTCATCCCTTTTCAATATTTCTCAGACTCAACTTGTGAGATTATACGAGTACATCATCGTTGTTGATGTCTCTAATATCGTATTTTACGATATGATAGGCCTTCTTCAATGCTCATCCTGATTATGTAAATAATGATTTCTACATTACTGGAGAATCATATGCTGGACATTATATTCCTGCATTTGCTTCTAGAGTTCATCAAGGAAACATAAAGAAAGAAGGACTTCACATAAACCTCAAGGTACTTTCTTCCTATAACAAGTCGTTTTTCGGGGGGTTTTCCGACTTGTTTTGGTTGGACTTACATGCTACTTTGATCAGGGATTTGCTATTGGTAATGGCCTCACCAACCCAGAAATCCAGTATAAAGCTTACACTGACTATTCTTTGGATATGAAATTGATCAATCAAACCGACTACGATTATATAAATCAATTATATCCAACATGTCAACAAGAAGCTAAGCTTTGTGGTAAGTCTTAATCCTACATAACACTAAAACAAGTTAAATTCGAAAAAGAGAAAGAAAAGAGCCTTAGAATTATCTCGATATTCTTGACATGATTTGTGTGAAAATATTGGCAGCAAGTGGTAGTGAAGATGCATGTATGAAGGGATTTAACGATTGCAACCTCATTTTCAACAGTATAATGGACATTGCTGGCGACATAAATGTAAGAACGTGCAACTTCTTTCAGTTTTTTTCTAACGAGACAAGGGTGTCATATAACTATGAGCACATATGTTTTTATAACAATCTGATGGATTTGTGACTTTTTCACCTGTAGTACTATGATATCCGGAAGACCTGCAATGGTAGCCTTTGCTATGACTTCTCGAGAATGGAAACTTACCTCAACGATAACCAAGTTAAGGAAGCCCTCGGTGTTCCCACTGGTATTGATTTTGTCTCGTGTAGTTCTTCAGTTTATCAGGCGATGACGAAGGACTGGATGAAGAATCTTGAAGTCGGTATTCCTCAACTTCTTGAGGATGGTATCAATCTACTCATTTATGCTGGAGAGTATGACCTTATCTGCAACTGGCTTGGTAAGCTTCATTCACCTATAACAGAAAATCGCAAAAAAACTCTAAAAGGTCCGTTGGGCTTTTAAGTGCAAATAAACCGTAGGCTTTAGTCCAAAATTAATAATAATAAGCATGAATGGCAAAGTGAAATATCAATTAGTGTCGCCTCTTCAAAAGAGGCTCATTGGCAAGGAAAAGTATGCCTTACAACCTTGATGACGACGCTGAGGGCACATTAAGCGAGGCACAACGCTCAACACGTTTTGCCTCGCTTGAGGGCTTAAGCGCGCTTTTGACAACACTGATATATCTAAACAGTGTCGAGTAAACTATTGTTTCTTGAAATGGACAGGGAACTCAAATTGGGTGCATGCAGTAGAATGGTCAGGGCAGAAAGGCTTTGAGGCTGCATCGTCTGTTTCTTTCACAGTAGACGGTGAGGAGAAAGGTGTTCAAAAGAAGTATGGACCACTGATATTCCTCAAGGTCCACGATGCAGGTCATATGGTGCCGATGGACCAACCTAAGGCAGCACTTGAAATGCTTCAGAGGTGGACTCATGGCAACTTGTGAAGAATCAATTTAAGAACCACACATACTGAAAACAATTTACCAGCTTTATAAAATTAGCAAAACATAGAAAATCATGTAGATACATTTCACCTTTTCAGGTGAATGTTCTTCTAAGATACTGTATTAAGCATTTTAACATATAGTGAAACATACTGTTTACTCTTATGATTTGTTATTCCTGTCTTGCATTATGTTGATCACGCCGGTGTCAAAGTAATTAATCATTTCAAACCTGTAAGGAGCACAGTGGTCTAAAGGTATTCAGGGAATAAGAAAAGGGCATAAACAGGCAAGCTATTCAATATAACAACTCACTAAACTAATTTTGATTCTAGCTTTACTGATGTTAAGAACTGGTTGTTTCCGTATTTTCTGTGCCTCAACACTGGGGGAAGAAAACAGATTGATTTTTTCCCAAGCAACAAAACATGTAATTAACACTTTCAACGCTGAAGTGAATTGATCAATACTTGCAAATACTTCATACTTTTACCCCTGCTGCGGTGACACTCAATCAGCAGGATCGTAAGTTAAATTTTCACAGCACAATGCCCCGATTCCTCGGACTCTAGTACAGGTTGTGCATTGACATACCAGACTTAGAGTGTGTTTGGTATGAAGGAAATCATTTTCTGGAAAATGTTTTCCAATTTTCCCATGTTTGGTTGGGACAAAAGTTTTGGAAAATGTTTTCCAAATCAACTCATTTTCCTCAAAATTAAGGAAAATGACTTCCCTTCAAAAATTAAGGAAAACATTTTCCAAAACTCTCCTCCAATTTAAAATTATATTTTTTTTTGAGAAAAACGTCAATTTTAAAAAAATATTTTCATTTTCAAAATTTTATTTTTTCACCCGATCCCTGCCCACCCCCCCACCCCGCGGCCACCCCCACCCCCACCCCAACCTCTCCCCAAAAAATTAATTTTGCTTTTTAAAAATATTTTCAACTTCAAAATTTTATTTTTAAACTCCTAACCCACCCACCCACTCTCCACCCCCGGCAGCCCCCACCCACCCCCAACCCCCAAAATAATTAATTTTATTTTTTAAAAATACTATCAACTTTAATTTTTAATTTTTTCACTCCTCACCCCCTTCCCCCGACCCCTCCCACCCCACCCCCACCCCACCCCCACCCCACCCCCATCCCCAAAAAATAATAATTATGATTTTTAAAAATATTTTCAATTTCATAAATTATTTTTTGTTCTAGTAAAAATAAAAGATGTCTCTCAAAAATATTTTTCATTCATAAATCAAACACTAAAAATCATTTCCAGAAAATATTTTCTACTCACCAACCAAACATGAGAAAATAAGTCCAAAATCTACTTGTTTTCCAGGAAAATATTTTCTAGGAAAACATTTTCCATGGAAAACATTTTCCTTCATACCAAACACACCCTTAAAGGAAATTCTACACTTAATATTGGACTAGCTTGAAAAAAACAAATATACCCTACAGGTCCTGTATGTTCAACCAATTCAGCTAAATAAAGACCTAGATGATACACAGGATCCAGGTTCCCTATTCCCCTGGCTCTGAAACAGACAGGTCCCATGCATTTCCGGTCTGTTAAACCAGTTCATTTACATCAAGATTGTTTATTTATGTCTTAGATATCTTCATTGAACTGAACATATTGAATGGGAAACAGAATCACATGTTTATTGATCTTGTTAGATGGCAGATCAAGCAAACTATGATATGCAACCAAGACTTAAATTTCACATTTCGTTTAAAATTTTCATAAGATAGATAACAATAATAATGGAAGCACAGACCCCTGGTCTTCTAAAATCAGAGTAATGTTTAAAGGAGAAAACTAATATTCAACAAAGGATGCATTCATGTTCTTTTTGTCAATGGAATGATGGTGATGTACACAAACATTAAGCCTGCTCAAAAGAACATTTGACACACAAACACCTGAATGCAATAGCTATGAACCGCCTCTTGCTCGATATAGTTCCCTCAAGGTCTTGATCACAGGCTGAAAACCTGTCCGCAATGGAAAAACTGATACCACTCGTAGATGTCGTGCATTTCCATTCTTTGGCTTGGACAAGGTGATCTTCAACATCTCTCCTTCCAAAGCATTACCGGCAGCTGCAGCTGCATAAAAGAATTCTCAAAAAGTCAGAATCCTCTTCATATGGCCCAGCAAAACACTGGAAGATGCAATTATAAGATTCTTGGAAACAAATTTATGGACCATGACCAAATACTCTCTATTCCATTAAACATGAGAATGTTAAGATACTAATTGAACTTATATATTACATTTAGAAATAGTAGAAGAAAATAATAAAATGATTGTTGGATTATAGTTAGATGGAGAAACATTTCAACAAAAACATGAAATTTGAATAAGATTAATACATCAGAATACTTGAAAGTCAAGAAAGTCGTATGGCAATAAAATAGTGTCAAGTGTCAACCATCTTGGGACATATCCAAATAAAAAGAGTTATCCCATAAATTGGGACAGAGGGAGTAAGTTTCATTAGAATTTTCAATTCCTACAGAAACATTCCCCCATCATCTCCTACTTCTTTCATTCTTTTTGTTTCATAGAATTCCTAAAGGAAAGAAAAATTTATAACTCTTATTGATGACAGAGGCAAGTATAAAAAGTGTGCTTTTCATTTGCTACTACAGTCAAACTTGTCTCTAACAGCATTTCATTATAACGGGCAATGAACTAACTTTCATATTATATTTAGTATACTCTCTACAGCATCTCATTATAGCAGCCAAAAATATCCTGCAAACAATGCCGTTGACTAATTTCAAGCATAAGTGAAATTGCCACTGTAAACTTCAAACTGGAATGCAATTATAAAAAGTACAACCACATTCCCACAAGTGTAGTCTGGGGAGGATAGGATGTATGCAGATCATACCCCTACCTTTGTTTGTGAGGTAGAGAGGTTGTTTCCGATAGACCCTCCACTTAAGAGAAGTGAAATCAAAGACAGATTGAAAAGACAACAAGGATAACAAAATAGCAAGAGAAACAATACAAAATAAGCAACAGGAAGTAGTAACAACAACATACCAATGAAAAATCCCATTGGGTATACTAAATACTACTAAATGCGGAGAAGATGAGGAGAGTAGACTAGCCCATTTCTCAACCACATAAAAGTACGACAACACTCAATTACTTACCCTTCTAGCCTAATACTTGACCTCCATACCTTCCCAAATCTTCAATAAGCTAAAGATACGTCATGTTTTGTCTAATCACCTTTCTCAGTTCTTCTAAAACATACTTTTACCTCTCCTAAAACTTGCTATAGACAACCTCTCGACTACTCACACTACCCTTCTAACCTAATTCTCGCCTTTCATACCTTCCTATATAGGGTCATGTCGTAGTAAGCAAAATATGTGTCGTGTTCTCTCTTATCACCTCCCTAGTCCTTCTTAATCCTACTTCCACATCTCCCTGTGTAGGCTCATTTTGTAGTAAGCAAACTATGTTTCATGTTCTTTCCAATCACCTCCCTAGTTCTTCTTAAGCCTACTTCTACCTCTCTTTGTGTAGGGTAATGTCGTAGTAAGCAAAATATGTGTTATATTCTATCTAATCACCTCCCTAGTTCTTCTTAAGCCTACTTCTACCTCTCCTAAAAACCGCTATAATCAGCCTCTCACACACCTCCTAAATGATGCATCAGTGCAACTTTAAAAGATAAAAAGGGAGATTAATCAAAGTTACCAGCAAAAGGGTGAGTCTTGGCAAAATCAAAGAACTCATCAGCAGAACAACCAAACAAAACCCTAGCTGCCCTATCAAACATTATCACCACAACCACTCTTTTATCAGTAGCTATCGACATCTGCAAAAAAAACCAAAATCACCCACAAAAAAAAAATCAAATCTTTGACAAAAACCAACAAAAAAAGCATCAACATTGCAGATAACAACACAAAAAGAAAAAGAAAAATTCACATACAAGAACACGAAAGAGGCGTTTGGAACCAGAAGAAGCAGAGTTAAAGTTGCAATTTTTGCAAAAGGGTATTGACGATGATGATGAAGAAGAAGAATTGGGGATATGGGTATTTGGAGAAGGGTCAGGTAGAGTCTTTTCACATATAGAACAAACTGTGTAAAAGAGATTGTTGTGATCAATGGCTACTACCATGGAATTTAGTGTTATTGGTTGTTTGTCATTGTTAGGTTCTTCTACTAATGGTCTTTTTCTAGGGTTTGTTTGGCTGTTGTTATTATTGGAGCTTTCTGGATTCATTGATGGAGTTTTCCTTGTTCAGAATATTCAGTTTGTTCATGAAAATGGTAAAGTGGAAGGTGAAAGCATTGATGCTGTGAGTAATAAAGAACTTGGTTGGGGAATGGTGTGTTGGGTAAGGAAGAGAGGTAAAAATTGTATTTTTTTTCCCCACAAATTAGGTTTTTAATATATTCTATGTAATTTTATAAAGAAATGAAGTCGATGTCTCTTTCAGAGTTTCTAAATGTGAGATTTATGGGAAAGAAAGATCATGTTATATTTGCGAATAATTTAATGCACTATCACAATTCAAATCTTTGAGTGAAATGTTGTCAAAAGATATAAAACAAAAATTTATGGATCGACTCCATCATCCCCAATTTGATAGGCCGAAAAATGATATGGATAATGGTGAGACTATACGTATTATTCCCAAGATTATTATGGAGGGTCATGTAAAAGTTTTGAGAAAAAATGGCTGAAAATCATATCATAAAAAATTATTTGACTAACATACACAAAAAATTGAGAAAATTGCTTAATTCCTCTTCAGTGGCCCTTAAATGCTAAGAAAATGATGTTGATCATTGTGATGCTATACATATTGTTTCCTCGGGTCATTATGGAGGGTCCTGTAAAAGTTTTGAAAAAAAAATGTTTGAAAAACATATCACCAAAAAATTTGTTGATTAACTCACACGAAAAACTGAAAAAAAATCGTCTAATTCTTGTTGTCTGCCCCCTAAATGCTAAAAAATAGTGTGATTCTGGTGAAGCTATACATATTATTTTTCCAAGTCATTGTCGATGCTCCTGTAAATTTTTTAGATAAAAAGTGTTCGAAAACCACCAATAAATTCATGGACTTATACACACAAAAAATTGTGAAAAATTACCATAAGCTTGTTGAATGATCCCTAAAAGCTAAAAATATGGTGTGGATAATGACAAGGTTATATGTATAGTTCTCTGAAAATATTATGGAGGGTCCTCTAAAGGTTTTGGAAAAAAAATAATCCAAAAATTATATCACCAAAATTTTTATTGATTAACTCACACGAAAAATTAAAAAAATCATATAATTCTTGTTGTCTGGCTCCTAAATGCTAAGAGATAGTGTGGATTCTGGTGAATCTATACATATTGTTCCCCAAGTCATTATCGATGTTCCTGTAAAAAAATTAGTTAAAAATGTTTGAAAATCACCAATAAATTTATTGACTAATACACACAAAAAGTTATGAAAAATTACCAATTTACCATAATCTTGTTGAATGACCCCTAAAAGCTAAAAACATGGTGCGGATAGTGACAAGCAGGGGTGGAGGTACATGGGGCCGAGGGGGTTCCCCTTCTTCGGAAAAATTATGTTGTATATATAGAATATTTTTTTTATTTACAGGTATATACTAAGTGATGAACCCCTTGAACATAAGCAAAGGACTTGGTTCAGTGGTTAGGGGGTTCAGGATTACACAAGGCCGGTGCTTACTTCGCGAGTTCGAACCTGGGTGTTTGCATCTTTTTTTATAATATATAGTTTCAACTTTCAGCTGTTCATATTTTTAATTTCTAAATGCGCGAGTTCACGAGTTCGAATTTCTGTAACAACATTATTTTTCTATACTTTCAGCTATTTTTTCTTTTCTATTTTTTATAACATCAAGTAAAATTATAAAAAAAAATTAAGTTTTCATAATTTAAATTTAAAAAACACTCTCTCATACTCATTTTAAGTGAAACATTACATTTATATTTGATTAAAAAATTATATAATTATAAGTAAAATTAAATAAATAGGTGTAATCATTTAAAATTTATAAATAATTATAGATTTTTCGCGATATTATTTCGTCTTGATTATTATTTTTTTAATGCGAATTTTGTTGTCTTAATTGAATATATATATATATATAAATATATATACATACATACATATATATATATATATATATATATATATATATATATATATATGTATGTATATATATATATATATATATATATATATACATACATATATATATATATATATATATATATATATATATATATATATATATATATATATATATATATATATATATATATAAAAACACGCTCAATAATGATGAAGACAAAATCATAATTAATTTTTAAAAAAAAATACATTCTCTCGTACTCATTTTAATATTGTGTCAAACACATACTTCTTTGATTTTTATTCTTTGTGTTGAGGTAGAGCTGAATTTTATTAATTAGTTGCTTAAATCAAATCAAATTCGTTTATATTTGACTCGCCCGCCCTATTTTTATTTGACCCGACCGACCCGCTTATTTGTGTATATTATTAGTGTGCTTACTTATTTTTTGAACCCCCTCAATGAAAATTCTGCCTCCACCACTGGTGACAAGGTTGTATGTATAGTTTTCTGAAATTATTATGGAGGTTCTGTAAAGGTTTTGGAAAACAAAATGCCCAAAATTATATCATCAAAAAAATTATTGACTAACACACGCGAAAAATATATATGAGAAAATCGCTTAATTCCTATTAAAAGTCCCCTAAATGCTAAAATAATAGCGCTGATCCCAAAATGTTGACCAAAGTCAACTATATCAAAATAATTAAAATCAAAAGGCTCGAAATCTCACCCGATCGCATCAAGGACCATATGTACCATTATCGCAACACAAACTAAGCATGAAAACGATAAGGAGAAGGATAAAATAGTCATTTCACAAATAAAAGCAATTTTTCTAGAAATGAAACATTACATTGTACATTTGGGAGCAATAAGTTTTCGATGCCACTGTTGGAGACCTTAGAGTTGGTATATATTTAATTTTCCTAAATCTATATATTCAATGTTAAATGTTGATAACTTCATCTTAGTTATTCTTTTTTGCCTCATGTTGAACTGGCCATTGAAGACAAAACACCTATAGATATGACATCAATGATAGTTTGTTACATGACAATCTCACTCACCATCACTGTTACTTCCAGCATTTGAAAGTCATCGCTTGGGGGTAAATCCAAGTTTAAATAGAACATGGTAAACTGATACACACTACTTGGCAATACACTAGACTCCCTAATGAAGATCCTCAAGTGCATATCCAGAATTTCTTGGAATCCAGTGACACATATGAGGCTGACTTTGTTTCCATTTTCACCGTTGGGAGAAGAAAGACAATGGTTTTCGTCAGAGTCAACAAACTCAATCACAACTTGAGATGATCTTTCTCGAATATTCTTGATCAAATTCTTTCCATTTGGGAAAATCACAAAAATGAGAAGTGAAATCCCGAGTTTCAAGAAAAGAGCGGGAGAGAATATGTACCAAGCGTGGGATAGATTCAAGTCCCTCTGAGTTGTCCGCATCACCACCAAGCTAACTCGGTGCTTGTACATACCTTCATTGAGGGCTTTCAACTGACTACAAAATTTTGCTCGACTCTGCGGCAGGTAAACATGTCTTGGAAAAGAGTTAGGACTAGTTTTTTCGCGAAATATGATGAACACACATTTCAGAAATATGAACTTACGGCAACACCAGATCGAAGTCGGATGTCAATCACGTTGCACCCTAAAAAGGAGCAAACAAATAAAGAATAAAATAAGAAAAATCTAAGGCAATCATTTTTTTAGAGGATTATATGTGAACGCGATAATATATAGTTTGAAGGATTCGAGGAACATAGATAAATTGTGAGGTCCATATAGAGAGAGTAAGTGTTCAGTTATATAATTAAAATATTTCAGAAGAACGAAAACCATGAGATATATAGAAATTGAATAATATTTTACTCTATGTATTAGAAGAAACCATAGAGGGAGATAACTAATTAGAGGCTTGAAAGTGAATCAAAATTTTACTCAATGTTTCAAACTTCAACCTTTTTTTCTTTTTCCATTTTAAAAATGTTATAAGTAATGGTGCAGCTAGAGCTACAATCATCGATTTACGTTGTCAGTTTAATATTGTCTCAAAATATATATTATATGGTGTATATAGATAAAATATTATTACTATTTATGTACATATATTAAATCGTAAGCACTCCAATTAAAATTTATACTTTACCACTAGCACTATGGATATACTACTAGGAAAACAATACAACAACAACTACTATTACTACATCTAATCTAAAGCAATTCGAGATGGGCTTTATGAGTTAATCTTCAATGGTCGTATTGTCTTTTTATCTAAGTATATCATTTAGCAATATAGTATAAAATAAAAACATGTTATTTGAAATGAACTTACTAGCATGACTAAAGAAATATTATCAACTACATTCTCCATTTCATTTTTTTTGTCTGTTTTAGTTTGATATGAAATTTAAGAAAGTAAATATAACTTTTGAATCTTGTGATTTTAAACTAAAGATGTATCGAATGTATCAAAATATCCTTTAATCTTATAATTTTAAACATAAATTGTAAAAAGTTAGAATTAAATGGGGGACTAAATGATATTGTCTGTATCACGAAAAATAGTCAAGACTAATTATTTTGAACTTAAATTGGTAGATTATCTACATCTTGCTTAACTATATATCCCTAAAATATTTACTACACTAGTAATCCATAAAGGTATTCAAAATTTAATATTCTCTCTCTATATTTAAATATTTGGTCAATTTTTATCCTTTATTTAGTGTAAAGTGGTAGAAAAAAAAAGAGAAATCAAAGAAAGAGAACAAAAATTTAAAAATATTTTCTTGTTTTCTCTCTCAAAATCATCTCAGGCTAAGAGATGGATTGTGAGATAATTTGTAATGTAGATGTTCCTTCGGCCTATGTTGACCTCAGAATTCTCTTAATTGATCCTGATCCAACTTCTTTATCAAATATAGCAGCAATTCTTAAAGAACATTCCTTTAAAGGTACATTTTATGTCTCTTTTAGTTTTCTCTCATATGTGTTAGAGCCTTTTCCCCTAATTTTTGTTAGATCTTCGAGGTAAACCTGTACTTATAGTCTGTAATCAAAGAAGTGAATAAATGTAAAATTTCTTATTGAAGTTTGTTTTCTAAGATACATGAAATTTATCAATCGAGTTTAATTTATTTTTTTGGGTAGATTTGAGTGTTGAAATTCGAAGAAGAAAATTATTTTATTATTGGGAAAAAAATAGAGATGCACATGACTAAAACTTTTAGTAAATCTTAACATGTGTTTCAGTGATGTATGACTAAGTGCAGATATAGATGAATAAATTACAATAGTGCTTAATAAGCTTGTTAGATTTGTTGTTGCTTTAATAAATTGATGGTTTAAACAATCTATGTAATGGATGTTTGAGAACATAAGATTTTTCTAAAATTTTAATTTGAATTGTCTAACAAGAACATTTGATCACTTGTATAAATGTTCAGTCAAAGCATATTATGATTTAAGTATCTAAATAAAATTTATTGTCACGTGTAAAAGATTATCAAAATATTAATTCTTATGAAAATACATTCATTTAATCGTCAAATTTATTGAAATCCTAGTTGAGTTTTCCTTTAATTGGGAAAAAATCAGTTGGATTCTTAGGCAACAATATTAAATTTATTAAATTATTTCTTTATGAAAACCAAATATTTCTTTCTATACTTCTAATATAATATTATTAGTCAGTTCATACTACCTTTATCTGTATAATAACATAAAGGAAAGGGAAGGTGTATACCGATTATTATGAAAATATCGCACAACATACATATTTTTTATATTTTCTGATCTTGATTTTTGTTTATAGTAACTGTGATCGAACAAGCCACTGTAGCTCTATCCATTCTCCGGGAACATATCGACCAATTCGACTTGGTCATGGTGGATGCCAACATTCTTGAAATGGACTACCTTAAATTCATCAAGTCTACTCAACTCATCAAAGACAAACCAATTATTTGTAAGACCATTTCCTCAAAATCTTAATTATTTTACTTGATTTAGTGTGTGCTATTCATTAATTCAAAAGTATAATTAAACATGTTAATATAACACATCATTATTGGACTTTATCTACTATAATAATAATATTAAAAAATTGACTTCTTTAACTCATTAGTGTTACTTGTAGATTCTATATATATATATTTTTGTCAGATTCTATATCCATATAAGTTCCTCCCAAAAGTGATGTATATAAATTTGAACATCAAACTTCTCCCCACAATTCTAGATACCACATTAAATTATTATTTTGTTCTTGATTTTTTATTTTCGGTTTAGTGATGTCTTCAGAGGTGACGATCGAAATGATAAAAGAAGCACCAACACAAGGGATATGCTTCATTTATAAGAAGTCGCTCATCACATCATTGAAACTCAAGGATATATGGAAGCATGTGAGGTGGCACAATAAAAAGGCAAATGAGGAATCACAACACTACAGTGCTAATCAAGTTAATTTAATGGACAACATATCCTGTCCCACAAAGATGCAAGACATAAAGGGAAAAAGCAAAGAGAATTGCTCTGCGACTTATCAATATCAAGAGGTAGATTCTTTAATGAAAAAAGATGAGGCAAAAAGGTCTAAAAGAATGAGAAGTACGAATGAGGAGGCACACGTTAAACATAGTGCTCCTTCAGAAAAAGAGGAGGAACATTCTTTTCTTTCGAAAATAAGTACAGAAAGACCAGAAAAGAAAAGACGAAACATGAAATGGACAGCAGAGCTTGAGAAGAAATTAGAGGAGGTTGTTCGCGAGTTAGGAGACAAAGGTAAGTGTTCAAAGACTTCATTTTTATCCAGGCATAGAGAAGTAGAAAAAATAAGAATGGTGTTTAAGAAAGATCTTAAGTAGACATTTTCTTAATGTTCACAATTTTACTATTAAATTCTTATTACTTGTCTTACCATGTTGATTTAGCTGGTCCTAAAAATGTGCTAGAGAGGATGTGTGTGCAGGATTTGACTAAGAAATGTCTCACCTACCGTCTAAAGGTATCCAAGTATGAAAAAATATTTGTGATTCAAAGTTTTATCAATTTTTTCTAATATTTTTCATCTTATGTAGAAATATCGATCCCAAAAACGACAAGCTCCGGATGTTCAACCAGTTACTTCAACGATCTTTAACGAGGAACATCATTCCAAAGTGTTCAATTCAAGCAACTCCTCTGTAGATGTGAATGAATTATTTCAAGGAGCATACAGACCTCAACCATTAGAGGTTCCTTTGGTAACTTTACCAAGTTCAAACGATTCTTCCTTGATAGAGTGTGATGAGTGGATTAATGAATTCCTAGAACTTGACGATTTCGAGCTAAAATTAAGATAGTAAATCAGAGTGTCAAGATCCTACAGCTTGCTAGATTATGTTCCTATTTTTGAAAGCTCAACTCAAACATTCTTAGATGTTCAACAGTTTTATGCTCGCATCATGCCTTTTTCTATTTTATTTTTTTGTGATTGAAAATAAAAATAAATGTTATCCCTTTTAATAGAAGTTAGTGTGATTTCTTCTATTGAAGTTTTATATAGGAACAATATGAAAGATGGAAATCGTCTTGTAGGATTTGTTTGTCTTAGTTCATATATGAATAGGT
Source organism: Solanum lycopersicoides (assembly GCA_022817965.1). Lineage (NCBI taxonomy): Eukaryota > Viridiplantae > Streptophyta > Magnoliopsida > Solanales > Solanaceae > Solanum > Solanum lycopersicoides. The sequence continues at coordinate 68,651,991 of CM040628.1, read as the reverse complement.
TTTCTAGTCCTAGTTTGAGGCCTCATTTTTTCCCCATTAAAATTTAAGACGTCTGAATATGAATGTACATATGAATGATTAAGATCTTGTTTGTAGATCTGAACATTGAAGAATTAAAATCGCTTGTTTTCAAACACTTGAATATATATAAATAATTCAATAATATGTAAGCACATTAAGTATTATAATTCAAATAAAATAGTAGTTAAATATTACATCAACAAAATATTAGAAAAAATGTGATTCTTTGATGTATATTTGATTTATAAATAAATATTTATTTTTTTTAAAAAATGGAATTACACAAATTATATATATAAATTATAATAATAAAAATAATTGTTAGAAAAAATTTAGTCAACATTTTTTTAAAAAAAAAAATATTCAACAACAATTAATCTTATATAAATAGGTGAAACATTTCTATGTTCTATAATGTGTTTGGCCATGTACTCTCATCTGAAATAGATAATGAATATGATATATTCAAAAGATTCAAAAAAAATTATGAAGGAATCATAATCCAATTTCATCACATATTTATGAAGTTATTTTGCACTTTAATCAAATAAATTTTATCAATTCTTCGTAAACAACTAGCAAGAACAAAAATTAAAAGTTTAAGAGAAATAATTTAGATAACTAATAAAGTTGGATAATGAACGAGACTTAAATTATTTTTCTTAGAAAAAAAATATGGGGCACAATGATTTTTCTGAAAACAAATTTATCTTTAAAAGAGTCTGAATGAGAATAAGACTCTGTCACAAATTTGACTCATTCAGACCTTTTTAGACCTATTAAAAGATTTTTCAGTAAAAAAAACTAATGCACTTAATGATCTAATGTCTGAACCATTCAGATTAAGATCTCCATTAAGTGTAAACAAAGAAGCCTAATTTGGTTTCCTACCATTATAAATAGTGATTTTGCTAGTCATTTTCAATACACAGAAAAAGAAAGATTTATAAAGTAATAGAGAGAACTTTAATTAAGATTAAAGTACTTTTGAGTTTATAATATTTTCTCTCAAAATGATATTCGAGACTCTACAATCCTTGTAGAAAATAAAAGAACTCCCACTGCCTGCGGGCGGTTATGACCTATATATCACCCGTTTGACCAATGATCATGTTGACAAAGGCTTGACATGAATTACATATGCATGAAAAAGAAACCCTCACAAGAGAACCAATGGATACCTATAAGCAAGAACATCATTTCAATGTGTTGAATCCAACTAACTTCTTTGCGGATTTCAATGAATTGTTTCAAGGAGCAGACATACCTCAACCATCAGATTTCCTTTTGTAGCTTTACCAAGTTCAAACCATTATTACTTGAATGAGTGCGATGAGTGGATTAATGAATTTCTAGAACTTGACAATTTTGAGCTAAAAATATGCTAAAAGTCTGAGTGTCAGATCCTACAACTTGCTAGATTACATATAGAGAGAGTAAGTCTTCGATTATATAATTAAAATATTTCAGAAGAATGAAAATCATGAGATATATAGAAATTAAATACTATTTAATATAGCATGCATTAGGAGAAATCATAGAGGGAGATAATTTCTAAAAACATGTTATTTGAAGTGAACTTGCTATCATGACCAAAAATATATTATCAACTAATCTCTCCAATTCAATTTGTTTGTCTGTTTTAATTTAATACAAAATTTAAGAAAGTAAAGAAATTTTTTGCATCTTGTGATCTTAAACTAAATATCAGTAAAATGTACTAAAATTTCCTTTAATCTTATCATTTTAAACATTACTTGTAAAAAGTTAGAATTAAAGAGAGTTGTCAAATAAAGAAAGTGACAAGTTTTTTTTGAATGAACTAAAAACTAAAGTAAAATAAAAAAAATTCAAAATGGAGAGACAAAGTGATATATACTATGTGTGTCACAAAAATAGTCAAAACTAAATTATTTTTAACTGAAATAGGTAGATTATCAACATTCTTGTTTAATTACATCTCCCTAAGATTTTGACTACACTAGCTATTAACTTGCTATAAATAAAGGTAGATTCACTTTCTATAAAAGTAGATTTTCAAAATCTAATATTCTCTCTCTATATTTAACTATTTGGTCTATTTTTATCCTTTATTTAGTGTAAGGTGGTAGAAACAAAAAATGAGAAACCAAAGAAAGAGCACAAAAATTCAAAACTCTCTTTTTCTTCTTCTTTTATCTCAAAATCTTCAAAGGCTAAGAGATGAATTGTGAGATAATTCGTAATGTAGATGTTCCTTTAGCCTATGTTGGCCTCAGAATTCTCGGTTGATCCTGATACAACTTGTTTATCAAATATAACAACAATTCTCGAACAACATTCCTTTAAAGGTACAATAATTTTATGTCTCTTTTAGTTTTCTCTCATACGAGTTGAGCCTTTTTCCCCCTAATTTTTGTTGGATCTTCTAGGTAAATTCTCTACTTATATATAGTCTATAGTTAAAGATAAAACTGCTCATTGAAGTTTGTCTTATAAGATACATGAAACTTATAGATCGAATCTAATTTTTTAGGTAGATTTGATGTGTAGAAATTCGAAAAAATATATAGATTTTATTATTGGCAAAAAAATGAGATGCACATAACTAAAGCTTTTAGTAAATTTTAACATGTGTTCCAGTCATATATGACCAGTGCAGGTATGGATGAATAAATTACAACAATGTTTGATAAGATTGGTAGATTTGTTGTTGTTTTAATAAATTGATGGTCGAAAATTTTGTTTTTGATGCTTGAAAATATAACAAAAGGATATGTCTAGTTAAATTTAAATAATCTACTTAATGGATGTTTGAGACCATAATATTTTTCTGAATTTTAATTTGAATTGTCAAACAAAAACATTTGATCATTTGATAAATGCTCAATCAAATATTTCTTTCTGTACTTCTAATGTAATATTATTAGTCAATTCACACTACCTTTATCTGTGTAATAATAAAGGAATGGGAAGGTGTATCACCCGCTATAATATATCCACAACTAACATATTATTTTTTGTGATATTTTTTGAGCTTGATTTTTGTTTATAGTAACTGCGATCGAACAAGCAACTACAGCTTTATTCATTCTCCGAGAACATATAGACCAATTCGACTTGATCATGGTGGATGCCAACATGCTTGAAATGAACTACCTTGAATTCATCAAGTACACTCAACTCATCAAAGACAAACCAATTATTTGTAAGATCATCTCCTCAAAATCTTAATTATTTTACTTGATTTAGTGTGTGCTATTCATTAATTCAGAAGTGTATTTAGACGTGTTAATATAACACATCATTATTGGACTTTATCTACTATAATAATATTAAAAGATTGACTTCTAAACACATTACTGTTACTTGTAGTTTCTATTTACATATATATATATATATATATATATATATATATATATATATATATATATATATATATATGGTCGAAAATTCTTTATTTATATAAGTTCCTTACAAGTAGTGCTTAGAAGTTTGAACATCTAACTTCCTCGACAATTTTAGATACCTCATTTAATTAATATTTTGTTCTTGACATTTTATTTTTGGTTTAGTGATGTCTCCAGAGGTGACGATGAAAATGATGAAAGAAGCACCAACACAAGGGATATGCTTTATTTATAAGAAATCGCTCATTTCATCTTTAAAACTCAGGGATGTATGGAAGCATGTGAAGTGGCACAATAAAAAGGCAAATCAGAAATCACAACACTACAATGCTAATCAAGTTCATGTTTCGGACAACGCATCTTGTCCGACGAAAATGCAAGATATAAAGGGAAAATCCATAGCGAGTTCCTCAGAGACTAATCAAGATCAAGACGTAAGTTTTTTAATAGAAAAAGATGAGGCAAAAAGGTCTAAGAGAATCAGAAGTACTAATGAGGAGGCACAGGCTAAACGTAGTGGTCCTTCAGAAAAAGAGGAGGATCATTCTTTGCTTTCGAGAATCAGTACAGAAAGACCAGAAAAGAAAAGACGAAACATGAAATGGACAACAGAGCTTGATAAGAAATTAGACGAAGTTGTTCGCGAGCTGGGAGACAAAGGTAAGTGTTCAAAGATTTTGTTTTATCCCAACAGAGAGAGTTAGCAAAAATAAGAATGTTGGTTAAGAAAAATCTTAAGTAGACATTTTCTGAATGTTCACTATTTTACTATTAAATTCTTATTATTTGTCTTACCATGTTGATTTAGCTGGTCCGAATAATGTGTTGAAGAGGATGTGTGTGCAGGATCTGACTATGGGATGTGTCACCTACCGTCTAAAGGTATCCAAGTATGAAAAAAACATTTATGATTCAAGGTTTTGTCAATTTTTCCTAATATTTTTCATCTTATGTAGAAATACCGATCCCAAAAACAACAAGCTCCGAATGTTGAAACAGTTACTTCAATGAACTTCCATGAGGAACAAAATTCCAATGTTGTGAATTCAAGTAACTTCTCTATGGATGTGAATGAATTATTTCAAGGAGCAGATATACCTCAACCACCAGAAGTTCCTTTTGCACGTTCAAGCGATTATTCCTTGAACGAGTGTGATGATTGGATTGATGATTTTCTACAACTTCACGATTTTGAGCTGAAATTAAGCTAGTAAATCAGAGTGTCAGATCCTACAACTTGCTAGATTACATGCCCTTTTTGAAAGCTCAACTCAAACATTCCTAGTTGTTCAACAGCTCTTATTGATCTATTGTAGAACTCACTTAAACTTTTGTTCTTTTGCATATGAAATGATTGTATGAATATTATATTTTTCATTTTTGTGTGTATGCTTTACTCGTAAGACATGGATCACCTTCTTGAATCAATTTTCATTATGCTCGCATCATGCCTTCTTCTATTTTTATTTTATTTTTTGTGAAGAAGAAGTTGATGTGATTTCTTCTATTGATGTTTTATGAAGGAATAATATAATATGAAAGAAGGAAAAAAGAAAATCAAAGAACAAAAGTGATTATACAACAGGCAAAGATACTGATGATCTTGTAGCTTCCCAACTGGTCGACTGTTGTTTCCAGGAATAAATAAACAGATTTGAAAGTACAGAAAGTAAGATTGACACACGATGTCTTTATACTGGTTGGGATTCAGCGTGGATCTTACGTCCAGTTCCGTTGGGTTGCAAGGGTGTTCTCTTCTAGCCTTTAGAATCTTTGTAGTGAGTACAAGTTTTAGTATAGTTCCTATGTCTAAATTCAATTTTTTTCTTTTGATACAAAGCCTTACCAACAATGTTTTTTTCTTCTCTCTTTTTTTGTTTAAACAGTAGAAACTAAATAATACAATTCTTGTTAAAAGTATAGTAGATAATGTAGGATTATTTTGACTTCTTAAGTCTAATCTTCGATTTCCTTTTTTATTGTCCTTATCTCATTATTGAATTCTTGTTGATTGTCATCTTCCTTGATAAAGTCAAAGATTTCACACAGACAACACAAAACAGTTTTAAGAAGGTACATACTATGTTAAATCCCACAAGTGAGATATGGCTATGGGGACGGTAGAATGTACTTAGACGTTACCACTACCTCGTGTAGGCAAAGAATCTATTTTCGAAGGACCCTCGGCTCAAGAGGTGCATGTTGTAATTATTTCTTCTCATAAGAAATACACCAACAAATTTAATCCTAAGTTTTAAACCAATAAGTAAACAGGCAAAGGAAAAAAATAAGCTTGAGACATTTACCTATCAAAAATCAGAAATATGCAGCAGAACTATAATATAGAAACAGAGTTGTAGAGAAACCTTGGAACATCATTGATAGAAAAAGCACCTTCCAGCCTCACTATATCTCAAGAGAAGCAATCGGCTTGAGATGATGTCATTGGTTCATTTCTTCTCTTTCCCTATCGGGAACTTCCTTTCTGAGTCGACATGCTTCCTTGTTCACGAGAATTTTCTCCCTTCTGTGTTGGCTCCTCACTGAGCATTCTTCTTGACGTTTTTACCAATTGAATTTAGATGGTTTGAAAAGAATCACATACTTATTGAATAGTAATTCATTGACAATCATATATTATTACAAGTGGGAAGCTTCAAAGTGAAAAGTTAATCGTCATTTTGCCCCTCTATTAAATTAATAAATTAATACATTGATATTGCTTTTAATAGTAATCATAAATCTCATAATTGAAGACTTTGATAAGTTATGATATTGAAAGTCATTCATCACTTTAATGTAGAAATCAATTTCAGAATTAAAATTTGAATTTAAAGTGTCATTTCTTAATGCTATTTAAGAACCAACTTACAAAGATGGAAGCTCACAATAGGAAATCGAATTAGGGAAATTGCACAATTCAACATGAGAAGATAAGAGAGTTAGAAGTTGCAAGTGAGGATAACTGAAAAAGTGCTGAAAATTGGTAATCACGAAGAAAAAATAGCAGGAGAAAAAAAAGAGTAAATTTTAAAACATGTGTAGCATTAACCAATGAACAATTTTCGTTCTTACTTTCTTTCTCCAGTTTAGAATTATTCTTCCATAAAGCATTTAGAATTGTATGGGTGTTGGACGTGAAGTATAGATATCAATTTAAGGTATATGTAGAAATTTTCTAATTGTGCATTTAATTAAATGAGAAACATTAATCATTTTTGTTATTCATTTTTGCACATACTAGTATATCATATATAATGGACCTAATAACTTAAAAATGTAACTCATTATTTTAGTTACCAAACTAAATTTTGCAAGTTCATCAAATGTCTAATCATTTGACATAAAATAAAGAATTTATTTGAATACGTTGATTGTTCATCTATTTTAAATTTTATAGTATATTCTTAATAGCTTGCTATAGTGATTAAAATGTGATTTTGACAGTATTTCATACATTTCACAGGACTCACGTGCAAAGCATGTGTAGTTTTACTAAAACTGGGAAGCTCCAAAGATGAAAAGTTGGATTACCATTTTATTCATAGATTAAATTAAACATCTAATTAATTAAATAATATAATTTTAATTATTTTTTGACTTATAAGTTATTTATTAAAAAGGAAATATGGAAGAACAAGAGTCAGTCTAGGATTTCTAGAACTTTAAATAAGTACATGAATCAAGGTTTTCGCTTTATTAATCTAAAATTAAATAATATGAAGAGTTGTAGCTAAAATAATATATACCACTACCAAAATACAAAATTTATCATCTTTGTTGCACTTTAATTCTTTAGTTATTTTCTTCTAATTAAGTTTTCTTAGTTATAATTTGAATTACTTAATTGCATTCTACTTAATGAGACAGAGAGCTTCATCTTCTACTAATTAATGTTAAAACATTTTATCTTCCTGAAATGTATAACTATTAATTTAATTTCAATATTTTTACTCTATTTTATAAGACAAGAGAAACATTTTAAGGAAGTTAATCATAAGCTAGTGTGTCTCTATGTTTGTTTTTGCCACTTTATTTTGTCTTTTAAAATAAATATAAAATTTATATATCAAAACTATAATAAGGGGATGACTAAATACAAAAGTGTTTCTTCTTATGAGTTAACTATAAACTATAAACATTTATCATTTTACTTTTCATATTTTTGTTGTAATTTTAAAAAAATTATGTGATTTTTTAATAATTCATATCCATCGATAAGGAGTACACGTGCGTTGCACGTGCCTAAAGTAGTAAGTTTTAAAATGCAAAATTGGATACCAATTTGCCCCCACACTAAATTATAATATCATAAATTATTAATTAATCATTAAATAATAAATCATGTATCATATTATAAGTGAAAAGACCTTACATGAAAAGTTACATTATAATCAATCATAATATCATACTTTTACTTTTTTTTCACCTTTTTTTATAAATATTTATTGTCTTAATGACTTAATATAATGCCTACATCATAAATGTTGAAATAAAATTTCACTAGCAATATCTCTAAGAGAAAAGACCAAATAACCACGTAATACCACATATAATACTAATTCAATTGGTTTGCCTTTAAACACAACTGGAGTTTTCTTTTCTTCTGCATTATCTTGTTCAGGTAGACAAACGTGTAAATTATTATAGGTAGACAAATATTCTCAAATCTAATATTAAAATTGTGTGAAATGTTCTATAAAAAAATACTTCAAAGAATATTGTATTCTTTTACATCATAGAGAAACATGTCTGCATATTTAATATAAAGTAACTATTACATAAATAGTTCAAAACTACCTTAATTTATATGCTAATTGCACAAATGATAGAAAACTATTATATGTTTTCGGTCACAATAATGAAAGAAAACATACCTTGTTGCCTTAATTCTAAAAGTATGTTAATATGAGAGGTACTAAAATCTATTCCTTCAAACACTACAACTTATCACTATACTACCACTAACTAATTAACATCTAATATATATGATATGATTTGTATTACTCCACCAATTGTGAACTTCCATTTCGCAACAACATCACCAAAATGGGGGAAATGAAATGAATGAACTCATACCATTCATGTGTTACTGTAAGTGGAGATGGATAATTTCTAATTGGAGATATAGTCCTTCGTCAGTGCAGTACTGATGAACAGCCGCTCAATTCTCTATTATTGTCCGATATATATCATAAACAACGAAGACCCATCATATTTGAATATGATTTGCACAGTCGGATAAAGTGATAAGTGACATTAAAGAGTACAAAGAAATTACATGGTAAATAAATGCACGTCACCTAAGTTGTCATATGTTCACAAAGAATTGATTCAAAATGTCAGTTGAATTTAGATGGTTTCAAAGGGCACCACATACTTATTGAATAGTCATTGATAGGCGATGATTCCCTCAGGTGAGATCCGCTATAAGGAGGTGTGAAGAAGATGTCGCGGAGGAGGTACACAACTGATATTAAAGATCCCTTCCAGTGGAGAAGTTTTTGGCTCAAGACTTTTGATGCATCACAAAAAGCTTATAGGGCTTATGATACAACGGCGGGGAGCTATCACAGCCACAGAGTCGTAACTAAATTTCCACAAGAAAACCTCAGAGATCACCCTTGCACTGTCAAAAAGCATGTGAAACCGTTATCGAATATTGAATGTATGACATTTCTTAAGTCCCTTTTCTTCTAATTTCCTTTCAAACTCAAAAAATATATATTAAAAAAACAATAAGAGAGGACCGACTTCGTTTATTTCAAGAAATCTATGGATCAATTCTGATTCTTTCTTGTTCTCTTGATTCTTTTTTGATCGAGATGCATAGATCCTTGATTCTTTTCAGATCAAGATATACAGACCCTCAATTATTTTGTGATCGAGATGTATAGATCCTTGTTTCTTTTTTGATAGTGATGTATAGATTCTTTTCAAGGATCAACACGAAAATGTGAGTCGATGTTTGGTTCCGCGTTGAATCATCATTTTAATAATCTGAATATCCATAAGAATATTGGAGCTCTCTTATTTTGTTGTTTGTTTTTTGCAAATAAGCTTCTAGAAAAAATCATGGGTGTTTTGGAGGTTATCTAGACGAGAATAGCATGTTTGGATTGACTTTTGGCTTATGACTTTCTAACTTATGGATTTTCGCTTATTTTTGTTGTTTTGGTTTTAAAATAAGTGTTTATAAGCACTTTTTAACTTTACCAAAACACTTCAAAACTGCTTAAAATCTATGTGGATGTGATACCTCCTCACAGCCGTCGTAAGCCCTAGCAGCTTCTTCGGTGTATCAAAGTTCCAAGTGAAGCACTTCTCCTCTGGCCAGGTGTAACGCGGAAGCTAGCAAAGCAAACCTCGAAAGACCACGAGTAAGAAGATAAACGAGAAATACACCAAAAGACACAAAGATTTAACGTGGTTCGGTCAATTGACCTACGTCCACAAAGGAGATGAGCAATCCACTATAAATATGAGAGTACAAAATACAAAGAGAAACAACCTCAACCAATTCACTCGGAATACATGGGAGGTTCACACAAGTGATAACGTATCAAGCTTGTGACCCATAAATTCTCCCCCTAACCAAAACTCTCAAAGTCATTAAGACTACATTGTGAATGCTAATTAAGTTAGAAGGAACATGCCTCTATTTATAGAGTCCTAAACCTTTTCCTACCAGAAAAGGACTAGCCAATCCAAAACCTTTTCCTAAAAGGAAAACCTATTTATGGTAAGAAATCAGGGCAAATAAAACCCAACAAATCTCCCCCTTGACCTGAATTTCGGACAAAATAAATTTGCCCACCTTCTTCACTTAATCTTCAACAACTTGCTTCTCCTCTCCATAATCTCCTTTGCAAAATTTATGTCTCAACACAGAGAACCTCTCTGAAACAATCTCTTCAACAAAATCTTCATTACTATCAAAAAGGTTGCTGCTAGAACTACACCCGCCAAGATGAACACCTCTTTCTAACCTGGTTCAATCATCGATTATCGAACCACTGAACCTGACTCCATCATTGAATCTGGCTCTGATACCACTTGTTAGGATCATAAATAAGCAGGTGTGAACGCGAAAGCTAGCAAAGCAAACCTCGAAAGACCACGAGTAAGAAGATAAACGAGAAATACACCAAAAGACACAAAGATTTAACGTGGTTCGGTCAATTGACCTACGTCCACAAAGGAGATGAGCAATCCACTATAAATATGAGAGTACAAAATACAGAGAGAAACAACCTCAACCAATTCACTCGGAATACATGGGAGGTTCACACAAGTGATAACGTATCAAGCTTGTGACCCATAAATTCTCCCCCTAACCAAAACTCTCAAAGTCATTAAGACTACATTGTGAATGCTAATTAAGTTAGAAGGAACATGCCTCTATTTATAGAGTCCTAAACCTTTTCCTACCAGAAAAGGACTAGCCAATCCAAAACCTTTTCCTAAAAGGAAAACCTATTTATGGTAAGAAATCAGGGCAAATAAAACCCAACAATCTAGACGAGAATAGCATGTTTGGATTGACTTTTGGCTTATGACTTTCTAACTTATGGATTTTGGCTTATTTTTGTTGTTTTGGTTTTAAAATAAGTGTTTATAAGCACTTTTTAACTTTACCAAAACACTTCAAAACTGCTTAAAATCTATGTGGATGTGATACCTCCTCACAGCCGTCGTAAGCCCTAGCAGCTTCTTCGGTGTATCAAAGTTCCAAGTGAAGCACTTCTCCTCTGGCCAGGATCTTTGATCTCAGTTTTGTACCTCCCCCATGGCATCTTCCTCGCACCCTCTTAAACGCATCTCACCTGATGGATTTGTCGCCTTGTTAATTTTCCTCTTGCGTCATTTAAACCAATAGAAGAATTTTTTTTATATGATGAAAAGAATGAGTGAGCAAAAAGAGAAGAGCGGTTGTGGTTGATATAGACGTCTCTCAAGAGGATTTTTGTTACAGTTTTTTGGGAATTCAAAAGTTAGTTGACAAAGTTAGTTAAACATTGTTAAGCTACAATAATTAGTGTAGTGGTAGTTAGTTATATGTTAGTTGTAACTGAATTTGTTAGATGGAATAAGTCAGTCAAAGTCTTTATAAATATACATGGCAATCATCACTTACATTCATCATACTGAATATACAGATTTCTCTCTCTTTCTAAACTTTCTCTTCCTATTCTTCTTCATTACTAGCTGTTTTCTCAAGAAATCCCGAAACAATACTTCAATCTTCGAATTCATTAGGTATTAGTAGCAACTAAAAGATTTAGTCGTCTCTAAAGGTAAGTATTATTGGCAACAATTGTCGTCACTACAAGATTAATAAGTCGCCACTAAAGGTAAAAATTAGTGGCAACAAATATCGCCACTAAAAGATTAATTAGACGCCGCTAAAGGTACTATTAGTGGCAACAAATGTCACCATTAGAAGATTAATCAGTCGCCGCTAAAAGTGAATATAAGCGGCAACAATCGTTGCCACTAAAAGACTTACTAATCGCCGCTAACAGTGTGTATTAGTGTCAATAAATGTCGCCAATAAAAGATTTACTAATCGCCTCTAAAAGTGAGTATTAGTGTCAACAAATGTCGCCACTAAAAGACATACTAGTCACTGCTAAAAGTGAGTATAGTGGCAATAAATGTATAAATGTTGCCACTAAAAGACTTACTAGTCGCCGCTAAAAGTGAGTATTAACGGCAACTAATGTCGTCGCTAAAAGACTTACTAGTCACTACTAAAAGTGAGTATTAGTGGCAATAAATGTTGCCACTAAAAGACTTACTAGTTGCCGCTAAAAGTTAGTATTAGCGGCAACTAATGTCGTCGCTAAAGGACTTATCAGTCGCCGCTAAAAGTGAGTTTTTAGGGCACCTTACGTCGTCGCTAAAGGTTTATGAGTGGCCGCTAAAAGTGTGTATTAGTGGCAACTATGGTCGTCGCTAAAGGCCTTATCAGTCACCGCTAAAAATTAGTATAGTGGCAACTAATATCGTCGCTAAAGGTCTATCAGTCGTCGCTAAGTGAGTTTTAGTGGCAACTTACGTCGTCGCTTAGTGGCCTTACCTATCGCCGCTAAAAGTGACTATTAGTGGCAACAGCTGTCGTCGCTAAAGGTCTTATCAGTGGCCGCTAAAAGTAGGCAGTAGTGGCAACTATCGTCGTCGCTAAAGGCCTTATCTATCGCCGCTAAAATTTACTCAAATAAAGTTGTCGCTAAAGCCCTTATTAGTCGCCACTAGAAGACTTATCTGTCGCCGCTAAAAGTGAGTTCTGCAACTACTGTCGCCTTTGAAGGTGAGTATTAGTGGCATTTGAAGGTGAGTATTAGTGGCAACTAGTGTCGCCTAAAAGACTTATACTCAAATAAAGTTGTCGCTAAAGCCCTTATTAGTCGCCACTAGAAGACTTATCTGTCGCCGCTAAAAGTGAGTTCTGCAACTACTGTCGCCTTTGAAGGTGAGTATTAGTGGCATTTGAAGGTGAGTATTAGTGGCAACTAGTGTCGCCTAAAAGACTTATTTGTCGCCGCTAAAAGCGAATATTAGTGTCCATAGAATTGAATACCTTGGTCACTTTATCACATCAGAAGGTGTTTCTACTGATCCTCAAAAGATCAAAGTTGTGAGGGATTGGTCTGTCCCTACTACTCTTAAACAATTAAGGGGCTTCTTAGGCTTGGCTAGTTATTACAGAAGATTTATACAGGGATTTGGAGTTATTTGTAAACCTCTTAATGATCTAACTAAAAAAGATAAATTCAAATGGCACCATACAACTTAGGAGGCATTTTTGCAATTAAAAGAAGCTTTGACTCAATCTCCTGTATTAGCTTTACCGGATGTCAACAAAACTTTCATTGTTGAAACTTATGCTAGTGGTTATGGAATTGGTGTTGTTCTTATGCAAGAGGGACTACCTATAGACTTTATTAGCAAAACATTATCTCCAAGACATGTTGCTATGTCAGTTTATGATAGAGATTTATTGGTCATTGTCCAAGCCGTTAATAAGTGGTCGCAGTATTTGTTAGGTCAAAGGTTTATTATAAGGACTGATCAAAGAGCTTTGAAGTACCTTATGGAACAAAAGTTGCACACAAACTCACAGTTATTGTGGTTAACAAAGTTGATGCAATTTGACTATTCTATTGAGTACAAAAAGGGAGTTGAGAACAAAGTCGTTGATGCACTGTCGAGAGTTACTGGGTTGAGTTGCTTGCTTTGGTGATTTCCCCAACGAACATTCATCTCTTTCAAGTTATTGTATATAGTTGGCACATAGACCCAGAGCATACACAGTTGATTGCAGATTTACAAGCTAATTTTGACTCTCATAGGCAATTTACTTGGTTGCAAGGCCAATTAAAGAGGAAAGGAAAACTAGTGATTGGCAAGGTGCAGAGTTTTAGGAATGACATTATGTCCCTATGGCATGCTGGCCCTCTAGGAGGTCATTCAAGTGTAGACGCTACCCTCAAGAGATTGTTGACACTATTTTATTGGAAGAACATGAGAACAGAAGTGAAGGGTTTCATTCAAAGGTGTGATGTTTGTTAGAAGAACAAATCTGATTTAGCTGCTTACCCTGGATTGTTACAAGTGTTACCCATTCCTGACGTGGTGTGGTTTCAAATTAGTATAGACTTCATGGATGGTCTTCCCAAGTCCCATGGTTGTGACTTGTGAGGTGATTCTGGTGGTCGTCGACAGACTCAGCAAATATGGTCATTTCCTCCAACTGAAACATCCCTATACTGCTCAATCAGTTGTCCAAGTGTTCTTGGATACTATTGTGAAATTACATGGCTTACTTGACGATATAACCAATAATAGAGACGTGTTCCTGTGCTCTTTTTGGCAGGAGCTATTTACTCTTCAAGAAGTATTGTTTCATACATCTATAGCTTATCATCCTCAGTCTGATGGACAAACGGAAGTATTGAATAGATGCCTTAAAACCTACTTAAGATGCTACTGCAATGATGATGCTTCCAATTGGTTGGCTTGTTTGCCTATGGCTGAGTATTGGTATAATACTTGCTTCCATTCAGCCAACAAACCACACCATATGAAGCCTTATATGGCAGGCTACCTCCTCTACATCTGCCTTCTTTCCTGGTGAATCAGCTTCTACCAAAGTTGACACTACCTTGGTGGATAGAGAACTTAAGTTGCAACTCCTTAAGCATCATTTGCATAGAGTTCAACTCCGAATGAAACAACAGGCAGATTCCCATAAAAGTGAGAGGCATTTTGTTGTGGGGAATTGGGTATACTTTAAGGTGCATTCTTACAAACAAGCGACTATCTCTCATCACTCTTCTCATAAGCTTGCTGCCAAATACTATGGTCCCTTTCAGATCATTAAGAAGGTTCCTCGTGGCCTACAATCTTTTGTTGCCTAGTTGTATCAAGATTCACCCAACTGTGCATGTCTCGTTGTTAAAAAAGTGTTATGAAGTGCCTTTCGACGTTTCTTATCCGCCGACTGTTGACTTAGCCAATCCAAATTTCCCTACTCCAGAGTTTTACAGTGACAAATGGTCAAGAAGGGCAACAAAGTTGTTGCTCAGGTATTGGTTAAATGGGTTGGTTTTACAGTGTTATGGGAATTTTCTACCATCTTGAAGACAAGGTTTCCATCCTACATGAAAAGGATCTTTTGTATGGGGAGTACTGTTACAGTAATTTGGGAATTCAAAAGTTAGTTGACAAAGTTAGATAAACACTGTTAAGCTACAATAATAAGTGTAGTGATAGTTAGTTAGATATTAGTTGTAACTGAATTTGTTATATGGAGTAAGTCGGTCAAGTCTTAATACATATACATTGTAATCATCACTTACATTCATCATATTGAATATACACATTTCTCTCTCTCTCTTTCTAAACTCTCTTCTTATTCTTCTTCATTACTAACTGTTTACTCAAGAAATCCTGAAACAGTGTTTCGATCCTCAAATTCATTGCGGATTCCTGCAATCGAGTAAAATTTTCTTGATGAATCGTCGCCTTTTATTTTTCCTATGCATCATTTGAAACACAGAAGAAAGCTTTTATATGAAGAGAAGCAGAATAAATGAGCAAAAAAGGAAAGGGGAGAGTGGTTTATATAGACAACTTTCGAGGGGGGATTATATATTATTTCAAATTTCATCAATACATTCCAAATTCAATATTTGTCGGATTATATATTATTTGCTATATAAGAAGAGTGAGTGAGGTTCTGGATTCAACATGATTGTTCATTGAAACTAAATTCAATATTGCGGCATTTTAGACTCTCAACAACATTAGGTAACGGACATGACATTTAGGTCTCATTTGTTTTCATTAAGATTTAATCGTCTGAATCTGAATGCACATTAAAATGATTAAAAAGATAACATGACTTGAAATCACAACGAAACAAAGAACTTCAATAGTATCCTGTCTGTAGATAGAATAAGACAGCTACAACTGTAGATAGAAGAACTTTGTAGCATTCCACGAGAAAAAAATATGTCAATTGAAAGAGCAAAAGATGTTTGCCACAATCACTACAGATGTTCACCTAAAGTAAACTGAATTTCAACAAGATCAAATTGAAGTTTAATCAACAAAACATTTGAACAACATCTCTAACTTCCACAATTACATCAACTGACATTAAGGGTAACAACGATAAATTACCTCGAATAAATCAAAGGAGAGTAGCAATTACCTGAATAGTGTGAATATCCCAAGCTGCAAGACTAGCAACAGTTTAAGCAATTATTTGACTGCAAATATTGAAAGAGTTGGTTTTGGTTCTTGTGGAATCAAACTAAATGGAAGATGAATTAATATGAATATTTGGTAGGAAGATAATTAGTACAAAATACAAGTCAAAGATTGTATCTTGGTAGGTGAAAGTTAGGCAAACCATAAAATAGTTTGCTATCTTAACCTTGACAATTTTGACACATAGTGATGTCATGGATGACATCAATAGGATGAATTTATTCCTATAAATAGGTAGCTCTTAATTCATTTTCAAATCATCCTTTCACTTGCCTTCTCACCTTCTAAGGCATTTGTGTTCTCTCTCTTGTAATATTTCACTTGTATTCTTTGTCGAGTGAAATAAATATCAGTGCAGTTGTTCTTTGGTGGACATAGGATCATTTTGATCCGAACCACGTTAAATATTGTTGTTCTTCCTTGTTCTTTAATTTCACGTTTCCGCTAACAATTGGTATCAGAGCCAAGGTTCTGTCTGAGTATGCTCTGTGGTTGCAGCACAGTCTGAACTTCCACATCAGAAAAGGATTACTTTGGTTTTCTGTAGTTCCAAATACATTATAGTAGAAAAGGAAGAACAAGTAAAAAAAATGAGTTCCATGAAGTTTGAAATTGATAGATTTAGTGGGCGCAACAACTTCAATATCTGGAAAATCCAGATGATAGCGTTACTGCGGAGGAAAGGTTCAATCCATGCTATTGACGGAAAGTACCCCGATAAGATATCGATTCCGACAAGGAAAAGATTGAAGGAGATGCATTGAGTGCAATCCAACTGTCCCTTGCACCTAACGTACTTTGTGAAGTGAGTACAAGTACCGAAGAGACGGCCAAAGAGTTATGGGAAAAGCTGGAAGGGCTTTACCAGGACCAGTCAGTGACAACAAGGATGTTGTTACAACGGCGTCTTCATACATTTAAGATGGATTCAGGTACTTTGTTGCAAGACCATCTAGATGCGTTCAATAAACTTGTGATGGACTTACAAACTGCTGGAATTAAAAAGGACGAGGAGACACTTGCATGTTCTTTACTATTTTCATTGACTTCAAAATATCGTGATATTGAGAATTCAATGATGTATAGCAAACAACCTATTAAACTTGAGCAAGTGCGGCAAGCACTAAACTCTTGTGATGTGCGGATGCATTTTGAAGGAGACAAAAGTGACGAAGCTAGTGGACTCTTTGTAAGAGGTCGTACTAGCCAAAAGGGAAGGAGCAAATCGAAGTACAGATCAAAGTCTCGTGTGAACAAAAAGAATGCGGAGTGTTGGGGCTGTCACAAGAAGGGGCACTTTGAACGAGATTGCCCTATGTCGAAGTCCAAAGAAAAGGCGAGTGCATCCATTGTTGAGAAGTACATGATAATGATGATGATTATGTACTAACAACATCATGCAATAATGGAGTCTATGACAACAAATGGATCTTAGACTCTGGTTGTACTCTGCATATGACATTCCGAAAAGATTGGTTCAGCAGCTATGAAACAAGCAGAGGAACTGTATTAATGGGCAATAATGCAACTTGTAAAATAGTTGGCATTGGTTCAGTTCATGTTCGCTGCCATGATGGAATCGTGAGGACTATTACAGAAGTCCGTCATGTTCCTGATCTAAAGAAGAATTTGATCTCCCTGGGTACTTTAGATAAACAAGGCTATAAGTACATGAGTGAAGGAGGAACTATGAAAGTGACTAAAGGGTCTTTAGTCATGTTGAAGGCCAAGCTGGAGGATGGCCTCTACACACTTGCGGGAAGCACCATTATTGGCTCTGTAAATGCATCTACAGTGCAGTTATCTAATGATGACAAGGCAAAATTATGGCACATGAGACTAGGCCATATGAGCGCACGAGGATTGGAGATGTTGAGCAACCGCAACCTTTTGAATGGTGAGAAGATCAGCACACTTGAATTTTGTGAGCACTGCGTCTTAGGGAAGCAGAAAAAGGTCAGCTTCAGCACTGGCAAGCACAAGACGGGAGGGGTGCTAGACTACATCCATTCAGATTTATGGGGTCCCTCTAAGCTTCCATCGAAGGGAGGAAAGAGGTATCTTCTCACATTCATTGATGATTTTTCACGAAAGGTTTGGGTGCGTTTCCTGAAGACAAAAGGTGATGCTTTTGAAGCATTTAAAGAGTGGAAGATTTTGGTTGAAAATCAAATGGAGAGGAAAATCAAGTATCTTCGCACGGACAATGGCTTGGAGTTTTGCAGTGAAGAGTTCAATGATTTCTGCAAGGTTCATGGGATCGCAAGGCATAAGGCGGTCAGGCACACACCACATCAGAATGGAGTTTCCGAGAGAATGAATAGAACTCTTCTTGAGAAGGCTCGTTGTATGCTCTTACAAGCTAAGATGTCCAAAGTATTTTGGGCTGAAGCAGTTCATACTGCTTCTCATATTGTCAATCGGTCTCCAGCATCAGCGATTGACTTTAAGACTCCGAATGAGGTCTGGTCAGGTGAACCCTCTAACTATTCATGCTTGCGAATATATGGGTGTCCAGCTTATTATCATGTTAATGAAGGTAAGCTTGAACCAAGGGCTAAAAAGGCCATATTCGTAGGGTATGTATATGGAGTAAAAGGGTACAAACTATGGTGTTTGTCTTTACTCAAATTTGTAGTTAGTAGAGATGTTACCTTTGATGAATCCTCTATACTTGATCCTCGTAAAGTTTCTGTGGAGTTATCTAGAAACGAGAACAACGAGCAGGTGGAGCTACCGGTGGAGCTTACCAAGAAACGGGATCAAGAGACTCAAAGTGATGAGTCAAAAGATGCAGAAGAACTTGCTTCCAATGAACCATACACAATTGCGAAGGGAAGGGACAAAAGGCGATACGGAAACCGGAACGTCTTATAGAGCAAGAAAATCTGATTGCACAAGCGTTCGTAGCTGCAGAAGAAGAGATTAAGGATCTCGAGCCCTCTTCGTATATTGAAGCAACTTCTTGCAAAGATGCTGCACAATGGCAGTTGGCCATGATGGAAGAGATGGAGTCTCTTCACAAAATGAGACATGGGTCTTAGTTAAAAGGCCAAAGGGGATGAGGACAGTTGGATGCAAATGGGTCTACAGAAAGAAAGAAGGTATTCCAGAAGTGGAAGCTGCTAGGTTCAAGGCGAGATTGGTTGCAAAGGGTTTCAGTCAGAAGGAGGGAATTGACTACAATGAGATCTTTTCTCCAGTCGTGAAACATAGCTCAATTCGCGTGCTGCTAGCATTGGTTGCACAATTTGATTTAGAGCTTCAACAACTTGATGTCAAAACTGCTTTCTTACATGGTGATCTAGAAGAGACAATCTATATGGATCAGCCTGAAGGTTTCCTAGCTGAAGGAAAAGAAGACCATGTATGCCAACTGAAGAAGTCTTTGTATGGTTTGAAGCAATCCCCTAGACAGTGGTACAAGAGGTTTGATGCATTCATGACTACACATGGATTTTCGAGGAGTGCATTTGATAGTTGTGTGTATCACAAGAAGATGTCTGGTAACTCTATGATTTATCTTTGTTGTATGTTGATGATATGCTTATTGCTGCTAACAACATCACAGAGATAAATATTTTGAAGAAACTGTTGAGCAAGGAATTTGACATGAAGGATCTAGGAGTTGCAAAGAAAATCCTTGGAATGGAAATTTCAAGAGAAAATGGTGTTGTACATCTTTCTCAGAAGAGGTACATCGAAAAGTTCTTGAAAGATTCAATATGCATATGAGCAAGCCTGTAAGTACACCTTAGCTTCTCATTTCAAGCTTTCAGAGTTACAAATGCCTCAATCTATGGATGAGGTGGAGCATATGTCAAAGGTTCCTTATGCGAGTGCAGTTGGTAGCATTATGTATGCTATGGTATGCACACGTCCAGATATTGCCCAATCTGTAAGTGTGGTAAGCAAGTACATGGCAAATCCAGGAAAAAGGCATTGGGAAGCTGTCAAGTGGATATTGAGATATCTCAAAGGAGCTCCTGATTTGGCCTAACCTTTCGGAAAAGTGAAGGTATTTCAATTCTCGGTTATGTTGATTCTGACTATGCAGGGGATCTTGATCGAAGGAGGTCCACAACTGGATACATCTTTACTCTCGTTGGCAGTGCCGTTAGTTGGAAATCGACTTTACAGTCGATTGTCGCTTTGTCTACAACAGAGCAGAATATATGGCAGCAACGGAGGCAGTGAAAGAAGCTATCTGGTTGAAAGGTTTGGTGGCAGAATTGAGTTCAGTTCAGCTTAAATCAATTCTAAAATGTGATAGTCAAAGTGCTATTCATTTGATTAAAAATCAAAGATTTCATGAGCGCACCAAACACATTGATGTCAGATTTCATTTTATTCGAGATGTCGTAGAAAAGGGAGCTATCAAGGTTGAGAAGGTTATCACAGACGATAACGCTGCAGACATGTTGACCAAAATAGTCCCGCTTGCCAAGTTTGCACACTGCAAGGACTTGGCGGGAGTCTGCATCAATTGATGCAACTCTAAGAGAACAACTGCTAGGTGGAGCTGGTATGTTCAACAAAGGTTTGATTCTTCTTGTTTCTTACAATGGGATTGCCCAGTAAGCTTAGAAGTTTTGGCCGGAGTTGTTTATACGCATGCTTGGAACACAAACCAAGGTGGAGATTGAAAGAGTTGGTTTTGGTTCTTGTGGAATCAAACTAAATGGAAGATGAATTAATATGAATATTTGGTAGGAAGATAATTAGTACAAAATACAAGTCAAAGATTGTATCTTGGTAGGTGAAAGTTAGGCAAACCATAAAATAGTTTGCTATCTTAACCTTGACAATTTTGACACATAGTGATGTCATGGATGACATCAATAGGATGAATTTATTCCTATAAATAGGTAGCTCTTAATTCATTTTCAAATCATCCTTCACTTGCCTTCTCACCTTCTAAGGCATTTGTGTTCTCTCTCTTGTAATATTTCACTTGTATTCTTTGTCGAGTGAAATAAATATCAGTGCAGTTGTTCTTTGGTGGACATAGGATCATTTTGATCCGAACCACGTTAAATATTGTTGTTCTTCCTTGTTCTTTAATTTCACGTTTCCGCTAACAAATATATTTATGCATAATGTTGGAAACAAAAAAGGCCAAATCAAAAAGTGCAAATTGCAATTATTTCTTTTTTTTTCATATGAAATAAACAAATAAATCTGATCTCATATGAAGTTTTAATCAATAAGAAGACAGGCAAGGAAAAATAAAAGCTTGAGATATTTTACCTTTAAGAACTCAAACATGTTATAGATACACTAGGAGGTAAAGAAACTATTTCAGATAGACCTTCGGCTCAAAAAATGAGGTTAGAAAACAAAAGCTTGAGATATTTTACCTTTAAGAACTAAAACATGTTATAGATACACTAGGAGGTAGAGAAACTATTTCGGATAGACCTCGGCTAAAAAAATGAGGTTAGCTGAGCATGTTACAGATACACTTATCAACAAGATCTCTAAGTTGCACAACTCTACCCCATGATAAGTGGCATTAAAGAGTACAATGTGGTTACCTGGTAAATAAATACATATTTCCTAAGCTGTCATATATTCACAAAGAATTGATTCAAGTATCACTTGAATTTACATGGTTTGAAAGGCACCACATATTTACTGAATAGTCATTGATAGACGACGACTCCCTCAGATGAAATGTGTTATAAGGAGGTGTAAGGAAGATGCCGTGGAGGAGGTACACAGCTGATAGTAAAGATCCCTTCCAGACGAGAAGTTTCTGGCTCAAGACTTTTGATGCATCGAAAAAACTTCTAGAGCTTATGATACAGCAGCGAGGAGGTGTCACAACCTCAGACCCGTAAACTAAATTTCCACAAGATAACCTCAGAGATCACCCTTGCACTCTTGCACTGTCAAAGAGTATGTGAAACCGTAATCGAATATTGAATCTATGACATTTCATAAGTCTCTTTTCTTGTAATCTCCTTTCAAATTCAAAAAATATAAGAGGAAAAAAAACAATAAGAGAGAACCGACTTCGTTTATTTCGAGAAATTTGTGGATCAATTCTGATTCTTTCTTGTTCTCTTGATTCTTTCCAATCTTGATTCTTTTTTTATCAAGATGTATAGATCCTTGATTCTTTTCAGATCAAGATGTACAGACCCTCAATTATTTTCCGATCGAGATGTATAGATCCTTGATTCTTTCTCGATCGAGATGTATAGATCATTGATTCTTTTTGATAGCGATGTATAGATTCTTCTTATGGATCAACACAAAAATGTGAGTTGATGTACGGTTCCACGCTGAATCATCATTTTAATGCTCTGAATATCCATAAGAATGTTGGAGCTCTCTTCTTTTGTTGTTTGTTTTTTGCAAATAAGCTTCTCGAGAAAATTGCAAGTGTTCTGGAGGTTATCTAGAAGAAAATTAGTTACCTCATGTGGCCGTGATACCTCCTCACCGCCGGTCATAAGCCCTAGCAGCTTCATCGGTGAATCAAAAGTTTCAATCAAAACACTTTTCCTCTGGCCAGGATCACTGATCTCAGTTGTGTACCTCCCCCCTGGCATCTTCCTCACACCTCCTAAAACGCATCTCACCTGATGGAATCGTCGCCTTGCTGATTTTCCTCCTGCGTCATAGAAGAAATTTTTTATATGATGAAAAGAATGAGTGAGCTAAAAAAGAAGAGGGAGATTAGTTGATATAGGCGTCTCTCAAGGGGATTTTCTTGATGGAATCGCCG
This sequence comes from Solanum lycopersicoides, assembly GCA_022817965.1. Taxonomy (NCBI): domain Eukaryota; kingdom Viridiplantae; phylum Streptophyta; class Magnoliopsida; order Solanales; family Solanaceae; genus Solanum; species Solanum lycopersicoides. The sequence continues at coordinate 68,629,065 of CM040628.1, read as the reverse complement.
CCTGTTGTTTTTACTTTCTATGAACTATGAAGAGACAAATGAATGAGCAAAACAGGAGACGCCTTTCAAGGGGGGTTTGTGAATGTCACATGATATATTGTGTTGTTTAGTAAAACATCAACTAAATTCATCTAAAATTAGAAAAATAACTTCTCTAAGGAAAATAAATTCCTTAATACATTCCAAATTCAATATTTGTTGGATTATATATTTTCTATTATATTAGAAGAGTGAGTTAGGATCTAGAATCAACATGGTTCCATTATGAAATTAAAACTCAATATTGAGGGCATTTTGGACTCTCAACATCATTAGGTAAAAGAAGTATCGTTTAGCCACAAACTAAACAGATACCGCACCATCCTGTTGTTTAGCCTCAACTGAACAATCAGCGCACCATCTTGCCTCTCTTTTCCACCTTTCCCCACAATGTTCTGATTTATTTTTCCTCTCTTTATCGAGTATTCAAATTTTAGTGTTTGCTCCAACACTTGTTATATCTTTTTTAATATTCACTAATGAATGATATCACCGTGAACAAAACAAATAACCAGAAATTCAAGAGAAAGAAATGCAAGTCATACCTTTAATGTTAAGCACACATCAACATTAGAGGTGTCTTAACAAGTATTCAATATAAATAAATTCTATATTATGTTTATACAAGTAAAATTACCTATGCCTCGTGCTGGAAATTAATATCATGGAATTTACAAAATAATACTTAAAACCTATTAGTCATTATTGTTAGGACCGAAAATAAGCATGTGTAATTGCAGAAGCTAGCAAAGCAAACCTCGAAAGACCATGAGTAAGAAGACAACAACAAATATACCAAAAGACACAAAGATTTACGTGGTTCGGTCAATCGACTTACGCCACAAAGGAGATGAGCAGTCCGCTATAAATATGAGAATACAAAATACAGAGAGAAACAACATCAATCAATTCACTCGGAATACATTGAGGTTCACACAAGTGATAACGTATCAAGCTTGTAACTCACAAATTCTCCCTCTAACCAAAACTCTCAAGCCCTTGAGACTATATTGTGAATGTTGATTAAGTTAGAAGGAACATGCCTCTATTATAGAGTCATAAACCTTTTCCTACAAGAAAAAGGATTAGTCAATCCAAAAAAAAAATATAAATTTAGGAAAACTTATTTATGGTAAGAAACTCTAGGCAAATAAAACCCAACAAATCTCCCCCTAGGCCTGAATTTCTGACAAAACAAATTTGTCCACCCTCTTTACTTAATCTTCAACTGGTTGCTTCTCCTTTACATAATCTCCTTTGCAGAATTTATGTTTCAACACAGAAAACCTCTCTGAAATAATTTCTCCAACAAAATCATTATTACTGTCAAAAAGTTTACGGCTAGAACTACACCTGTCAAGATGAACACCTCTTTCTAATCTGGTTCAATCATTGATTATCGAACCACTGAATCTGACTCCATTATTGAATCTGGCTCTAATACTACTTGTTAGGACCAAAAATAAGCTAGTGTAAATGCGGAAGCTAGCAAAGCAAACCTCGAAAGACCACGAGTAAGAAGACAACGACAAATATACCAAAAGACACAAAGATTTAACGTGATTCGGTCAATCGACCTACATCCACAAAGAAAATGAGCAATCTTATTATAAATATAAGAATAAAAAATGCAGAGAGAAACAACCTCAACCATTCACTCGGAATACATGGAGGTTCACACAAGTGATAACGTATCAAGCTTGTGACCCACAAATTCTCCCCCTAACCAAAACTCTCAAAGCCCTTAAGACTACACTGTGAATGCTGATTAAGTTAGAAGGAACATGTCTTTATTTATAAAATCATAAATCTTTCCCTACCAGAAAAGAATTAGTCAATCCAAAACTGTTTCCTAAAAGGAAAATCTATTTATGGTAAGAAACTCAGGGCAAATAAAACCCAACAATTATCTTACATACAAGATTACATATTTACGAACATTATAATGTAGTGGAAAATGATAATTATAAGGCTGAAAAAAGTGAAAAATAATTCTAATTCTAACGTGTAGAAAATTCAGCCCTATCTTATGTTTTACATATATCATTATAAAGTTCCTTGTATCATAAGTAATTGTTAAAATGGAAAATTGAAAGGGAGAATGTATTACTACGTTCCAAGTGCATGAAAGATGGAAAAAGCTTAGAGTTAGATTCACAAGACATTGGAAATATTGAGTTACCTCAACTACATCAATCTCTTTTGTTGATCATTTATGGTCAGGCATCATGTTGCGGTCCTAAACTTTTAGCATTTCCAGCCCAGCTTGGAGGTTTGGTGGGTGACATTCATAGCCATATCTACACGTTTGCGCTCACAACAAGCAAGGACACTATAATGGTATCCTGTTTGTTGTTCAGGTTGAGCAAACCTTACTATGCTAAAGTGCATCCAAGTCCAAAGAAGATATCTTCGCAACTCTAATCCCTCTAGTCCAAGTTTCTCATGATTTAATGAACTTCTCGTCATCCTTGACATAACACATTGAAGTTGTACGATATTATCCCAATAAGAGGATTGTGCATAGGAGAATGGTCAAGAGATTGAATAATTTTAAAAGGCAAATGCAGTATCGAAGCGACCCAACAATGCCTTGTTTCAGAAATAATTGTTGAGGCACATGCATCATTACTAGGTATTAGGAAAATAATCTTCCTTGTTTCAGTGGGAACGAAACCCCATCCAAATTGGGGGGAAAAAATGTCTTGTGTACCATTCCAACTTCTCCTCAAACACCTCTTTTTAAGATCATAGCTTACTAATCATGTATCAATGAACAAGTTATAATAATTATTAAAGCTTCTCAGCCACATAACAGGATAATTCAATAGAATTATAAAGAAGCAAGCTTGGTAGGAGATAGGCAGATATCAAAGGGACAGAAGAGACTCAAGTGTCCTATTAGTAAACATGATACAAATTCGCATTCGTTACAATCATGAATTGCAAAAGACTTTTTTTTATGACAAGGGAAACCCGCAGCCACTATCCATTGAGTGAGCACAAGGTTAAAAAACCCCGCTCCTATGCAATAGCTTGCAAACCACATAGGAGAAATAATTCGCACTAGGCAAACCTGATGCGACAAGCTCAACCCAGAAGGCAAACTCATTACTTTCACTGGCAAGGTGTTTCGAACTTGAGACCTCCAACATGGAAGTCCCAAACTCAAACAACTTGAGACCTCCAACATTGAAGTCCCAAGCTCCAAGATGAAAAGACATCTTAAAGAGTTTTTATGATTCTATTAGCATATATTATTTTTACACATTAATAGAACACAAATTGTGTGTCAATTGTCACGAGACAAGTGCAAAACTGTACCGAAACTAGATCAACCAGAGCCAAAGAGTAAATTAACAAACTTAATATCCATGTTGAAACTACTCATAAACAATTGCAGATTGCGATCACAGAGTTTAAAATCACCAAGACAGAGCACAACTATAACTTTAAAACTTCCTCTATTCCATGTTTACAGGGTTGAGTTTATCAACTTACCAACAACGAAAAGTTTTATGCGTACATCAAGCTGCAAGATTAGAGATCCCACTAATAGTCGAGCTCCAGCTGATCTACCAGTCATACCAGTTCCACCAGAACTCTTTAGGAGAACCACCAAGTTAAACTCAAGTCTAAAATCCTCAAAAGAGCACCCTAACAGGAAGATTGTTCACAAGGAAAACTTGGATTAAATTTCAAAAACAACAAATCCAAGTTAAATTTCAGGGCCATATAATTTCCAATTCAAAACACAAATAATACAGCTACAACTGTAGATAGAAGAACTTTTTAGCATTCCTCGAGAAAAAAATATGTCAATGAGAGAAAAAAAGATGCCTCAGGAAAATATGGCGCAGCAAAACAAGATACATTAAAACTGTAATTACCGAAAAGAGATTCTCACACAACACAATCATAGCTGAACCAATATCAAAAGATGGAAAAATCATAACAAATGCAATTATTACTGGACATATAATCACCTTCCATTAACTGTTTGTGTAACAAGGAATTACAATATCAAGATCATACAAACAAACAAAAAAATTAACCCAACTTCACTAAAAAAAAACAAATCTACAACCACTAACCAACACCTTAACCTCCAAATCCGTAAAGGGTCCTTCCTTGCCTCTTAAGAGCATAAACAACATCCATAGCCGTCACAGTCTTTCTCCTAGCATGCTCAGTATATGTAACAGCATCACGAATCACATTTTCAAGAAAGATCTTAAGAACCCCACGAGTTTCTTCATAAATCAATCCAGAAATACGCTTCACACCACCTCTACGAGCAAGCCTACGAATAGCTGGCTTGGTAATACCTTGAATGTTATCTCTTAACACCTTCCTGTGCCTCTTAGCTCCTCCTTTGCCTAATCCTTTACCTCCCTTACCACGGCCTGACATTTTTCAGGGTTTTGAAATTGAATTTTGGAAAAATTGAAAGAGATGATTAGCTGTGAATTTTGATGAAGATGATCAGTTTTCGGTATTTATAGCTGCTGATATTGTGGATCGGCATTTGTGTTAAATCGTGATCGTTGGTTTTGGAGATTTTGGATTGAAGATCGACGGATGTGAGGATCGATCCGCGTGAAAGTACGACATTATATGTGTATCGTTGATTAGAAAGAGATCAACGGTTGAGAATGTTCGCGGATTGTGATTTTTAAGTTACGCGGAAAATGAAAATGTGATATGTGAAAGTTAAAAATTATTAGGCGCCTAAAAAATTGGGGATTAGTTGGTTTATATACAGCCATAAATTTTGTGGATTGATTTAAAATATTTTAATTAATATTTTATTAAGAGGCATATTCTAGAGAAATACAATAAATAATTTGAGATATAATTAGTTATTAGAGCGCTCCATAAATATGGACTTAGTGCTTACCACTTGGGGTGAATTGATTCATTGCTAATGTCTTAACAGACGTCCATGTAAATTTTTGGTCATTTTATTTTGGAAATTTCGGATCACAAAAAAAACATATACTATAGCACACGGAAATTGACACAAATTGAGTGTGTTTTAGGGCTCGTTTTAACTTGAATATCCGCATGTTTGCCCATCGGGACGAACTTGTTACATTGCTAAGGTCTTAACCCACGACTATGAAAAATTTCGTCCATTTTATTTTGTGAATTCCAGATCAAAAAAATCATGGACTGTAGCACATGAAAATCAGCAAAATCTGAGTTTACCTACTTTGAGACTCGTTTGAACTTGAAAATGCGTTCATTTGCCCCTCGAGGCGATCTGGATCCATTACTAAGGTCTTAATGGACGTCCATGAAAAAATTCAGTCATTAAGTTTCAGAAATTCTAGATCACAAAAAATACAAGGACAATAGCACATGAAAATCAGCAAACTCTAACCTTTGGGGCTCCTTTGAACTTGAAAATGCGTCTATTTGTCCCTCATGACGAACTGGTCCATTGCTAGGGTCTTAAGGATGTCCATGAAAAATTCATCCATGTTGTTTTGGAAATTCCATATCACAAAAAATCCATGGACCCTAAAATCGGCAAAATTGAGTTTACCTGCTTTTAGGCTCGTTTTAACTTGAAAAGGTGCTCGTTTGCCCCTCAGAATGAACCAGATCCATTGCTAAGGTTGTAACGGACGTCCATAATTTTTTTTAGCTATTTTATTTCAAAAATTCTGAATCACAAAAAATTCATGGACAATACCACACGAAAATAAAAAAAAATTGAATTTACCTACTTTGGGAATAGTTTGAACTTAAAAACGCGCCCGTTTGCCCCTCGGGACGAATAGTGTCCATTGATAAGGTCTTAACAGACGTTCATAAAAAAATTCGATCATTTTATTTTAGGAATTTTGGATCACAAAAATCCATGGACTATAGCACACTAAATTCGTTACAAATTTATGTTTATCTACTTTGGAGCTCGTTTGAACTTGAAAATGCGTCTGTTTTTCCCTCGGGATGAACTGGTCCATTGCTAAGGTCTTAGACGTCCATGAAAATTTTCAGCCAGTTTGTTTTGGGAATTATGGATCAAAAAATAATTCATGTACTATAGCACGCAAAAATTGGCAAAATCTGAATTTACCTGCTTCGGGGTTCGTTTGAACTTGAAAATGCGTCTGTTTGCCCTAGGGACGAACTGGTTCATTGTTAAGATATTAACGGACGTCCATAAAAAATTCGATCATTTTATTTCGAGAATTTTAAATCACAAAAAAATCATGGACTATAACACACGAGAATCGGTAAAATTTGAGTTTACCTGCTTTGGGGCTCGTTTGAACTTGAAAATGTGCTCGTTTACCCCTCCGGACGAACTGGTCCATTGCTAAGGTCTTAACGGACATCAATGAAAAATTTTGACCACTTTATTTCAGAAATTTCGGATCACAAAAAATTCATTGACTATAGCACACAATAATTGGTGAAATCTCGGTTTACCTACTTTGGGAGTTTGAACTTGAAAATATGGTTGTTTGCCATTCGGGATGAGCTGGTCCATTGCTAAGGTCTTAACAGACGTCCATGAAAATTTTGACTATTTTGAATGTGTTTGGTATGAAGGAAAACATTTTCTGGAAAATATTTTTCAATTTTCTCATGTTTGGTTGGGACAAAAGTTTTGAAAAATGTTTTCCAAATCAACTCATTTTCCTCAAAATTAAGGAAAATAACTTCCCTTCAAAAATTAAGGAAAACATTTTTCAAAACTCTCCTCCAATTTCAAATTACATTCTTTTTTTGGGGAAAAACATCAATTTTAAAAAAATATTTTCAATTTCAAAATTTTATTTTTTCACCCGATCCCTGACCCCACGGCCAGCTCCTCCCCCAACCCCCCCCTCCCCAAAAAATTAATTTTGCTTTTTAAAAATATTTTCAACTTCAAATTTTTATTTTTAAACTCCTTACCCCCCCCCCCCGCTCGGGCCAGCCCCCCACCCACTCCCAACCCCCAAAAAATTAATTTTATTTTTAAAAATACTATCAACTTCAAATTTTTATTTTTCACTCCTCCCCCCCCCACCCCAAAAAATAATAATTTTAATTTTAAAAAATATTTTCAATTTCATAAATTACTTTTTACTCTGTTAAAAATAAAAGATGTCTCTCAAAAATATTTTTCATTCATAAATCAAAAATAAAAATTATTTCCGGAAAATATTTTCTATTCACCAACCAAACATGAGAAAATAAGTCCAAAATCTACTTGTTTTCCATGAAAATATTTACTAGGAAAACATTTTCCATGGAAAACGTTTTCCTCCATACCAAACACACCCTTTATTGCGGAAATTTTGAAACACAAAAAATTCATGGACTATAGCACACAAAATTGGCAAAATCTAGGTTTACCTTTTTTAGGGATCGTTTGGACGTGAAAATGCACTTGTTTTTCCCTCGAGACGAATTGAGTCCATTGCTAAGGTCTTAATGGACGTTCATGAAAATTTTCGATCATTTTGTTTTAGGAATTTGGGATCACAAAAAATCCATGGACTATACCACACGAAAATCGGCAATCATTCTCTTTCTCATGATTATGCTTCTGTAATCTTCTCTGGTTAATCCTCCGACGAGTTCAAACGGAAAAATCATGAATTTTAAGTTGAAAATTATCACTTTTTATTTGAAAGTCACCATGTCTACCACTCCTTCTATTTCTTTTTAGAGTTCCTCTTTAAGGGTAGAGTATTGAATGTGCTTCCATCAAACAATCAATAGTGACAAATTTTGTAATTCATTAAGAAGAAGAAAAACTCAAAATTAAGAAAAATGTAAATGCTCTAAAGGAATTGGGGTCACCAATAAAAAGATTAAAAAAAATACTATATTTATAAAAAAAATTATAATACATAATTATTTAATGACCAATAAAATAGTGTCATGTGTTCAAAGTTGTCTTCTAACATATACTTTTTTCTTCTAACGAATCTTAAGGAAGGTTAAGACACTTCTTTGTCATGTCGCGTTTTGAGGGGGTATTAATATCACTTTAAACAAGATTAGATTTGTATAATTGATCGCTATAATAGTTTAAGTGTATAACTGACTTTTCGGTACAAATTTAGAGGGGAATTTATGTCTTTTCCCTTTTTAGTTTCACATAAACTTTATGTCATCCAAGATATGTGTACAATAATATCATGTAATGTTGTATGTATAACCAATGTACTGATGGATTGGGCTTGATATTTTTTGGCCCACCAAAATAATGGATCAACTTAATCTGTCTCGTCAAATTTCAGAACACATATGGGGAAGCCAGGATGAACTAATCGAACCATATTGAAGTAGGCTGGCTGGATTGGCCAGCCCATATTGATAATTTTCGCCACTGAAAATTGTGATGATTTTAGTTGTACGAAAAATGGTACTATGACTTTTGATTGTAACAAAAACTTAGTGTGTGTTAATCTCTTCTTTTTCCTATTTTTGTATGTGTTTAACAAATATTAAAGGTTCTTATAAGTTAAAAGAGTTGGCATAAATATAGAAAAACTAGAAAATCAGACCGAAATAAACTAATTTGATTATTCATTTCTTTTGTTTGATCGCAATGTTTTTTTAATTTAAAATTTGATTTTTTGATTTGATGTTCAATATAAGAATTTCGATATTTTGGTACACTAATGAACCAAACTTTTATATATTAATTTTTTAAAAAGAACCAATCTTTTTGGTTTCCATCCCAACAATTCCTCAACCAAAAACCAAAAGTCAACTAGCAGAATAGCCATCCAGCAACAAGTCACAGCAATAGATTTGCAATTCAAATAATTAACTTCAAATATTAATAGATATCTTTGTTGATGTACATCATCTAAAGAAATCGTCTCCGTCCTTGTTTTTTCTCAAGCAGTAGTTAGAGACAAAATATTCTTAATAAAGAGACATACCATTAGTTATGGTTTTTAATTTTTATGTGTCTTATTCTTTAATTTAGTCTTCCTTTTATTTTTCCTTCACACCTAAAAAATCATATTAAAAACATCGAGTCAAATCAAATTGAAGTTGAAAAAATTGAACCGATTTGATGCACACTTTTTCAAAACCAAAGAATCAAGTCGAAATTAATAAAAACCAAATGCTCAATCAGGTTTCTAAACGAATTTCAATCAATTAAACTCAAAGCAGATACCAAACACAGTGAAAAATACAAAAAGAGAAATTGAACCACCAAATAGCATCAAAAAGCCATCAGACAAAACTAATGGTGTAAGACCAAATGATTATAAAAAGCAGTAAGCACACTTGACTGTCAACAAAAAAACAGTTGGAATATAGCAGAAATATCACATATTTTAGTTCAAAAAGAACATAATATAGTAAACCAAAAAAATGTATCAATGTTTATAAACTGTAAGATGTATTATTATATCTTCTTAGAGACCCCAAGCCTGAGTCTGAAATCTTCTTCCATTAGCGGAAGGCCATCGCGCAACTTGACTTTTGGTTCCCATCCTAACAATTCTTTCGCTTTTGTGATATCTGGTTTCCTTTGTCTTGGATCATCTGGTGTATTTTCCACCATTTTTATCTCAACATTCGGACTGATAAGCTGCAAACACACAAAAGAATATATAAACTAATGATTTTCCAGCAGCGGAAATACAAGTTGTGGCAAAATCGAAGTACACAAAGAGCAGCTTCTTGAGAATATATGTAATTACCTCCTTCACTAGTTCCGCAAGCTCAATCATGGTAAATTCACCTGTACAGGAAGATCGCCAGGAAATTAGATCAACGTAGTATTTCAAAACTGTATTTTAGCTTGAGCATGATATCGGGATTTATTCAATTGAGTGCAGAACACATGTGCCAATTGATCTGGACTTCTGATTTGCGAAAAGAATTACAAAATTATCAAACCGTTGCTTCCCATTAGATTTTCATAAGCGTGTGCTTGCACTGATCGAATAAATATCACTCACCTGGGTTACCGATGTTGATTGGCCCAGTGTTATCCCCTTCCATGAGACGGATAAGTCCATCAACCTTCAAAGTATTGAAGACGAGGGGGAAGAAAACATTAGGAGCAAACTCATAAAGCAATAACGACTATGATAGTAGTTCATTGACATACCATATCAGAGACATAACAGAAACTGCGAGTCTGTGTCCCGGGAGCTTGAACAGTTAATGGTTCATCCCTTTAAAACGGAGAAAATCAGGAATATTAGTTAAAAAGATTGGTATAATTAGGCGGGATATGGATCGACAGAGAGAAATTGGTGATTGAATATGCAAAACGATTGAACAAAAGCAAAAGTCGATTGTTACAGTTGACGAAGCTACTAACAATCATCACAAATGGACTAAGAAAATAATGGCCTACTTTGGAAATCGCGGTCAACGTATCATTAAGCACGTAGCTACATTTGTATATTCAGAGTGATGGCAATCGAGAAAGAACTTACCGAAGTGATTGAGCTATAAAGTTACTGACTACACGCCCATCGTCAATATTCATACGAGGTCCATAAGTGTTGAAAATTCTAGCAATTCGTATTTCTGTTGCAAAATACATAGATATCATCAATGCATCAGTGGAATATTGTGGACAACCTTTACAATATCTAAGGAACTACAAATTACCAATCCCATGTTGTCGGTGGTAGTCAAACATTAATGTCTCAGCCACACGCTTCCCCTCATCATAACAGCTTCGAACTCCTAAACACAACAGTGACATTGTTAGACATATGCTTCACGAGATGCTCAAACGTCGACTTAGATACACTCATCAGATCAAAATCGGTGTTTGATTTCTAGTTTCGAATTCATATTCTCCTTTTGCTTTACTACTAATCACTTAAACTTTTTGTAAAAGAATCTTCTTGGGATCAACGCGATTGAGTGAACCAAGTAGTCTAAAAGAGAAAAGACAGTGAAACTTTAGCTGTTGAATCTCCAAATGCAATTCCGTATTGTCCTCCAAGTTGGAGCAGATGTAAAAACATAATTAATACACACAAAACAACTTACAACAGTTAGTGAGGTTTTCATGAAATTCAAGAAGAGGACGTACCGATTGGGTTGACATTACCCCAGTAGCTCTCAGGTTGGGGATGCACAAGAGGATCACCGTAAACCTCTGAGGTTGACGTGAGCAGAATCCTACACACAATTACAGAAAGTGAGTAAAGTGAAAGCCAAAAAGATGAGGTCAAGAAGCATTTAAATCTTCTAACCTTGCTCCGACACGCTTTGCTAAGCCCAACATATTCAGTGTGCCAATGACATTAGTCTTTATTGTCTGTCCAAAAAAAAGTTAAGAAAAATTGCATCAAAAACAAATTTTGTACTTCACCATATCTATTAACCTGCATGAACGTAAGAGGTTTATTTCTATAGTTTACCAGAGATAACACAGTCCATCAGAATCTTACTACTAGCCAAAGCCGAGAGGCTTATCAACAGAGGTTAAACAAGCCCAAAAAAAATGCAGCGTTGACAAAATAATATTCCCATTTCTTCTTTATTTGGGGAAACAACAGAAAATCAGGAGGGCTTATGCAAATAAGTTATGAATAGAAATCATCACGATTCACTGATAGCTAAGATCGTACATACCTTAACAGCATTGTACTTGTAGAAAATTGGAGAAGCAGGGCATGCGAGATGATAAATCTTATCGACTTCAACCAACAAGGGCTCTGTCACATCTACAAACGATAAACATGTAACAGAAACAGTTACGCTTCTGATAATACAGTTACATGAAATAACATACTGGTGTTGACTGGTGTTGACTCAACTGTTGGAACAACTAATGTCTGACACTTATAGGAAGTTAGCTCTTCTACCTTCACCAGATTGAAGCAAAAACAAACCGAAACTAAAATCTATGTATCTTAATCATATTAGAAGTTGTAGCATTCGATTTCATTAAATGAAACAGTTACTTTTTACATAAAAGATAAGATTTTTCTAGCCTGTATTCCCCTCGACTAGATGTTGAATACTCACAGAAAGTGGTCCATCTATTAGCTAATAGCTAGTATGTAAATGAAGAAATGATGAGAGTATACCGTGGCGCCTAAGCTCAAATCTGGGATGACCAATCCATCTTTTCAGATTATCCTTCGAACCAGTGAAAAAGTTGTCCACAACAATAACCTGCACAGTGATAAAGAAAGAGCTCCTTAGATGCATAAGGAGGGCATCATTCTATTACTCTATTACGCACTCACTCAGAAGACTCATGAAAACAGAAGTAGTATTTCCTTACACATAAGTCTATAGGACTATACAAACAAATTGGCAAGGCAACACAAAAAATCTAGAAGATACTGATGAACCGATAGATGATGCAAGACCGAACAAGTTACCTCATTCTTCTCATCCTCCATCAATTTGTCGACTAGGTGAGAACCAATAAATCCAGCTCCTCCAGTAACCAAAATTCTCATGTTAGGCTGCAACCACAAATAAAATGTTTTAGCAAACGGGCATTAAGGATTAGAATTTAGAAGTAGGCAGAGCAGGCCAAACATAGCATATGCGAGTTCACTATGGAATTATAGTGTTTGAACGATCAAAACCCTATACTACTGTGACTCCATTAAAGCACATTGGCACTCACTATTGCTGTGAGTGCCAACTTGCTAACTGAAAACATCAGAAGTTTCATCAAAAAAGAAACTATACAACTAGGATCAGGCCAAATGGATGATTCTTAACTCGTAAAACAGAAGCACCAAAGCAAATATCAAATTCCTATCTCTAGGTCAAGTACACTAATCTTTCGTTTTCGCAGATAAAGCTGATATCAAATCCACACTCGTTCTTTACTGATTCATAACTAATTAAATCTCCACACAGATATCAACTTCCGATTTTAAGACTAAAATAGTTGTTCTCTATACCACATATCTTCTCTTTTTCGGGGGGAAATTGGGGATAGGGGTTTACAATGTAGGGAATCGAACCCTCACCAAGTAGTCAACCAACTAGCTACTACGATTTACCTATACCACATATCAAACACAATCAAAAGAACAAGCCTATATGACAACTTCAACTTCATAGGGTAAACATATATGCGAAAAAATTACTAAAATTTCGACAAAAACCCATAATTTCAAAAGTCGAAAATATTCAATAGTAAGAACTTATCAAGTTTAAATTCTGAATCCGCCTCTACATTAGTTTTACCTGAAAGAACTTTGAGAAGCGCAACGGGGACGGAGTTGGAGGTGGCTTAGTTGTTGTTTGGTGATCTCCATTAGCAGAATTCTTTGCCATTGCTCAAATCTCTCACAAAAATCCTTCAATCAAATTAGTAAAATATAAAACTAGCATTAGATCTCAATCAAAACCTTCTTAATCATAAAAAAAAAACAGTAAAAATCAATCAAAACCTTCTAAATCAATTATTCTACCATCAATCTCAATCAAAATCAGTAAAAAAAAACAGTCAAATTACACAAAAACACATAAACCTTAATCCAATTAAAATTATGTTATATGCCAATTCATAAAACACACCTTATGCCAAAATCTGCAATTTCTGTGACATGCAAAAAAGAGAGTGTATATATAGTATATACACCCAATAAAATAAATTGAAATAAGAATGCTTATTATTGACGAAACGTAAAGTTGAAAGAATAACATAAGAGTAGAATTATGAGCACCAAACCTTTAGAATATTGATTTTCAACAAAGTCAAAGCAAAAGTAAAAGAATATTTATTATTATTTATTACCTTAGATGGGATTTTGCTAATCTCCAAGAATTAAGGCTATTAATTATGTGCAATGATAGTGGGAAAAAAATATTTATAAGTTTTATAAGAATATGCTTTTATCTAAGATTCTTTTTTTTTTTTTAACAAATTATTTATATATTTAATTTAAGTGGAATAAGAAGATTAGAAGAAAGAGGACTAGATAAACCGTGCATGAGTTTGGTCTTTATTATTTATTTATTTTTGTTTAATTGACTTCATGTAGTTCGAGGAGGACTCTGGCTCAGGGGTAATTTGGACATTTAACCTTGATTTTTGGACATATATATACTCCTGCTATTACTACTCCATCGGTCACCATTTTAGGTTTTACGTCCCTTATCTCCTATTTTACTTTTCAAATATAGAGTTTTCTATTTGTTTTGACATAATCGATTCCAACTTTAACTCTTTATTTTGCTATATTTCATTTTTTTTCTTATTTCATAATATAAATATTCTTTCTTTTTATAAATAATCACCCTATAATCTATATATAATATTTGTAATAAAAATTTTATTCTTTTCAAAAAAATTACTTAATAAAAAATATATATATTATTCTAAAATTCTAAATAACATAAATTACAACAAATATTATATATAATACATGTTAACAATCAATTCAAATAAAATTAAAATCATTCATGAAGTACTATTACATAATAAATATTGAATCATCGTAAGATTTATTTTATATTTTACATAAATATCCAACTTTAAAGACTATTATGTTGCTTTTATAAATGCTTATTAATGCATTATAGAGTTCAAACTGAGTAATTTTTTGTCCTTATTTTTTTTTTTATTTACATGTAGCTAAAATTGTTTAGATTAACAATTTCATCTTCTATTCACTATTTCGTGTTGTAATTTAATTTATTCCCCTATTCCATTTTAAACTATGTAATAAGTATTTTCGTACTCATTAAAAAGTTTAATTTAGTAATTTATCACCATAATATAAAAATAGACGGTTTGAATTATCATTTAAATTTTGTGCATTTTTCATAGTAAAAATAATTATAAATCTTAAATTATAAAATTAAAGCGACAAAAAAGATTAAATTGAAAAAATAGTTAATTGGAAATGGAAGTAGTATACTTATCAATAATATGTTTTAGATGTTATATTAGCTAGAAAATAATTGCAAATATTTAAAACGTAATCAATAGTCTTATATTATATAAATAATATTAAATACATATTTAAAGTGACAATATTTTAGAAAACTATTATTATTGATTTATGTGAAAATAGTAAGTTGACAATAATACATTTTTAGATTTTATATTGCATGAGAAAATAATTACACATGATAAAGACTTAATTGATATAATAGAAATAATATTGAATTAATCAAACAGTGAAATAGAGAAAGGAATAGTTGGAGAGGGCATTCTTTATTTTACCCTCCATATATAGAGAATGGAGGGTATAGAGACGGTGGAGATGGTCTAAAGAAACTATATAAGTTTATATGTACCCCATTTAATGTTATTTTGAAGTCAAATTTTCAATAAATGAATATTATTAATTTATTTTGACTAATTAATTTGACTACTAAACATGAATGAATTACTTAACTTTTTTATGTTGGTCAAGCTAGTTCATACTTCCAAGGCTAATAACTCTCGAGAGTGAAATGACAAATACTCTCCCTGTTTATTTTTTCGACACACCATTTAAAAAATAATTATTGGTATAAGTATTTTACCAAGGTATTCCTTATTAAATAATGTCTGAAAAAATAATTTAAAAAATAAGTATTTAATGTCAAAGGTAAAACACGAAAAAAGTAACTCTTAAGAGTAAAAAAGTTATTGTCTTTTATTGATATGTCAAAAGTGAAAAATAAAAAATGAAGATCTATTTTAAAAATAAATAACACTTAAAAAGGAAAAGAAAAATATTAAGAAATATTTATTTTTGATTAGTTTGATGTATAAATAGTAATATAATTTATCTCCTAAAAAAATATAAAAATTCAATAATAAAGGAAACAAATATTCAAAACATCCACAGTTTGACCATAATATTTTTTTTTGTTGACCGGCTCAGAGTAACTTGGACTTTTAAGTTTGATGACCTTATATTCCTCTATCCCAATTTATGTTTGTTTTGACCATAAATTTGGTTACAAATATTTTTAATTTTTTTAAAAATAAAATTTATATATTTGAAATTATGTAACAAGTGTTATCATTCGCAATAATTGACTGCTTAAAATATTTAAAAGATATAGAAAAATGAGATAAAATATAAATTTATTTGAATCTCGAAATTTAAAAAGTGCCCATAAATTAAGATTAAAGATCTTTAAATATTTTTTAAAAATTATATTTAATTTTTTTGGAAATATATATTAAAATCAAAATTGTGTTTGGAATATTATATTTAGATTAAATTTTATAAGAAAAATAGAAGTTTTATGAGTGGAGAAAATAATTTGATTGTCCCAATTGCTTTTTCAAACATTAAAACATCCTTAAAACGTTTATTCAAGAAATCAATTCCTATAATCAATCGTCATTTCAACTGTTTTGTTAGAAAAAAAAAGATTCATGGACAATTTTTTTTGGATTCCTGTAACAATTTTTAAAATTTTATTAGTGTGGTCATGAGGTGACAGTCTAATGAAAAAAGTTTTTAAAAAAAAATAAAATTGAAATATTTTTGGATAAACTGAAATATCTAGATTTTTGATTGATTGTTTTAAGTAATTGATCATTTCCATATTTATTGTAAATTATTCAAAATTAGGAATATTGAAAATATCGTGTGACATGTTCATACAAGTAATCCTAATTTTTAATTTTTTAATTATCCTAGATATTTTATTTATTTGGTTGTGTTGTGACTCTAATTTAGGAGTCTTATCAAAATTGAGAGTATGTTAATTTATCTTAATTAAAATCCTTACTAGTTTAGGATCTAAATCTGATTTTATTAAATATTTGATTTGATTTTAAAGTGCTCAATATACATTTATGGTCAAAATACTGAAAACTATTTTGAACCTAGTTGTTAGTGACATTTATATAAAATTGTGATTATAATATTCATATTATATTATTGCGCTAAATATAATATAACGACAATTACATAGTAACTATTTATTTATTGTAGTAGTATCTATTTATCTTGCTATTTTTTTGTTGTTATTTTCCATTCAATCTTGTTGTAGTTATGCTTTTTTTGAGACGAATGTCTATTATGAGTATATTATTTTTATTTCCACGAGTACACATGACTTATGATAGGTATTTAAATGAAGCAATAAGTAAATAAATAAATAAATAAAAGACGTAAATAGCACTTCTATGATTGGTAGTGATACTTCTTTAGGAATAAAAAGCGTGGGTTTCAAGTATATAATGTATAGTTTGAGTATTATTTTTTTATATAAAATAATTTAAGTTTGATGAAATAAAAATATATTTTTAATCACTTTACAGCAATATTGAATACTGACTCTATTATTAAATTCTAACTAACACAAGCAAATTCTAAAACACAAGGAAATTATAGTTTAAGTTAATCATAATATAACATGCTTGTTAGTTGTTAGGTAAAAATAATAATAATAATGGACATAACAACAATAGACTAATGAATTATATAAGACACGCTAAAATATTTATTCAAAAATAAATTAATTCTGGAGGAGGTGGAAGGATTAGTTTAATTAAGATTCCAATGTTGTTGTTAATCATATAACGAAAAAGGGTCAAAATTGCTCCTGAACTATGTGAAATAGATCACTTATACCCTTCGTTACATCTTGGGATCAAAAATACCCCCTCTGTTATCCTAAGAGACCACAAATACCCTCAAGAGTTAACACCTCAATTTTAAGGTGACGTGGCATGCCACATAGGACTAATCCCTCCACCTAAGCGTTGCCAACTAGGATTCATTCAAAAGAACTAGACCTTTAGCGGCGACAATAGTTGTCACAAAAGCCCAAAAATCGTCACTAAAAGTTTTTAACATTAAATTCTAATTTGTATTTTTTTCTTCATTATTTTTTTAAAAAAACGCAAATAATATCGATTAAGTAAGAGTTTGAAGACACTGTTTTATTTTTATGTTGTATGAAAATGTATAAAATGTACAATGATGCATTATATAGTAGGAGATGTGAATCGAGAAGTAATTTTCGTGATTTTTCGTGATAATATTGGGTGCTTTTAATATTAATATTGCAAGTTATTTATTTTAGAAAATTAGGTTGCGATCGAAAATTAATTATCATATTATTTTTTTTGAAAAAATAGGTTTTACTATTAGTCGTCACTAAAAATCACTCATAACCTTTAGTGACGATTTTTTGGGCTTTTGTGGCAACTATTGTCGCCACTAAAGGTCTAGTTCTTTTGAATGAATCCTAGTTGGCAACGCTTAGGTGGAGGGATTAGTCCTATGTGGCATGCCACGTCACCTAAAATTGAGGTGTTAACTCTTGAGGGTATTTGTGGTCTCTTAGGATAACAGCGGGGGTATTTTTGATCCCAAAATGTAACGAAGGGTATAAGTGATCTATTTCACATAGTTCAGGGGCAATTTTGACCCTTTTCCGATCATATAATTAGAAATTTAGAATATGTGCTAATTACCTAAACAAGGCATCAACGAATTAGGTCACATCAACCACTCTACACATGGCATATTAAACAAAATCTTGTAATTAGCGGTCTCTGAAATTTGTTTAATACAAATTGCTTAATTTGGAATAGCTAGCTTGTTCTATTTTTTTCCATACTTGTATTAAAGTCCGACTAGTTATACTGGATATATGACGTGTAAAGCCTATTTGAGGGTGAAGGAGAAACACTCTTTACTAAGAATTTTTTCATACTCATGTTCGAACCTGAAACCTTTGGTTCAGAAAGAAGTGATCTCATCCATCGAATCACATCCTTTGATGGTGTTCTCCGTTATATGTGGTTGGTTCAGTTTTCTTTTAATTCTATTTTGCTATTTAGAAATTTCTATAAATTAAGACAACACGCACACAAAAAAATTAAATATAGGATCCAATTTTTTTTGGATGGAATTCAATTTTCTTTTAATTTTATCTAGGAATTTCTATAAATTAAAATAACACGCGCACAAAAAAATTGAATATAGGATCCAATTTTTTGGATGGAAAAAGCAAATAAAGAACTTTTTTGAAACACTTTTTAAGATTCTATTCAACCAGACATCATTAGAGAAAAACTTTCATTTTTTTAGCACATGGTAAAAGTTATTTTTTAAAAAAAAATTTATACTCATGAAAGCAAGTCCAATGTGAAATAATGTTTTCTCGAAAATGTGAATATTATTGGCATAAATAATGTGAGTTCCAACATTTGATATGTAACACTCCCTTCCATATTAAATGATCAGTTTACATTCTACGTGGTGAATAAAAATTATTAATAAATTAATCAATTTAACTAATAAATTGATCTTAGTACTTTTAAGACACATGTGGAATTTTCTAATTGATGAACACTTCACCATTGTAACCTATAAATAATTCGTTCCATTCATTAATAATAACACAAACTCAATCCAATTAACTTCAATAACATTTTGTTTTGTTAGGGCAACTTTCACATATAATAAATATAAAATTTATATTTATATGATATAGCAAAATTTATATAGTTGTGCTCCATAACAAACATATATATGTATAATTTGATATACATATACAATTGAAGCGAATGGTTAAAACGAAGTATATAAAACAAATTGTATAATTATAAGTGTATAGAACGATTACATACAATTTGAATTCGTATAAAACGAGAAAGGGAGAAAGGCAAAAGAGACTTGGGCAGGGAATATACAATTGAATCGAATTGTATAAAACGAGAAAGAGAGAAATTATATATAATTTGAATTTGTATAAAACTTGAAAGAGAGAAAGACAAAAGAGACTTGGCAGAAAAGTACTTTTATTGTATAATTATAAGTGTATAAGACGGAGATATATGTATATGCATGTGTATATACAATTTTCTCTCGCTTTATACAATTAGAAACACAATTTATACAATTCTAATGTATAAAGCGAGAGAGGCGAGCGAGAATATGAGGGAGAGAGGGACGGACAAACAATTTGCTATGGAATACAAATAAATCAAACAATAGCTATTATATTTATTTTATATTATTAATTTGTCATTCTATACGATTATCCCTTTTTAAATTGGATATCTATTATGAAAACAATAATTAACATAGTGAGTTTATCACTTTATTCCTAATAATTATGAAATAGATGAATTAAAAACTTAAAATTTTGAATAAAGTTTTACCTTTTTCAAAGTAGTTAATTGAGGATATAATAGGTAAAAAAAATATTATTCTTTCTTAATTCGTCAAAATGGACAAGTAATTAGGGACAACTAAAAAAAGAAATATATATAAGTTATACATTTTTGTTTATGTTAATTGAATCTTGATGTTTCATTCTTATTTCTTAAAAAAGCAAAATAACAATAATAAATAGTTCTTTATCATTCCTAACAATCTTATGACGAACAATCAAATATAAATAATTTTTTCAATTGTTAAACAAATTAGGCTTATTACCTTAATATTTATTAAAATTACTAAACTTGAATTTGCTAACCACAAAGTGGCTGTAGTTTAGTGGTAAGAATTCCACGTTGTGGCCGTGGAGACCTGGGCTCGAATCCCAGCAGCCACAAAAATGCTATTTTTTAAAAAAATTTATTATTATTAATTGTTTTTTGTTTTTTTTTGTTTTCATTTTTAGTATTAGTGATTGTTTAGATAATTATCAAAATATAGTAAGGATTTCTAAAATTTGATTTGTTGTAACTGAAGTAGCGCAAATTAATAATAATTCGATCGGTGTAACGGAAGTGGAGCCAACTAATGTATTATTGAAAATAAAATTAATTTCAGAAGCTCTTTTTATGTTCGATACTTGTTTATATTCTCATTATTTTGATAGTTGTAATGTATGATATTACATAATCAGATAATTATATATCAAAACATGTTCAACCCTACTTTAAAAAAAATCTTTTCTGTAAGGATAGTTTGATTCTGTAAATAATTTGTACATGCATTTAATTTTTGAGATTATAATACGTGAGACTAAAAAATAAAAAATATTATGTAATGAATATACTTTTTTTCACCAGATGTTTGTTTTAGAGGAATACAAATGAATATACTAGTGCAATATAAAGTGTGAATTTTGTTGTACACAAAATAAAAATATAACCTCATATCCTATCCGAAAATTACTATCCCTTATTTTATTTTTATATTTTTCTAGACAAGTGTTTATGGCATCCAATTATTCTAAAAAGAACTTTTCCAACAAACTTCTCTGAAAACTTCTCTAAAATGTTAAAATCCCAAAAAAAGTTGTTCTTTTTTTGGGGGGCCAAAATGTTGTGGTGTGCAACTTGTAGTAGTATAAATAATTATTCTCACCATCAACAAATGTGATACCAACTAGGGTTGGTTTCTCTCTTAATCAAAGATATCGATCAGGTTTGAATTCACCCTCAATTAATTAGGATAAAGTGTTTATTTATACCTTTAACAACATCAAGATATTGGTCCATGATGTTTAATGCATTTTCAAGAGCAACTCTAGATACTTTTCTACTTCCTTAGTGATTTCAAGAAGTTGCTTCAATCCCGTTAAGAGTTCTGAGAAAACTATATGAATAAGCAAATCTATACTAGTTAATTAGCTAACATAGTTATAGTTTAAATTATTTACCTCTCGCAACCTCTTTTGAGCTATAATTTATATATGTGCATCCTCTCCTCTCTTCCTCGATCTCTCACATTTCTCCTCTCTTATATATATACAAATACAAATTATACATACACAATTATATGACAGACTTACAAATACAATTTGCCTCTCTGCACTCTTTGCCCTCTTTCACTCGCCTCTCTCCTCCTTCTCTCAAATCTCGCTCGGCAGATATACAAATGCATATGTATACCAGTTAAATATATACCATTCTCTAACATATATACATATACAATTCGACAAATATATAAATACAATTCATCTCTCTCCACTCTCCTCCCTCTCCCAGTCCCGCTCGCCTTTCTCCTCCCTCAAACATGTAGTTACGAATTGTAATTAGAAAACTATATCTATGAAGCCTAATTAAGTTATTTTCAATAACTATTTACGAAATTTCTCCTTAAATTTTAGCTGGCCATCACGATCCAATAAATATTCTCAATATCAAATTGAAATTTGATTTTTTTTGATAGAAAGCTCTTCCCAATGCAATACGAATTCAGAATAATGAGACTATAATAAAATAAAATAATTATTCGTTGTAATCACCTTCTTTTGAATTAATTTTAATCAACTTTCAGTGAGACACAAGCCCCCCTAAAAGGATTCTTCTTTTTCACATGAGCGGTAAAGTTATATTTCTTTTTATAAAATTACGCGGCGCTTAGCATAAGCTTTTCTTTGGCTTTATTTTGATAGAGCTTAGAATAATCAAAGATTTGATAAAATTTAATAGTTTAGGTCAAAATTTCTATTTATTTATTAATGCGTATAAATAACTTATTCAAAACTAAGTAAAAAAATTATTATGATTCAAAATATATATACTAATTTTTTTTAGTCCACTTTCAAGTGCATCGCATTTATAGTTTTGGTAGCAATATGATAAGAGATAAAAGATTTGATTCTCTTGTCGTGGTTAATATTATACATTTTAAATGTTGATTAAGGCATATGCCATAATGCTTAGCTTGTTGGACAAAATTCAAGTTTTAATTTATATTACTTTTTTGCATTTTAATTTGTTTATATGATTTTAATTAGACGCAAAAATAAAAAAGTAAATAATTTTTGTAAATTTTGCAAGCTTAAACTAAAAATATATAGGATATACTAAATATATCATATAGAAAGTTAGAAAATAAAAGTTATTATCTCTTGTTTAATATGATAGTAACTAATTTTTAATATTGCAAGTGAATAAAAGTTACTCTATTTTTCAAGATATTTTTATATTTTGGATATAAAAAAGGAACTTAGCTTTAATCAAGAGTTTATTACAGCTGTGTTAATTTAATTAAAGTAAACTCATGGTAATAATATATACATGAATCAGCTTTGACACATTTTGTCATCTTTTGATGTACTTAATCTCCTATCATGTGTTTGTTTAATTAATTCACTAATTATGATTATGTACTTTATCTTTGTACCACGATCGGTTCTACTTTTTTAGTGCTTGATAAGTAGAAGGTAAATGCAATCCTCCAAACAACCTCTAAAAAATACGTAATACTTTACCAAGGCTCGCTCAATGACGGAGTCAAGAATTCGTTAAAAAATTATATCGTGTAAAAAATTAAGTATTCTTATATTTATGATATATATCGATTTTTCTTGATTTCTTTCATACATTTACTTTTTCATATTTTGACACTTTGATAAAAATTTAGATTTCAACAACCTAGAAAATTGATCAAAAAAGATATATCGAGTATTGAAATCTGTCGAAAAGTCTCATTTTTTTTTTGAAGTGTGTGATTGAGCAAAGCATACTTCTATGAAGTAGCGTTGCATTACTTTATAGATAGACGCAACATGAATGACTTAAAACCGAAAGTAATTTCTCTTATATACAATTTATCATAGAGCATAAAGATCCCTTTTATGAAACGTCCACTCTGATAGAAATTGATAATGAATTTATGAAAAAATTTACTACTTCCTCCGTTTCAAAGAGAATAATCCTAGTTTGACTTGGAATAACGTTTAAGAAAAGATATATTTTTTTTAAACCTTGTGGTTCTAAATTAAAATTATGTCAAATTTACTAAAGTATCCTTTAATCTCGTGATTTTAAACATGTCACGTGGAAAGTTAAAGTTAAAATATTGCCAAAAAAAAAAACATGAGTCATTCTTTTTGAAATGTATTAAAAAAAATAAATTTATTCTTTTTTAAACGAAGCATGCACGATCAAGAGTACAAGTATTTTCAATAAATTTGACTTAATTAATCTTCCGTCAGAGCACATAATGCAGCAAATAAGTAGTACCTATATAATATTTTCAGGTTATTAAAAAAATCTATACTCTATACATAACTTTTTTAGTGCTTAAGAATTTTAATTATATCTATTTAATATATTATATATATATATATATATATATTTTATTTGATCTAGTGTGATTAAGATTACTAGATTAGTGACTAAAAGATATTGTGTAGATTATAAATAGGAATAGGATTCTTTTTACAGTGTTTTGTCTATCATATAATGTTGTCTTTTTTTATGTTATTCCCTTTACTTTTTACTTTATTTATTTTACTTTTCACAAACCAAATCCTAGATTTAATATTTTTATAATGATGAGACTTCAAGGCTTCAAGCTAAGATATGTTTTTGCACCAGTAAAATGAAAAAATTAAGAATTGAAAAAGGGAGAGCTAAATGGAATAATTGAGATTTGGATTTTTTTTTTTGAATTTTAGTATTACTACTTGAATGTACTTAGAAGTTTTGCATTCTTTTTTCTAATTAAGAGCTGACAAAATGTTCTTTTTTCATGGCTATAGGTATTCAACCATACTTAGTACTTTCTTTGTTTCAAAATAGTTATTAATTATTATATTTTATTTTTTGAAAGTCAAGTTTTATGAACTTCGATTAACATTTTCTTTGCCAGCAATTTTATGTGGAGTTAATTGTTTGACTTGAGAAAAAAAGAAAGACATTTAAAACTTGTGATTTTTAACAAGTCATAGATGTTTGTGTGATTATAACCTGTACTGCAATACTTTCTCTGTTTCAAAATACTTGTTAATTGTTATTTTTATTTTTTGAGAGTCAAGGTCTATGAACTTCAATTAACATTTTAACATACTACCTTCGTTCCGACTTTATGTAACGTTGTTTGATTTGACACAAAATTTAAGAAAGAAAGACTTTTGAAACTTATGGTCTAAAAACAAGTCATAGATATTTGGGCAACTATAAATTTCACATTTTAAAATTGACGTTACTAAATATGAAAATATGATATTCTTTTTTTAACTGACAAAAAAAGAGATCATGAAACATAAATTGTGAGATATGGATTACTTTTTTATCATACTAATATGAGAATAATTGAAATTTATAAGTAGTATTTTTCATACAATTTTTAAATATCTGAATTTTAAATTTAAAATATTCAGTAAATTTAATTCTCCAAAAATTAATCAAATTAACTCTCAAAAAGAGCAAAACGTAATAACTATTTTGAGATAAAAAAAGTCTAATTTACTAGAATTGCCTAATTAAATCTAACAATATTTACTTAGTGAGGTATAACTAGACATGCATATATATAGAAGTGCATATTAATTAATTAATCTCTTCATACCCCACATTTTGCTCCAAAAGAATTATTTCGAGGTCCGAGACTATGGTGGCCTTTAAAATTTAGAAACGTTATATATATTCCATGTTACATGGGGACAAATATACTATATACGAGTTCAATAAAATTTAATAATTTTAATTTAAGCTTTGATACATATATCATCGTCATTGGTGTAGGAACTAGTTGAAGACATGCATGCAGATAAAGTTTTGTATCGAAGGTAAAACATTCTCTAATAAGAAAAATTTCATACACAAAGACACTCGAATTTAAAACATCTGATTTAAGATTAAAAAAAAAAAAACTTAACATTCAATTACAATTGTTAGGATTTTATTAATGGTCAATTATATACATATACACTTGAGGGGTGTCGATCGATACCCCTTTGTTGAAAAATTACACTGTGTAGTCAGATATAACCTTTTTTTAATGTATATATATTAAATGTTGACACTCCTTAACTTTTATACAATTTTACTTATTTATATTTTAATATCCCGTAATTAAAATTTCAACTTCACCGCGCACTATATATAAGATGAGAATTAATTATGTGATGACATCAACCCGAAAAAGCCGAGAAGAGGTTACGTAGGTGAGCAAAGTGCAATTAAGGTATCTAGCTAAGCTAGCCTTCTCGATTTGGAAAGGTCATTCCTACCAAATGAACTCACTCGACTCCCGTTGAATAGATACATTTCTATATTTAGTAAGTTTTATTCCGTTTCAAATAGAAATGTATTTTTATAATCTTAATAATTTAATTCTAACATATTTATTTAGAATTAATGAGATGATTTTTAGTCACACAATATTTATGACTTATTTTATGTTATAAGTTTTAAAGTTTTTTAAATTTCTTATATTTTGAATTTGATGTTAGTCAAACTACAAATTAGTACAATATATGAAACAGAATGGAAGGAGTACTTGTTTACTATGTTAAAATATTTATTTATTCATTTTTACTTGCTGTATCATTTTTCTAAATTTTGATTATATAATAACTTTCACATAATTTTTAAAATATACAAATTTTAGTTCTAAGACATTGAGTTGATTTAATTTAATTAATCATCTTTAATAATTAATCAAATTATTTACTCTGAAAAATCAAAAATATATATAATAAACTTGAATAGAGGAAATGAGAGAATTTTTTTATATTTATTGTTAATAAAAAGCCACTACACTGTTGTTTAGTGAAAAAAAAGAGAGGCAATATTCTTAAAAAGAGAAAACCTTGCACAAAATCTTGTATATATCCATATAGTATATTTGATATTGTTCGTAAAAATTAAATTTCTATGCTTGATAACCTAACATGACATGCGACTATCGCGATAAAAATGTGTATTATTTATGTACGTATATATTCATACAAGTGAACTAATTTCAAATATAAAATTCTATTTAGATAAAAAATAAACAACAATCTATACTTAAAAATTAAATTTATAAGAAAAGTCATTTAACAACCAATATTTCCAATTTCAATTTATTTGAGTATTGGTTAAAGCCCTTACTTTACAAGAAATGTCATACAAATTTACATGACATGATGGATTCTCCCATTGTACAAGTTCTTTAATTGCCTTTTCAATTTCTTTAGTTTCCTTCACAAGACTTTCCATGCAAAAACCCAAAGCACTCAAACTTAAAACCAATTGGCCTTTGAGTTTTTCATCACTATTTTTATTATCACCAACATTGATAATAAAATCCACAAGTTCATTTGAATGTTCAAGATAGGTAGTCAAAATTCCATCTTGATCATTTGATGATGAAGACCTTATATTATATGATGATGATTTTCCCAATTCAAGATCAATTGAATTTTTCCTTTTCTCGAATTCCTTGTCAAGTATCGCTAGTGATTTTACCAAACTAACCTCCTCGAAACATTTAGTGGATGTACTTATTAAATCCTTAAAAAGCATTAGGTCAGCATCTAAGTTATTCCAATCGATTGAGCTTGTTGAATGTTGTTGGAGGAATCTTAGTGCTTGTGACCCGAAAAGTAAGTACTCCATCATCTTTGACAAGGACCCCAGGAC
This sequence comes from Solanum lycopersicoides, assembly GCA_022817965.1. NCBI lineage: Eukaryota > Viridiplantae > Streptophyta > Magnoliopsida > Solanales > Solanaceae > Solanum > Solanum lycopersicoides. The sequence goes on along the minus strand of CM040628.1, from coordinate 68,601,818 downwards.
CTTACCATAACAACCACTATTAAAAGGCAAAAACCAAAAATTGGGCTCTGCCTCAGCTTCCGCTATGAATTTTCCCAATTCATTTACATGGAATTTCAGATTCTTTTGAATTTCCTCGGAGTTGTTTTTGTTAGAGGACGAGAAGGCTATTGAGTCGATGCATTCGTGCAAGATTTTGAAGGTGTTGGAGAGCTGAATTTTAGCTAATGTTGAAGCTCTTGTTGGATGGAACAATATTTCAACCATGATGGAACATGATAATCCAATGAATGTTTCTGTAATTCTTGCTATGGCAAATTCACTTGGAGGACCAAATCCATTTCTACCTAGAATTAGTACTGCCCCAATAACTGCTGAAATCCCACCTAATCACGCAAAACGAAATAAAGAACATCAGAGACAGAGTCAAGATTTAAATTTAACTGATAAGGCTGTTACACTATTTTACTTTTAAGATGTGTAAATAAGTTTTTTACACTATAAGATATTTACAAATAAATCTTCTTAAAATGTGGAGTAATATTTATAATTTTGAGAAAATGACAAATTATCTGCTTGTTAAAACACATAAAAGTAATATGATAATGTAAAATTTCTTTATACCGCCGATATATATATATATATATATAATACAATGTGTACCTATCCAATTTGGTTAAAAATATTTAGTGTTGGACTTCTAACTCTTTATAGAGGACTATTTTTTTTACTAGAAATGTCACTATTTATGTATGTTAACTTAATACTCACTCCTTTTTAGTATGTTAAAAAAAAAAGACATCTAACAATTCAATTTTAAAAGTTTTTCTTATATTTTGTGGCTAGTAAAACATCTTCAGATAGATTGAGACGAGTAAAAGAAAAAAGAATTTTCACCTGCTTGGCCATACATCCGGCTACGGCTCAAGAAGCTGCTGACAATGAACCAAGGAAGCAAAGACAAGAACCTTATTTGCACAAATTTTTCAAAGAGAAAACATCCTAAGACACCATAAACTGTTCCCAACACTGTCCCTTGTGCTTTAACATTAGCAACTTTAAATGTTGCTTCTCTTGTTGCTGCAAGGCTTATTGCAACAGGCAACCCTGCCCAAAATCCATTTTCCTTGCTATAAATTGATCCAAAAAATATAGCAAGGCCTAATGAAAGTGAACATTTAAAAGATGTCATAAATCTTCTACTATTTATAGTAATTGACAAATTGTTCCATGTCTTTTTAATAAATCCTTCTTGATCATCATCAACTTGTTTGTTGGAACCAATGGATTCAATTTCAATGTCAACTCCTTTTTTGGATGATAAAGGGAGAGTTGGTTTGTGTAACAACAATTTGAGGCAAAAAAGGAAAAATAAAGAGGGGAGGTCTTTTTTTGTTGGTTGAATTGATTGAAGTGTTTGGAGGAACTTTTCTGCATCATGTGCATTTGACTCTGGGACAGTTGCTGACGACTCGTCTAGAGACATGTTGTTGATTTGCTTTGAGATGTGATCTCCTACTTTTTCTAGACCATCTTTTAGCTCTATGTTGAGAATACTAATTGGGAATATTGAAGGGGAATTTTCCAATGCAATTTCCATCCCTCTTAAAGGTGTTTGGATTCCTTGAAATTTGTCCCCTGGATTCTCTCCATATGGTCTTAAAAACTTGAAAGGAAATCTTTCCCACTTCATGCTTTCCTGTTACCAAATTCAAGTAAAAAAACAACAACAAAGTTATAATCACTTTCCACTATAATAAGTTGACGTGACATAATTTACTTCTTATATATGACATTTTATCCTAAATGATATGATTAATAGTTGATAGACATTTAAAACGTAATTTAGACTAGAAGTTTGAAAAAGTTTTCATGTAATCAAACAGTGTTACATAAATAAATTGAGACGATTACCTGCTTGGATTTAATGGCTTGGAGAAGTTTAGGTCCATTGTTAGCTAAGGATTTGGCTTGAGACATTAAAGCAAGTGCTGAAGTGTTGTCTTCAGCTGAAAAAGCCTTCACAAACAAGTTAATCCTCTCGGTAGCATTTTCCACAAAGAGCTTGCTTTTCTCTTTTACCTATACACGTTAATTGATAACATACTCAGTATAATTAATTATTTCATAAATAAAGACTCAAAAGATATTGCATACATAAAATAGAGATATTATTTCTGAATTCTGATCATAAGTGTTATTGAATTTTCGAAGACAATATTTAGTGCATCTAATGTTTGAAAATGGAACAAGTGTAATAATGAATTTGACACAAACTTTTTTTAAAAAAACATTTACATAGTCAAATACTAGTAATCATGTAAAAAAAAAAAATTAGTGCTACTTATCAATTAAATAAAATTAACTAATTCTCACCTCACAACAAGCAAGGTTAGGATAGGGAAGCAACAATGCTAAAACACAAGCCACAACTCCAACCGCGGTGCTAGCCGCGACCCGAACCGGGTGCATGATCGGTTCGGTTTTCGCACCGTTAATATAAGCTATGACATACACAATCACAAGTTGCCCTAGCGCTATACGCTTCGCTATCAAGTGAGTTTTTTCGGGCAGGACGACCACGAATGCGCTCAGTGCCACGGCCGTAGCCGTGGTGCTGGCGGTGAGTCGGCCCGGCCCGATCAACCACAGGCTTAATATAGCGGGACAAACACCTTGAATCGTTGCGTATAGCGCGAGCCAACAACTACGTAAAGTGTCACCTAACGTGGCATTAGTCACGATTAGAATAACGGTAACGTAGGAAAAAGCGGGGAATGCGACTTGAGTCTTGAAACTTTCGGGCCGAAAAGGGTGGCAACGCCAACTATCGAACAAGCCAAGGCGGTTCGAAAGGCGGAGGCTAGGCAACTCCGCCACACAGCTCTAGCTCTAATGGATTCAAAGCTAGAAGTTGTTGCCATTTTAATTTTTTTTGTTTTTGGAAGAGAAGATGAATGACGTTTATTTATAACCTTTGTCTATTTTAATTTTTTTGGTCACGTACTACGAATAAGTGGAAAAATTGAGTTTTTATAGAGATGACTTTGTGGAACAACACGTGAAGATTAGTGGGATCCTTGTGGGGCTAGGGCACTAAGGTGTGGATGCCTACGCAAGCCAAAAATTTCTTATTAGAAAAATTTAAATAAAGGGTGAGTTTATTAAATTAGTATATATGGATGAGTATGAGAAGATTTTATGAATGTTAGTATTATATACTCCCTCCGTTCGATATTGTTTGTCATGATTTCTATTTTAAGAGTCAAACTATAAAAACTTTGACTAACATTTTAAGATGTATTTTTCATCATATTAATATGCAAAAATTGCAATTTATAGTACTTTTCATATAGTTTAGAATGTCTAATTTTTTTGTTTAAAATATCAAATTAATGTGATCTAATTTAACTTTGAAAATTAATCTTGTGCTTTATGTGAGAGGATTCCAAGAGGGTCAAATTATTTAATTTTTTAAATGTGAATTCAGATATAAAATTTTAATTTTTGACGTTGCTTTATTGTTTGCTTAAAGAGTATCAATTTCATATGTACTTTAAAAATTTGTAAGATGCACGATACTTGACTTCTTGATTATAGTGACTTGATTTCCTCGAATGATAGTTTTCTCCATTTAAATATAATTGTTTTGTGATTGATAAATCTTTGTTGTATTTTAGAAGGTGCAATTATCTTCAATCTTTCAAGGGTGCTAATTTTTTTTTGAAGTATCAAGCTTCAACATTAATTATCTCCATGATTAAATTAGCATGTATATAGAGAATCTGGTTCTTTGAAGAGCTATGCAGGAAAGTAAATATCAGAATAAATATCTAACACAAGAATTTTACTTGAGAAACTCTTTACATAAAACTAATTTCATGTGAAATTCTTATGATAATTTTCATACCATGGTCCCTTGTAGAATTGAATTCTCCCATTTTGCAATTCTCTAAAAAAATCTTAGTGTACATTGATACGCTCAAAATACTCTTCATTTTTAATATAATGCAATTGTAAATATTCGTATGCAATAACAATCCTACCATCTTATATAAACATAACATCGAAGGTTAATACATCTAGCAACTTTTTTTTGTTGAACTGAATCGTCTTTTTTGCTTTTTTAAATTCTTAACATTATTCATATATGATAAATTTTATTTTTATTATCTGCTTGTTCACATTTTTGGTGGGAATAAAAACAAAATAGTCCTATTTCTATGCCTAAACGTTTTATTTTATCGTACATCCATGTGGTACTTTCATTTGATTGAAATTAAACTATGGCTTATATGGTGCCTAAAGGATTACAAGAATATGCACTAAAAATAGTTGAAAGCACTAGCTAGTGCTGATTGGTATGCTAAATTAAAATCATGATACTATATATGAAAGCTTTTGCCTTTCAATTTATTTTCTCCATTTGATGTTCGGCTGTCTGCTATTTATATTAGAGTTTGATTAATCTGAATTCGTGCTATATACTATATAGAATACAAAAACCTCTGATTAAGGAAGGAACACGATTTTCTTTGATGAATTAAATCGGAGCGAATAACTTTATATGCATAAAATGTATGTTGTATGCTAAATATAAAATAGAAACATTAAAAATTTAAAATTGAATTTTAGGGTGAATTCTGACGGAAACAACTATAAAATACCAAATCTTCATAACTATCGAACTACAGGTGTAACTTTTTTTTTTTTAAAAAAAGATAGTATCACTGATATAATTTTGCAAAAAAGAGTAAATTACCAAAAGAACTTTTCACAGTAAAATGCTCAAATTATAAAGCTTTACTTTCAGTTTAATGACATTTTTATATAAAATTTGCACATTTTTTAGAGTTATGTACTCTTTCATATATATATTTTAGATGGTCCGATGTTTGTTATTTTATTTCAAATGAATTGTCATGCATTTTCTTTAGTGGTTGACTTCAAGGGTGTTTTGGATTGAATTTTTAAAAATAATTTACAAGTTAAAACTGAAAAATACATAAGTTGAAAGATTTTATCTTTTAATTTATTTTTATACTTTTTGGCTTAAAAAAAGCACGTGAAATCATTTTTATCTTTTTAAAAACCATAAAAGGGAAAAACAAAAACTTAAAAACTAAAATCACTTAAAATAAGTCAATCTAAACACCTTGATCCATCAATTATTCCTAAGTTTCTCATTATATCACAAGCATTTTATTTTAGAACCATATCCCAAGTGTTCATGACGATTGCATAGTGTTTTTTTTTTCCATTATATTAAAGTGTTCTTATTTTTTTAAAAAAATACAAAGCATCAAATATTCTAATAATAATGTGACTCTTAGATGACTTTTAAGAAAATACAAAGCATCAAATATTAATATTAATATTAAAGAGTAATTGAGATAGTAACCCAAACGGTTTTAAAAATGTTTAAAGTTGAATAATTATGCACATAGAATTATCGAACAAATTGATACGGTATATAATATCTCTTTCTATGTATGAAGTTGTATATGAAAACAGTGACATGAATACAAAAATGTTTAGCTAAATATCTAATTTTAAAATATAAAATAATTTACCTAAATATTTAAATAACATTAGCACAATCATCTTCAATTCTTTCTTCACCAATAGTCATTCTTATCTAATTTTAAAAAACAAAACAGTTTACCTAAATATTTAAAGAACATTAAATCAATCGATCTTTAATTCTTTCTTCATCAATATCTATTTTTTTTAATTTTAAAATATAAAAAAGTATACCTAAATATTCAAGGAACATTAAAACAATCTATATTCAAATATATACAGAACATTAAGACAATCATCTTAATTCTTCCTTCATCAATAGCCGGAAAAAACCTAGTCAAGTGTTATTTCTCAAGTAATGTTTACTGATCTCTTAGATTAATGCCACGTGGATTACAAAAATAATTTATGGTTAAAATTCTTTTCAATCTTACACTTAACAGAAGAGTCACAAATGATAAAAGTAAAGCTAACGATATCCATTAAAATTATTTAGATTTTAAAAAATATAGCATACTCGAAAGCATATTGTTAACGTGACATAATTAGATCATATTTTCTTATACTTATATGAAGTTTGGAGAATTAGATAAATAAATTCCTTATGATTAGGTTTGTCTTAATTAGATGTCATTTTTTTTAAAAATAATAATTATTTAATCGTTAAATTTAAATTTATTTACATTTTGCCTACAAACTTTTTCAAAGTCAAAGATTACAAATATTTAATGGATATTGTTAGCTTCACTTTTATTCTTCTTTTTTTTTTTTTTTTGTTAAAGCATAAAAAATTTGAAATGAATTTCAATCCTAAATTATTTTGTGATTCATATGACATCAATATAAAAGGCCATTAAACATTACTTAGGGAATAGATTGATCAATCTTTATATTTGAATTGTTTTATTATTAATGTTGTTATTTTCCTTTTCTTTAATATTTCTCAATTTCTTCTTTTATTTCTTCCCTAAATCTCTTCGTTAATTATGTTTATATCATTTCCTTAAATCACTCATTTTTCCTTTCTTTATTCTTTTTTTTAACTGCAAATGCGTTATTTTCTTGAAATACAATTAATTTAATGTCAATAATAAAATATTATTTTTTATTTTAATAAATACAACTAAATTAAAATTTACATTCTATTTCATCTTAATTTATTAAAAAATTACAAAGTTAGTAAATCAATTTCTAGAACATTCTACTATTCTACCTTGGTCTCATTTATGCTGAGGGTCCGCTAATTAATATAGAGGTTATTAACATTAGTCACAAATTAATTATTTTACTAACCACATAATCTAGTATGAATAAACAAATATTAACTGATCTTACCAATAGTGTCTTAATTAATCTGCACTAAGTTACAGCTTAATTTAATGATTATCCTTTTTGGCAAAATGCCAAACATGAAATTGTTTGGCCATTACAATATTGCTCTAATTTTTGGAGGAAATTCAACATAATTAATATTTAAAATTTAAGTAGAAGAAATTAGTTTCACAAATATTCATATATCTCTTACTATGCAAAGTAAATATTTCTCAAAAAAATTAAATTATTTTTAGTAATGAAACCACAAAATCAATGACCTCTTGATGTCGAATTAATGACTATGTCAGAGAGAATTTTTAATTAGGTGTTCAGAATATAAAGACGAAGTAAACATGCAAAATAAATCACCGTGATTCAACATCTATTGCATATAACAATAACAGTAACATATCTTGTATAATCCATAAGTTGATCAATCTATATACGCAAACGGACAGCAAGCCTTAGTCCTTACTTTATCTTTAAAGTAAAAAGACTATTTCTGATATACTTTTAACTCATAAAATAATCACAAACACATATATATTATAATTTTTTAATAAAGAATATTTAGATGAACCCCTTACTATACCCAAATTAATGAGGTAATCACCCAAAATGCTAAGTAAAAGAAACGCAACCTTGTCGTACGGGTTGAAGACAAAAAACAATTTAGGTGAAGCAAAAAGCTAGATATTGAAGTTGAACAATCAAATATTTAATAATAAAAAACATTGTGTAGAAAAATAGTGGCAAAAAAATAGGATTTCCACTAAGAATAAATTAGGTTTTGGTTGCATTACATCACCTCATTGATCTTTGAAGAGGGAAAGGGTCAATTGGGATGTGGAAAAAAGCCTCTCTTAATCATTTTTTAAAATATCACACACCAATTAGTTAGTTAAAGCCAAAGATTAACATCCTTTTCCTATTATAATTATTACTTATTATTTATTTAGTATTTTTATGTGGATATAATATTCACCAATTAGTTAGTTAAAGCCAAAGATTAACATCCTTCTCCTATTATAATTATTACTTATTATTTATTTAGTATTTTTATGTGGATATAATATTTTTAGCACCAAAATCTTTGACATGCTGAAAAGGAAGTAGAATTTTCTCTACTTGTATCCATGATAACATCCATATCGAGTAGGAATGACAATTGAACGAGTTAGAATGAACATAGATAGAGATTGTAAATAGATTAAACAAAAAAGAATACAATTTTAATCCATCTATATTCAAAATGAAAAAAAAAAGTTATTCAACAGATATGTGCAAATGAAATACAAATTAAAAATCAAATAAACTTAACATTTATAAAATATAAACTTATAAAAAATAACTAGCAGATAAACGAGTATCGAATATTGATTATGGAAATATTCGTGTTGTCCATTTCTGAATTCTCTTCCCAGTTTTCATATGTTGCTCTAAGAAGCAAGTTCCAATAACCTATGATGAAATAACATACAAAAAAAAATACTACGTCGAATTGATTGCTATCTTTGCTTGTCAGATGTACATTCAAAAGGAAGTGTACTATAAGTGAGACAAAAAGTAAGCGGTTCAAAAAGAAGTCGAATTCTGACATATCTAATCAAGCCGCTTTCAGGCCTTCATCGAAAGAAAAGATGATACAGAGTCATTTCACTCTACCTGAATAATAAAGTAAAACTTCTCACAATCGATTAAAAGAAAGTCACCCAAAAAATATTATTTTTAAGGAATCGTAAGGATAATATCCATATTTATATTTTAAAAACTATTTTACCAACCCTAACCCCAAGCAATTGGTTTATGACCGAAGGATGAATTAAAGTGGGCGAGGCAATGAGTTCTAATCAATTTAGAGCAATTATTTTGTCTGTCCACATAAAGTAAAACGTAATATTACCAATAAAAAGCTTAAATTTTAATATTGTCTAATCATTTAAACAATATTTATAGATAATTTTATCTGAGATGTAGAGTTCGTAATCTTAAAATAAAATGTATTACTTGTTATTATAGGTTAATATGACTTATAAATAGTATAATTTTTTTTAAACAATGATTTATATAACTTATACTTAATTAGTATATATGGTACGTACACACATACGTTATACATATACCTTATTTTCCACACACTAGTATAAATGTGTAGTTCCTCGCAAGTAAGGTTTATTCCTCCTTAAAATAATAATAAATAATAATAATAAATGTTAATCTATTATTTTACCCCTTTTAAGTGCATTACTTGTTGAATAGAATTATAATTATAATTAAATTTTGCAAAGCCTTTCATAATTTCTTTTTATTCATTGTTTTACATTTTTTTATCAATGAAAAACTTGTTTGTGTCCTTCTATGGTAACTTAGGAATGACTTGTTTTTTTTTAATAAAAAAAAGACTTATTTAAAAATCCATTGTTTCCATATATATGACAACGTAATAATTTCCAACTTTACAATTTATTGCTTTTTGAATACTATTTTTTATCGAGAGTGAGTCTCCAATATCTATCGTTAAAAATAATATATTAGTACTATTTTTATTAATTAAAAACATTTAACCAAATCAAAGGAGAGGGGCACTATCAAAACTGATTTTTATGGCATTCCATTAGTTATAATAGCTTAGTGGTTGTTACATAAGTAATTTTAGTGATAATTAATATTTTTTTCAAATGTTTTTAAAGTCTATATCAATATTAAATTCAATAACAATTAATTAATACTGATAAAGTTTTAATGCTCTTTATTAATATATATTTATATATTTATTGCTGTTAAAAATTATTTTTGTGATAGCGGAGAGGAAAATGTGGATAGTGCATTTGCATATGTAAGCTTATTTTATTGCTTTTTTCTTCCTTTGATTATGGGGAATAAATTAAAGCCCTATTTAGTTGGTGGAGCATTACGTTAGTGCACGTAGAAACACAAACATATCACCATCTATCAACTTTCTACTTAACAAATTAAGCTGACATCAATAATAAAATAAAATGTATAATAGAAAGTTTTTTTTTTTTTTTTTGAAATCAATTCATTTTACATGGTGGGTTCCAATAAATCTGTATATATTTTAATAATTAATAAAACTTGCAGAATTTTGTCTAGATTCAAACAAGCTTTTATTCCAAATAGGAAAATTAAATCTCAACAATATGCTGACTGTGTAGCATAACATGTGGAAGTGGAACTATATATTAGAATCTTTTAATTTTATCAATTACCTAAAATATTTCACTTTGTAGAGGTGATTAGATATAGCATGATATAATTTCAATTTATTTAGGATATATGACTTTAGATAGAGGATATGGAGATCGTGAATATGAAAAAAATTACTATATAGATTCGAGTTGTCGTATTACTAGCTTATTTGTCTATTTTGCTTGGTGGCAGCATAGAGCACCGTATCACTTGTATTCTTAGTCTTTTATGTAGTCGGTGTATTTTGGTATTTAATATCATTTTTGGTATCTTGTGCTTAGGTGATCACACCTTGTTATTGTTGTAATGGCTCCTTGCATATATGATTGTCACTGTTTTGCCATTAGTTGTCATGTTTCATTCCACTATCTTTTATATCAATTACTGCTAATTTGATTTGTTTGAGCCGAGGGTCTTTCAGAAACAATCTCTCTACCTCGAAAAGGTAACAATAAGGATTACACGAACTGTCACACTCTACTTTATTTCTAGACAGAGTTCACTGAATATATTGTTGTTGTACTTAAATTATCCATTTTCAAAAGAATTTCAAAACTAGTATTGAGGTATTGCATATTAATGTATTAGATATTATTTTATAAAAAAAAATCAAAAAACAAAAACTAATGAATGACAATGTAAGAATATACAACTTTTCTTCCAAATCTTTACTAGGGGAAACTAAATTTGAACAATATATAGTAATAATTAATCATAAAAATTTGGAAAAGTGAATGCAATTTTATGCACTAGAAGACATGAATACTAAAAAGAAAAGAACAAAAGAATACTATAAACACCACCTTTTTTTTTTGGAGAGCATATACTTGATTGTAGCATAGATGCTACATATGATATAGTAGTGCACAAAGAAACACATTTTTTAATTGTTAAACACACACAAAATACTTTTAAAAAAAAAATATTAATTCGTTGAAAACTAAAATGCTTATTCAAATGTATATAGTGACATGTTATAATATTCACTAACGAGACATTCAAAGAAAATAAAGATGTAATATCGATTATATATACATTATATATTTTTATGTAGAGAAAATTTAAGTAAACTTCTTGGTACTATCTGACTCTGCTTTAAACGTACACGAGATCTTTTTTTTTTTAATGAAAGATATTGACATATGAAGTTAGCTTTTCTAGTGAACTATTGATGTGGATGCAACTAAAGAAGAACAATAAACTATATTATATATATACGTATTCTTGTCCACATACCCATTACAAAGGAAACATATAATAATGAAATATGAAAAGTTAGCTTTTGGGATTAAGGATTAAGGATGAAGGAATTAATTATAATTACGTCATCTGTTTATCTATTCAAAATCTGAAAGGTCACAAAATATATTTGTATTTGACTTTTAAGAGTTTGTTTGGTTGGAAGATAAAAAAATGGAGAGCGTATACGAATTTTATTATTTATTATATTGTTTTCGAAAGATCATTAGTTTAACTTGTAATATAATAATTGAAATTAAGAAATAATATATAGTAATAGAAATTATGATATTGAAGGAAAAATATATATGGTGCACCAAGCTACCACCATACGACCATACCTATTCCATGGAAAACCATAGCAATATTCAATATCTACTATTTTCTCTGTTCTTAATTACTTGTCTATTTTTTAACTGACACACGTATTAAAAAAATAATTATTTATATAATGAGTTTATCATTTTACCCCTATTAATTATTAAGTGGATGAATTGAAAAATTAAGATTTTAAAGAAATTTTACCTTTTTAAAAGTAATTGATTGAGGGTATAGTAGGTAAAATTATTTTTTTATTTCTTAATTTGTCAAAATGAACAAGTAATTAGAGACAATTATAAAAAAAAAAATGAATAAGTAATTAGGGACAGAAAGAGCAATTTTTTATCTTTAAAAAAAAAGTTAAAATATATATATATATATATAACATGAACGAAATGATATAGGGTGATGGATAGTGGGGATGAGACTTGAGAGCTACGAAATTAGGTTAAAAATAAAATATGTTTAAATTTAAAATTTTAACTAATCGAACATGAAAAATATAAAAATATATTTTCACAAGTGAAATCGTGCGTATGAATATTTAAATTTTCTTCGACATCAGTCACCTTTTTCACTTACCACCCCCCACCCACCCCTTCTCAAACAGAGGAACATTCTTGGATATTTCAAATTAATTCAACAATAACCTTATTTTTAAGTTTTAACTTTAACATATATTAACCAAGTAAAAAAAGAATGAAACTAATGATCTTTTTAAGTGTTCTTTGACAATTATTTCTTTTGGCACATGGTATCAATGTAATTAAATTTTCTTGTTTTTAACGTCATCTTTGATGTATTTGTAAAATAAAATAAAACTTTAAACAAAGTAAATTAGGAATGGACAGGAAACAAAAATTATATTCAAGTTTACTGAATTTATAATGTATTTTTTAATGATTTAATTCTATTTCTATATCTAAAATATATAACTACATTTTTTTTCAGGATAAAATGGATAAAACATATTGAGGTAACGTCACTTCAAATCAGAGTACACACGAATTCAAAAAACAATTAAACTACACTTAAAACTTACTTAGTAGACACATCAAAATATATCAGAACGAAAGTGAATTTAGAATATTCATAGTAAAAGTGAACATACACTATGATGTCTTTTTAAAAAAATCACGATCTATTCAATATATAAAAAAAAAAAATGCTTTTAAAATTACACCTTCTATTTTATTAATATCTTTTTTTAAGAAATATATTTTCCATTCAGATCTTTTAAAAAAATTCAAACAATTAATAAACTAGAAAGTCCACTAGAAGTCTTCATTGTCAAAATGTATACAAATGGAAGCGCCACCTTGACTACAAATTAGTAGCATGTGTAATAAGAAATTTGGAGAGATTATGATTCAGAAAATCTTCAAACCTTTGGACTAATTATCCAAATTAAACTGAGTCAATCAAGATGATTTTAATTAAATAATTTTGTGTTAAAAGGTGGAAACAAAAAGATGTGCGACCAAAGTAAATCCAAAAGAAAGAAAGAAGAAATTATATTGGATGCAAATAATATATAGAAGAAAGGAGACGTTAAAGTAAATGACATATTCAGTACATTTTTATAAGTAAAAATTAAAAAAGTAGCATATGTACATATCATATTTTTATTTGTACAGTGTAGAAAAAAATTATTTTTGATAAATTTTGGCTCAAGAAAAAAATTTTCCAAAATAGATTTGAGAGAAATACGTATCACAGTAGATGAGTGCCCCTTATGTGCGGACCTGATTCTTTTTCAAGGGTCAAGCATGTGAAAATTCTTTTTAATGGATAACGGTGAGATTTGATCCAAGAATCTTTGTTTACTATGAAACCAAGTTAAAGTATATGACCATTTTATCTAAAAATTTAAACGGCTAAAGGAAATACTCTTTTATGAGTAATCAATTGTACTCTCAATACAAATAATCAAAAGTAAATTAAAAAATAACAATCACAATAAAAATTAAAGATTAAGATAATACTAACGCGGTTCTAATAATACATGGCATGAGAATAATTAGGTGCTTCAGATTATAACTCTATTCTATCACTGAGAATTAGAGAAAACGTTTGAGTGCCTACTAACTGTCTTCCTTAATCCTCGATCTCCATAATCTGCTGTACAAAGAAGGAGAAAATTCTGAAATTGCTATCTACTTTACAAATTCAACTAGCTTCAAAGTTTCTTCAGAAATATCTACTTTAAAGTTAAACTAATTTAAATTTACACTAAAAAATTGATTGACCCTCCTTACTTTATTTCGAAGATTTAAGTAAAATATAGTCATCATTTTTAATTTATCTTTCCGCCTTCCATGGTCATCCAAAATGACAAATTCAAAAGCAATCAATTCAAAGTTCTAAAAAAGAAGTTATAGTTCAAAAAATGAACTCAAACACGAATGTTTGTTACGGCATTCAATATTATACTAGTAAAAGTTTCTTTTAAAAAATAACTTTTGTAAAAAATATTTTTAAAAAATAAGAAATTACTATTTGTCGCAATTAGTGTGATACTTTCTCTTTTTAAAAATAAATTTAATTAATTCTTAAAGTTACATTAAATTAGATCAACTCAATATTTTAAAATTAAATTTAAATCTTAAAAAAGCTATATAAATAAGTATTATAAGTTGTCATTTTTCTCATGTCTATATGATTAACAAATATATTTTAAAATATATATAAATTGATATCGCTAATGTAAATACTTAAGAAAATATATTTCTATTCTAAATACTAAACTAATTAGGTGATGCTTAGAAGAAAAAAATAATGATAGGTGTCGTTGGCAAAGTCATCACGATGAAAGAGTCGTAAAGAATCTCTTTTGAAGCACAATTTCAATCAAGTGACAAATAAAATCCTTTGTAGACAATCTAAATATGTAATAATCTTTTATTATAATACTCGTGCGCCCATAGGCGGAGCTATAACCATCTCAGGTTATTCAGCTAGACACCATTAGTTGAAATATTACGTTATATATGTGTGTGTCCAATTATGTATTTAAAAGGATATATATATATATATAAAGTTGAACACTCTTAACAAAAGGTATGCCTTTGAAACAGTAATAATGAGTGTCCATTCGAATGAAGAAGTGTTCGGAGTTCGGACCCCAAATAGCACAATAGTACACCATCTTTGGACATTCTTAATAAAATTTCTGACTCTACCATCGCCACGAAAAAAATATAGGTGATGTCATATAGGAATAGATGGGTAGTTAGGAAATAGTCTTGTCCACCTAGTTTTGTGGCAATTAGCATCTCTAAACAATGTGTATTCCTTTCGCCGCATCTTCAAACAAAAAAATGTTTGCTAGCATTGTCTCATACCACATACAAGCAAAATTACATTTAGTGCCTTTGGTCATCATTATGTCCATTTTTAGGTAGTGGATAGTGGGAACTACAATAATTTCTTAATCCTTGTATATTCTTTCTAGTTCAAAATATCAACTTATGGAATAGTAAATGAATGTAGACCAGAAATATTAAATTGTTATAGAGTAATAATAATAAACATACAATAATAAAAATATAGTCAAAGAAACTAGAATAGGGTTTGAACCCTGCTCCAAAGGGTGAATCTCTAGCTTCTGCCAATTATACAAGGACATTTTTATATATTTTATGGGTGCACTGTTAACTATATTCTAAGTTATATCGATTTTTTAAAATAAATTTACAAATATAAGTATAATTTTTTTGGAAATTAACGGGTATATGAGCACCCACTCCATATAGTGTGGATCCGCCCCTCAAGCTGCTTATAGGAACCTGCTTGAAAAGCTATTCATAACCTACTTGTTAGCCAGCCGCTACTAATAAATTACATGTAAAATCCTATTTGTAAAGCTATTTGTAAGCTAATAATTAATTCAAAGAAGTTGTAGGAGAGTTAAATGGACAGTTTTTTCTTTTAATTTCAGACTTTAATTAATCACTATGGGGCTAGGATTTATTCATTTACAAGACGGTTGGTAGCTAATAAAGAGTCAAACTTACTCATATGTTAATTTCTGCATAAGTTATACATTGTTTGACAGTTAATTAGGAAATATTTATTCATATAAAAAATTAATACGATATTTGTTGCAATTTAGAAATCTACATAACTATTACATGTATAAGTTATGAGGTGTCTTATTTTATGCGGGGCGTATAGAGAATAAAATAGTTAATACCCGAATAACTAATATCATGCATTACTAGTACCTGAATATGTATAACTAGCTAGCTACCAAACAATCCCTTATAAGTTACTACCTCTATCCACTTTTAATTATCATGGTTTCCGTTTTTAGAGTTAACGGATAAGTACTTTGACTAGTATTTTATGATGTATTTTTTCATCATATTGATATGTAAAAAATTGCAATTCATAGTATTTTTCTTATAGTTTTTGAATATCTCAATTTCTTGTTTAAAATATCAAATGAATGTAATTTAATTTTCACTTTGAAAATTATTCAATTGACTTTCGAAAAACGCAACATGACAATTAAAAGTAGACGGAGGAAATATGATTTAGGAAAAAAAATTAAAAATTAAAAATGTCTAAAGGGATTAAGGATGGGCTTGGGTTGCCAAAAAATTGGGTCAGACGTGATTGCACCGAGCTAGTAATATGTGTACAATGTACAATATTTATACTTTTTGAACTTAATGTAATAAAGTTTTGTTTCTTCCGTTAATAATTGGAATCGAGAATTGAATCGAATATCAAACTTTTATTTAAAAAAAATCAAATCAAAGAATCGAATATCAATTTTTTTTAAAAAAAAAAAATCAAAATCAAAGAATCGAATAATTTGGTCCGGCCTGATTTTTTATATTTATGCCCTAATACGAGTGATATATATCCGTTTGCTATTAGGGATATTGATATCCATATACAACCACAATAACTATTGCATCTCAATTTGGGAAAATTTTAGTAATATCAAAAATAATAGACATAATAATGTTTTATAGCTGTAGTATTGATAATTGCTTTTTATAGTTATAGTTTTCTTTGGTATGGACGCTATGATTTGTATATTTCTACTTGTTTGTATATTTCGCTAGCGAATATACAAATAGGGTAAGTATATACAAATATTGTGTTTATACATTTAGGAATCTTTTAGAACTCTGTTTTCATATTTCGTATGTCAATATACAAATTACACGGTAATTTATCATAAATCATACAAATAGCTAAGGTAAACATATACAAAATTTTGTATTTATACATTTAGGAATTTTTTAAAACTCTTTTTTTATATTGCACATGTCAATGTACAAATTACATGGTAATTTTATTATAAATCTTTCATAAATCTACAAATAGCTTAGGTAAACGTACACAAAATTCTAGATTTATACAATTAGGAACCGAATTATGAAAATTCAAGGTTTATACAAATCAGGTGAATTAGAAAAATCAGACGAATAGTAAGGATTGAGAAAAATGTAACCGCGAATTACAATTTTCTCAAATTGTAGCTATAACACCTAATATAGGCTAAATATTTGCTATTCTGGATAATTTTCTCTAATTTTGATCGATGATTAGGTTTATTAATTAAAGCCCAAAATTTTGGCTTGCTATATCTAACGATACAAACAACAAATTAATATGAAATTCCGTATTCTTTTGTTGATTTTATGCTTCAAAACATGTATCCCTTCAAAATATAAACGCAACGGAGATTCAATTTACGGATTTTAGATTCAATAATTAAAAAGATTTCCTCAAGAGAAAATTTTAAAATTTAAATATTTGTTTAAATAATTCAATTTACATATTTATGATATGTTTGTGATATTGAAAATTTGAGTTGTGTACACGTGTATATCAATGTATATATTCTTATCTCTGAGGCAGTTAAGAATAACTCTGGGCAGAGGTAAGCATAGTATGGTACGGTATGGTATAATATTTGAAAATTTTGATATTATTCGGTTTTTAAAACATTGTGTCAGTATCATATTAATTTAGTTCGTTTCGGCATTCAACGATCTGATAAATCGGTAATCATAATTTATTTAACTTTATACTCGTATAATAGAGTATAATCACTTCGACAATTAAAAAAAAAGGTTTCAATTGTATCAACACATTACACATGTAAAAATATATATGCTAAATAAAGTTCAAACAACTCTTTTTGCTATTCAATTACAATTCAAATACATTTCAATCAAATGGAATAACCAAAATTTTAACTTCTAAACATTTAGTTTATATTAACCCTAGGTTACATATTTGTTAGTATTTTAATAATATATTTGTTATTGATGTACCTATATATGCCTTAGTATGGTATTCGATATACTCTTTCTAAATATCAAATACCATACAAATATTAATAAAAATAAAATATATATTATATACGACACCAAAAACCATAGTATCAAAATCATGATATTTAATTTTAAAAGAAGGAAATTAAAAGACAAATTAAATTAGAGTATGAATGATTCATTTGCGTGAAACCGACAAATAAGACCGTTGGATTGATATGGTTGGAACCAAATCTTCCTTCTTGTATTTAGCTAAGAATTTAAATTTTATATACTTCGGGGGTGCAAATATTACTCCTCTCGTCTTATTTTATTTTACGTGGCGCTTTTTAAATTTTGAGATTTAAATAAATTTATTTTTATTATAATTTTTTTATAGGTTTTTTAAAGAATTATCAATTATTATGACGGATAATGCTAATGACCAGAAAATTATGCTAGAAAATTTAAAGAAGTCTATAATATTTTTTTATTTTAAAATAAACTTATCTTTTTTTTAATTAAAAAGTATTAAAGTTAAACGGTTAAAAAGTTCAAAATGATAAAATAACATAGTGTGAAATATGTTATTTTATCATTCTCACCAAATTTTAGCCAAATTTTTGTCTAAAAGGATTTTTCCTTATTATGACTTATAGTACTATTTTTTAAGTAGTTTATAAATATAGCATATAATTTCATTTCAAAAAATTGAGGATTTTTATGTGGAAATCTCTTGTCAAACTTAAACTATTTGACTCTCGAAAAAATAAAAAGTGACACATAAATTGAGACAAAATATTTGATTAAATTATTTATTAAAATTTGAAAAAATATAAGTATTAATTAATACTCCCGCTATCCTTAATTACTTGTTCACTTTTTCTTTTTTTAGTTATTTTTAGTTACTTGTCCATTTTGACAAATCAAAAAAGGACAACTTACCTATTATATTCTCAATTAATTACTTTAAAAAAGATAAAACTTCTTGAGAATTTTAAATTTTTAATGCATACTTTATAATTAATAGGGATAAAATAATAAATAAGTTTGCCAAATAAATTAGGGAAGAGAGACTAATATAATAAATATAATGGAAACACTGAATTAAAGGAGTTGTTTAGTTAATTTTCATATAATTATATTTAGCTCATGGAAAAGAGATCCGAAAGAAGAAAGTTATTTTATAATAATAAAAATAATACTCAACTATTCAACTATCACACGTTAAAATTTAATGGAAAGTTAATACATTTTTTCTTTGTTATTAACATTTGTAAAGTATAAGTTCTTGAAGTACATTATACCAAAAGATTTTAAAAATATATATATTTCTTTTATTAGATAACTTCATATAACTGAATTAAAAATAAAGCAATGTAGATACATTTTTGGATGAGTATGGCTTATTTTAGTTTTTGGCTTAATTCTTTTTTATTTAAATGCAATAAATATTTAAAATTTATTTTAATTAAAAATATTTAAAATAACTCAATCCAAAGGTTTTGAATATGCACTATCATTGTTCGAATGTATATCCTTTCGTATTCTCTAATTTTGATGATGACTTCGTTCAATTATTATTCAAAATATCAATATTTTCTAATAAATAGTTATTGTTTACTCTAACTTGTTCAACTTTATAATTATAGAGTTCCAATTTTATGTAAAAATTATGTAAATTATACTCATATTATACTAAAATAACTAACAAAACCACTTAATAAGCATTTCATAATCAACCAAATTTAGTGATTAGTACTCCCTCTGTTTCAAAAAGAATGACCTCCTTTCCTTTTTAGTATATTTCAAAAAGAATGTACTCTTTCTTTTTTTGGTAACAACTTTTCACGTGGCATGTTTAAGGCCACAAGATTAAAGGGCAATTTTATACATTTGACCTAACTTTAATTTAGGACCACAAGATTCAAAGTCTTCTTTATACTCTTAAACTCCGTGCCAAGTCAAACTAGGTCATTCTTTGTAAACGGAGGGAGTAATATTTTTAATCTTAGTACGATGTTACCGCTTTTTTGTTAACTAAATATAATAAACGAGAACAGCCAAAAAAATAAAAGTGTAAAAGGTCTGAAATATATGTTTAAACTTTGATCGAAATTGTTGTTACAGTATCAAATTCTGGAAAGAAACTTTTAACTCCCTGCACTATTTAATAGTGTATTTTAAAAGTATATATATGTCCAGGTGGACATAAAAAATATTGCATAAATATAAATAGTAATGTGTCCACGTGGAAATATATATACCTTTAAAATATACTATTAAAATAAAAATAAAAGATTTTCCATAAAATTTAATATCGTAATAATAATTTCGATTAAAATTAAAATATTTTTCAACGTTTTTTAAAAAAATATATAAAAGGAAACGTAGAAAATAATTTTCTTTTTAAACAAAAGAGTAGGTGGATAAGGATCCCCTCCCGCCAATAAAAAATAAAAAATAATAATAAGCTTCTTTTTTTTCAAAATTAAAAAACAGATGGACAAGGACAAAAGTAGAGGACATGTGAAAACCAATGAGATAAAATTTTGCCAAAAAGTAAATAAAAAGGGGGAAAGCATATCACAATGAAAAAAAAGAGAAAAATAATACTTAATTCATAAGAAAAAGGGGTACCCTAAAGAAAAACTATTCAATTATATGAATGGTCTTATCATATTTACTATAGTGTTATTTTCTCATATAATTTAACTAAAAATTTTATATTACTAAACTTCAAAGTTAGATAGATATATCTATATATATTTTGCTATTAGATATATTGAAATAAGAAGAAAACGAGTGAGGCATGAAGAAAACCTAGATACATGTGTTGAGATATCAAATATATGTTGAAATACGACATATAAGAAGAGAGTCAAGCAAAATTGAAGAAAGTCAATATATGTAAATCTAATAAAAGATTATGTTCTTAAACAAATTATATCAAACTTCGTTCTCATGTATACGTACACATCAAATACATATATTTAATTTAAATTCTGATAAAATTTGTAATAGTAAAATCAAATATAAAAAAAAAGTTAGAAACTTACGTTATATGCTCAATAATTTAAGTACATAATTTGATTAAATTCGAAGTCTACCTTGTTTATAAATATTTTAATTTAATATAAAAAATTAATAAATATATAAATTTAATCAAATCGTAATACGATTATCGAAGAAAACTAGGGTGGGAAACGAGACATTGGTCTTATTAGAAAATCCAAAGGTTAGTGTGTATGTGTGAATATGTCAGGAATACACAAAACACTCCACGCAAGTTATTTGATAAAATAATGGAATAAGTCCAAAGTTTTTGAAAAAAAATGTACAGAAAATGTTGGCTCCCTTTAAGAAGGTGGCATCCAATGTTTAAATTTTGAATACTTTGTTATGTTTTATTATATTTAATTATTTATAGATAGAAATATCTTTTCAAATTGAGTACTACTTCCGTATAGTAATAAGTTACCCTTTTAATAATAATAATATAAAAGTTATTTCATGGTGTTTGTAGAACATGTTATATTTTAAGAAAGAATATTACTTCTTTCGTTCACTATTATTTATCATAATTTTTATTTTTATAATTAAAATATAAAATAAAATATATATTTTCATCATATTGCTATGCAAAAAATTATAATTTATAATACTTTTTATATAATTAAACTTTTTATTTAAAATATTAATTTAATATAATATAATTTAATTAAAAATTAATCAAATTGATTAATTGACTTTTATAAAATATAACACTATAAATAAACGTTGAAATTAGTTTTGTAAATACTGATGGTATAATTTTCTTTTAAAGGTTTGGTAGAGTCGGGATGGAATAAGGCAAAATCCAATCAATAAATATTTTATTTTCTCTATTTTAATTTTGTTCATTTTAGTTTCACATAACATAAAATATTTAAAAAATGAATAAAAACTTTTTAATCTAATCTTAAACTACATATTTTAAGAAAAAGAACGCATGTGTGGAAAAGTTGATCTATAAATAAGAAAAAAGACATATTTTTATAAACAAACTTTAAAAAAAAATCGAACAAATGAGAATAGTAAAATCTTAATAATTTTTTAGTTACTTTTTTTTTTTCAAGTAACGTGTTTCAAGAAATTTAACCACGAGTAACTAACAATTTGAATGGTCAAAATTTAAGAAAATACTAAATTTCTCGAAGTACTAATTCAATATATTCAAAGGAAATAAATCAACTTCTACTCTTTCAATTTTAATATATCAAAAGAAAAAAAAAAACTTTTTTCCCCATTATATTTATAACATTATTTACTAAATCTCAACTTTTTTTTTTTTGTTTGACTAATGAAATGTATAAGCCCTATAAATAAGTATCAACGCAAATCTAATAAGAAGACAATCAACACCAACGACATATCTGTCACATGATTGTAAAATAAGAGTTTAACACCATATTAATAAAAAAGGCTGAAATATGTCATTAAATTTTATTCATTTATGCCTATAAATTTTATTCATATATGCAATTATGGTTAAAGAAAAGACTTATTTATATAATTATTTTTTAACGGTAATTTTTCAAAATTATTTTTAACACGTGACAAATCATAATTTTGCCACGTCATTGATATTTTAATAAAGTCAAAAATGGTTTTGCAAAACATTGTTACTCCCTCCGTCCATAATTGTTTGTCAAATATACTAAAAATAGATGTCCAAGATTAATTGTCAATTTAAGTAATCAAGAAATAATTGCTCACCTTTTTCCAAATTTATCCTTAATGATAAGTGTAGTTCAATTGAAAAAAGTTATATATACTTTTGATATTCTTGATATAGTAGAATTATATTAGTCAAATTACACCTATTAAATTTTTCTTAAGAGGTGTGCATGACTTTAATATGACAAACAGTTATGGACGAAGGAAGTAAAAAATAATAACATTAATAAGTCTTTCTTTAATGGTAATAATATAAATGAGTTAAACCTTTAACTGAGTATATAAATAAGCTTTTTCTAAAAATTTGATTACATATTTGAACCTTTTCCGGAGTACTAGCAAGAAAATGTGTACAATAGAAATAAGAAAGTTACACCAACTTTATCATTATATAAAACCACACTAATTCCTCAAAATCCTAAACATTAAATAAACACAAACTTAAATCAACAACACAATAACATTACATAAAATTTCAAATCCATTACAGCCTAACCCCCCACCCCCCCAACAATTCTACTAACATTACTAGTCCTTCCAAATTTCTCCACCATTTTAATGGCAGAAAATGACCTTTAGTTCACGCGGAGACGAACATTCATGCATAAGTGAAGGACTGTCATGTGCATATGTAAATGTAGCAGGACAAGCATGTTTAAAAAACTGCGAATAACTCGATGGTTTACAAGTTTGTGGACTATTATAATGATTCCTACAACAAAACTCATCAGTTTTAAATGCTTCACAACCACTTTTACAACCAACAACAGGTCCATGACCACCATGTGACCTAAATTGCAAAACTGCTGGGCATGACTCTAACAAATTCGCCTTACATCCAACAACTGGGCAAACTCCTTTACCTTCATGTGGAGTTACAGTAAGAGGAATATTGAAACCATCAACTAGACTAACACCGTAAGTAGAAAAATCGGCATGTCCGTGATGTAGAACAAACTGGGCTAATGTAGCTGGGGCGGCACCACCGAGTCCATCGCACTCGATTCGGCCGCCGCAGTCACCGGTGGCGCAGTAAAATTTACCGTGTTGGTAATTACAGCCAGTACGAGCCCAGATTCGGCCGGACCAGTGAGAGTTGGGAGCGGGGAAAGAACGGTGGGTAAGTGAGTGAAGGGTAAATCCACCGCGTTCGAGAACAGGGTGACCGGCATTGGGTTGAATTGCGGGCCAGATAGTGTAAGGACAGTTGTTAACTAGGGTTAAAATGAAATTAGGGTTAGTGGATTGTGAGAGAGATAAAAAGGTGAAGAGGAGAGAGAGGGGAAGTAGAATTTTTGCAGAAGAAGAAGCCATGGTTATTTTTGATCTTTTGGTGTGGGAAATGGAAGATGGTTAAAGGGGGTTTATATAGAGATTAATAAGGTGTGTTTGGTACCAAGGAAATGATATAGGTTTGAGCAGAAACGAATTCAGAATTAATATATTATTAGAGGTGATGCAACGATTAAGTATTTTAAATTTTATTAATAATTATTAATTAATTTTGTTAGAAATTTACATTTTAATATATGTACGTACATAATTAATTTTCTAATATGAATATTCAAAAAAGTTATTAGATTCATCGAAACTCATGAACTTCTGCCTAGCTCTGCCTCAATTTTACTACTACTTGTCTAAGTAAAAACTTTATCTTCACTCAAATACGCTATTTAATATTTTTGTAACATAACTGTTAGCTAATAAAATATCTAATTTTACAAAAAATCACAATTTCACATGTTTCATAACTAAGGTTATAAGGATGGACGAGGGTGGAACGTCTTAAGAGTTGAAAAAGACCATTAATATAAAATGTCACAATGTAATTTATTTTCTTTGCTTTACTAAGCTAATCATTTTTCTTTATTATAACGAATTTAATTTCTAGGTTAAAAGTTTTTCAAAAGAAAAAATTCATCAAGAGAGAGGAAAAAAAACTCCTTTCTAATAATACATAAATTTCTTTGTAACTTATATGAGATATCTATACTAGCTATATGTATTTTTAAAATTATAAAATTAAATATCATAATACATATAAATAATTTGTTTAAAAAAATATATTTATCAAATATCTAGCAATATAACTATCCAGGGGAGAATGACGAAATTGTCCCTGGTTTGTTTTTGTTCAAAATAGGAAGACAATAGCAAAGGGAAAAAGAAAAGTTTTTTCCAGCACTGGTTCAGAGGCACGTTGTTTTTGTCCTTGAAAAATGCAACTTTTCTGACTCAGAAATGATTCAATTTTTTATTTTTTGGAAATAGTAAAGAGATCAAAGTTGGGAGTATTTTATATTAATATCGAAGACTCGATTAAATTTAAATCGCGTATTATAAACTCTATTTAAGAATAGTATTTTCAATATATTTTTCTTTATATCTTAAATTTAAATTTAAAATATTTAATTAAAAATAAAATAATTTTATCAATACATCACGAGTAAAAGTTGATATTGATCTCCACTTTGTCTAGAAGAAAAAGGAGTGGAAAGACTACGACAATTTTTACTTTAATTCTAACTCATTTTGGCTGTATGTGCAGGTTAAATTGCCTACTCATCATAAAATAATTTTTATTTTTATTGTTACATAAATATTATTTATAAATTTACTTTTTAATTAATTCGATTAAAATTGAGTGAGTTTTATGTGTTAAAAAAATATTTTCTATGTTCTACATTTTAAATTAAGTGACTTTAATGTTACTAAAAAATAGAAAAAAGTGATGTTTTTGTGATAAACTTTTAAAGTGGATTATTGTTCAAAAAATTTCCTCTCCTATTTAGTTATATTTTTCATTTTATATATTTCATTTTGCGTAAGCATGAAATTTAAAAAAAAATAAAAAAATTATAATGGATTATTTTTCTTTCTAAATTACCAACTTAGACTTACTATTAAAAAAGTTTATGTAATTAATTTCAAACTAACTTGATTGTGGAAAAAACATTTTACATTACTAGTGCATTAAAAAAAATAGTCCTAATTTAATGTCATGCTTTATAGTTATCTGAGGCTAAAACTTATCCAATTTTTTTCTTCATTTTTCACTTAGAAATAAAAAGATTCTCCTTTCATATTTGTCCAATTTACATTTTGTTTTATTTTCTCCATTTTTTTCTCTTGTTAAGTTGTTAACGTTCACATATCTCCCATGTTGGCAAGTACACATGTTTGATCATTTTTTTAGGGATTGTTTAGTTACGATATAAGAGGGCATGTTATTTATATATAAATCATTGCATTAGTTTTACTATATTTGATAAAAGTTTTTTATTATGTGAAAAGTCAACATGACTTATACAATATTTGATTGCATTTTTGTAGTCCTACATAATTAATAACAACATAACTTATAAAGAAATCTATGTATAAAGTTATACAGGATAGAAGTTAGAATAAGTTATGTGATTATTAGTTATACATGTGTTAAAGTGATAAATTACATATTTACCATGTTAATTTATTTTATTGTTTTTAATTGAAAACTTTATTTTTTTTCTATACTAGGTTTGTTGTTTTTATTTCTTTTTTATATTTAGACCATTTTACTTCTTTTAATTTATTTTATTTTTTTAATTGAAAACTATATTGTTTCCTATCAACATGTGTTGTTTTTATTTCTTATTATATATAGATTATTTTTATTTTTTTGTACTTATCGTTTTGATTGATTTATGCAAATATAAATATTTTTTAATATTAAAAATTGATTGTATATTTTTTAACGGTACATATGCTAATCAAATATTAGCATTATATATTAATCAATATATTTCACATTTTATTAGCATGTATTATTATTTTGTAAATAATATATATTAATAATTTGCAACAAGTTTAATATTCAATAGTTAATAACTCATGTATTGTAATCTCTACGTAACTAAATAATATCTACATAACTAATATTCACATAGCTAATACCCGCATAACTAAACTCAACATAACTAAACCCTGCATAATAATACCTGCATAACTAAACCCTGCATAACTAATACATGCATAACGAAAAATTTTATGGTGGGAGAGGTCCAAGTATGACTTGGTGTGTGAGGCATTATTTTTTATTAAAAAAATATGTAGGTCCCACATTTTCTATTCAATATTGTTGTTTCTCTCTCCTATCTTACTTAATTTTATAAATAAAAATTTATGTGAATCCTATTCGTTTTATTTTACATTATTATTTCTTTTTTCCAAACATTTTACTCCACATTCGTTCACTTGTACATTTTTATAAAAAAAAAAGTTTATTCTTCTTTCCTCTAATATTTGAGATCAATTTTCAGGTATGAATTTATTTATTCAATTTTTATATATCATTAGTATATTTATCTTTATCATATTTGACAATTAACAAATATATTATTTTTAATTTCTTAAATTACATAAAAATATGAGAATAAAAATGGTGAAGAAAATTACAAAATGAAAAATAAAATATTCATCTACGATATAAAAGTCTAGATAGTCAATCAAATAATTTATTAATATTCCTCATTTTGTACATGTATTTATACATGATTGATTGATTTTTCACTAATCAAATTGAATTATTTCGTCAATTTTTTATATTAATAAACCATACCAAATTAATGAAATTAGAATTTTTGATTTTCTTAATTTTTTTAATCTTGATTTGAATTTTTTTTACAAAAAAATGAATTTTATTTTTATGAAATATAATGTAAATATCATACTATTTTGTACCATTATTATTTATTTAATATAACCATTGTAAACAGTTATATAAAAAAACTATCAACCATAATGCCACAAAAAGGGAAATATATTATATATATATATATATATATATATTAATTTTTGCATGAAAATATTTTTTTCCTTTTTTATGCGTTAAAGATGAAAAAGATAAATTTACAAAAATGATATATTTATCAATTATCAAATATGAAAAAGATAAATATACAAATGCTATAAAAAATTGAATAAATAAATTCATAACTGAACATTGATCTGAAATATTAGAGGAAAGAAGAATATTTTTTTAAAAAAAAGCAAAGAAAAAAAATGGACAAGTGAATGAATGTGGAGTAAAATTTATGAAACCAAAAAAGAAATAACAATGTAAAATATAATGAATAGAATCCACATAATTTTTTATTTATAAAATTAAGTAAGACAGGAGAGAGAAAGAAAATAAAACGAATAGGACCCACATAATTTTTATTTATAAAATTAAGTAAGATAGGAGAGAGAAACAACAATATTGAATAGAAAATGTGGGACCTATATATTTTTTTAATAAAAAATAATGCCTCACACACCAAGTCATACTTGGACCTCTCCCACCATAAAATTTTTCCATGCAACTAAACCCTACATAACTAATACTTGCATAACTAAACCCTGCATAGCTATTACCTGCATAACTCTAATCAGTAACCAAACAGCCCCTTAGGATGTGATTAGTGCTATAAAAAAATTTGGTAAATAAAAAAAAACAAGTTTCATAAATTGCATTTTAAGTGAGTTGTATCACCTCCTATCTTCATCTCCATCACTTTACACCCATTAACCCATCTCCACCAGTACCCTACGTGCTTGATTACATTCACCCTACTTTACATAGTGAATTATATAAAAAAAAATTGAGATACAATAATATATTTTATTTACATATTTAATGCAAGAAAAATCAAGAATCTTCTTTCCAAACTTACTCGACATACAAAAGAAAAGATGAAAGATGAGAAGTACATAAAAATTAAAATTTACTTATTTTCTTTTTAAAAAAAAATATTCTTCTTATGGATCACATTAAGCTTGCAATATCTTTTCTTATACTTTTGCCCTAAAACATCCGTTGCCATCACACAATATTTTGATGGCATTGCTAGGTTTCGACACTATACAATATCTTTTTTCTTTCAAAATACTTGAGATAATATAAAAATATTATTTTCTTAAAATTAAGATTTGTACTAGTGCGTAAACGTGCTTTGGTAAATTTGATTTTTTAAAAGATGATGGATATGACAAAGTTATTGATTAGTCCTAAACTGGAAAATGTAACAAACAAAAGGATAAAATAGTTTGTTTGTTTTTTTAAAAATAAAATTGTTTCCTAATTTTTACAATTCCTTAAAGTGCACAATAAAAGACCATTTTTGTACACAATATATTTTTTTTTGTGTAATTACAAAATTGCAATAATTATTATATTTTAAGATTTCATATATATATATATATATATATATATATAATTGAATTATACTATAAAGTGTCAAAAATAGAAAAAAAGAATGGGACATGCTTTGCAAGGAATATTATCCTAGTTTCCGCATATCCCAATAAAAGAATACTTTATATGTCTCATCACATAAAGTAAAGTTAAAATATCTATTTTATTATTGATATGTACCTACTTACTCGTGTAAAAGGTTTATGATTGAACTTTGATTTATTTTATATAATAAAAAAAAAGAATTTCAAAGAAAAACGGGTTAAAAAGTTTTTATTTCGAAAATCGAAGAAAATCTTGAATTTTCATAAAAACAAACATGTTTGAAATTGATTTATCTTTACTTATAAGGAAAATATAAAATTGTTGTAGAGCTCTTTATGAAGCCATTTACAAGTTAATCAACCTGAGATATTTGCAAGTTATTTGAATTGTTAAGGTGGGAGTGGGATATATTAATTACCTGTGAAACTTGAGGGCAAAATTTAATTTTTCGTAAGTTATAATTATCAAAATTACCACTAGGATTTACTATAAACAATTTCATGTAATTACTTTTTAAGTAATTTAATTATGTAAAATAACTTTTTATGCTACTAGTGCATAAAATGAAGGATCTAACTAGCTCTATTTTTTCCATTTTACAGCTAAATATAAAAATTAAAAGATTCTCTTTTATACACCATAAATATTTATTTATTGCGCTAAAAATATTTAGTTTAAATTGAAACTAAAATATTGCACAATTTAAAGTTTTGAAGTTTTTAGAGTCATTTTATAGCAAGTGTTGGGTGGTAAATATCACATCATATTGATGGTAATTGGTATAATAGTGAACACTATTATTAATGGGGAACTTTCACATATAGTCACTTAAAAATAGCCTAATTATTCTCTATAGCTATAGTTTGATAATTACAATTCGTAGATACATGTTATGTGGAGGAGAGAGGCGAGCGAGACTGAGAGAGAGGGGGAAAAGAGTGAGAGAACGATGAATTGCATATGTATATTGGTTAGATAATTGGATATTATACATATGTATTTGTATATATGGCAAGATAGATTTGGAGAGGGAGGAGATCAGAGAGGCGAGAGAGACTGAGAGAGGGAGAAGAGAGGCGAGAGAGAAGGCAGAGAGTGGAAGGAAGGTGAATTGTATATGTATATAATTGTATATTATACATATGCATTTGTATATATGGCAAGCGAGATTGAGAGAGGGAGGAGAGAGGCGAGCGAGATTGAGAGAGGGAGGAGAGAGGCGAGCAAGAGAGGGCAGAGAGTGGGAGAGAGGTGAATTGTTTATATATATAGGTTAAAGAATTGTATATTATACATATGTATTTGTATATCCTGGCGAATTATACATATACAAACGTGACTAACTATACAAACTCGAATTCAACCCACGTAATTAATGTATAATGTTAGTCGCCTATGGTAATTATAGTAAACTATAGCTATAATAAATAATTAAATAGTATAAGTTTGCTTAGCCGCGTAATTTTCGCAATTAAATAACTACACAAAATTCTTTAATTATCATACATTTTATTTTCTTCTCCTTCTCTCTTTTTTCTAAAAACATCCCTACCAATAGAGGCGAATGTCCATTATAATATCAAATTTATTTTCATTCAATATTTTAAATATAATGTATAAGTTTATATTTATAATCTTATTTAAATTATAATAATTAATATGTTTTTAACTCATAATTTTTAAAATGTTAACAAATTCAATATTAAACCCTATAAAATTCTAGATCTGTCACGGTTTATCATGCAATCACATAATATTTGACAATGCTATTAGATTTTGACACTTAAAAATCTACCTGCCCTCTCCTCTTTCTTTCAACAACTTGAAATATCTATTAAATAATTTGTTTTAAAAATATAGAAGTTTGTACTAGCTAGCTAGTAAGTTTTAAAAATATAGAAGTTTGTATTAGCTACTAGTAAGTCGCAATAATATTAGGTAAACTTGAATTTTAAAAATGATGGAAATCGTGGAGAGGGAAAGAACGATCTCTTCATATCAATTAGTTTGGAAGCGATTTATGCAAGAATCAATTTATATTTACTAATTATATAAAAAAATAAATCACCATATATTTATTAGTCCAAATCATACTAATCTGAAATGAGTTGGTTAATAGATGGACTAATCAAACCATCAACTCAAATTTAAACGATATGATTTATTAGACTAATTGTACCACCTATAAAAAAAAGATTCTGTTCCATTTTTTGTGAACCATTAATCCTAAAGTTGCTAAAGAATTTTTTCCAAGAAAATATCATCTAAAGATTATAAGAGATTTTATTTTATTCAATCGTAAAATTAAAGTTTTTTTTTTAATTTGGAGTATGATATTCAAGTTGAGACCAATTATATTTAAATTTACACAGAAAAAAATCATGTTCCCTTTGCCAATAGTTGCTATTGACTTCCATGGTGAAAGAATCTCTTGCTTTTGCAATGAAATTCTGTTAATTTTGATAAGTTTTTCACTTTTAATTTTGAAAGAAATAATTTAAATTACATTATAACAGTGGAAAAGCCAAAATTACTTGTTCTTATTGCTAAAAAGGGACATAGATAATTTCTGCAAGAAATATTGCTTCTTGTTATCCATTTAATTTATATATAAGACTCTCTTGGTTCATAAGAAGAATCTCGTAATTCAATCATTCATGATTGATTATAATTATAACTCTCGACTCGGAGATATCAGAGGAAAATCATCTCTACAAACTTATACTCGTATATCCGTAAGGTTTATCAAGTTTTTTTTAGAAGCAAATAATGACATTAACAATATTAATACTATTCATATTCTAACATACTGTATTCGCTTGTACTATTCTTATTCTAACACACCCTAGTCATTTGGTAATTGTAATTCATAATACACCCTATTTATTTGGTAATTCATAATACACCCTATTTATCCCGCATAACTAATCTAAACATTACTAATCCACCTTATTTAGTGCTACTCTTATACCTCTTATCAAACAACCTATTAGTCTCAAATGCATTTTAAGCAATCCTCGAACTGAGTTGATGGGATGGAGGGAAGTATACATAAGCGGATTTACTTTTAAAACTATGGTGCACGTGAAATTATTCCTCTACAAAACTCGATATTTTCTAGAATTGATCTAATATTACCTGTTAACACTTATACCGCGCAAAAAAAAAAAAAAGAAGCTAAATGGAGCACTTGATGTGGGTGGAGGCAGACAAAGGGAACAACATGGTTAGAGCACTCAAGAGGTGAATAATGCGATGGCTTGTAATTCATCATGGACACAATGATGACTGAGCAAGAAGTCAATTCACAATGAAAAGAGATCCAACAATTCCTCAACTTATCACTTGTTACATAAAAATGGGCATAGGATACCCCAGTAACTTTATCTAACAATCCATGTTTTCAAGATTAGTAATGATTACCAATTATATGCTACCTATAATCTCCCCCTATATTGGAAATCATTTCCCCACTAATAACTTCACCTTCTGCTGCATCCATCCATCTTCAACATTCCAATGCTAAAGATGAAGAGAACAGAACTCCTTCTCTACATTCTTCTCATATCGACAATATGTGCAGAATGTCGACATGGGTATAACTTCATTCCCATGGCTCAAGCTATAAACGCAGGCAAGTTTACGACTCTTCACTGCTAATGAAACACTAATAAATCAATGTGATGCACTATTTTTCATCTTTTTCCAGATGTGGTAGCTGAAACAAGTCGTGTTTTTTCTATTTTCTTGAACTCCGGGATTTCCTATACAAAACAAATATGTGATTTTAGTAGGCAAGGATATCAATGGGTCTAAACTCTAGCTTCTCTATCGCAGTAAAGTCCAATAAAAGCTCGGTGTTCTACACATTGAGATCAACAAGAGGACACATTCTTGCTAATTTGGTAAGTCTTACAAGTATGGAATCTCTATTATGAACTAGTTTATCCATGGAGTTTCTAATCAAACTATTGTGGAGCAGGGGAAGTATGAAAAGATTCATAAACCACCATCTGGACCGAATCCAAATGGAAATCATCGTCCACCATCAAGGGCCAAACCCAACTGGAAATCATCGTCCACCATCAGGCCATGAACAGAAGAATGAGCTAGTCATATGAGACCACAATTACCGAATTGGAGGTTAGACATATATGTAGTATTTAGACGATTTCATATTTAGGCTATTTGTAAAAACAGTGGAATATCCTTTCAGATTGGGATTACATTTCCTTCATTTACTAAGTAGTCTACAAGACTGGTCTTTATCTAATCTATAGTCCTTAGACTTCACGCCTAATATGATCTACAGCAAGCAATGTTGTCAATTTACAACTATCAATATCTAGTTCTTAAAAAGTAAAAATTCCACAGACCATTCTCAAATCTCAACAAGATCAAGACAATTTTGAGTAATGCTAAAAGTGAAACCAAAACTCATTTACTGAAGGCCAACTTAAGTCTGAGCTCCTAGGAAACCAAGCTTAATCTTGTAGGACAAGAGAATGATTTACATGCTAGAGCATCAGGAATTGAGAGATAGGGATTAGGATTATTGTAATGACTAATGAAGCAAAATAGAGAAAACCTTGGGCCAGATGCTTAAAATTCTATGCTGCCACCACCTTACTCCAAACTTTGATGCATCCTCTCATCAGAACACACTATTGCCCACTCAAGTCGTGGTTAATATTCGTATAATAATTGGAACAACAAAGACCACATGCTACGCATTAAAAAATATGGAAAAACTTAGCTTTCCTAGCTAAGCTTGCCATAAAACTTAAAAGAGCCTGAGTAAATCTTAAGCAACTTGCCAACTCAGCAGACTTTCTACATTTAGCAAATAGTCCTCAAATGTATGACCGGCATAAAAAAAGGGGCACTAGACAGAGACTAAGGTACATGTGTCATATATAAAAAGTTATATTGCCAACTAAAGTGTGTAGTCGCTCTTCTGCTTTAGTTTATGCATGCAGTCTCTTATCAAACTGTTGTGAAGCAGGGAATATACAAGAAGGATCCATATACCACTACGGGGCCAAAGCCAACTAGAAATTGTCGCCTGCCATCAAGGCCATTACCAGAAGAACGAGCTAGCCATATGAAATCATGATATTTGCTGAGAGTTGGAGGTTAGACATATATGTAATAGTTAGAAGATCTAAGATTTAGGTTATTTTGCTTGTACAAACACTGCGATATCTTTGAGATTGGAACTTTATTATCCTTCACCAACTGAATTGTCGGAAGAGTAATGTTGTCTAGTCTAAAGTCCTTGTTGCTCCACTTCTAATGTGCTCGCTGCAAACAATACTTTCAAAATTCATAACTATCAAAATTTAGTTCTTTACAAACTTTGAAAAAGTATTAATTCCACATGGCATGTTCAAGGTATTAACAAAATGAAAGAGTTTTACATAAGCTGGTCCCCGTACCGAAGCTCCTTTTTTTGATATCCGATAAATCCATGAGGGTAGGTGGTACATGGTTCGAAACTCTATAATAATCTCCCTACTCTTCTCCACTTAAAATACTAAACTTTAGTCGGCAGCCAGATTCGAAGCCATGATGAGCACCTAGCCCATACATCATTTGCTGCATTCGTACCCTGAGACAAAATCCCAGGGGACCAGACCAAAGTTCATTTGTGAAGACGAACTCTAACCCAGGATACTAAAAAAAGCAAACTAATCTTGTAAGGAAAGAAAACCACTTCCACGATAGGCATCATTGATGCAGAGGAAAGTAGGCAACTAATGAGTAAAATAGAGGAAAGCTTTGGCCCACAGCTTAAAATTAAATGGTTCTGATCAACCCCTCCTCATTAAACAAACTTATTGTTAGCTTAAGCCATGGTTACTGTTTGCAGGAGGATTGGTACAAGAAAGCCCACAAGGTACACATGAAAGCAATATAATAAATTTAGCTTTTGCTTGCTAAGCTGGTGCTTAAACTTGAAAGCTCGTGAATTCACTTTTGCATACTTATCAGGTTCTCGTCATTTGGCAGATAGCCATTAAATAGATGACCGGCATGAAAATGGCCACTATACACTAACTAAAATACAGATTTGAATATACAAGTTAACTGACAGCTAGAGAATTGATTTACCACTTTATACAGCACGCTTCCTTTTTGATCTCTTACTCTTCCTTGGCCCTGAGTAGTTTGGAACTTCTTTACTACTGCTAGAAGCATAAGCCTCTTCCAGAACTTCTTCATCCTGCAACCAATATTTATCAACTGTATAAGCTCATATTCAGAACAGTGTCTTCCAATTGAAAATTTAAAAGTCTGCCACGCAATACCAAATAAAACAACTCATCTTCGGGGATACTAAGAAATTATTCTTTCCCTCCTCATCAAACTGAATCAATTAAGATTTTGAAATGTTCCAGAGCTACTTAGGTATCCACGAGCTTAGAATTACGTTTGCATATATCTCTAGTCTCTGAGTGAAGCCCTTCAAACTTTCAGCTTGATCGCGTAACCAACCACTATGCATTTTTGCTCAAGATTATTGTTTTAAATTGAATTTTTGATTAATCCTTGCTTAAGCTACAGAGAGAAGAAATTATTCAGAACACTAGAGACATGGATTTTTCAATTTATTCTTTCCTCAACCGCCTCTCCTCAAGCAAATGAATTACCGAAAATAGCCAGAAATAAATAGGGAGACCCTGAAAATTGGGATATATAAATGTAATACACTATTAGACCACAAATATTGAGCATGTGTCTTCATGCACTTCAATTTACCAAAAAGCAGAACCACTGGTTTAATAATTAGAGAAGTTAAGACACTCCTAATCAAAAACAAACTCCAATCAACTGGAGAAAGATCTATTTTCAGACAGCAACTACAAAATTACATCTATGTTATCATCACATGCAACTTTTGTCTAATAGTGTAAGCGTAGGGGTTCTGTACCAATATTTTTGCCAATATATGTCGTTTGCTAGTTCAGAAATGTACTCGAGCAGCCCTAAAAAATGGAAGACCAACCTATGGAGGTGACAAGAAATAAAAACTATGACCCTTTCCAACTCTCACAAAGTGAATCTGCCTCTTTCCTTTTGTTCCTCTATTTTCGGTAGTATTTCTTTTCACTCTCACACAAATGTTCTCTTGTTAGGCTGGCCTAATGGGGTCTAAGAATAGCATAGTTGTGCATCTAGGTACTATGACCAAGCCTAGGTGAACAAATCCACATCTTTATTACATGGAAGACTGACTTGAATTTTAAGTTAAAAAGTAAGAATAGTACTTTCAGACGGAGAACTTGTGTAATGCAATAAATCGCCGTCCCTTATTAGGCTGGAAGCCATCCACGTCTTTTATTGTCCTTGACATGCCATTTCATATTCGACTGACTAACAACTAAATTTAATCATGCAAACATGTCGTGGGTGAACTTGTCAGCAAAGATCATATGCAAAAACAACAATTTGACATTTACCTTGGGCTTGGTGTCATCATCCTGTTCGTCCTCCGAATCAGATATAGAAGCAGAAAGTTCAACCTTATCTGTAGGGAGTGCCTTGGTTGACTTTTTCTTCTTTTCATCTTCTTTTAGCTGCCTGAATCTGTTCATAAACTTTCTTCATTAGCTAGGTAGACATTGTAAAGTTGATTAACTTCGAAGTATTATACACACCTCTCTCCAGATTGTTCAGGTTGAGAGGTAGTTCTCTTTGCACGTCCAGCACTGATGATACCACCGGCATCTCCACTCACAGCAGGCTTTACACCACCTAACTTGCGCAACCATACCTGCTGTGCTGTGGTCAGCACATTATTTGTGAACCTTGAAATTCAACATAAAAGGCACATGTTAAGAAAATCATTTTTGCTTCATTGATTATAATATCCAGAACAAAAATCTACTTTTGAGTTAAAGAGATAAAAGGCAGAAGCATGATAATTTGTCATTTGTTGCCTCAATGATGAGAGAGAACTTAAAAGAAAAACAAATAGAAAAGATATGGAGCTACTATTTAGACATGTCTTTTGAACGGAAAGTTTGAAAGCGCCAAGACAGTAAAAGGATATCCACGTGTAAGGCAGCCACAAAATTTCTTTATCCTCTCATCTCATTCAGTGATAAGGTCACTGGAAACAAGTGAATAGCAAATTGGAATTTACTAAACTGCAGAGTAATATAGTTTCAATTAATAAAAATGATAATTCACATCAGGATGTTCATCGGAACATATTTGTTTAAGACCAATACTGTAATTCTGTATCAGAGGCACTATTACATTATTACTTTAAGTAAGAGCTCACCAGTAAATTGTTAACCCTGATGGAACAGACAAAGAGAAATAGCCAATCATGAGCGGAAGGAACTTGAAAACCAGAAGTGTGTTCTTTTGAGACGGATCATCTGTCTAAGAAAAGATACAAGGATTTCAATATAACACGACAGAAGCACCCATAAAT
Organism: Solanum lycopersicoides; assembly: GCA_022817965.1. Taxonomy (NCBI): domain Eukaryota; kingdom Viridiplantae; phylum Streptophyta; class Magnoliopsida; order Solanales; family Solanaceae; genus Solanum; species Solanum lycopersicoides. The sequence continues at coordinate 68,564,530 of CM040628.1, read as the reverse complement.
TGAAATCAGAAGGAAATAAGCTGGAATATAAATTCAGAATCATACTTGGGGAGGTTTCATTATCTCCATTGAGACATATTGTGAAACAATTAGCAGGACAGGCAAAATGAGGTAAGCCACCGTGTCATGCCAACCCAAAGGCGGATGCCCATCCTGAAAATGTTAATAGATTTCATATACGCAATCATACTGAACTGCACTTAGTATTACAAGCAGAATTATCTTATGGGCCCAAGAATTTATAGGAAAACCAATTTGGTGAGATAAAAGTGGGAAGCGTTCCATCCTCTTTGTGATTAGGAAGACTACTCAAAATAAAGTTTCAGACATGGTATAAAAGTGTAATTAGGATATGACACTGACCACAAATGGGAATAGCCAAGAAACTCCAGATCCACTCTGTCGAGCAGCTATAGTAGTCGGGCCTCCCAAAGAAGGGATCCAAAAGAAACCTTCAGTCAGCAATCCCTTTATCAGAATGAAAAAAAGGTAAATAAACTCATTAGTTGTTTGAATCAATAAGTAAGAACACACAATAATACTAACTTCTTCAGTACCTCATTTGCCACATTGGAGAGAGCTTGATAAAGACCAATCCAAACAGGTATAGTAGCCAAAGTTGGGAAACATCCTGTTATAGTGTAGCCACAAAAAAGAAAAAGATAAACCACATGAAAATGCAAGGACTTACTACATTCATTACATGGAAGCCAAACTTAAGATGGGACAAAATATACATCCAAACCATACAGAAGCTCACAGCACTCATTATTTTATGGCATGGTCTCTTAATAATTATTTTATGGCATGGTCTCTTAATAACTGGCATTGAAAATTGCAGTTAGTTGATATGCTACAATTAGCACATGTCAAACAATTTGTAGTTTTTCTATTACAGTGGGCTCATTAACTTTGTGGAGGTTTACTGAAGAGACAACCTGTCCATTAATGATGCAGTTAAGCTTCAAGTCAATGCATATTCAACAGCATACCTTAGGTCTACTAACTCTCTGTCACAACTAAAAAGACATAGTAATTGAGTGTATATTTCAAATCATGATGTGTTCTAGAATAGTAGTGTTCCAATAATACTTAAATCCTTGGGCATAAAGTTGAATTTTTTAATGCCGTTTATAACCACCTCAATGCAGCTATTGGCCAGACAGCTCATAGGATACTGCACCTGAAAACATACTGCATGTTGCTAAGTAGTTGGGAGCCCTTACTTCTTACAAGCCAAACCCTTTCTTCTTTTACAACGCATAGCCTCAAAGAACTATCGCTAGGATACATAAGAAAGAAGAGGTTGACTAACTTAAAGCTATTGTTTATCATTTGAATTAAAACAGGAGAAGAAATACATTAAAAGCAAATTTAAATTCATAGAGCAGTGTTCTCCGGCATTGAGGAACTAGTTTGGTGTTCATGATCATCAATGGTTTTCCAACCATTGTGTAAACTAAGTCAAAAATTGCACTTATGTGGTAGTGTTTGACTTGGCACAGAGTTTAAGAAAGAAAGGAAGACTTTTGAAATTTGTGGTCTAAGAAAAACCTGTAGACATTTATGTGGCTATAAATCATTTTCATTAAGAGTGCAAAGGAAGTTTTCCAGTTAAGCTGTTTCTAATTATAGAAAGGTGACATTCTTTTGGGAAAAACTAAAAAGGAAAGGGTGCCACATAAATTGAGACGGAGGGAGTAAATGTTTAGATGAAGACGCATTACTGGAGTTCCTCAGTTCCATATATTCATAAACGGCAACCGAGCTTTTGTACACTGTATATATTGTGCTGCTAATAAAATATCAGACTTACCCCCAAAAAACAAGGCAAAAAGGGAGTTGATAAAATCAGAGTTATGAATGAGGAACTAACTTAATGACAACTTCATATGCCACAGACACCAGAGATTGAAAAGGAATAAAGCTGAAATCCAGATCAAACAAATTCTGGAAGGAAGAATATCACTAGGCAACAAGTTCTAAGATGCACTCAAATAAGACTCAAAATGCAAAACCTAGACCACCGAGGGACAAAATATATAACAACATATACCTAATTCTTTAACTGATTAAATGGCTCTTACAACTCCAGGAGATATAATTTGCGCTTCACTACTAGCTAGGAAAGAAAGCCATGGCAAGTTTCTTTAACATATATGCCCAATGCTTTAAACCAACTAAGTAGATCAAACAGAAATAGCAAATGGAAGCATAACTAGAGAAGAGACCGCTGACTGCAAGAATGAAAAATTACCAGCAAGAGGATTGACCCCTGCCTGCTTATATAAACGTGAAGTCTCAAGTTGGATTCTCTCCTGAATGAAAGATAAGATCAAAAATGTAAGTTTGTTTTCTAAACACCTCATGGAAAGGACACAACAACAATCAAAATTCTGTAAGTATAGCTTCACAACATTAGAAACACCTTTCCTTTAATTGAACAAGTTTTTCAATCTCCATAAGCAATGCCCTTTTCTCTTTTGATACGAGAAGTAATACTATGGCCACACAAAGTAAAAAACTCTGAAGTACCCATATTAAGACGAAATCTAACAAGCAAGTTGTAACAGTTACAGTATCAATCTGCTCATACTTCACTCTTTTTTACAGCACTAAGTACCAAAGAATACACATACATAGGTCAAATTTGGAAAGTCATATAGTTCTGAAAAGAAGTTTAGATGAAACAGAAAGTATCAATCAACATGAATTTGAGCGCACCTGATTTCCAGCATATCTTTGTTGAATAGCTTTGATCTTTGGTTGGAGATTTTGCATTGCTAAAGTTGATTCAACCTTTCAAATGACATAATGTCATACATCAGCAATAACTCCATTGCAGTGATTTAACGATTAATGAGGAAGAAAGGAACAGGGGACTCCTGTTGACTTGAGTTTGACAAAACAATCAGTTCTATTAATTTAAGTTATCACCCCATTGCACTATTAATAATACTAGACAGACGAAACTAAGTGGCAAGACCTGTAATACCAGACCAACTCTAAAACATCCAGGTCTAGAAGCAGCTGCATCGCAGGCTCACCTGCTGCTTTGTCAAAGGGAAAGTGGCAGCTTTAACCAGAAGAGTAAGCAATATGATTGCGAATCCATAGGAATAAGGCACATGCACAGCTTGCAGTCCATCCTTCATTACCTGAAAAGAGCGAAGTGAAAGAGTGAATATAGAGTACATGAGGCATAATAGTATCAGTATTGCAAAAAGACAATCTTTTTAAAACTAAAACCAAAAGATAATGCATCTAGAACTGAAACAAATTAAGCTTCAGTACTTGTATTTTACCATGTGATCTATTGAATACAACCAACCTGTTATCCTATGATAATCTCGATAAGGTTTCTTCAGCATCCACTAATTTCCTTTTTCTTTATTTGGGAGGAAAGATAGAAGTGGAGGAGGAGAGTGGATGGTATGATAAGGGGGGAAATCTGGTTGTCGACTTATACTAACATGAAAGATGACATAAGTTAATAGAGAAGTCTTTCAATAGGTAGAAAAAAAATTCAAAAAAAAAAAGGTTTAGTTTTACTTCAAGTGTTACCAAAGGTGAAAAGCAAAAATAACTTTAAAAGAAACACACCCTCAGGTTTGTTAGAACTTTAACTGCAAAGCATAACTAAAGTGTGGACTTTAATGAATAAAGGCGCAAATGAGGAGAAAAATAGAATACCTGTATAAGGCAAGAGTAATAACTGTAAACACAAACAACAACTATCCGGATAAAGTAATTCATAAAATTTTACTTTAGTTTAGTAGCTAGACAAAATCTTAGTAGGAAACATGATGTCAAACAATACTAGGTCCCTATACTTCTTCGATCTGCCTCTATCTCTCCTAATGCCCGCTATTGCCAACCGCTCACACCTTCTCACTAGGACGTCTACCGCTTCCCTCAAGTTGTTCACCTCTCCTACTTCTCCAAATATCTTCATTCCTAATCTTATACTTAAAAAACTATATAAACATGAAATAAATACACAAGGAAGCAAGTAAAAACATTATTATGAATATGCCCAACTTATATAAAATCCAAAAAGCCGTAACAATGATCAAAATTAGTTCAAAAGTATGTGTAACAAAATTTAACCTTCAACACAACTTCCATGGCATCAGAAATGAAAGCAAACCAACCACCACTTTTCTGAGCAGTACCGGCGGCAGTAACATCGGGAGCAACACCAGGATCAGCCGCGACGGCAGCATCAGCCAACGTGTAGAGAAGTCCCTCCGCTCGGCTTACAACAGCTTCAAAATCAAAATTAGAGTGAAGCGAGTGAATCGGAGGAAGGTCATGGAAGCTGAAATTCACTCTAGTAGAGATAAGTCTTCGCCGGTGAAATACATGGCGAGAAAGCGACGGCAAAGGAGTTCCGATGAACGATGACGGAGATGAAATTAAGGTTTTCGCCATGGGAAAAATTGCTCCGGCGGTGATGAACGGAGAAAAATGGGAAGAGTTCAATTCAGCTTCTCATGGAAGAGAGGGAAATTTGTGGATTGGATGAGTGGCAGCTATTAGAAGAGAAAAAATATCCCTATCCATTTTTTCTTATTTGGGAATTAAAAATCCGTTATTTTGTTTGGTATTTCGCTGTGGTTAGTCCACAACTACTAATTTTTCTAAAAAAATAAATAAATTAAAAATCTATTTATCATATATTATGTATTATAAAAAAATATCTATAGTAATAATTATATTTCAACTAGTGATAGAATACTTATGATACACGTTTTTTCGTGGTAATACATGATTCTCTATATCTAATATGACCTGCGGCTAATAATAAATTTATTTGTTGATTCAATCAATTCAACATATTCTCTAGGATCTATCAAGTTATCGATATAACTTTCTATTATCACAATCCTAGAAAATGTATTTCATGGCAGATTTCAATATGTCGTGACGTAGATCGCTCATAGCTTTTATAGTGCAGTTTTGAAGCACTATTTCAGTTGATAAAGACTCAAGCTCTCGGTGTTGTTTTATGATTGTATTACATTGTCTCGTCATTGAAGTGTGTGCTTCAATCAAACGGTTTTGAAACATGATTGTTGTGTCACCACATATAAAATATATCGCAACATCGATTTCACAATCCGATAGAATTGATGTTGCATTTTCACTTACAAGGTATCTTGATACCCATCGAAACGAAAGGATGTTGAATCTGCTTCAGCTTTTAATGTCACTGCATGATGCTTTATAGGTCCAACATTATAAAGTTATGTTTTTAGTTGTGAAGTCATTGCCAACAACCCATGTAAATTAAATACGAAAGAAAGAATTATAATTCATCAAAACTAACAAAATTCATATATATCATATCATCATATTATATTATAAGTGAAAGTTCCAAGATGTAAAGTTGAATTACCATTTTATTCCTATACTAAATAAAAATGTTATATTCATATTTGATTATTTTATTTTTGAAAAATATTGAGCAGTAAACTTTTTTTACTATTAATGAATTGAGAATATTTGAACAGTTATGAAAATTAAATAATCTAAACGTTAAAGAAAATGAAGAGGCAAATGTTAGTTAATGAAAGCAAATAGGTAGAATTTAAGTTGCACATTAACTAAAATATAGAAGCAGTTACCTTTACATTGCTAGAATTTTACAAGTTGTGGATTTCAATACAATGAATCCCATAGTTAATTATTAATATATGTTATTTTTAATGATAAATACATGAAAAGAAGCTAAAGAGATTAATTAATCATTTAAAGTGAAAGTATTATATAAAGCCAAGAATAGTTTTCATTTTCCTTAAGTCCCCTCTCCATTTTTATGGGCTCTAAAGAAGAGTATATCATTTCTCTGAGCAGTTTTTTCTCAATCAATGTCAAAGTTAAAGGCTATTAAAATACGCTATGAATGTTGTTGGATTTGTCCAATAATTTCAGCTATGGATGTTGTTGGATTCGTCATTGAAATTTCTTAGTGAAGAATACACTCATGACACTTATTATTTAATTTCCTTGCTAGGGCTTAATATGTGCAGCACACAACATTAATTTTATGATAAAAGTTTTCTATATGTTAGTGATTTTACACATATTTCATTAACGTAGCACATAACATTTCACTTACTCATTTAAATATTGTAGTTGTATAGTTATTTGGATTTTGAATCTGACAAACAAAAACACCATATAGGATACTTATCAATTTTAAGGACATGTAATTTGTATTTTCTATTTTATAACACATAATATAACTTTAAAATATTGTTAATATATGATCTTCACAAAAATATTTTTATTTATACGGCCAACACGCGCGTGTCGCGTACCCAGAAACTATATATATAAGAGAGGGGAGGGGGGGGGGACTTACCAACTCTTGCGGTGTCATAGATTTTGTTGTCGTCGATAAAAAACTTCTATTATCGGTAATAATCATAGTATTCATCTCTGTCTCCAATCAGGACTATATATATTAGTCTTCTTTTTATCGACACTAATATATTCATGATATGTGTCTTTTTTATTTTATAATGAATTGTTGACTGTGTGACCTGAGGCCGCTAATATTGCTCCAGCAATTGTGTTGAAATCCCCAATTCCTTGAGAAATAAACATATTGTTATATGGTGTTTTCGTTGTCAATTGATTTTGAGAACATATAACTATATGTGCAACAATAAACAACGTTATTGTATTCCCTGCATTGAAATTTTAAAAAGATAAGATCAATTTATGGACAAGAATTACAACTACGCTCTAGAGATATGAAGAAAGATATCGCAAAAACTATTCGAGGTGACCATCACAACTGTGATGAATAGACAAGAAATAAAAATCTTTGAGTCACTGATTTGTATTAATAATTGAAGCTTTTTTTTAAGTATTCTTAACAATACCCCTCGTTAATATTGTAGTAAAGTTTTACTCATTATAAAATATGTTAACTATCCCCCTTATTTATATCGTAGTAAACTTTTAAAGGCTCGTTTCTTAAACAACTAAATGACATCTTCATTTCTATAAATTTCTCTATTATTTGAACAATCACTTATATAGATTATATACAATCGGAGGAACAATTTTAGTCCATAGCTTAGTTATAGTATTGCTTTCTTCTTATTATCTTTTCTTATTTGGAGGGAATCAACTTGTGAGTTTTATGAATTTTTTATTTTGTGAAGATATAATTTTGTACTTTCTTCATTTATTTTTAATGTTATTTTAACTTTTATAATAATCTCTAAAATAAGTGATCTTTTTTTACGATATCTAGTTAGTTTTTAAAAAAAATACTTAACAATACATAAAAAATATAAGATCAATTTAAATATAACTAACTGCAAATATAAAGTTATAACAAACGTCCGAAGAGTAGGAATTACTACATTTAACATCTAAATTGTTATAGTGGTATTTGTAAATTTTAAAATGGAAAAAATATATATAGAATAAAAAAATAGACATATACCAATTAATGGGCTCTGATACCACATGAAATATATAACTTGTTAATACCCAATTTTGACCTAATATTTTTTATATTTATAATTTTTATGTTTTATTTATTCAATAGTTCAAAATAAATTTTATAACTTTTATTAAGTTTATCGATACTCTTCTTATTTCTCAAATTTTAGATTTTTATAAGTTTGTTATTTAAAGGGCAATTTTCACATATAGCAAACACAAAATTTAAATTTGTATGTTATATCAAAGTTTGCATAATTGCGCTCCATAGCAAATATATATGTATAAACAGTGCATCCAAGAGACCAAATATCAAATCCTGGGCAGTACTCCACCTTAAGTAGAGTTTCAAGTACCATATACCTTTTAGTTCCTCTTTGCCACACGTTCTCTTTCCAGTTCTGCTCCAAAGTTATGAAAAGTCCGAAATCAGCAATCTTTGTCGCCTCATCATCATCATCAATAATAAGAAAAATGTTTTGGGGCTTTATGTCACAATGAATAATCCCTTTTTTTGTGAATCAAACTGAGCCCTAAAAGTATATGTCTATTTTCGCTATACATATATACAAAGAAACAATTGTATAATTCGTTGGTTCTCTTCAGATTTGTGTAATTTCGCTGGCAGGCCATTTGTATAAATTGTTGTTAGCCTCTCATTTGTATAAATCGTTGTTAGCCTCTCAATTCAATTGTATACTAAAAAAATCCCAAATCACCAACAGATTTTACTAACAACTTTAGTTGGTTAGTATTCTACTCACAAATTGTCAACATATTTCTAACTAAATTATATTTTAAAACTTAACGACGAAATTCTAACAGATTACTAACATAAATCTTACTAACTAAGTATTTTAGTTGGTAAATACGGCGGAAAAATGACGCCCAATTTAGCAACATTCTATCAGTGGATTACCAACAGATATAACGCACACCTTTTGTTGGTAATATTACCAACAAAGTATATATCGGTTGGTAAATATGACCAAAAAAATTATTTATATAATTTGTTAACATATTATCAATGAATTACTAACCGAACATTTACCAGCGACAAGATTGTGTTGCTAAATTTACCAACCAAATATAAATGTGATGGTAAATTAGTAACGAAATATAATTTATTGGTAAACTTGACAACCAATATGAAATTAGTTGGAAATTTCACCGAAGAATAAAGGTTATACTTAATAAATTACTAACATCATTAAGATAGTTGGTAATGTACCAACCAATTATTAATTCATTGGTAAAAATTATCAACATATTAATTATTAGGTGATAATATTACATATGAATGTTTAGTTGAATAGTAATTATTATCAATTCTGATAAAATTTATTGGTAAATTATTAATTACTAACTTATATTTTAATAGTTGATAAATTTATCAATTGAAGTTAAATTATTTGGTAATCAGCGTCTAGTGTTGAGACTTTCATATTTAATTTGTGTCATTAGACAATTTAACTTTTAAATTTTAATTAAAATTTGACTTTGTTTCATATTTTTGATAAACATGCTCAAATTAGAACTCTGTCAGTGTCATTAGCTTCGAAATTTTTTTTTTCTCTAACGGAAAGGTTGGTTCAAGTTTTGAGACTTTCATTTTTTGTTTGTGCTGTTAAGTGTTTTAAAGTTTGTTAAGACCAAAATTTGACTTTGGTCAATATTTTTGTGAACGTACTCAGATGAGAATTTAGTCAGTGTAATTAACTCCCAAGATTATTTTTTACCTAATAAAATGATTGGTTTGGGTTTTGAGGCGTTCATTTTTACTATGTGCCGTTAGGTGATTTAACATATAAATTTTGACAAAAATATAACTTTGATCAATATATTTGATAATGTGCTCAGATAAGAATTTAGATAAGAATTTAGTAAGTGCAGTTAGATGCGAAAAGTCATTTTTGATGTAATAAGATAAGCGTTCGGGTTTTGAGGTTCAGTTTTTAGTTTATGTCGTTAGGCATTTTAGCTTTTAAGTTTTGGCCAAATTTCACTTTAGTCAATATTTTTTATAATCGTGCTTGAATTGAAATTTTATCACCGCAATTAGCCATATAAGTTCAGTTTTCATCTCATAGGATGGTTGGTTCGGATTTTGAGACTTTTATTTTTATTTTGTGTCGTTAAGCGTTTTAACTTTTAACTTTTGGCTAAAATTTGAATTAGGTCAATTTTTCGATAAACATGCTCAAATTTGAAGTTAGCTCCGGAAGGTCATTTTTTACTTTATAGGATGGTTGGTTTGGATTTTGAGGTTTTCATATTCAGTTTGTACCGTTAGGCGATTTAAATTTAACTTTTGGCTAAAATTTGTTTTTGCTTAGTATTTTTTGTAAACGTGCTTTGATGAAAATTCTATCAGCGCGATTAGGAAAGGTCATTATATCTAATAAAATGGTTGTTTCAGGTTTTGAGGCATCCATTTTCAGTTTGTGTTGTTAGGTGTTTTAACTTTTAAGTTTTACCCAAAATTTTGATTTGGTCAATATTTTTGGTAAATGTTAAATTTTTGATATAATAATATGTGTCATATTGAGATTGATTCAACTTGTTATCATAGATTTTGCATTGTTTCATTCAAATATAATTTATAGAATTGATTAATATATTTTTTTTTATATTCGTGTTTTTAGCTTTTTAAATGCAATAAATTTAATAAATATTTTACTATTGAATAATCATTCAATTAATAATATTTTGAACATAGTCAATTACTAACCTAACATTGAATTTGAATGATATATTACCAATAAACTAAAAATCAATTAGTAAATTTATTAGAAAATTAAATACTAACATATTTAAAATTTATTATCAACAAGGGTTGTAGTATAGTGGTAAGTACTCATGCATCCTTAAAATTTGTTAGGGAGCACTAGACTATCCAATGTGGGACTTTTCGGCGTGAATCCTGATTTAGTCGGGTTTCAATGTGGGTACCGAACACCGAATGGAAAATAAATAAAAAAATAAAAAAAAAAGTATTTAAAATTTATTGGTAAATTACCAACACAATTTTTTTTTACTAAAATTACCAACCAATTACCAATGTATGAATCTAATAATGAAGAAAAAATTTACTAACTCCTTTTCAATTCGTTAATAAAGTACTAACGATATACTAACCAAAAATTAGTTGGTAAATTTACCAACGGAAATTTCAGGGTCATGTTTCAAAATTTTGTAACAACATCTTTGGGTGTTTACTAACTGATTTTTGATTGGTAAGTTTACCACCAAATTAAAATCGGTTGGTAATATTTACCGACGAGCTTTTTAGCAACGGAATAATATAAGTTGGCATTTGGTTGGTAACTCAATTTGCCAACCGATTTGATCAATTACCAACGAATTTATTTGTTGGTAATTGAGGTTTCTTTTGTAGCGGTATGTGTTTGTATATCTGTATAAAATTTGAATTCGTATACAATTGAATCGAATTGTATAAAACAAGAAAGAGAGAAATTGTATGCAATTTAAATTTGTATAAAACGAGAAAGGGAGAACGACAAAAGAGACTTGGGCAGGGAATATACAATTGAATCGAATTGTATTAAACGATAAAGAGAGAAATTATATATAATTTGAATTTGTATAAAACGAGAAAGAGAGAAAGGCAAAAGAGGCTTGGGCAGGGAAATATTTGTATTGTAAATTATAAGTATATAAGACGGATATATATGTATTTGCATATGTATATATATTTTTCTCTCACTTTATAAAATTAGAAACACAATTTATACAATTCTATTGTATAAAGCGAGAGAGGCGAGCGACATCAAGCGAGCGAGAGAGGGAGAGTGGTGAGCGAGAATATGAGGAGAGAAGGACTGGAAAACAATTTGTCATGAACACAAATAAATCAAACATTAGCTACTATATTTATTTTATATTATTAGTTTGTCATTCTAACAATTATCCCTTATTTTAATTACATTATTTATCGTCACAATCAATTGAATATGTTGTGAGCATCGTGTCTTTGATTAAATCATAATTTTATGATTTCAGTTTATACATGTCATTCGTTTTATTCGTTACATTTGTTAACTTTTATATTATTTATTACTTTTATAAATACTTTTTTTAAATCTTTCAGCGCAATCTAAAAATACATTTAAATACGGATAAGATTTACATATACAAATTGACCAATAATTTTAGATCACAATCTCGAGCCGACAATCTTAGCCCATTGTATTTCACTGCCCTATTTAAATAATCAAAAGGTCAAAAAATAAAGAAGATGGTGAACTAATTTTTAGAAGGGGGTTGAAAATTTTCAGATTTTATTTTAAAAAGAAAAAGGATTTACTATTCATTAATTTTTCGATATCCAACGAAGAACCTAACTCACCCTCCACTGCTCCGTCATTCTTCTCCTTCTCCTCACTGTTTTACAACAAACTACAACCTGCAATGCTGCCAACTCTAGCGAGCTCCACCAATCTACCACCACCAACGACCCCTCAATCTTTCCCTCACTTCCATTTCACAACAACCACAAGATCCATTTTAACAACCACAAAACAACCCTCATTCCACATATTACATAAGTAAAATCTCAATTTTAACATTTTTTTTTGGATCAAAGATTTTATTTTAAAATAACTTCTTTATTTTTTAAAATAAAGATAAAATCTATGCATATTATATCATGTTTAAAACTTATTTTATGAAATCTTATTGAATATATTAACATCGTAGCACCAGTTGTTTAGATTGGGAGTGAAGAATATATATAGGAATGACAACGGGCCGGGCGGACGTGGGGTCAGGTGGATTTAAGACTATGTGAGGTAAAACGAATTTAAGGTTGTGCGGGACAGAAGGGATGTGTGGCAGATTGAAGTGAGTTTTTAGCAAACTAATGCAGAGCGGGTTGCAGATATATGTGATTTTAGATGAGTTCAAACTTAATTTTAATAAGTTTTTACATATTATAAAAGTTATATATTATTATTTATTAAGATAATTTTTTTAAAACTATTAAATTATTCAAGATTATTAATGAAAATGTTTTAATAAAAAATAATACAATTTTTACTTGTTTTTCAATTGACCTTCAAAAAAATAAATATAAGTCATCATCTATTAAATAAACACCGATTTATGTGGAGTAGGTTGAAATGAAAAAAAAATTATTATATAAACAGTATGAAACGAATTAAAATTTTACGAATTAAGCTCAACCGGCCACAATCCCGCTCCGCCCGTTGCCATCCCTAAATCTATAAAATATAATTGACTTCATGCTTGGCCACCACGGTGAGTGAGAATGCATAATACAAATCTAGATTCTAGACATTTCACTACAGCATAAAGTCTATTATTAGTAGTAGTAATGAAGGTCAAGTTTTAAATTTATAAAAAAAAAAAAAAGGAATATTCTGGAACGAACGCGAAGGCAATAGAGAGTTCATCGAACGGCTGTAATCTGATCCGAACGTTCTGGATTATGAAACTTTTTTTCCTTTATAAACTGTAACTTTGTCTTCCTTCTCCAATCACAGAAATTTGCTTCATTACATTTACATTTTCTTCTTCTACTCTGTTTCTGTATTTTCAATCAGAAAATAAGAATGGCGGGGAAAAGCGAAGGACCAGCAATTGGAATTGATTTGGGTACTACATATTCTTGTGTAGGTGTATGGCAACCTGATCGTGTTGAAATTATAGCTAATGATCAAGGCAACAGAACCACGCCTTCTTATGTTGCTTTTACTGATACTGAACGTCTCATTGGTGATGCTGCGAAGAATCAAGTTGCTATGAATCCAGTTAATACTGTATTCGATGCTAAGCGTTTAATTGGAAGGAGATTTAGCGATCCTTCGGTGCAGAGTGATATGAAATTATGGCCTTTTAAGGTTATACCTGGGCCTGGTGACAAGCCAATGATTGTTGTTACATACAAGGGCGAGGAAAAACAATTCTCTGCTGAGGAAATCTCATCCATGGTCTTAACGAAGATGAAGGAGATTGCTGAGGCATACCTTGGGACAACAATCAAGAATGCGGTTGTCACAGTCCCTGCTTACTTCAATGATTCACAGCGTCAGGCAACTAAAGATGCTGGTGTGATATCTGGTCTGAATGTGATGCGTATAATCAACGAACCAACAGCAGCTGCAATTGCCTATGGACTTGACAAGAAGTCTACCAGTACTGGTGAGAAAAATGTGTTGATTTTCGATTTGGGTGGTGGTACTTTTGATGTGTCTCTTCTCACTATTGAAGAGGGGATTTTTGAGGTTAAAGCTACTGCTGGTGATACACACTTGGGAGGTGAGGATTTTGATAATAGAATGGTGAATCATTTTGTTCAAGAGTTTAAGAGAAAGCATAAGAAGGATATTAGTGGGAATCCGAGAGCGTTGAGGAGGTTAAGGACTGCTTGTGAGAGAGCAAAGAGGACTTTATCATCCACTGCTCAAACAACAATCGAAATTGATTCGTTGTATGAAGGGATTGATTTTTACACTACTATCACTAGGGCAAGATTCGAGGAGATGAACATGGATTTGTTCAGGAAGTGTATGGAGCCAGTGGAGAAGTGTTTGAGAGATGCTAAGATGGATAAAAGTGGGGTTCATGATGTGGTTCTTGTTGGTGGATCAACTAGGATCCCGAAAGTTCAGCAATTACTTCAAGACTTTTTCAATGGGAAGGAGCTTTGCAAGAGCATCAACCCTGATGAAGCAGTTGCTTATGGTGCAGCTGTGCAAGCTGCAATTTTGAGCGGTGAAGGCAACGAGAAGGTTCAAGATTTGTTGCTGTTGGATGTTACTCCTCTGTCGCTCGGTCTAGAAACTGCCGGAGGTGTAATGACTGTGTTGATTCCAAGAAATACAACCATTCCCACCAAGAAAGAGCAAGTTTTCTCTACATACTCAGACAACCAACCCGGTGTTTTGATCCAGGTGTATGAGGGAGAAAGAGCGAGGACCAAGGACAACAACTTGTTAGGCAAGTTTGAGCTCTCTGGCATCCCTCCTGCACCAAGGGGTGTTCCTCAAATCAATGTCTGCTTCGACATTGATGCCAACGGCATCCTGAATGTCTCCGCCGAGGACAAAACTACTGGACAGAAGAACAAGATAACTATCACCAACGACAAGGGTCGACTCTCCAAGGAAGAAATTGAGAGAATGGTGCAAGAAGCTGAGAAGTACAAGTCTGAAGATGAAGAGCTCAAGAAAAAGGTGGAAGCTAAGAATGGATTGGAGAATTACGCTTACAACTTGAGGAACACTATTAAAGATGACAAGGTTAGTTCCCAACTTCCAGCTGCTGATAAGAAGAAGATTGAGGACGCGATTGATGAAGCTATCAAGTGGCTAGACAGCAACCAACTTGCAGAGGCTGATGAGTTCGAAGACAAGATGAAGGAACTGGAAAGCGTATGCAATCCGATCATTGCCAAGATGTATCAAGGTGGTGCTGGTGGAGCTACTATGGATGAAGATGATGGTCCTTCTGTTGGTGGTGGTGCAGGACCAAAAATTGAGGAAGTGGATTAAGAATTTTTGAGTTGAATTGTTTTACTTGTTTCTGACTAAGTAATGTTTTCAATAGCCTTTTGAAATGGAAGTTTGTTCATCCTTTTATTGTTAATAAATTATGTGCTTTTCAATATAGAATTGAAGAAAGGTTCTGCTGTTGTTATCCTAAAACTGTGGTGCAGTGACTTAATAGTTTTTTTTTCTGACAAACATCTGCTTGTGAACGTGTTATGTCAAAACTATAATGTTTAGTTCACTAGATTAAAAACTGAATATGGGGATACGATATACAAATATATGCACTTCAATGATGGGAAAATTCTTAGTGATAATAAAGGAAAGCCTATCTGGGATGGCCTACTTCTCAGTCCATCAAAGCTAGATTTGGGAAAATAAAACATGCTCTACTCCTTCCTTCGATTGCTTTCATTTTTAGCCCTATGAGGCTTCATCTTCTTATCGGGATTGCTTTCATTTTTAGCCCTATGAGGCTTCATCTTCTTATCGGGATAGCATTGTACATTACATATAAATTTGGTTAAATGGGAGAAAATTCACTAGCAACAAAGAGGAGGAGAAAAAGAAACTTGGTTGAGAATACATTAATCAACTCCCAAGCAAAGCAAAAAGGATATATGTACTATTAGAGAAAACAATCCAGCTGAAAATAGTATGGTTCATTTTGCACTTCTGAAAATTATAAGCTGGTATTCAATACCTGATTCATTTTACATTTGTCTCCACTTGCACTTGCAACATGTTCATTCAAAGGTGCCATGGGAGAGGAACATAAATACGCAAAGACTATGCAGAGCTCTATTGCATTATGTAACGTTAGAAACGACAAATTTAGAAAAGAAGTAGATCTTATTGTCTGAAAACATAGGCCGGAAACAGTCTTCAGACCTCTAAAGATTATCATTTCTTTTTTCCTATAGATTTGATTCATTAAAATTGGCTACATATATGTCAACTTACAATAACATGCTTCGCTCTGCATCACAGTGTACTCGACTCAGCAGTGCTACAGAACAGCCTTAAAGGAGCAGCAGTAAAGAGTCTAAATAAGGTGGTATCATCAGATGTGAGGCCCTTGACTGAGTAGCAATTCAACAATGATTGAATTTCCCGCTAAAAACTCAACTATACCCTACATTTTATGCAATCAATACCTAGCTCAGGACAACATAAACTCATTTGGAGGTCGAAGACAAACAGGAACTTCATGCACTTCTGGAGTTGTGCCATATTTGGGAACTTTCAATTCAAGTACAGCTCCACTCATGTCAAAATATGCTTCTAGCTTTGCATCATCAGGTATTCGAGTTGGAAGAGAGATTTCCCTTGTGAATTCACCGCAAGGGCAGTGCTCTGGAGATGGATCAGTTAGCTTGAATGTTCTACCATTTCTCACCATGAATGGGGGGCATGCCGTGCTCACAAATGTAACTTTTATGATGGCGTGATTAGTATTGTTCCACCAATGAACTTTCACCTTTTCACGATCAACAAAAGGTAGAGTGATCATAATCACGTATCCTTCCGAGTCCTCGTATATAACTTTTGCAGCAACGGCTGGCCCATACACATCCTTCATTACCCCCGAAAACCCATTCATCCAAGGTGGTGCAATAGTGTGTGGTGGTCCATCTTGATGTCTGTTTAAACTGGGATTAGCCGACAAGAAACAATCTTCATCACTTCCGTGAGAAAAGAAGTCTTTCCTTTTCTTACCACAATCAGATGAGAGCTCTAAACCATTGCTGTTCATGTGGTTTGATGGTCGAGTTGACAAGTTAAGACTAGAACCATTGAGCAACTTTTTCGAAGGAAGATGAGAATTGCTCTTTGGCAAAGGGATCGATCTTTGAAGCTCAAAATCTGTGTTGGGAAGGTTCCGCCATGAACTGAAGTCTCTAGCTTCTGGTGGTATTGAAAAATTGAGATCCCTACCAGTAAGTTCCATCCACTTCTTCTGCTCTTCCTCATCAATACACAATAAATTGGGTGATGGAACAAGCTCAATCCCATGCAAACACACCGTATTGGAGAGGCCTCTATAATGTTTATGCTGCATTTTATGAGAACAGATGAACCCCTTGTCAACACTAAATGGAAATGAATGCTCGCCCTGCTTCGAATGTCCATTCATATAACTCCTCAACTGCATCTCCCCCAACGCATTTTCAGACCTCTCCTTGAAAACCCACATGTACATATTCTCCATATCATGCTGAGCCAAAAACACATCAAGCTGGAGATGAGACTTATCAAATCCCGACACCCCATTACTATCTCGAACAACTTTGCACTTAGATTTCTCCTTCAAAACAGGCCTAAAGTAATACATAAAGAAAAACCAAGCACCCCAAACACTATCCATTCTCTTGTCACAATTCCTTCCAACGTTAGGCAAATCAAGAAGCTCAAAACATTCATTAATCTGGTTTCCAAGTCCAATCTCCATCATATCAAACAAGTCATGATTCCAAGATAGAGGTGGTGGTGGAGGACGAGGAGTAGGGCTACGTTCCATACATAACGGGAGATTAATATCCGGTGGCCTCGAAATCACAATCTCCTTATTCATATCTCTGTCTGATTCCTCATTAGAGGTAGCAGCAGCAGCAGCAATTGCATTTGAATCCATAGACAAGAATGTAGATAATTGACAATTATCAATTGACAAACTTGTCATCAAATCTTCCCCCATCTGTTTACCACTATTTAATTCCTCACAACAAAACCCCAAATATGCAAAAAAGCTCAATAAACATAGAACTTCAAGATTTTACCACAAAAACAATAAAACAAACATGGGTATTCAATATTTTATCAAATATCAGTATAAAGGGTTGTTCTATGCTATAAAGATGAAGTTTTTATCATTCTTGAACTCAAGAAAAAAAAAACTATAAAAATGGGGAAAAAAACTATATATATAGATGTGAATCAAAAGGAAAACAAATAAGGGGTAATAAGATTTACCTTTTTTACAAAGATTTCAACTTTGAATCCAATAGAAATATTCACAAAGAATCAGCAGCAGCAGTCCATGTCTACAGAGAGAGAAAAAAAACAGGGTTCCTTCTTTGGAGATTGAAAAGAAAATAAACTGTGACGGAGACCGTTAATTTTAACGGCGTTAATGGGAAACAGCAAGAGGAAAAGTAACGCCTGATAAGCAATGTCTAATTATGATAAGTAGACTAGCTTTTCATGTGATAAGTAATACATGTGTGTATTATGTACTTGAGTGATATTTTTGTTATATATATATATTATATATATATATATATATTGTTGTTATTTTTTTGTATTGGAATTGTGGAAAATTGTATTAAAGATATAATCATATAATTATGATTGTTGTGATTATTATTTGTGTAATTCCTTAATAGGCACGAGTAATTAATGTGATTAATTATAAGGAAAATTACGCAACAAAGCAAATTTATACTATTTAATTATTCATTATAGCTATAGTTTGCTATAATTATCACTCGTGATTAACATTATACTTTAATTACGTGGTTGACTTCGAACTTGTATAATTAGTACCGTTTGTATATGTTTAATTTGCCAGAATATACAAATACATATGTATAATATACAATTATTTAACTTATATTATATACATATACAATTCACCTCTCTCCCACTCTCTCAGTCACCTCTCTCCTCCCTCTCCCAATCTCGCTTGCCCTATATACAAATGTATATGTATAATATACAATTATATACATATACAATTCACCTCTCTCCCATTCTCTTCCCTCTCTCGCTCGACTCTCTCCTCCCTCTCTCAATCTTGCTCGCCACTCTCCTCCCTCTCCCAATCTTGCTCGCCTCTCTCCTCCCTTTTCCACTCTCGCTTGCCATATGTACAAATACATATGTATAATATATAATTATTTAATCGATATACATATACAATTTATTTTTCTCCCACTCTTTTCCCCTTCCCTTGCCTCTCTCCTCTCTCTCCCAGACTCGCTCACCTCTCTCCTCCATATAACATGTAGCTATGAATTGTAATTATCAAACTATAGCTATGAAAATAATTACGCTATTTTTAAGTGGTTGTATGTGAAAGTTTTCCATTATTATATTGATTTATGAAATTCAGTTCTTGATTTATTATAGAATTGCATAATCTATGTCTGGTAATAATATATTTAAAATAAAACTTTCATGAAAAATTATTGTTTGAATGTGCAATCAACAATCTATGAAGATTAATTAATGCATAGAAAATTAAGTAGTGTGATACTAGAGAGGCAAGGCCCGTGCACGGGCCCAATATTGACACACACAATTCTTTTGAAGGAGAAAATAATATCAATTTTATCGCTGAAAAAATGATGAAAAAAACGGCTTGTTGATTTTTATATATTTGCATTACTTAAGCATTCTTATTTATAATATCATCGTAGAGTGTATTATACACTTTGTGATGAACATAGAATATTTAGTTTTCTTTAGCTCTTACTTTCTTCAAGTTTGTTATTAGTAAAAGTTTAGCTACCTCATTACAATTGTTAAGTTAAGACCTACCTCGCCTTTGCTTGTACCTATCTTTGTTGAGGAACTTTTTTTTTATTATTATTAAATTAAAATAAAAGGTCTTTCAACACACTATCTATTGGTATAAATTCACTAAAAAATATTTGCCCCAAATAATCTTCACTAAACAAGAGTAGTTTTAGGTTAAACCAACAATTCTTCCTTGTTATAGCTATTCCTTTCAAGACTCTTCCCTAGTCTAGAAAGTGTTAAACAACTTTATGATGCTCAGAGAGGATAAAAATGAATAAGTTGAAGTTGGAGACATAAAAATGGATTGAAATTGAAATTTGGTTAGGTCGTGACCTTCCCAAATTTACTTTGGTTCAAAATTGGCTGAAAATTGAGTTGGGTATGACCCGCCCAATTTGATTCTCTTAATTTCAATAATTTTAACATATTTTTATTTACCTTTTATAACAACATTTTTGAGTTTCAACTAAAGAAATAAAAATAAAGTGATAAATAAATAGATAAATCCTATAAGATATAATATAAATAGTAATTCATACTTTCAACATGAGAACATACATCGTATCAATGCAAATAAAGAATCTTAAAACGGATTGAAATTAAAAATTAAATTAAGTTCAACTAAATTTTTTTTAAAATGGGTCAAAGCTTAAATTAGTTGAGATTGACCTAATTCGAATTATCTTGACACACTTCGTAAATCTTTAATTTAAAATCATAAAATTAAAAATTTCTATTTACTTTCTAAAACTGCATATCAAATTAAAACTAAACAAATACATTAAAACGAGAGTAATAAAATTGGTTGTTGATTTCATGATGGTACATATTTCAATGGAGAAAATTTCTCATTCACCATTCATGAACCCAAAGAATAAAGAGGTATGAAATAAGAACACTTTGAATTAATGTAGGGAATATTATATAGGCTAATGAGCCAACACACCAAATAGTCGCACACTCGCACTCCTTTCGTCACTTTTATTTGTCAATTATTTTTAAAAAATAATTTTTTATCTTTACGTATGAAGAAAAATACTTTTTTTATATTTTACTCTTAAAATTAAATACTATTCTCCAAATTATTTTTCAAAAGTTAATATTCCATCCGTTTTAAAAAGAATAACCTCCTTTTTTTTGGTCTGTTTCAAAAAGAATATTGTCTTTTTTTTTTTTAGTAACATTTTAAATTTCAGCTTTCCACGTAGCATATTTAATATTACAAGATTAAAGGGTAATTTTATACATTTGACATAACTTAAATTTAGAATCACAAGATTCAAAAGTCTTATTTATATTTTAAACTATGTGTCAATTTAAATCAATTCTTTGTGAAACGGAAGAAGTACTAAATATTAATTAATAGAGATAATATAATAAAAACACTTATATGTATAATTATTTCCATAATAAATATGTCAAATTAAAATAATGACAAATAAAAATGATCGGAGGGAGTAATAAGTAATAACCAATAATCTTGGCAAAAAAAATATATAATGATTTCAAACAAAAGAAGGAATAAAAATAAAACATACGCGGTCCAGCTAGATTTTTGCATATAAATGGTGTCGTTTAATAATCAGTACACGACATTTTATAAAATGTTTAACATGGCTGATGCAAAACCCTCCTTTTTATAAAAAAATAAAAATAAAATTATATCATGTATAAAATTTATTTTTGCAATTAGTAGTTTAACCTATTATAACACGTAAGTTTTCATTATTAATTTTTTAAAGTAAATTTTACGTTTCGGTATAAGTAAATAGTTATAATTTTTTTTTTTTTGAATATTCATGATTTTAAAAGGTTTCCCAAACTTGCAACCTAACATCTTATTTAAGCATCGTATTGTATACAAGTCCTTATCGTTAATATTGTTGAAATAAAATGATATATTTCTTTTAAAACAAAATAATTGATTTAAGCATCATATTGTATACAAGTCCTTATCGTAAATATTATTAAAATAAAATAATATATTTCTTTTAAAAGAAAATAATCGATTGAATCGAACCATTATATTTATTATCAATGGAAACTTTTTCTCAAAATTTGCTATTGGCATATTCTGATGACTTGATCTTTCATTTGGTCACGGGTTCTCATATCTTCAATTTTATTGGCTACAAATCCACGTATATATTTTTTTTTTCTATTTTAATTTATATATATATATTTTTTTTTTAAAAACAGAGAAAGAAGACAGCTGTGAGTATATGTGTATGTGTGTTTTGTTGTCTTTTAAGAATCACAACAAAAGTTAAGAGGTCCCATTTTGCATGTTCTAATTTATATGTGGATAAAGGTACCTAATTATTTATTTGTTTTTAATTACCCCACAAACACCATGGAGAATAATATTTAGGCATATATATGATCATACATAGTTTATGATAAATATTCTATATTTATATATAGTGCTAAGTACAAAATTTGGTTCAATACTTCAAGGGCTTGATAGCTTGTACTTTGAGTTTGTTTAATTTTTACAATATTCATTCAAAGATTTTAGGTTTAATTTGTACAAGAATTTGAATTTGACTATGATTAGTTTGATTTATTTGTCACATAATATTTTGATAATTGCTCTCAATAATTTTGTATTGTTTGAAGTTTGTATTAAAACTGTTTGAATATAATTTTGGATAGATCAGATTTTTAAAATTTATGATTTTCATATAAGTCTTTTACTTATTATTATGAGAAAATGCACAAGTAATCCCCTAAACTATAACTGAAATTCTAGAGACAGACCTTAACTAAACTAAGGTCCTATCACCCACTGAACTTTTTTTTTTTTTGGTAATTTTATACACCTTTTGTCTTACGTGGCATACTTCGTGACTCCATGCAATTGAGGTATGTGGGAGATATTTGGATGTCATTTAAGCCAAAAAGGTGCACAAAATCATAAAAAAATAAGTTCAGGGGTAATAGAACCTTTGAATAATTAAGACGTGTCTCTAAAATTTCGATCATAATCTAGGAATGTACTGTGTATTTTCCCTATATTATTACTTATTATGATTGCAATGCTTTCTTATAATATTGTAATCTCTTTATATAGGTGTGAGTTAAAGTTAATGATGAAGTAATCTTTCTAAAAAGACTAATGAGTCCTTGGACTTGCATCACATTTATGGTCTTATTAGTTGGAAATCTAGCCAAATTGGTCTTTTACTTCAGGTCCAACTAATTGGGATTAAATAATTAACATATAATTATAATATTAGCGTATACTAATAATTTGGACTAGTGTATCTTCGATTTAATTAATATGTATACAGATTTCCTTTATTTTAATCTAATTACCTACCGTCATACAATAGTTTTTGTAATACTAAATTCACTATCAAAATGAGTAGATAAATTGAATATCTTCTTCAGAAAAAAGTAGTACAATTTTGTAAATTCTTTTGAAATAAAAATAAATTTTCCCACTTTTGTAAATTTACATTATTCACTACATATCTTTTTTAAGGGGTCCATCGAGAGTCGAGTGTTATTCTAGAAGTGTAAAATTACAATATAAAAAAAATACTCGTGATCTTTATTGTTTGCTTTAGATTAATAAATCTTATGAATTTGTTCCTCGGATTGTGTCATCGTCGAGCATAAACCATCCCTATCATATGAACTTTTATAAGTAAACGAAATGTAATATTCTTAGGTAATTTTGTATAATTGTCACCTATTGAACTATATTTGGCAGTATAATTAGTTTTTGCTTAAAAAATGTTTAAATGTTTTTTTGTTTTAACATACAAAAGAAAAACTATGAGATTCGTAGTACACAGGGTGTTAGAATAGTTAGTGTTGATGGTTGTATAAGAGAGAATTAGTATTAGAGCTAGGAGAAAGTCGTAGCCCCGCGGCCTCATGCGCGATCTGGTTAGGGCCGACTCAATAAGATTGGAGATTGACAGTTAAATTTTAGAGACTTTTGATATATATTTTACGTTGAATTTAACTAGTTGATATAATAATATTGAAATAGAATTGACATGCTTGAAACTTTACACCAAAAGGCAAATAATATCTTTTCGTAAACATATACTCCCTTTGTTCACTTTTATTTGTCATGTTGTGTTTTTCGAAAGTCAATTTGGCAAAATTTCAAAGTTAAATTAGATTACGTTAATTCGATATTTTAAACAAAAAATTTAGATATTCAAAAACTATACGAAAAGTTCTTAAGATTGAAATTTTTTGCATATCAATATGATGAAAAAAATACATTGTGAAGTGTTAATAAATTTTTTAATAGTTTGACTCTAAAAAAGAAAAATTATGACAAATAAAAGTGAAAGGAGGTAATAAAAATATATTCCACATAATGCATAAAGTTTGGTCATTTGAGAGACTTCAAAATATTTAATTATGAGAGAATAAAAATAGTTAGAAGGAAATTAAAAAGATAAATATAAGAATAATGATACAATGTTGGTTCTTTTTAACTGTCAAGATATAAATGAGGCAACAAAATAGATAGTCATGTAAGTAAGGATACTGCAGTTATGGGCGTTCGTGATTCAGTTATTGATTAAAATCAAAACCAAATCAATCTAGTCAATTTTTTAAATTTCTAAAATCAAACCAAAATCAAACGAAAAAATAACCGTTGGTTTGATTATTGTTGGGTTTGGTTCGATTTGGTTCAGTTATTCTGATTTTTCAGTTTGAAATTGATAAACTTTGAGGACATACGTATATTGATAGACACAAACACCTAGTACATGAAGTCATAAACAATCCATTGAAAAGTTATTGTTGATTCAATTAAGCAATTAAACAATACTAAAGTTATTATTACAAGAACAAAGTGATTCAATTAAAAGAAGGTGTAACTATAAGACAAAAGTAATGAATTTGATGGACTTGAATTTATGATTGTAATAGATATGCTAAAATTTACAAGAAAATGGTTACTTAAAATTTAACAAAATATTTATATTTTATTTATGAATTATACATAATATAGGTTCGATTTGATTATTTTTGCAGTTATTATTTAGTAAAATCAAAATCAAATCAAATAGCATCGATTTTTTAAAATATAAAACCAAATCAAACAAAATATCAATTATTTTAATCGATTTAATTCCCTAACTGCAGTTACCTAAAAAAAAACTATTCCATCTTTTCAATCTAACAGAATATTACCATCAAATATATATCTAAATTATCTTTAGTTTCACACCAAAACTATCACTCGCTAATTTCACCAGAAGAGTACTTCTCAAAAATCCCTTCAAAAAACATGTTCACACAAATATTATCTAATGCATGCTTTTTACAAGCCCATGTGATGAGGCAATGAGCTATCTTTAGACAGACATTTTGACACATATAACCAACCATTTTTTGCACTAAAAGTACATAAACTCTCATCTTTGCCTTTCAATACACCCTTCTAGTCTCCATATTTTTAATGAATTCATAGAAAATATAATATATACTTTCTGCCCACTTTCCTTTATACAACTTACTAGTTGATTCAATTTCTTTCCCTTTCCTTCTGTTTCCCCTTTTTCCACCGCAGTGTAAGTCTCCACACAGGCGCAGCTTTTTTTTCTTAGCGTGTGTTTAAGGCAAATATATATATTATAATGTTCTCAGAAAAGGGTATTTTTTTTCTTTTAAGGAATCAATTAATGGTTGTTTCAGGATCTGAAATGGGTAGTCTTTAAATGGTTTTCTTGATTTAGTTTTGGAAGTTTGAAGTTTTATGTAAGTTGCTAAAGTTTCTGTTTTCATTTTTTCTCATTTGGGAATTTACACAAACAGGTTGTGTGCAAGATTTGCAACTAGTGTTGCTTTTTGAGTTTCTCTTTTGGCTCATTGTGGAAAATCTAGAAAAGGGTTGTGTGCAAGTTTTTTTTCTTTGTGCTCTCATTTTTTTGCTCATTTGGGAAAATCCACAAAAGGGTTGTTTTATCATTGTGGTGAAAAAAGATTGTAGTTTTTTGATTTGGATGTGAATAAAAATGTCATCTTTTAGTGGTTTAGGTATTGGTTTGAGTTTTGTATTTGGTTGTATCCTCATGGGACTTGTAGCTGAGTTGTATTACTTGTTATGGGTAAGAAAAAGAATCCCAAAGAATGAAACAGAGAATCAGTACAACAACACCACCACCACCAACACCCCTTATGCCACTGAACTTTCTCATCTTTTTTGTTGGAAGAAGCCTAGTTGTGTAAACAATCAACAAAGAAGCAACACAGAAATGACTGGTCATGTTGATGATCAAGATCAAGATTTGGAGTTAGGGAATAGCAAAGATTTGTTGCTAAAAGGATATGGTGAAGATAGTGTAGAATCAGAGTTAATGAGGCTACACAATCTTTGTGGACCTCCTAGATTTCTCTTCACAATTAAAGAAGAAACAAAAGAGGATTTAGAATCTGAAGATGGTAAATCTAGAAGTAGAAACAAAAGCTTTAGTGATCTTATCCTAACACCTTTGTCATCACCACCAATTAAGACTCAAAATCTTGATTCTTACAATTGTCAAGGATTCAATCCACTCTTTGAATCATCAAATGAGTTAAACAAACTCAAATCTTCACCCCCTCCAAAGTTCAAGTTCCTTAGAGATGCTGAGGAGAAACTTATAAGAAGATTAATAGAATTAGAAGCAGAAAAAAAGGTAATCAATAATGATGTTTGTTCAATAGAGGAAAAAGGATCATTCATATCATTTCTTGGAAAGAGCAAAATGAGAGAACAAATACAAGTAAACTCTACTACTTGTGTAAAGGTACTTCCATTGGCTTCTTCACCTTCAACCTACAAGCCAATTGATGGAGAGGTTTAAATTTCTTTTATTTATGTTTTTTTTTTCCATCTTATTAACCAAAAAAGTACAGTAATTACCGTTCTTGTATTAATTAACTTTTAGTTTTTTCAGATAGAAAATTAGAGATTTTTATTATTGCAACTTCTTTGGATTCTTAGTGGTAATTAATGGTTTTGTTTAGCATGAGATTTTTAATAATTGAACCTTCTCTTCTATCGTAGATTCTATAGTAGATTCTATTGTAGATTGAATGTAGATATATGATTCATAATTTTAAAAATGATTGATTATAGGTAAATCTACATATGATAAATTTGAAAATTTGATTATTAACATGATACAATTATTTAAATTGCACTAATGGTGTAATAATAATATATATAACTTTTAACTCTATTATTCTTACTATGAATGATTATGTTCTATGACTAAAGGAAAAATGTTCCAACAAGTCAAAAGGTTAATTTTTTTTTAATCTCCTATTGTTGTTGCCTATGAACGAAGAACTTATGACTACTTATAAATTGAATAGAAAAAAGGGCTACGGAATAAAATCTCCTCACATTGTTGTTGCAATGTCCTACTTGTTATAATGGGGTAAGATAATTTTGCAAAAAAAAATATAACTTCTCTTGATAGTATGATTTTCAGAAATGTTTTATTTAGCTATTCTATCATATTATATGATTATGTTGCTTAGAAAACACCATCACAAAACAACATTTTATCATGTTTCACTGTTGAACACATTTTTAATTTTGTTAGTTACTGCTTAATTATTCTTGTTAGAAACTATTTATCCAAAAACAGGTAACATGGTTAAGATTAGTACAAATTGATATAATTTCATTTTCAATTGATTCCTTAAAGAAAAGCTTAACCATTTTGTGGTAGGAAGTTTCTCTTGTTAATTCAAAAGTGTACCCCAATAGGAATAGGAGAGTACATGGGGAACATTATATGTAAATGTTTGGCTTAATACATGGTGAGTAAGTCGGATTCTTAAACTTGTATATATACACTGTAATTAATTCATGTTTTAAGTGAATATTTCAATTTCTGATAAAGTGTTTCAATAGACATCTTTAACTTAAATTTTGAAAATATTTTTGCGCGTATTTTCATTCGATTACTAATTAGTTGAGTTAATTGTATAAAATATGTTAATTTTTTTTAATTATAGACATCAACTTCAAGTAGAAAAAAATGTACGAGGTTTATGGCTTATTCAGGTGTAATTTGTATGTATTGATTAACTTAATTACCTAATAAGCAAATGAGAACACATACAAAATGATTTTCGAGAATATGACAGAAAGAGACTAATTGGAACAAGTTATTAAGAGTTGAGATGTTCAATTGCAATAATGATCAGTTTTAATGTCTAAATCGAATATCCCAAAAAGTTTAGCGATATGCTTATATATTAAAAAGTTGTTTGGTTAGAAAAAAAGTATCTTGAAATTAATTATCTTGAAATAAGCTATCATGAGATAAATTACTATTAGCATGTATATGGAATAACTTATCCGATCACTAAAGTATAAATGATAAAATTAATAATTCCAAGACTATATAATAACTTCAACCAAACACAAAATAAAATAATTATATAATATATCTTTGAGATTATTATAACTTATATTTCACGTCGAACTACCCATAAGTCTAAATTTTACACTGGCATTTGCCCTATGAAAGCAGCCATGTTCAGACCACAGAAAAAAGGCAAAGTCCTGAAGTTGAAAACAAGTTATGTGATCTGTGACTTGTTTTTTTTTTCTTTCTTTCTTTTGGAACTTTTACCAATAAAACAAGAAATGTCATTGTCATCACGCAATTCGGCCAAAAAAGTGGTCACTCACATATTAAAACCAAAGTTCAATATCAAAAAAATTGAACTTTTATCTACTTGGTAGAAATTTTTTATAATCAAACGAAAGTAATAATAAATTCAGTGAAATTTCACGTGATGAGTTCTAGAAAGGATGCAATATATGTCGATCTTATTACTGTTTCATGAATTTTTTTGATTCAAGTGCATCAAATTCAATAACGACGCATAGTTAACATTAATAACTATAAAATATTGATGGTTGAAAACACAATAACAACATATGTCAAACATATTGATTAAGTTTTTGAAAATCTAGTATGAAATGTTAGGTTAATTTTGAGAGGACTTGACTTAACAGATGTGGTCCATTTTGTGGGTAATTTATTATTCTTTTACCTTATTATAAGAGCAATTAAATTCAAAAAAAAAAAAAAAAAGGACCACAAAGAAAAATCCTTTTAGGTCTTTCACATGCAGCTATTTTGATTCATTCAAATTTGAATGTGTATTGCCAAAAGGCCAGACTCTGACATATATAATTTTATCTGTTGGGGTTATGACAAAACACTTTGCCTATATTTAATTTCTGTCACTAAAATCTATGGGCTAGAATTCTTGAATATATCTGCCACAATTATATTCTTAGGCAGAAGATACCATATAGTAACAAAAATTATAATGCCTAAATTCCTAGTAAGTTGGGGTTATATACATAGCTTATATTGAATCATCATAATTCATGTTAGTCCATTAATTTAAGCCCTTAACAATCTAATGATATGAAGTGTACATCCAAATAGTTGACTAGTTTTAACGGTCTTACCAATAGTTGAAACTCAATCAGAAGAATTTTCATTATGGATGAACGAATTTTCTTATATATGTTGTTTGTTATGTTTCGATTATCGTATTATTTCGTTGTTTTTATTTTTTTTCTTGTAGCTAGGTTTTGCATTGTTTGTTTTATTGGTTGCTATGTTTTTTCTTTCTTTTTTGTACTTGAATTTTATTTGTTATACTTAAGTCGAAGTCTTTCGAAAATAGTCTTTCAATCTTCCTAAGATAGTGATCGATAAAATCAGCTTATGCTCTATTCTCCTTAGATCTCAGTTAAAAGACTTTACTCAATAACAACTGAATATGTTATTGTTATTATTTGAATAAATGTTGAACTAGACCTACTAATTATCTCGATAAAGCTAGTCAGAATCAATATTTTGAAGTTGGAAAAAGTAGCAATATGTTCAAACGGTTTTAAGTGCACACATATATGAAAGCATAGTGGGATTGTGATTCTGTTGGCTAGCTGGTCGTGCACTTTGTTGAATGTTGGCTTAAGCTCAAATTGATGATATTGTACACATTCCAATGACCCCACAAAGCCAACATTTGAACATGAAAAAGGATGAATGACAATTCATGCAACAATTTAGGGCCAAGTATATAAAAATGGAAAACTATAAAAATCTTGTATTGATTATAACATGTCTAGTTTCTTTTTGGATAACTCTCTTTTTTTATATAGGGAAAAAGGAGAAATATATCTTTTAACTATCTTAAATGATACACAGATAATCTCTGTCATACTTTTGGGATATTGGTGCCTCTGTCGTCCAAAAAAGCAGAGCATATATGCCCTTCACTCTAACGGAAGACTAAATAGGGACACATGGCGCAATCTTATCCGTCGATAAATGTCGAATCGGTGGATAAGATTATGACACGTATATGTCTGTTAGTATAAAGGGTATATATGCTCTAGTTTTTGAATGGTAGAGGCACCAATGTCCCATAAGTATGATGGAGAGTATTTGCATACCATTTACTATAGTTCGGGTTATTTGTCATTTTTCTCTTTTTATATATAATTAAACGATATTGTGGTATATTACTATATTATATCTAAAATTACAAGATTTAAAAGTCTTATTTATTCTTTTGAATACTGTGTAAGTTAAAATTACACAAAATAAATTAAAACGAATGGTGAATAAAGATGAAGACAAATTGTCCAAGAATCTGAATATATTATAAAAGCCAAAAGAGCTTGAGAATTGAGGGAATCAATCATGAAGTAACTTCTTCTTTTTCTCTCTTTTTACCAATAAAGTTCGTCACGAAAAAGAATAAAATTTTGAATTCGAATTTCAAATATGAAAATTATCATTGAAAAATATTTTTTTTTATTCTTTAAATCCCATTTGATAGGGAAAGATAATTGTAGTTGTAGTAAGTTAGCTAATGGTTGACAGTTGGAAGTAATTTGAACAAAATCTAGCTTTCTTACTTGTGGAAAAAATAGGTTTTACAACTTGCATTAAAATTGAAAGAATTGGCGTGTTAATTAGTTTGTTAAGACTTTTTCCACAAAACTTGGCTTCAAAGTGTAGAAACATATATATATATATATATACATAAAAGGGGAATTGTCCTAATCTCCTCTAATTAAAAAAAAAATATTTACTTAGCTTTACAAGTTAACATCATATGATTTATGATTTATCCAATTCAAGTGTAAACAAATGGGACATAATGATAGTAGTTGAATAATTGGGCCTAAACAAGAATCCTTTTCCTCTAACTAGAATATATGTATATAGTTTATTTAAAGTTAAAAAGGTAACATATCAACTTTAACATCATTTAATTGGTAAAAGTGTTCATGTTGAGTATACTTGGTGCAAAGTGGGAAAATGGACATTTTCTAAAGAAATTTATTACAATGTGGAACCTTAGAATTGAAGAAGAAAGGGGAGAATGATGATACATTTTAGGGTTGTTTGGTTCGAATACAAGTTATATAAGGATTATAAAGTAGGAATAATTAGTATATAGGATTTGATTATATTAATATAGAGATTAATTTCTTGTTAGAGTAATTGATTTATTGGCTAAAATTTAATATGTAAGATATCATTTAAAATATTTATTTTCATATATATATATATATATATATATATATATATAATTGTAACGAGATTATACTCTTGGATGCTTGATCTTCATTTATTTTTACCAAAAGAGATAGACATAGTTTTGTCTTATTGCTATTTAATCATGTATATAAGTAGAAGTGACTGTTTGATATTTAATTCAATTTTTCGTAATTTGATTAGACGTTTCAGATTGAGACGCATGTTCCGTCGTAAAAGTATAATAGAGGATATTTAGATACCATTATGATTATCAATAAATTAAGTGGGATAAAAATTTGGAAAAATTAGATAGTAAGGCAAAGATGTGTTATTATTACTCTACACAATTATAATTTAAAAAATTACTATTCGCAAATATAGTTAGAATTCCATAAAAAAATTCTCTATCTCCCTCCCCTCTCTCTTCTCTCAATGCACTTTTGCTCGTCTTTCTCCTCTCTCTGTCCTCTCTCGCTCGTCTCTATCTTTCTCTCTCTATGCAATATAAATATAATGGTAACAACCAATAAAACAAATACAAATGGTAACAATCAACGACTGCAAATACAAATGGTAATAATCAATGATGCAAAAACAAATACACATGATAAACACATAAATACAATACACAAGGCAACAAATGAATTTGTTAAGAAATACAACATTTATACAATTGTATTTGTTGATAATTGTGTTCATTAATACACTCGATACAATTGAATTATATCAAGGAATACAATAATCTTCGATACAATTATATTTATTTGTATTTGTGATATAATTATCGACCAGAAATACAAATCAATTATATCTCTCTCCAGATCACTCGTCTCTCTCCTCCCTCTCCCATTCTTGCTCGCGTCTCCTCCTTCTAGTAGTTAGATTTAATACTAATCAATAGTATTTGTAATACAAAATTAGCGATCAAATATACTAATCAATTGTATCTCTCCTTTCTCTGCCCTCTCTCTCCTAGGTCATGCTCACCTCCCTCCCCCCTCCCAATCTCGCTTACCTTTATACAAATCATAATTAAGCAAATTATAACTATAAATTCTATAATGAACCTAAACTATAGCCATTTTAGAAAGTTCCTCATCATTCACTCCTAAAGTTATTGGGTTCGGGTATAATTTGAGAAACTTACATAAATATATTATAATAAAAAAATATTTATCATCTGTAGCAATAATATTTCTTTTTCACTTGATCATTTTTAATTCATTTATAATACAAATTTAATTCATATTACCAAAAAAATAAAAATATTCACATATAATACAAATTTTAATGATAGATAATTCATTTATCACACATTTTAATACACTTATAATACAATGTGCCAAATTTTTACCAAACAAACATAATATATTTTAAAAAATAATTATAATTCATATATATTGCATATATAATTCACTTTTAATACATATTACAGATTTAACATAGTATTAATATAAATAGTAATAAATAAAAAGTACTGCTAAAATCAGTAATTATTTATTAAAATGTATCGATTGATGTAATTTTTCCTAATTTCAAATGGACTTATGGGTTTCAAACTCATGGGCTAAAATTAAAAACAATTGTATGGAATTAACCCAAAGCCCAATAGATTTCCGGCCCAATATGTTACTAGTTATTTTCCTCCGACTCTCCATCTCCTCCCTCACGGCGAACTTTCTAGACTCTCCATCTCCGGCGAACTCGTTCCTCTCATTTTCTCCGGCTAATTCACTTGTAAGAAACTCTACAGATCCGTTTTATATACTTCTTTGTTATTATTATGTTTTGAAATGATTTTTGTTTATTTTCTTCCCAAGTTACTAATCTGGCTTTGAGTTTTTGCCGATGGAAACATGCTTGTCAAATGAATTATTGATCAGGAACATAAAAAAATGTCACCTTTATGATTGTATTATCAGGAGAAACTCATAAATTCACATTATTAAGATTCTAGGTTTTAATTTTTTTCAAGGTTTTTATGTTTGAGATATTTTATAGTTAATTTCTCTAATACTGAAGAAACTGTATATACTAGAAATATCATCATATTGTATTTTAGGTAGCAATTATTAGTTCTTGAAGAATAAGTGAGAGTGGGATAACCTCAACTGAATGATTAGTTTATATGCCTGTTCTGTAAATTATCAGAAATATTATAGCTTGTTGTTCTAGTTCATATGCAACTACTTATTCAGTAGCATTTTTCATGATAGTGGTGTTTGGGATAGCTTGCCTGCACTTAGATTATTCAATCTGAAAATTGCTACCTCCTGCTATCACAAATAACGCGTAACTCTGCTGGCAAATGTTTAGGAGGATGGGGATAAACTACCTAGTTTTTTTTGTCTCTATCTCATGGTTTTAAACTATTTCTTTGTCTGTTAGGTTACACCCAAGTAAGTACTATACATTTGATATCCTGATTCTTTTGCCTATCCACATGACAACTCTCCACACAGTGATTTCTCAGAATGGTGGTTTCTCCTGATACATGAAGCCAATTCATTGATGGAAGATAAATTTGGGGTTGACATGGTTAAAGCCTAGAGGTCAAAGAATATCTGATACATGGTTGTAGATTCTTGACAAAAGTTTTCACTGCAAAGCTTTAAATTAGTACCTCAAATGGGTAAATTTAGTTCTTTGATTATGATGGGTGATCTCCGACTTGTTTGAGAAACCTTGAGGAATGTGAATTCTGTAAATAGGCAATAAGTTAACCATAAGAAGACAGGAGTATGAGAAAACCTTGGTGTTGTACTCAGTATTCTTTAGATTTTAGCTAGTACCATCCATCTTTTATAGAAGTTGTAATTTTTATAGACCCACACAAGTCGAATGGAGTCAAAAAATTCAATTTTCTCTTATGTTAGTTGAACATTTTCTGAGTTGTCAGTTCAATCCAACTCTTTTTTCTCAATGAAGTAAAATGTTGTTTGCTGGCCTCAAGAAGATGCAGAATACTAAAGTGATGTTAGCTTCAAAGACAAAGTTCTATAGGTCAGGAGCTAATTAAAAGCAAAAGTAGCTGTTAAGCCAGGTTCAGAGAGCCAATGAGATCCACAAGAGAAACAACATCATTTACAGGAGCATATAATTACTTTAACCGAAAAGATGTAGCAGATACCTAGCCTTAAAGACTGAGTTAGGAGTTGAAACCCCATCAGAACACCTTCTATTGGTTTCTTTACACACACACCAATATATACAACTTAGGATCATTTGCCAGATGTTCTTGATGGCTTTCTGACTTTCCAAAAGCTCCCAACTTTCATCTGCCTCCTTGATACTCTGGGGTCGTGCCCAACTGAAACCAAAAACTGATAGGAACATGTTCCAGCGACTGGCAGTGCAAAAAAAGATGGTTGATAGATTCTAAGCTTGACTAGCACATGTAAAATTTATCCAACAAGCTGAAAATTTCTACATAGATTGTCTTGAGTCAGGATGGCCCCTTTCAGTGCTGTCCAAGTGAAACTACTTACTTACCTTGGGGGTAATTTTGTTCTCTAAATTTACTTCCAGCCTCCAGGCCATAGGTCAATAACTTCATTCTGCGATTACCTGCCTTTACACTGTATATACCCTCCTTGGAACTGCATCTGTCAGAGCATTGGCTATTAACTGAACAACCGTTTGATCTTCTCAGCAGGTCAAATACATCATGTAGCTCCCAATCTTGCATATTCCTTCTAAATTGAACATCCCATGTATTGCTTGATCTGGTTTGCTCCACTGTGGAGTTGGGATTAATGGCTAATAGGAAACGAGATGGATATATGACTTACAAAGTGGAGTTACCAAGCCATTTATCTTTCCAAAATACCATAGAACTGCCAACCTTAAAGGATATGTCTGGAAATAATCCTTTAAGTTATCAATCCAACTCTTTTACAAATGTAATGTTGAAGCACCAGTTAGGTAGTTATTGTGGTGATTGATTGTTGATTGTCTAGTATCCTAACTTATTAAAATACGAAAAGGTTCTTGCATCATAGACTAATGAGTAGTTATGCGATATAAGGATGGCTACTGAAGTAAATTGAAGTTCTACAGAACAATTGTAAGAGCAGTGTGATATGGTAGTGATTGTTGGGATGTTATAATCCAACATATTCACTGGTTGAGTGTTGTAGAGATGCAGATGCTTAGATGGATGTGCGCCCATACAAAGTTAGAAAAGATAAAAAATGACCATATTTGCTAGAAGGTAAAAGTAGCATGCCATGAGGATACAATAAGAGAAAGTCGCTTGAGATGGTTTGGTCATGTCTTGCATGCATGCATCATATCCAACATGCTCACTAGATGAGTGGTGTAGAGGTGCGGATGCTAGATGGACGTGCAACCATACAAAATCAGATAAGATGAAAATGACCATATTTGCTAGAAAATGGAAGTAGCACGCAGTGAGGATAGAGCAAGAGAATGTCGCTTGAGATTGTTTTGTCATGTCCTGCATGCATCGATCTACTGATGCACCAGTCTCTGTGTGTGATATTATTGTTAGTAAAGGTGTTGAGATTGAACAAGGCAGATTTAAACTTACATGGGAGAAAGTTGTCTTGTAAGACCTGCATTTTTTTGAGATCAATGCAGATTTGGCTAAAGGTCGGGCTTAAAGAAGAAAATAAATTCACATAGGTGACATTTACTAGTGCGGAATATGATGTAGTCTTGTTAGAGTACTTCTAATATTATTATATATATCACTTGTTTTCCAGTTTATCTCTAATTGATATGATGATGATACAATTCAAGCTTATATAGATAAGTAAGGATTCATATAGTGGACCTGAACTTGTTTGGGATTGAGACATAGTTGTTGTGTCTGCCTTACTTTACTAGCAAATGCAGGAGGAGGTTCTTCATTTTCTTATTCTTGTCAATGTCACCTATTCTACCTTTACTTGGTGGGGATAGAAAGATTACCTATCATTTCCCAAAATTTACTTTAATAGGTTGACATTAGTCATTTTATTTCTTATATTGGATCTTGTTAGTTGGTTAAAAGTTCTGGAAACAGAGTTGGTTTCACCCCTAAGCAAATGGAGGAGATGAGAGGCATCGCATTGTGATCACTCTTTGTCTTAAACATAATGTTAGACTTGTGAGTTGTGGACTCTTTGCTAGCGTTTGACCATAGATTTCCAAATATTATTTGGGTGAAATTTCACCATGTGTTTGGCCATAGTATTTGGGAAATATATTTCACTTTTTTAGAAAAATATGATTTTTATATCCATAAGTTTTAAAAATATCAAAACTAACCATAAGTTTGTATTACAAGTAAATTGAATCTTTTTTACAACAATAACAAATAGTGTCCATGACAGTAGAGCAATGTGGTAATTTGGAGTGAGTGCAACAAGCATCATTTCATACTTTGTGAAGTAGACAAAACACATGACTTTGTTATCTTCAGCCGATTGTTCATCAATTTTCACCAATAACTATATCATCATTTAACATTCACCGAATATTTTATCACTATTTTGGAATTAACATAAAAAATTATGTAATACGGCGTAAGCAACAACTATAGAGGATGTTTTTGTAAAAGATAAAAGTTTGGGGTAATATTTCAATTTTTAAAAGATCTCAAATAATGAGATTTGGCCCAAATACTAGAAAAAACTAGTATTTCGGAATTTGGATATTTGCCAAAAATATTTGCCAAATAATGACAAAGTGTATATACAAACACTATTTGCCAAGTTTTTCCCCAAATATTATTTGAGAAATCTATGGCCAAACAGGCCCTTAGTTTACCTGGTGTCATGGATCAAAAAAGAACTACTTGTTATTGAATGTTTGTAATGTATAAAAATCCCCCATGCTCAGAGAGTTCAACATCTCTATTAATCAAAAGAACAATGAGTTGAGTTTCAACTTTTGAAACAATTTTTGCATTTGAAACTTTGGGCACTAAAATCTTTCATGACTAACTCAGGAGAAAGAATATGGGCTCCCAATATCCTTTACCATGAGAAAAAGCTCGTGTTGTAAGCAGAACATGAAATTTACCTCAACAAGTATGATTTTACGGTGAACATTTCATGGGAAGAAACTGACCAGTCTATGTCACTCTTGTCAAACTAATTGACATGGAAATCTCTATCCCCTGGAAAGTAACAGTCACTCTTCCCTCAACGTGCGGAGATATTGGATACCGTTCTGTTCATTGGTGGGAAACCTTGCGATGAAGCGTAGATCCAGTAAAGTGTAATTACCCTCGTCAGAAATGCGCTAAAAAATAGAAACAATAGGTAGAAAAAAGTCAAGCATCTCTATCTCCACAAGGTAGAGAGGTAAGACTCCATACACACCACCCTCCCCAAACCACAAGTGGGATTACACTGGGTTTTTTGTTGTAGGTAGAAAAAAGTCTAGCATCCATGAGAAAGAGGCAGATTAGTTGCATTGGTTGTGGTCTAGAAGTTCTATAGTAGTAGCTAGTTTGCAGAAGCTATCAGGTTACCGAAGTTAAAAGCATAACCTGCCAAGCGTCTGTCAAATGAAAGTATTTGTTACTTCTCTTCCAAATTTCGTTGTTTGATAAAATTATTGCAGAAAATACTTGAAATAAGCTTCACTTCCAACTTTGCAGGGTAGGAAAACATTGTAGCCTTTCTAGAAACAATAAAGGCAATAATCTGACTGTTCACAGCCAAATTACTGTCACTGCTAAGTTTGAATGTGCTTTCTGTTAAAAAAAATCATTATTTGAATATTTCATGAGTGAAAAGGCTAGTCTGACTCCGAAGAGCATCTAGTGGTGCAACTTGCAACGTCTAACAACATCCTCTAATGCCATGTCTAACAATGTCCTCTTTATATATAAACAGTATTTGAATATTTCTTGTTGATTTTGCTGATTTGATTTCCTATAATGCTATGTCTAACAATGTCCTCTTTATACTCGGATAGATCTGAGGAAGTATGGGACGCAAAGCTGGCACCTTATATATCAACCCAAGGAACTTTGGAAGTCTTCAGAAACCTTGCGCGAAAGAAATGGTCTCGTTTCTTAATTGTTTGACTTTAAATCACAACAAGGACGAGAAATGTGGCAGGCAAAAGTCACTTTTGAGTACCTGCATGGAAGCTCAGGTAATTTGGATGCCTTGAATAGTGCATATTGCTATCAACTCCTCTTTTTTCACATTAAGATTAATTTGCATTACCTTTTGTGCAGAGTGGCAAAAACAGAAAGCCCTGGGGTAGCATCAATTATCATCTGCAGAGGCTTAGCAGGGGAAGAAAGTAACTTGAATCGAGGATGGGCATGCTTTGAAATTAGATACAGAGGTGGTTTCTCCAAGTTCTTAATGAACATCATTTTTCTGAGATGGTCTGTAATACTTGATCAAAATTTAGCACGAATTCAAACTCAAAAGGCAGTTGTGGAACACTATTTATTTTCTGTCATTCTGGACCTGATCTTCCAATGGTAGCCTTAGAAAGTTGATCAATTGTTATAAAAGTGCACAATCTTGTGCTAGCAGAAATGAAATTGCTTTTTTTGGTTTACAATGAAGATTGACTCATATTTGTGTACAACTTAAAAATGGATAATTGTTTTAATAAAACAAATGAATATAGATTGTTGTCATAATTTTAAATGACTCGAGAAAGGAAGCCAAATGATTTATTTCCTTCCAAGGAATGAGCACAATAATCAAAATTCTATTTTATGGTATTTAATCATCCGTTTAGAGGTCCTCTCGACAATGTTTTTTAATACTTCACGTGAAAAAAAAAGAACACCTTCAAGTTGTTTTTCAAATATCTTTCTAGAAAAACACATTTACATTCAACAACCAGTTATTCCAGAAGTGGTATATCTTTTCTACGCTATTAACTTGCATAATATAGACGAATAGTACAAAGTCGTAGGCCAGATAACACCAGTTGTAACGACAAAATTTCAGGCTAATAGTTCCAAACAAGGGATAGTCATTAAAAATTCAAAATCGATGGTACTCATATAAAGAGCCATCAACATTCAACAGCTTAATAAATATAAGAAACCAATAGCAAAAACATTAAAAAGTACCCAATATAATAGAATAGTTTTTTATACTAAGAATAAAAGTAGCACTGTTCACACTTAATCGACCTCCTCAATCTTGGGGCCTGCACCGGTAGAACCAGCTGGAGGAGCATCATCATCATCCATAGGTGCACCTGCCTCACCACCAGCACCCTGGTACATCTTAGCAATTATGGGATTGCATAGGCTCTCCAGTTCCTTCATCTTATCTTCAAACTCATCAGCTTCAGCAAGCTGGTTGCTATCAAGCCATGAAATTGCCTGATCAATGGCATCCTCAATCTTTTTCTTGTCGTCTGCACTAAGCTTAGAACTAATCTTATCATCCTTTATGGTGTTCCTCATGTTGTAGGCGTAGTTCTCAAGTGCATTCTTGGCCTCCACCTTTTTCTTGTGCTCCTCATCCTCTGCCTTGTACCTCTCTGCTTCCTGGACCATCTTCTCAATTTCTTCCTTTGATAACCTACCCTTGTCATTGGTAATAGTGATCTTGTTCTTCTGTCCAGTGGTCTTGTCTTCAGCTGAAACGTTCAAGATGCCATTGGCATCAATGTCAAAGCAGACTGTGATCTGAGGCACACCCCTAGGGGCAGGAGGAATACCAGAGAGCTCAAATTTACCCAACAAGTTGTTGTCTCTGGTCCTTGCTCTCTCACCCTCATAAACCTGAATCAACACTCCAGGCTGGTTGTCAGAATAGGTAGAGAACACCTGCTCTTTCTTGGTAGGAATGGTGGTATTCCTTGGAATCAAGACAGTCATGACTCCTCCAGCAGTTTCCAATCCAAGAGATAGAGGGGTGACATCCAAAAGCAACAAGTCTTGTACCTTCTCATTACCCTCTCCACTGAGAATGGCAGCTTGAACAGCAGCACCATAGGCAACAGCCTCATCTGGGTTGATACTCTTGCAAAGCTCCTTCCCATTAAAGAAGTCTTGCAACAGCTGTTGTACCTTGGGAATTCTAGTGGAACCACCAACAAGAACAACATCATGTACAGTGATCTTGTCCATCTTGGCATCCCTCAAACACTTCTCAACAGGCTCCATACACTTCCTGAAAAGATCCATGTTCAACTCCTCAAATCTGGCACGAGTAATGGTTGAATAGAAGTCAACTCCCTCATATAAGGAATCAATTTCAATTGTTGTCTGGGCAGTGGAGGAAAGAGTTCTCTTTGCTCTTTCACAAGCTGTCCTCAATCTTCTGAGGGCCCTTGGGTTACCGGTGATATCCTTCTTGTGCTTTCTTTTAAATTCCTGGACAAAGTGGTTCACCATTCTGTTATCAAAATCTTCACCACCAAGGTGAGTGTCTCCTGCTGTGGCTTTCACCTCAAAGATACCCTCTTCAATAGTGAGGAGAGACACATCGAAGGTACCACCACCAAGATCAAAGATAAGAACATTTTTCTCACCAACACTAGTGGCCTTTTTGTCAAGACCATAGGCAATGGCAGCTGCTGTGGGCTCATTAATAATACGCATGACATTCAAGCCAGATATGACACCAGCGTCCTTAGTAGCCTGACGTTGCGAGTCATTGAAGTATGCAGGCACAGTAACCACAGCATTTTTCACTGTTGACCCAAGGAAGGCCTCAGCAATTTCCTTCATCTTAATAAGAACCATGGAAGAGATTTCTTCAGCAGAAAACTGTTTCTCTTCTCCTTTGTAGTTAACCACAATCATTGGCTTGTCACCAGGTCCAGGAGTAACCTTAAAAGGCCACAATTTGATGTCACTCTGTACAGAGGCATCACTGAACCTCCTTCCAATAAGACGTTTGGCATCTGCCATTGTAAAAGCCCAGTAAACATTATGAAATCAAATATTTATATTCACATACACACAACACGAGCAGCACTTTCAGATTCAGGAATTGAAAAGGTCAATACCATTTAGAAATATTCATGAATACTATTAAAGAACTAGCAGATTACATAGTCATAATAATGATTACATATTTGGATGGAACTCCCTATAGCAATGTCACACAAACACGATCATAAAATTACCATTAAAACATAAGCAAATGTAGCTGCATCAATAAAATCCTACTCGAATTCATATATTTAATCTAGTGGAATCTACTACTGGCTCAAACTCGTATATTATGAAACAATTAAGATCTAAAACAATTCTAGAAAAAGTCACCTATATCAAACGAGATCTATAACATATATAGATTGACAGTGCTCCCAACAGAAATAATAATAATAATAATAATAATAATAATAATATGAGTAAATCCAACCAACAACTCCAGATATAAACAAATCGATACAAATCGCATCAGCATTAGTTCAAAACAACAGCTCTACTAATAAATCAACAACAACACTAGTTCAAAAAACAAAAATGTAAGATCTAAATAACAGATCTGAAATGTAAAAACTTACCAAACACGGTGTTAATAGGATTCATGGCGACTTGATTCTTAGCAGCATCACCAATGAGACGCTCAGAATCAGTAAAACCAACGTAAGAAGGAGTCGTCCTGTTCCCTTGGTCATTAGCAATAATCTCAACACGATCATGCTGCCAAACTCCTACGCAAGAGTAAGTAGTTCCTAGATCTATACCGATCGCCGGACCTTCACCTTTTCCGGCCATTACGACGGAAAAAAACCAACAAAATGTATAAAAAGAATGCTAGACGGCGGCGGTAGATAGAAGAAGAGAGTGAATAAAGTAAAACTGAATTTAGGGTTTGATGAAAGGGAAGAGAGGGTTATAAATTGAGTGTGGTTATTTGTTCTAGAATGTTCTTTTTTTCCTATTTCATTGGGGGAATTGGTCTTGTTTAAACTAACCACTCGCTTTATGGGCCCAAAAAAGGTTTTCACTTACGTGCTGCCACGTAGCACTTGTGAATATTTTTCAAATTTTGTGGTTCCAATCAACTATTGAAAAAAACAGGATCTAATAGTCTAGTTAAAAAATGCATGGGTCAAAAATATTTTTTTGAAAAAGTAAATAACAAAGTTTGCATAATTATATTTCATAACAATTATGAATATGTATAATTCACTATACATATTCAAAGAAATTAATTGTATAATTCGCTATAAATATACAAAAGAAAATAAATGTATACTAATCAATTGTATAATTTATGTATGTATAAAACGAGAAAAAGAGAAAGACAAAGAAAATTAGACAGTGAAATATTTGTATTATATAATTATTAGTGTATAAGACGAAGATATATATACTTGCAGATTATATAAAAAAAATTCTCGCTTTATACAAACAAAAACACAATTTATACATTTCGTTTATGTTTGTATAAGCGATAGAGGCGAGGGTGGCGAGGGAGATCTGGGAGAGTGGTAAGGGAGATCTGGGAGAGGGGAGAGAGGCGAACAAAAATATATGTATATATACAATTTTTTCTCGCTTTATACAAACACAAACACATTTTATACATTTGTATTTGTATACAAGTGAGAGCGAGCGAGCGAGCGAGAGATGGGGCGAGAGAGGGAGAGTGGCGAGCGAGAGTTTGAGGGAGAGAGTTGACTGGCAAACAGTTTGCTACATGGCACAATTAAATCAAAGTGTAGCTATAACATTTAATTTGATTTATTAGTTTGTCATTGTATACAATTTTTCCATTATATATATATATATATATATATATATATATATATATATATATATATATATATATATATATATATATATATATATATATATATATTATATATATATATATATATATATATATATATATATGTCTGGTTTTGTACTTAATATAAAATTCCTCCAAATTAATTTCAACTACACACTAAAAAGCGATTAAAACTTTAGATTCGAATTTGGTTATATTTAAAGATTGGGATGTTGGTAAGATTTTGCTATTAATGAATAAAAGTAATTTTTGTGGTAGCAATGATAAAATTTGAGTTCTGTACCCAAACTGATCTTGTATAGGCCCAGTCCAAATAAGTTCCATCAAAACTTTGATTGCGAATAGGATTCAAAAAATAAAGCCCAAATGTTGATGGGCCTCAAAGCTCTTTGGTAAAGTAAGCCCAATTTTGATCTCAATGCTTGTTTTCAAGACAAAATTTGAGAAATAGCATACATAATAGACATAATAAGGCTCTATAGCTATAATTTCGATAATTGCGCTCATAGCTATAGTTTAATTTGCTATGGAGACTACGGTTTGTATATTACTGCTCGTTTGAATATTTCACTTGGAAATATACAAATAGGGTAAGTATATACAAATTCGGTATTTATACATTTAGAAATTTTTCAGAACTCCATTTGTATATTTCGTTTGACAATATACAAATAGGATAATTTATTATGATTTTTTCATAAATCGTATATGAATAAATAGGGTAAGCATACACAAAATATCTGGATTTATGCAATCAGAAATCGAATTATACAAATAAGACGGATAACAAGAATTAGAGAAACTGTTAGCGCGAATTACAATTTTCTTAAATGCTGCTATAGTACCTAATATAAACTAGATGCTTGCTATTCTACATAATTTTTCCTATTTTCAAATCCACATCATGAAGAATTTTTAAAAAGTTAATAAGGATTTAAAAAAGGAAAAATTCCATATATGACAAACAGATTTTATGAAATACCATTTCATTGAGATAGTTTACATAATTACATTCCACGGGTATAGTTTAGTTTGTTAGGTGACTTTAAAATTGTATAAAACATTTTTTATTTTAAATTTATACAAAAATTTACTTTTCAGTAAATGATAACATTAGCACAAAAAATGGTAACAATAAGTTCACATAATCCATGATTTAAGCAAATATTCAAAATCAAATGTTTTCCTAAAAAGAGAATTCTAAAGCAATTGAAAGACAATATCAATTCTAAAGTTATGTACTGAAACATTTAAATATTTTTTTAATTTTTTCTTTTAGATAAATCTATGAAATACTCCTGCGTTAATGACTCTATTTGTATATATATAAATTGATTATATTGTATATATTTGAGAATTGTATATAATTTTTTATACAATATTTGTGTAATTGATTATGTGTTAGTAATTGTCAATGTGACCATCATAATATGTATTTGCTTTTAATTTTTTTGTGTAGTATGTTTGTATATAATATTTTATTATGTTCCTATGTTTTGTATATATCTAGGAATTTCTATAATGTACAATAATTTTGGTATATGTATTATATTTGCATATCTGCGTAATTTCATATTTTTTTCAAATTTTAATGATTACACTGATTGTATAATATACATTTGTCAATTGTATATTTGTTGAGCTTGAAATTTGTTTGTATACTTGAGTATGTAATTTTTATATATACAACATTTTATGATGTTTATGTTTTTTTTCATATATCGACAAATTTGTATAATGTACTATTATTTTGTATATAGATGTATATATATATATATATATATATATATATATTATAGATC
Organism: Solanum lycopersicoides; assembly: GCA_022817965.1. Taxonomy (NCBI): domain Eukaryota; kingdom Viridiplantae; phylum Streptophyta; class Magnoliopsida; order Solanales; family Solanaceae; genus Solanum; species Solanum lycopersicoides. Next base: position 68,519,951 of record CM040628.1, on the reverse strand, counting down.
ATTTTTAAAAAATTTCTTTTATATACAAAAATAAATATTTGTATATAAATACATGTTGTCTCATAAGACTTTGTATATGTTACCTTAATATACAACACACTATATACATAACTTTAGTAATTGGTATACAACTAATAGAATATATAGATAACAATTGTCTCATAATTTTGTATATATTACCTTTACATACAACCCACTATATACATAACTTTAGTAATTTGTATATAAATTACACTACCTGATATTCTTCAGATTTGTGCAGTTTTGATGAGGCAGGTTCAATCTCCTCTGAATCAATGTTTATGACGTTTCTCTTACTTTCACCTTCAACAATCTTAATGTCGCTAGATTTCGCATTGTTGATGACTTTCTAAATTGCCATTGGGTCATATTTTTTTCTTAGATCTCAATTCCTTGAACTTGTTTATGTTTTGCCATAGACCCTACATTGACCCCACAATTTTGAGTTAACCCAATTTAAACGAAGGTGGATTATCAAGAACATTGACATGCAATGGCATACCTCCCGTAATTCTCATAAATAGAGACAGTGGTGGACCCAGGATATTCGTTCAGGAGGTTCAAAAAACAAAAATATAAACGTGTAAATAAGTCTTTCAAGATGGGCCCTTTGAATTTTTTTTGGGTTTAAAACCACAATTTTGCCACGTTTTTAAAATAAAAAATGCTTGAAAAACAGTATTGATTTTTTAAAACAAAAATAAACTGAAACTATAAAGGAAAGTAAATAAATGTTGTTGCTGGGGTTTGAACCTGGGGCATGCAACTTAATATTTAGAGGTCTTACCATTGAGTCATCTATTTTTATTGATATTGAGGGGGTTCAAAATATATGCATCTACAAAAATACAGAAATTTTATCGTACATGTATCGTGTATTTTTTTGCCGAGGGTGTTCGGGTGAACACCCTGGACCCAACGTGGGTCCGACCCTGGATGGAGAGGAATCATCCATTCTGATTTTGAAAGACTTGTATATGATAAGTAATAAAAAATATATGCAAAAACTAACAAGCATATTACACATACAATTGTTGAAGAAGGAATCAAGAAAAAAATAATATTGAAAGCCACGAATTTAATACTTACCTGCGAAAAGTGAAAGTACAATTGGATGGGGAAGCTTAAAATTTTTCCAATTCGAAATTTTAAGAGAAAGATGTGGCATGAGAATAGGAGAGATAAGTTTGATTTTGTATAAAATTATATAGAAAATCTGACTATTTTTATTATGTATACAAATAGATAGTGGATCCCATTAATTATGGCAAAAAAACTGAAACTATATTTACTGACAGTAAATAAATTAAATTATATCCTTATTAACTAATTACTTAGGATATTTGCCATCCCACGTAATTTTTCCTTAAAAAAGCTAAAAGCCCAATTACATCTTTTTATGAAAACATTCAAATTTTATAATACAATAATAAATAGTTTTAAAAATTTTACTTAAAATAAGCTAGTACTTCATTATTTCTTTCTCTATTGTACAACACATCATATTTTAACATACTTGTGAGGTTACTAGTACTTGTGCAAGTATTAGTGTCATATGTAATCAATGAATCCTAAAATACTACTCCATGTATTATCTGTAAGATAATGATTATTATTTTGATTGTATATGTACTTATACATCATTTGGTAAATGAGTTATTGTAGTTCTTAATTATTTTTATATTTCTATATAAATTATCTTGCATATTAAATTTGATGGCTTATATACTTTTGTTGGAAAAAATAATAATTGGTATATCTTGCATATATACCAATTGCATTGGCTGAGTTGATTCATGATTGATAAAACTAGATTATAATTCGCCTATAAGGTAGGACTAGGGGTCATCGCAATTCACATCTAATACATTTTCAATGATTGGGAGAGTCTATCTAAAGAGAGACGAGATTAAAAAACTCATGATAAGTTGATCTTGCTGTATTCAATTTGCATAATTCGAATTTGGCTTGGATGTATCCAAACAATCGATATAGAAAATTGGTGATGAAGAAGTACCATAGGGTTAGAGACTACATCATTCAGTGTTTGGAGTTCATTCAGTGTTTTTCATATGTCTATGATAAAGAAGTACCATAGGGTTAGAGACTACATCATTAAATGAGACTCAATAGTGTTAGACAAGGACTTGAAATATGAGGAGGAACGGATCGTGATTCTTGATCGAGATGTCCAGAAGCTAAGGACAAAGGATATCCATTTAGTAAATTAAGGTTAAGTGGAAACATCGTTCGGTAGAGAACGAAGATTCATGTACCACCCTCAATTCTACTTTAGCCTAGTTTTTCTTGTTTGATAACTCGAGAACGAGTGATGAATAAATTGATATCTATTGTAACGATCTGGTCGATCGTCAAGAGAGCCAATAGAGAAAGAATTTGAGCCAAAAATCTTTTGGGGTACTGACTTGATTTTTTTTGGCTAGGCAAGCCTTAAACGGAATCTGGTATAGGACCATATGGGAATGGGTGGAGTGTGTCATTGAGTTTAGGGTGATGCTTCCTTGTAGCCAATGCATTAAGAAGTCCATAAGGCTTTTCAAAATTGAATTCGAATTAGTAGAACTCCAGAATTGATCTTGGTGTGGAAGGTGTATGTCGGAAAATCAAGGGAAGAGATTATGTTATGAAAAATGGGTTTTTCAAAGTTAAGGCTTTGAACTTTCATCGAGACCACTATAGAACATGCTACCTGCTATAGTGGGTTGAGTCACTATATTGGGGTGAATCATAATTTATTGCAAACAGTCTTAAAATTCCTATTTTCTATATTGCTGAAACTCAATCAAAGAAGATTTATATTAAATCAAGTATGGGAATCAAAAAGGAAATTATCAACACAAATGATTTCAAGAAGAAAAAAAATATTTGTTTAAAGCTGCAGAGAAACACTGGAAAGGAAAGCCTCAATTTAAGGAACAAAATTAGGAAAGGGATATACTGTTCAGCACAGAAAGGAAGATCTAAAAAAAGCAGAACACTCGCACTTTTGGCAGAGATCACAACCGAGTCACCAAGAAAGGAAAGAACCATGAATCAAGCCCCAAGTAAAGAAGTCTGCCGATCGTATAAGGAAAAGATCAAACCAACAAAAGAAAGAAGAGAAAGCTATCTATTACATTGATACAGATCAACTAAATAGCCTCAATCAAGGACTCCCTACACTAATCCTTCATTGAAATAAATCCCTTGAGTTTTCCTTACAAAGAGCACAAGTCATCATTTATATAAACCGACCCAAATTTGTAGTGTAAAGTACGCACTTCACTTGAACTTATATTGTAATCTTCTTTTATCTTTCATAAAACTATGTACACATTGGAGTGAACAATTGTAAAGAAAAGAGAAAGACAGATTTGAGTGTAGGTTATACATGTAGATGTTGTGTTAAAGAAGAAGATCTAATTTGCATATCATACGGACTCTTAATTGTAACATTCTGTAAAACCGAAGTTCTCAACAAGCTCTTAAGAAAATCCTTGTAACCCAAGGGGACTGGACTAGGCACCACATCGGTGATCCGAACTAGTATAAAAATACTCTGTGTTATTTACTTACTGCAAGTTATTATTACTGTTTGTTTATTTTACTAACGTGCAGATGAGTCGACTGACCAGAGTAGGAAGTCAAATGAAGGGACTTTTAATTCAACCCCTTCTCTTGACTTTCAACTTGTTATTGTGACTTGTGGTTTCAAGTAGTCTCATTCATTGTACTATGTAATTGTGCATGATTATTGGTTGGTTCAAGTACCACGTTGGTACACTAACTATGAATGACTCATGTATCACGCTGGTACACTAACTATGAATGAGATCAATACTACACCGGTACACCATGAGTTTGGGTTTGGGTTCCATGAGAGGACCATGTATGCGATTGTGGTTCCATATATGAGTGGACTGAACATTTGCATTTGTAATCATGTGGGGCCTACATCCAGGTATTGTTGTGTCATGACATGAGATTAAAAGTCTATGTGGTTTATTACTTTTTTGTTATATGCATTGTTCTGTGTTACTATATTCATATCTTGGGCTAGCCAGTGATTCTACCAGTACACCGTTGTTTGTGTACTTATATTATATCTATTCTTTTCCTTGTTGAGTACAAGACTTATTTCAGTGCCTGATCTAAGACCTCAGTTAAGGGACACTTGATTTTGAATTCAAGAATAAGGTACATCTTCCAGGGTTATCGCTGTCATGATCAATTCCCTTGTTTTTCTTGTCCATCTCTTCGAACACATACATTAGACTTTAGTATTATGTTTATTTTCGAGGTTGCATTCCTAGTCTTGAGTATTAGATTATCGATATAATGACTTTCAAGTCTTAGATATTGTTTTCCGTATTAAGTGTTTTTGGACTATCAGATTAAGTTTATTAGATTCAGTCCTTTGATTGTCTAAACTATGATTTCTATTTCTATTTGTTGATAACCTGATTTGATTTAAATGGTATTTGATTGATTTCATATTAGTATTGGTTCTCTCATCAAATCGTTTAGTGTGGATCAATGGTATTTGGTTGATTTCAAATTAGTATTTGGTTCTCTCATCAAATGGTTTAGTGTGGATCATCTAGATCGTGACAAGTTATTCAATTAAAAATAACGAAATCCAACTATTCCACCACATCAAGTATATGCATAATTTTGTACCCAGAATTAAGAGTTTACTAAAAGCTAGTGCAAAGCCAATCAGGGGCGGATCTATATGTATGTGTGGGGGTGCCACGACACCCAGTGATCTCGGTTAAAATTTCGTCGTATATATATATCTATATATACGCTTAAGAGTCGTTATAAATTTATTTTGCCACCCTATGAACTAAATGGCGATTGGTGCCGTTTGCAGAAGAAGCAGATTTCCATACCCGCAGTGCAAGTTCGACTCTCACTGCCAACATTAATTTTTGGATTGCTCATGTATGTCTAGTTCTTAATTTTTTTAATTTTCTCTTTCACTAATTATTGATCTCATGATATGAGTATTATGTGTGTATTCTTTATTAATTAATAACTATAGTATTATGAAAGTCACATAAATATTATTACGAATATATAAATAAATTGTTTTTTTTTAAAAAAATATATAAGTTTTAAAAAGTGATGAATATTATTATGTTAGAGGTCATTTAATTTTAAGGTTCTTCCGTTCTTCACATTCTTGATAAGTGATATTAAGTTTAACACTATTAGATGGTTTATACAAATTTAAATTTTTAATGTGAAAAATCTGTTTTCCCTGAAAGTTTTACAGAACAAGGCCTCTAAATCCAGAAAAAATAAAAATGAAATGCTTAGTTATATCTAATCTTAGAATAACTAAAAGAAAATATTATTAACATGCACGTTTAATCAGTTTGTTTTATGAAAATCGAAAAAGATAAATAATCTGAATTGTAACCCAAAATTAAAGAAATCGATCCATTTATCTTACTTGAGCAATGTGACACCTACGATCTCCAAATCCTAAATCCGCCTCTGAAGCCAATCACATTGATATTTACTTTCTCAGAATACACTATTTGACCTATATATATATATATATAATAAAGTAACAAATTATGAACCATAAGGTGTCAGTCCCATGTGCAATTATTATGAAAAGTTCCATTTCATAATTTAGCTTTTAATAAGACTCGAAAATTTATGTTATATCGTCCAAAGGAATCTTCTTGTTTTTTTTTCCATTTCTTTTTGCAACAATCAATCAGATTTTCCAGCTTAAATATCATCTTTTGCATGCACTTCAACCCCACAAAATACATGCAGGTCAAAAAGCAGTTGAATAAATAGAAAAAGAGGAATAATTAAGCTAGTACAAAATTACTATATACATATGTCACTTCAATAATTTTACTTTTGTGACAAAATAAAAAGGGATAATAACTATAAATAGTTCAAATAATTACTGAAAAATAAAATATGAGATCTATATATCATAAACAATTCCTATATCTTTACAAGAAGATTGTGTATATGTTATTTGATTCAGATTTCATCGTAGTATTACACTAAGCTAGCGTTTAGCTTCAAGTTCTTAAATATTCTTGGCAAATCATATCTGGTTGAAGTTTTATCATGTGTTTGGCTTTAAATTTTTCTAAAAATATTTGACTATTTCAAAAAATATGATTCGTACCCATAAGTTTTAATTTTTTAAAAAATAACCATAAATTTATAAATCATTTTGAATGAATATGTTCCTTTAAAAAATATTATACTAATCAACAGTAACAAAATCTAGGCAAGACAATACATTAATCGCATACTCAAACTTGTCAATGATTCAATTATAATTATAAACCATTAAACACAAATTATTCCTTTTCCTCAATATAATCACTCAAATTAGAACTCAAACTTTAATACGACGAGTTAGTAACAAATATTAGTTGAGATAAATACATAATGAATATTTTTATAAAATATAAAAGTTTGAGGTAATTTTTGAATTTTTTAAAATTTCCAAATATTAGAACTTGGCCCAAATACTAATTTTTTCTAGTATTTCGAAACTTGGGATACTTGTCAAATATATTTGCCAAGTTATAGAACCAAACACCACTTCCCAAGTTTTTCTCAAGGTTTTTCCAAATATTTTTGGGGCCAAACGGGTCCTAAATATGTTATTGTTGTTCTTTTTGGGTATGTGAAAGAAGACATAATACATAAACGTGCGGACTCTATAACTTGGTCTTAGCTAGCATCTATGCCTTCTAACTTTATGGGTGTGCACAAATAAAAATTTAAAGTAGACACACGCATCTTACGTGACATCTCGAGTGTATCTCACACGAATTGCCACCTAGGACGTGACAACATGTGAGATGTATGTGTCTATACGTTCAACTTTATACAAGTTTAAGTGTCTATTTGTACACATTCAATGAAAGACTATAAAAAGATATATACAGATATCAGTACTTGATGTCAAGTTAAAAAATATATTTATATATTATGCGGAAAAAAACACACACGAATTCGACGATACACATTTGTGTATATATTATGTGCATGAACATGTGTATACGTACACTAAAGCTGCAAGAGGATTACCTTTCCAACTAAGTCTGATTGATGAATAGTAGTAATAAAGCTTTTATAACATGAAAGTGAGCAAAAAGCCAATGCCAGAGAAGGGAATTAGATTCTAACTCCACCAACATTTCTTTTATATATTTTTTTACTATATATCAACAGATCCAATCTTTGAGATATCATGTTTCTCTGCTCACGTTCATTGGTGGGCGAGCCAAAATTACGAGACAGTTCAAAATATGAAGAAGTAAATATATATATAATAATTTTAATTATGTATAAATAATATAATTTAGGATCTGGATGAACCCTTTACCCTCTATACGGGTCCTACCATGATGTCCCGTCTTATAATTTATTTATTTTAATTTATGTGACACTATTTACTTTTTGAGAATATGTTAATTTGACTTTGGAATTAAGCAAAATTTGATTAGAATAACTTAATATTGTAAAATTAAAAATTATGCAAAAAAGTGTAAGTTGGAGTACAATTCTTCTCATGTCAATATAATAAATATTATATTTTTAAATATTGGGAAAGTTTATATAATTTAAATTTCGAAAAACAAATAATACCACATAAAGAAGGAGAGTCGGAGTATTAAATACATGCATATGATGCATTATTATACATAATTTTAGCTAATTAACTCTGATTATATATATACATCCAATTACTATTACACAAAATTTTATTTGTACATCCAATAATTTCTCCACTTTTTTAATCTAGAAAAGAAGAATGAAAAAACCCAGCAAAAAAAACAGGGAAATGAAAAAAAGCATGTTGAAAATATTCTGTCATATTTAGCTAAGGCATCACCAATATAAGCATAAAATTTCAGAATTTCCTCTAAAAAAAATAATGTTAAAAATGCATAATTATTATTCATTTTTTCACCTCTGAAATATAATTAAAAAATGTTACTCTCTCTGTCTCATTTTATGTGACAATTTTCGTTTTTCGAGAGTCAAACAGTTTAACTTTGACCCGACATTTGCTTATGAAATCTTCAAATTTTTTGAAATAAAATTTATATATTTGTAAACTACGTAAAGAGTATTATAAGTCACAATAATTAATAATTTAAAATGTTAAAAAAATCTATGAAAATATACAATTAAAAAAGTTTAAATCTCGAAATGCGAAAAAATGCTACATGAAATGAGAAGGTGGGAGTATTCTTTTTCCTATTATATGATTTATATTCATTTACAGATGTTTGTAATGTGCAATTAACTGAATTGCAAACTTGATATTAATAATCAAATATGGTGGCAAGAATATAAAAGAATCTGATAGTTTTTTCATTAAAAAAAAGTTTGGCTAAATTGTATCTACATTTGGATTCAAAGGCTACTTTGTAAAATATTTCTACAAATTCGATTGCCCAGGAGGAATCAGAATTAGGAGTTTTGACTTTTAAAGTTTTGAACGATAACTCTTGTGTGGAAAGCATTTTCATAGCCCCTTCCTTACCACTAAGGTATCAAACAATTTTGTTAGATGTTCACGAGTTAACGTACATATTTAAATAACTTTTAGTACAAATACTGATGTACGAAAAAATTATTGAATTCGTCCGAACTCACAAACCTTCACCTATCTCCGTCTCTAGCCTACGAAATGGGGTCAAACGTGGCAGCTATAGGTAGGTAGGTAGGTAGCTATATATAAAATAAAATAGAGACCACAAGAATCTAATGAAAGTGATAGATTGATAGAAGACTGCTTCTCTTGTCGTTACCTTTGGAGGCTCTTGGGGACCCTTATCACTTGCTTTAATATGGCTTTTTCAACCATGCACCCCACAAAACCATAACCATTATCTTATCACTTTTTTCTTAACGCGTTTGCATGTCTCTTCCTATATGCTTCAAGGATCATCTTAAAGAATTTAACATCTATATACTAATAAAATAACCATCTATATGTTACAAACATGATGTAGTAACTTTAAAAATAAAGTACTAAACTACCAACAATAATCATATCCTAAAATGTTTGACTCCCCTAAATCAACAACAACGAATAATATACTCAGCAATTAAATTTAACAAGTGAGGTCTAGTGATAAAGAATGAACACATATCTTATTATTACTTTGTGAAGGTAAAGAGATTGTTTTTGAAAGACCCTTAGATCAAGTGCAAGGAATTTCGATTCAAAGAAGATGGAGACAATCAAAAGATTATACTCCCTCCGTTTCAAAAAGAATGTCCCTATTTCCTTTTTAGTTTTGTTGGAAAGTAGGAGAACATATAAAGTAGTTTTGATGATTGATAAAGTGAAGGCATGGAGTCGTATGTGTACAATTATGAGTATTGCGGCAAAGAAGAAAAAGTGCAGAAATAAAGAAGGAAACAAATATGGAAAGAAATAAAGAAGGAAAGAAATTAAGAAAAAAGAGCAATTCAAGTCAAAGAAGGAAAGAAATAAAGAAGTTAGAATTCAAGTCAAATAAGAAAAGAAATAAAGAAGTTACAATTCAAGTCAAATAAGGAAAGAAGTAAATATATACAAATTCAAGAAGGAAAAGGATTTGTAATTCCTTTCCTTGTAGAAGTTGAAGGCAAATCAAACTCTATAAAAGGATCAAGAAGTTGAAGGAAAAAAATATCTTTGCATAAACAAAAATCGAGAGAATTTTCTAGCAAAGCCAGATCTATTGCATATTCACGAAATATATCATCTTGAGAGCAGTAATTTTCTGGAGAAAAAACGCAGAGCTTCATCACAGCAACGTAAGAACCTGGTTCACGAAACCTGTTCTACATTGAACTAAAACGCAGAGCTTCGTCACAGCAACATAAGAACCTGGTTCACGAAACCTGTTCCACTATGAACTATTGAATGTTGAAGTTTGATCAATTAAATTCTAGGGTTATTAGTCTTTGTTGATTTGTTCTAGGTTTATTATTGAGTTGTAATAATTCCTAGATTGTGTAACAAGAAGTGGGTTTGACTTCTTGGGAGTTGAGTCTTGAGAGAATTGTAACAAGAAGTGGGTTTGACTTCTTGGGAGAGAGGTTGTGAGAATTGTAAACAAGAAGTGGGTTTGACTTCTTGGGTGGTTAGAGTTAAGAAAAGTTGAGAGCTTTTGTAAACAAGAAGCGAGTTTGACTTCTTGTGAGTGGAGAGTTTTCGATTATAGTTAATCGAAAAGGATAGAAGTTTAGAGTTAGATTCATTGATTAACTGAGTTGTAAATCTTGAATTAATATAAAACTTCGGTGTGATTTTTTCCTTCCTTGAGTTAGGAAGGTTTCCACGATAAATCTTTGTTTTATTGTGTTGCAACAGAATTACAAGAACCTGGTTCTTGTATCAGGGTAAGGTTTCTTCAAGTTTGTTTAAAAAAGAATGACCCCTTTCCTTTTTTGGCAACACTTTAACTTTAACTTTCCACGTGACATGTTTAAGACCACAAGATTAAAGGGCATTTTGGTACATTTGACATAACTTTAATTTAGAACCACAAGATTAAAAAATCTTCTTTCTTTTCTTAAACTCCGTTCCAAGTCAAATTAGGTCATCCTTTTTGAAACGGATGGAGTAGCAAATAACGAGGAAACCATGCAAAAATCTACCAAAGAGGAGTCAAAACAACAATAAAATCATGTGATAATCGAAACTCCATAAACAAATAATCAACAACGATTAAAAAAAACAAGAACTACATTAATACAACTAGATACTTCAATCTATCTCTCTTGGAGATATCTTGTGTGTCAAGCTTCACTTTCACACTACCTTATGCGTCATTAGATATTCACTCCACATATTCAGTCTTGAACCGGCTCAACCTGAACACTCTAGCATCCAAAGTTTGTCTAAATACCTCTTACTTAACATTACCTTTATTCTATATATCATCAATCAATATTATCTCATCTACAAATAACATACACCACGACACCTCATCCTGAATGTCTCACGTCAAAAACATCCATCACTACGGCAAATAGAAACGGATTATAGGAGTTGACCCCCAATGTAATTTCTTTTCAAAAAAAAGTGCTCTGATATCCTCCCACCGTTCTTACTTGCACTTTAGAACCTTTGTATATATCCTTTATTCTCATAATGTAGGCCATCGATACACCTCTTACCTCAAGACATCACCACAAGGCTTCCCTCAGGACTTTATTTTAAGCATTCTCCAGATAAGTAAAAGTCATATATAAATCCCTCTTGCTGTTATGATATATTTCTCATCAGTCTCCTCATTAGATGGATGACTTCTGTGGACGATTGCGCTACATGAATCAAAACTGATTCTCAAAAATAGACACACATTTTTTCACTCTCATCTCCATCATTCTCTCCCAAACTTTCATAGTGTGACTTAAGTCTCTCAACAACTTATAACTCTTGTAGTTAATGCAATTTTGTATATCACTATCATGACACAACCCCTCGTTAGAGACACCACAATAAATCCTCGACGGGAGAATCAACTATCTACTAACATGCAGTCAACTAAATAGCTAGAAGCAACAATTTTTCAACAATTAAAACAAGTTCCGTTGCTAACAACCATTATCACAAATCACAAAATATGAAAGTTGTGAACCAAAATATCTCTCTATATAGTCTAGAATATAGGAATGCAACCCCAAAACAAAAAAGAGTTTAAGCCCAGAAAATGGACTAGAGAAAAAGATTAACCCAGAGCAGCTTGAACAAATTAAAAGAGTTCACCCTTGGATCCATGAAGCATTTGACTCGCAACCGAGGTCAGTAATAGCCGCTGAAATATATCATCTACTCAATAAAGAAAGAAAAAATACAACATCAATACACAAAATTCACATTACACTGGTAAGATCATCGACAATCTTCAAATATACAAAATATGAACAGGTTACTGAAACTTAGTACAACGAGACAACATGCAAATATAGTCACAGTCAGTAACACGACTTTGGTCCTCATCTTGACTTAACAACCACAACAAATATTCTCAACCACATTTCAATAAAATAAGATCGAATCACTCATTAAACCAATATACAAAAAATAATTACATGTACTAGGCATAGTACGCAAGCTAACCATTATTAATCATGTATCATATGTGGTACCCAAATCAAGCGATAGATATTCCATACAAATATGGTATCAGAGCTAACTAATGTATGCACTTGACATGGTATTCGAGTCAATTAAGAGATAAAAAGTATCAGACATGGTAATGAGCCAACCGATAAGATGTACTAGGCGTGGTATCCGAGCAAAACCGAGAATCACACTTCACACAAGTAATCATATTTACAATGAATACAATCACACTTGTAAAACATAATCGAATAGGACAAGTTCATTACATGACATTAACGACAAAATATCATTTCAGTTCATCCTTTCATGACTTTCTAACCACATATTGTAGAAGAAATACTAAAGAAACAGTTTACATGCACAATTAACATAAACCAATAACAATTTTAATCAACACCTACCTCAGATCAAGCCTAAAAACTCTATTGCTCATAAGTCTTCCCCTTATTATGAACTCTAATTTATTCTTGGTCTATAAACGACAATATATCACAAAATCAATGCACAATTGCCTAAATATATCAAGATTATATCCTAATCATAACTCTAGTCTAGTCTCATGATTACTCCATTTAAAATAAAGGTTTTTCACCATTAAGTCAACTCAACCCTCATCTAAGGCCACTACCACAGATTCTAAGGCTTAAGAATCAAATTATCAAGTTTTTTTTTATAGGGTGGAAGAGTGGGTGGGTAATTTACTCACCTTTATATACAAATGATTTTGATGAAAAACTAAAGAAAATTGCCCTAGGTCGCCTTTACCTTTTCCTAAAACCTTAGATGGCAATGCGTGGTTTTGGAGAATTTTCTGCATTTACAACGACTAACACCGCCATAGTAGCCAAATCCCACTATAGAGGTGTTGTCCTGGAAAAAATACCCACTATAGCGGGAATTAATTCATCCATTGTAGAAACGTTTCATGCGTTGTAGCGGCGTGCATGGGACATAAACTCAGACGTCCTCCCAAATTAGCCTATTTCGCAACACACCTTCAGATTATGATGTTTCAAACAAATCCCGTCATACCAAGTTCGATATCTGGAGTTCTACTCACCCAAATTCACTTTCAAAAAGTCTTATAGAATCCTTAGTATCTTAGTAACAAGGAAAATAAACACTACTTAGACGTTTCACTCAATTATTTTCCAAATTGCCCTAGACTTCATTTTGCTCAGATTTTATCCAAGTCTAGCCTAGCCTGAAATTTTCAACTCTTCAAACCAAAAGTTTTCTCACTCATTTTCTTTTACAAATAGCTCACTCATAACGACAGAAAGGATCGTTACAATCATGTACCCTTGTTTTTGTATAGAAAGGATAGTAAAAGAACACACTTTTTGATTAGTACATAATTATGTCTACAACACGTCCCTTACTTAGGGACTTGATTTTTTTTTTGGAGCAAACACAAGAGAATTCATTTAATAAAGGATGACGGTGACTCGAATCTAAAAGTTTTGTCTGATGTGATACCATGTTGAAGTATATTATCATTTTACTTAAAAACTTCTTGTTACAGAGAACACACTTTTAATAACATAGTTCTGTGTTCCACCTAGATAGAGAATATATTATTGATGACTTTATTTGCATCCATAACCTACTAATCAAGGAAAAAAGCTCAAGGAACAAATAATGATGGCATACGTTGAGGAACAATGTAAAATAAATAATCCCCTCTCATACTATTTCAAAGTTCAAGGCTAAAGAGTGTGTTTGGTATGAAGGAAAACATTTTCCAGAAAATGTTTTCCAATTTTCTCATGTTTGGTTGGGACAAAATCTTGGAAAATGTTTTCCAAATCAACTCATTTTCCTCAAAATTAAGGAAAATGACTTCCCTTAAAAAATTAAGGAAAACATTTTCCAAAACTTTCCTCCAATTTCAAATTACATTTTATTGGGGGAAAATCAATTTTTAAAAAAAATATTTTCAATTTCAAAAATTTATTTTTTCATTTGATCTCTAACCCCCCCACCCCACCACCACCGGCCAGCTCCCCCCAACGCCACCCCTTCCCAAAAAAACTAATTTTGTTTTTTAAAATATTTTCAACTTCAAATTTTTATTTTTAAACTCCTACCCCCCCTCCCTCCCCCCGTCCAGACCCCCACCCGCCCCAAATCCCCAAAAAATTAATTTTATTTTTAAAAATACTTTCAACTTCAAATTTTTATTTTTTCACTCCTACCCCCTCCCCCTGCCCCCATCCACCCCACCACCACCCCACCCACCACCACCACCCCAAAAAAAAATTGTTTTTAAAAAATATTTTCAATTTCATAAATTAATTTTTACTCTAGTAAAAATAAAAGATGTCTCTCAAAAATATTTTTCATTTATAAATTAAACACTAAAAATCATTTCCGAAAAATATTTTCTACTGACCAACCAAACATGAGAAAATAAGTCCAAAACTACTTGTTTTCCAGAAAAACATTTTCTAGGAAAACATTTTCTAAGGAAAACATTTTCCTCCATACCAAACACACCCAAAGTCACATAAGTAATTGAACACTTAATTAAGACCCAATTATTTGCAATTAGAACTCACATAATGGTTGAATTTGGAACATCTCTCCACGTGTTAACTCAAAACCAAATTGCCATGGACATACAAATGGAACGATTAAAGTAAAGTTAGCCATACACTTTAAAAAAAATCATAAATAGACAAGAGCAAAAAGAAATAAAAAAAGAAGATGATGAGAAGAAGAAACCTAGCAATAGTGTGCTATTAGCTTTAACCAATTAAGGTACCATTTAAAAGTAGAAATAGTACTATAGTATAGTAGTGAGGTAATAGCCATTACTTATCCCAACACAAAGCTAAAAAGGGGGTCCAAAGAATATCACTCTCTTCATAATTGTGGTGCTTTCTATGATCTATAATTTGTTCACTCAGTTTTCTGGCCCTTTTGGAATTTCAATTACGTAACAAGATCCCACCATTAGTTAATTGATAATGTGCACATTTTTTTTTATCTTTCTTTATTCATGCAATGTAAGTGAGGAGTCACAACTCTACTTTTCTCTAGCACTACTATTATGAAAAAAGTTATATATTTAGCCGCTCATTAAAAATAGTTATAATCGTCATCCTATATAAATAACTAGTATGTATAAAATATATAAAAAGTGGAAAAGGATAGCTTAGTACGCTAAACTTTCCATTGTTCGGAGTTTGAGAAAGAGTCAGATCACAAGAGTTTATTATACATAATCTCACCTCATATTTCTTCAAAGGTTGTTTCCACATATAGAACTTATCAAAGATGGATTAGATTTATAAATTTATGGGTTCAAAATTCTAGAATCGTGATATAAGATAAGATGTTAGTAACTAGATCTCGACCTAATTAATTTTTGTACATAAATATTGAATTTCTTTAACACAATACATGGCTTGGCTAAAGCTACTATAGTTTGACCGAACTTGTATGTAACCTTATAGGTCTTGCGATGGAGCTCGTGATCTCCTGATTATATGACCGTAACTTCACCAGTTATATATAGTTATATATGTATTAATTAATATAATACAAAATGCATCCATTTTTTGACTAGTATTTTAATGGATAAGTATAGAGTGTAAAAGTTCCTATTATATATAAAGTGAGTAGTCCAAGGGCATCATCATCAATATAGAAAGCTTCAAAGTGAAGGAACTTATTCTCCCACTCAATTTTTACAAAACCCTAAAAAGATATAGTAATAAAAACAAAAAGAAAGAGATAAAGGAGAGAATGTGATGAAGGAAAATAAAAATTAAACAAACTAAAGTTCCTCTCTTCTTTTAATTCCTTCATCTTCTTTCTTCTTTTCTTCTCTCCTCACTCCTTTCTCTTTGTTTGGGGACTCTGGTATTCCCTTCTTCTCTCTTTATTGTGATTCTCCACTCATATATTTCCAAAAAATTCAATCAAACTTTATTAAAGATAAAGAGATATCAAAGAAAAGAAAAAGAATTAAAACCATGGCTTTCTCTTCTTTTCCAATCTATTTAGATCATCCTAATTTGCACCATGTAAGTATTTTAATCTTCAATTTTCACCTTTGATACATCAAAAAAGAGTAATATTCATATTCATATTCATATTCCTCTTTCTTTTTTTTTTCTACTAGTCTTTTTGTTGAATATACTATACCATATATATAGATGATTTGAGTTGTGAACAAATTCCCTAACTTGTTTTTTTTTTGGCTGTTTCTTTTTTAGTTACAACAACAGCCAGATCATCATCAACAAGGAAACCCTGGCCTTGACAATCCTCAGCTCCTACCACCACCCACTCAGGTGGGTGGCGGGCCGGGCTCAATCAGGCCAGGCTCAATGGTTGATCGAGCCCGAATGGCCAAGCTTCCGTTGCCGGAAGCTGGGCTAAAGTGTCCGAGGTGTGATTCCTCGAACACTAAGTTTTGTTACTTCAACAACTACAGCCTCTCCCAACCGCGCCATTTCTGTAAGAATTGTCGCCGTTATTGGACAAGAGGGGGCGCCTTGAGAAACGTGCCGGTGGGAGGTGGCTGCAGGAGGAATAAAAGAAATAAAAGCAGTAACAACAACAATAGCGCAAAATCAGGAGGCGGAGGACTAATGGGCAATTCTAATAATGCTTCAACAAGTGGAATTCCTTCAAGTAATTGTAGCATGGAAATGATTGGTCACCAATTTTCACAATCATCTACTCAATTTACATCACTTATGGGTGCTTTCCAAAACCTAAATAATTATGGAGGATTAATTCAACCTCCTACTCATCAATTAGTTGGTGAAATGGGATTTCAAATAGGGAGTAACAATTTATTGCCATCTTTGGTAGCTTCTAACAACTTTGAGCATCCAACAAATTTGTACCCTAATTTTCAAAATGAAGGTACTACTACTACTACTACTACAACTATTGAAGCATCAAATGGGGTTACTCAACAAGTGAAAATGGAGGATAATAATAGACAAGGTATGAATTCATCAACTAAACAATTTTTGGGTACTCTTGAAAATAATAATCAATATTGGAATGTTGCAAATGCAAATTCTTGGATAGGGTTTTCTAGTGATCTCAATAATAACTCCCTTAGTACTACCAACCATCTTCTATGATCATATGTTAACTTCAATTCTTGAATTGAAATGATTCATGGATGGTAATTGACTTCAAAATGTTGAGCCCTAATGTTATAAGAAAGTGAAGATTCACGGAGTTACAATGCTAGCTACAGATTCAATAGAACTCGATCATAAACTAAAAGTTCTGGCTCTGCCTCTGTTCTGGTGATCTTGTATCTCATCATCATCATGTTGTTGTTGAGGATGCAATTAGAGATGCATTGCATGGTAGGATTTGTTTTGTATTTCATGGCTCTTAGTTATAATATATTTGTGTTGTTTGTTTAATTTCATTAGTGTGTTGTATTTTTATTTTATTTTTGGGAGGTTCTTTTATAATGTGTGAAGTTATATGAGTTTTTGGTATCTGACATTATTACATTTGTACTGTCCTTGATAAGTAGTTATTTGTAATAGTAACTTATTATTTCCCAAATTCCAACCCTAGCTACTACAAGTTCACTGATATATATATATATATATCAACATCTTATATGTTCAAGCTGCGTGAGTTATATATATTTTACCTCTTTCATGGAAGATGATACATCCTATATATGTGCACTTTTACTTCTCACGTCTCATTTTTTAAGAGTCAAAATGATATAGATTTTAATCAATATTTTTTAGAGTTTTTTTCGTATAGTATATATGATTATCCAAATTTTAAATATTAAATTAATCCTATACAATTTAGTTCCAAAGATGAGTAAAATTTACTCTCGTGAATAGAAACGTGACAAGTAAAAATGCACAAGGGATGAGTATCAAATTTCTAGTAACTATACGGAGGGAGTATCATATTTCTAGTTCTACTTGTCAGTTGATGCGCGTGGTATCAATTACTGAATACGAAATTTAAAAAAAAAGAACTTTTGAAATTTGAAATAAGATATAAGCCATAAATACAATTTTTATGTGCCACCCCATTAAGAATAAAATAAGAAATTTAAAGTTAAATTATTTGAAAATATAAAAATGTTTATAAAAATTAGTTAACAGCAGAATTTATCTTTGGAGAAAATTAGGAGTAGTATCTTTAAAAGTAAGGTCAAGAGCCAGAGACATGTGGGGGGGTGAGTTTGTGAGATTCCCCACATCTAGGTTATATATATATATATATATATATATATATATATATATATATCAGAGGTGGAGTTAAAATTTAATGTTATAAATCTCAAACTTAATTCGAAGTTTCCTAATATGAATACATAATTAAAGCAAAAACTACCGGGTCATTGAATTTGTAGTTAATGATCTAACTCTGTCTTTGTATAGGGTGACACTCACTCACACTTATTCGATTTTGCGAATCAAACTTTTTAAATTTAACCATGAATTTGAATATAGAATATTTATTTTTTTTGAAATAAAATTTTCATAATTGAAAACTACAACAAAAGACTATAAGTCACAATATACAACAATTCAAAATACTTGGATAATACACAAGTTAGGTGGTGAAAACCTATAGATGGATGTGGATTCTATCCAAAAAAGAAAAATTATTCTACCATTACTAGAAAATATAAAATTAGCTAAGAAATTTAATTTATTAATAATCCTTACGTAATATTTATCGCTAAATAATTACTAGCTAATTAAATTTTCAGATGATCCATAACTAAACAAAATTGCAAACATAAAAAATCTAATATTTAGCTATAAATTAAAACTTTTTATTTGTCGTTAATTTCTAATTTTTCCATCACCTTATATTCAGGGGCGGAGCCACCTTAGTATAAGGAGGTTCATCTAAATCCCTTTCGACGAAAATTTATATTATTTATACATGGTTAAAATAATTTCTCATGTATGTATAGTAGATGCCGGACCCCCTTCGACTACTTCGTGAATCTATTTCTACAGAATTTGAACCCTTATTTAAAATTCTGGGTCTGTCAGTGCTTACATTAAAAGTGAAATGAAAATAAAACATAGTACCTGTATTACTACAAAAATAAACTCTACTGACTACTAATAGTAGAAGAAAATTTTTATACCCTTATTATGTATATAAGTTAAATTTATGTGAAATCTATTATATGATGAGATTCTATTATATATTATTTTTTTGTGAAAGTAAAAGACAAAAGAGATAAGATTAGTAGTCAAAAGGTTGAAGAAAACGCCAAAGTTCCACTAAAAACAATGCAACTGTTTCTTTAACTAACTGCATTGCATGTAACCATAAAAACATATATATATAATGAGAAAAAAAGAATGATATATTTCTTATCATATTTATGTAAAAAGATAGTATAATAAAGAGAACAATATTATCATGATATGATGACACCACTACTTTATTCTCCACACTCTACGTCATTACTCTTATCTTTCAACTTCCCATTCTTTTCGTCTCAATTTATACGAAAATATTTAAAATCACAAAGTTAATAAAGTATATTTTGATAACTTTTTCGTACTTTTTTAAACTCTGTCTTAAATTAGTACCAAATAAGCAATTTTAAAATAAAAGAAATATCATTTTTTTATACTGACTAAAAAGAAAAGAAATATCAAATGACATATAAGTATTACTGTAATGCTAAATAGCCAAAAAATTTGTTCAGAAAATTAAAAAATCTATAATATCTTTTTTATTTTAAAATTAACTAATATTTTTTTCTATTTTTTAGTTAAAAAATATTAAAGTTAAAAGGGTAAAAAAAATTAAAAGATAAAATAACATAAATAAAATATTATTCTGACCAAATTCTAGCCAAAATGATTTTTCCTAAATATTAATATTAAAAGTTAAAAACAAATGATTTGGAGGCAAAGTTTTGAAGATTTGATGATTACAATGTATGAAAATTACATCACAAAAAGGAGTGGTGGTCTAAAGAGAAAAAAAGAAGAGTCGTGAGAGGATATTAAACTTTTTGTAGAGAAATAATGAAATTGATTAAAGTAAAATATATAAGAACATCTTGCTATATATATATATATATATATATATATATATATATATATATATGAGGTAAAATTCTAAAAGCTGACACTATTATCACAATAAAGCAACCCTTTATACCTCCTTTAACTCCTCCAAAATACTAGTACTATAGTTTTTTTTTAAAAAAAATTTATTATATGTTCGATCTTGATCATTTGTGATTTAAACATGTCTTTAGATTTGACTTCAGTTGACATTTATAAACTGCAACTTTGGATGTGTATAAATACACTTAAACGTGTATAAAATTAAATAAATAAACATATTTATTTTATGTGATATCCTACCTGACAATTACGTATTTACTATACGTGTCATCCTACCTGAAAGGTTTATAGTATGATAACCAAAATACACGATTTTTTTTGGTATGGCTTCAAGCAAAGATTCTTTAAGAAAACTACATGGAAGTACTATATCATTCGTCCAATTTATCTCGTGGTATTTACCTGAACAAGAAATTAAAAAAATAAAAATAAAAATAATTCAAAGACTTAGCATATAAAACAAGTCATAAATATTTATTTTGACGGTAAATAATCATTTTATTAAGATCAAAGTAAAAATTTCAAAATACGTTAGTTTATTTTTCAATTAAAAAATATGACTTTCTTTTGAGACAGACAACAACCAAAAATTATGTAACCTAAATTGAGAAGGAAGCTATAGTCTAAAAGTTAACATATATATAGTCAATAAGTTCAAAATATTTACAAAAAATTGAAAAAAAATATAATTAAATAAAAAAGGTATTTAACTCCCAAATGATATAACTCATAAAATAAACAAAGGAAGAGCTATGTATATAATATTACTATTTTTCTCTATTTCAAATTATCTCTCGTAATTATATTTAACACACCACTTAATTATAAACATCCATCAGGGTACTTTTTTGATATTTTATCTTTAATTATAAAGACGATAAATAATTTGAAACGATGAGAATATATATTACTCTCTCCGTTTAAAAAAGAATAATTCTATTTCCTTTTTATTTTGTTCTAAAAAGAATGATTCCTTTCCTTTTTTGACAACACTTTAACTTTAACTTTTCACGTGTCATGTTTAAGACCACAATATTAAAAGGTGTTTTGATATATTTGACATAACTTTAAATTAGAACCATAAAATTAAAAAGTCTTTTTTCTTTTATTAAACTCCATTTTAAATCAAATTAGATTAATCATTTTGAAACGGAGGGAGTAATAGATATGCATGCATGTTAGTGTCATTGCATGAAGGGATAAATAGGGCATCGATAAGCGTGAAATGTTTTGCTTTTTGTTGCTCTCTTTCCCCTATTACACCTTTTGCTTTTTTCTACCTCTCACAATATATTTGGATGCTTATACTCCCTTTATTTTAATCTAGTAAAAATAATTTTTTTTAAAAAGAATTATGATTTAATTAAAAATATATTTTTAATAAAGAGGTAAAGAGCCATTTTTTTTTATAAATAGGTTATAGTAAAATATATTGCACTTTATTTGCTATATTTCAATTTACAGTAGTGGAAGAAATTTTACCATATTAATATAGTAGTAATTCTTCTAATGTCATTGTTATAATTATTTAGATTTTAATATATCATAAATTTCATTCACTCCTACGTTATAAACACTCATAAATTAATTATTGCTCCTTTAGCTTCCACCATAAAAGTCATGAGTTACTTTCTTTCACACGTTTTTGTATGATTTTGTCATTGTTACAAAGAGATTGTATTTTAATTACCATCCAAACGTTTTTTACTTAAAAATAATAATTTAATCTCACTTTGAAAATCTTTCTACAAAATATTTCAAGTTCCAAAAACAGTTTTTAGGAGAAATTTACTTTCACCTCACAAAAGTGCAATTCTTCCCAAATAAAATCACGTCGAAACCCACAATTTCAAAACTCAAATCTTTAGGAAAAGTTTGTATTAAAATTTCGATCGGTTAATAACATAGTAATTTCCCCAGTCAGTATAGGAAGTGATAATAAAAGTTGGAATGTTTTTACTAGAACAGACCGCACAAATAGAGGTGATATGTGCCTAGTATTTCGCTTTTGCTAGATCTAGAGAGATTACAAATCCTCGTCCCATATTACCATTTCCCCTGCCAGTATAGGAAGTGATAATAAAAGTCGGAATGTTGTTACTAGAACAACTTAGGTGATATGTACCTAGTCTTTCACTTTTGTCAGATCTAGAGAGAGATTACAAATCCTCATCCCAGATTCTATCAACCGCGGGTTCTATCACAAAATCTCATGCTTACGTTATTGTTATTGATGGTAAGCTTCAACTCTAAAATCAATGGTCACACGAGAGGTAAGAATTAAAGCAAAATGTACAAAAGGTGAAAGCATTTCCTTCGATAAAAACTGAGGAAGATTACACTTGTACAAGTTTTACAACTTACAATGATACATCAGACATTTTGCACATCAATTTTTCACTTTCTGTATGTTTTCAGTTCTTACCTTCATTACCATGGCCTACACTATATGCTTCAACACCAAGAAAAACAAATAAAATAACTTAATGAACAGGATTGGTGATCTTCCACCTTTCCCCCACCCCACCCCCCATTCTCTAAAGCCATGTTAAATGTCATCAAATGCTTCGAAACGAACCAAGAAAGAAAACACCACGCGAACTAGAGAATACAAATGAACATTTAGTTGTATTTAGTCGATCGACCACAACTTGTTTGGATGCATTCAACTCTCAATGGCATTAGTTGATGAGGCTGGTGACCGCGAGACCTGGTTTTGAGTTTGAGACTCGGCTTGCGCCTGGGGCTGTTTTGTCTGCTCAGCAAGTCTGTTCATTCTTTCAAGCAGTTGGGTTGCTTTTCGTCTGCCTCTTTCGGTTCCATTTTGTACTAAATCCATCAAAGGACCTATCAAACCAAGTCGCTGTGCTTCAACCAGATGATACTGGTCCCCAGAGCAGAGGTGTACTAGAACTGCAGCAGCATTTTCTTTGTTTCTGGGAGAACCATTTGCAATCACGTCTACCAAAACAGGAACCGCGTCTGCAGCTCCAATAGCTGCCTTCCCTTCTGGATGACTTGACAAGATTGCTAATATAGCAAGTGCTTCATCAACCATACCACCTTGAGGTTTTGTGAGCAGCAGCATCAATGTAGGTACAACTCCAGCCCTTATTGCCCTGCCCTTGTTCCCTTGATAAATGCATAGATTGAAAAGTGCTGTAGCTGCGTCTTTCTTTCCCCTTTGTGTACCTTCACTTAGTAACGCCACAAGCGGAGGAATCGCTCCTGAAGAACCAATGGTGACCTTATTTTCATCGATAACTGAAAGGCTGAAAAGGGTGGCTGCTGCATTTTCACGTGCTTCCATGCTCCCCTTCCTGAGTACATGAACAATACCAGGCACTGCCCCTGAAGTTACGATGTGTCCTTTATTATTCTCACATATGGAAAGGTTGAGAAGTGCTGTAACAGCATGCTCTTGAGTTCGAGAATCTGGTGTGGATAGAAGATGGACTAGCAGAGGAATGGCACCAGCTTCAGCTATTGCAACACGATTATCAGTATTACGCTTAGCAAGAAGGCGGATTTCACCTGCAGCAGAACGCGCCTCTTCGGGGCTGCCAGATTTGAGCTTTCTCAGGAGATTCTCTATCATCGAGTGCTCAGCAGGAGTGCATGCAGATGCAGACTTTTTAGGTGGAGCACTACCTGGTCTTTTAGGTGGTTCAATCCCATTCGCTTCACACCACTGTGCTATAAGGCTACGCAATACATAGTTGGGTGTCACAGATTTGCTTGTGAGGGCTTGTTGAGTCTTGGGACAAGTGCTATGTCCAGCTTCCAGCCACTTCTCAATACAAGAACGTTCATAGGTCTGCAGTAAAGTAAAATATTAACCTGGTAAAAATGATAATACAGAAATTCGAACTCCACCTTTAAATGAAGTACTATTATCTAGTGGAAATCGCATATGTTGTTTCTAAGGACATGAATGAAGGAGCCGTCACTAGCGTGAGAACAGTAGTAGAAGATACAAAGGAGTTCCCTATATCAAAGGGTGACCAAGAATCGACTTGCCCTTAGTTATGGATGAGCTAACCATCAAGATACAAGATGAGGTTCCATTACTATTTGTTGATGATCTTGTGTTGATTGACATGACTAGTGACTGCTTCAACCAAAAGCTTGGACTATGAAAAACTACTTTAGAGAGTATGGGTTTGAGGACAAGTAGATGTAAGCTTGAATACATGCACAACAAGTTCAGTCAACATGAGAAGAGGAAACTTGAGGTAAGACTACACAGTATTGCGGTCCCAAAATGTAAGCAATTTAGATATCTAGACTCGTTATTTCAAGAAAATGGAATGATAGATATTTTATAGAATTAAAGCCAGATGATTGAAATGGAGAAATGTTATCGGAGTGTTATGTGATAGAAAGAAGCCTACCAAAGTCAAAGATAAACTCTACAGAATAGTTATAAGACTGGTAATGTCATATGGTAGTGAATGTTGGACCGCTAGAGTGATATCCGCAATATAAGTGTTGCATAAATGCAAATGCTAAGATGGATGCATACAAGATTAGATAAGATAAAAATGATCAGCCAGAAGGTGCAAGTAGCAGGTATTGAGGATAAACTGAGAGGTCACTTGAGAGAGTTTGATCATGTCTTGTGTAGAACTACAGATGCACTGGTAGTACGTATGAAACCATGGTGACAGAAGGTATTTAAAGAGGACGAGATAAACCTAAAATCACATGGAAGTGAGTAATAAGACCTATAATTTCTAGAAATTAATGCAAACTTAGGTAAAGATAAGGCACAATGGAGAAAAAAGATCCATGTAAGTAATATTTACTAGTTGGGAGTAGGTTTTAGTCTTGTTAGAGGACTTCAAATAATTACAGCATGATTATTATTACTATTACTACTACTACTATTACTACATTTACTTACATAGGTTTTAAACTTTTTTCACTTTTTTTTTTGTATTTAGAGTGATGATGAAATGAGTTGCCCTTAAATGACTTAGTTAGACTCATATTGCCGACCCCAAGTTGTTTGGGACTAAGGCATAGTTGTTGACTTGTTTCTATTTATGTTTGATAAGCACATATGAACCAACTGACTAATATGTAATATTGTTCATACATGGTGATTTACACTTTTGCAGCTCTTCCTTAGAAAAAACTATGACCACTAGTTGATGTGATGGTTCTTTTTTCTTTTCGATAACTAGTAGACGTGATAGTTCTTCAAAATCATTTCTTAAAGGCAAAATACATACATAGAATCAAATAGACACACTGACCATTTAGACATATCTACTTGGCAAAGATGTGTACCTGGGATATTATGTGTATTTTAGTTAAATGTGAGCGCGTGAGGCCTTCATCAGACCTTTTCCTCCCCTTTTTAGAAATTAAATAAATTTTGTACAGGGTTCCATTCTGCATTATCATTTTTCCCTCACTCAAATCTCCCAACAATAGTACCCATTCTTTTTCACCCAAAATTCCAGGTGAACCTTCCTCATCCTAACATCAGTAGCTCTACCTCTCTTTCAACCTTGACGCAAAAGAGAAATTAAAAAAAAAAAAAAAAACTCACATTGAGTTCAGACATGGATAACCTTCAACATCACTGGATTCAGCCTCTATAACCTTCAACATCACTGGATTCAGCCTCTCTTTTTAGCCTTCGAGCTGGTCTAGTTCAAACTAAGGAAAAAGATATGTGTTGTTCTTTAATTGGTTCATTTGACACGTTATTTGGCAACTGTAACTCACATATAAGGTCTGCTGGACTTGGGTGTTTATAAGCAACAGTTTTTCCGACTTGTATCTGGTGATACTGATAGTTAAAATGTTTAAGTAATCGTAGGAGACAACTTAAAGGGGCTATCTATGTGTTTTTCCTTTCCTAAATACACATATCTAATACTGCGGCCTAAATGAAACATAGAGATTAGAGATCTGCAGCAATCACTGATGAACTATAATTCTGACAGACAACTAAGAAGTACACATAAACACAAGCAAGATACTGGTTATATATCATTGTAAAAGTATGACGGGATGAAAGGGAAGAATCTGGTAATAACATCTTTCTGTAATTCAAGAACAAGAAATAGATAGTTTCAACTAAATTTTATACCAATAGGTTAAAAGGGCACAGCATAAATACCTGTCCAGTTGAAACAATGACGGGATCGGTCATCAACTCCAAGGAAATAGGGCAACGAAAATCATCCGGTATAACTGGGGCCTTCTGGCTTCCGTCTGCAGATGCTTGTCCACTAAAATTTGAAGACTCATCTCTTCCATAAGAATCAATGTTTGGATTCTCAGTCTGTACAAAGTCCTTGATTTTCTTCAGTAGCATTGACATCTTCTCTATTCTCTCCTCGGGATCCCCATCAGTAGCAATGACCATTTCATGCAAAGCTAGTGATTCTTGTTTAAGGTCATCTAACTCGGTCAGCTGTAGCTTATCAACTAACCTCCTAAGAACATCATGATCTACAGCAGCGTCATTACTCCTGCTATAAAGAGACAGCAAATCTTCATGCAGTTCAGCATCAGGTGTTTCAACCCTTCCTTTGGCTCTTCGGAACTGAGAAAGGACAAGTGCAACCTGACAGCAGAAGAAGTTATAGATGGTGAAGAACTGCAGATGAAATGTGTTTAACCGTAGACCATTTATTCCATCATGAGCTCAGGTACTTATGTGGCTTCTTCCAGAAAAACCTCCCCTTTTGGAATGAAGAGATAATTAGAAAATGCTGTGTACCTGTTCTTTAACTTCGTCGGATATTTCAAGCTTTTCATAATAAATTCCATTCAAAGCTTGTTCAAGCTGGGATGTCAGCTCTTGAAATTTATTCATGATATGCTCCATTTCTAGCACCTGCAAATAGACACCATTTACTTGAGTATTTGAATAAAATTGTGTAGGACATTGTATCGCTGATGGTTCAAAGAATCTCACATCATTCTACAAGGATTAGACATCCTACATGCAAGGAACACATAACTCACAATGAAATAGAGAACTGCATCATACAAAATGCCAGCTTTACTTCAAACTTTTTTTTTTGACACGGAGCCTTAATTCAAAATTTTGTTTCTGAGAATATCATTAGGCAATGCAAATCACACGTTCAGACATCTCTTGACATCCTAAAGACCGAGTCAGTTTATCGTGTTTGGATATCAGGTCAATCAAGTAGTTAATGTAAAGTTCACAAGGGACCACATTCCTAAAAGTTAATTTCTCCAAGAAAAATTTTGTGGCAAAAGAACAGGATCATGCCTAAGAGGCTAGGAAGAACAAGTAGTGGAATTTCTCCAAGAAATCTTCAGTCATAAGTTAGAGAAAATGACCGTTCTTCCAGTAGTGTTAGATTAATGTATCATACGAGCATCCTGAGTAGGAATTGATTATCTAATGTGAGAATACATGGAAATTTCAACTGAAAGGTTTGAAACTAGACCATCAACCATGTGGAAATTAAACTTCCAGAGAAGTTCGAATGATAACTCTAATCATGTAATTGTGTGTTGTTGCATTATTAGTTCTTGCAATCCTGAATCTGGTATGCATTATGGATTATCGAAATCCATCAACATCGGGGATTACAGGAATCCAAAAGTACATCCAACATCAAAGCCATGTGAAACAAAATCAGAGTCCACAAGTGAGACACATTTATTGATAGAATCTTCAACTGTCTAGCAAACATAGTTGGCAGGATCCATTATCCATTTACTGTGTATTCCCAAGTACTGTGTATTAATAGAATCTTAGTTTACTGGCAGCAACAACAATCGTTATTACAAAAATGAAAAAAGAATATTGCATTCACCTTATAAGTGTACTCACTTATCCTTTGTAGCTAATTTGCAACATCATATCACGATAAAAAGATCAAAGTTGTCCCTTATTTTGAGTTTAGATTCAAAATGATCCGTAATCTTTGACATGAACACTAATAATCTTTCTTCTTTGACAAGATGATGCATTTCTAGTCTCCAACATTTTCTGTCTATATGTTACTGTACTTACTATTTCTTTTCTTTTCCTTTATTGGAGAAACCATGTGTGGCCTAAAATTGTACCCCGTAAAGCTATCTTAATCCAATAAAGGCCTGGTACAGTTATGCGGACCCATCTAGCTCCAGGGAGGTGAGACCGGAACTAAAGCCCGGATAAGTTCTCATCAATAACTGCTTCCGGTGAATCCAGGATTCTCTCCGTCAGTCACTCACACATGTAATGGTTAAATTTGCTAATAAATGATAATGGTCATTATGAGAGCCAGAATACGCGGGAAATGTTACTTAGGGTTAGGTCATAAATACATCCCTTCCCCTCACTACAGACCTATCTGATTTCATCACAAGAATTACTTTACTCTCTGAATTGAAACTCAAGCTCTTGCTTTTCCTAGTGATGTTGCTAGACAATTACCCTAAAGACGATTAAAAAGATTCTCATTTCCTCTTATATTCACTATTTTATTGTCGGTTATTATTGCTCATTGCTTGATCATATTCTTTAACAAGTAATTTAGCATTAAAAACATACTATTTGGTCATTATAATTCAATTGTTACTTTAAGACTCAGTTTTAGGGGAAAACAATGATTTTACCATAAAAGTAAGTCCATTTATCTTTATTTTCTTCTTGTTGCTCATTTTTAAGAGTGAACTGAATCTATAGAAAAAGATACAATTAGCATTCTCGGCAAGATTTCAAGTATAAGGCTTTGTGTTTTGCTGACCAACTTGCCAAAACTCTCACTAGAATAAATATCATTAAATCGCAAAACGTAAATACCCTGTGAATAGTGGTTATTAAAAGTGTAAGCGTTTCCATAATCCAAATTTTGTATATTACTGTATTTCTTACTTGAGTTCCATAAATTTAAAATTTGTAGCTTTAGTTATTTTACTTTGGTAAGTTTTCCTGTGGAAAAAATCACAACTTTTTTAGATCATAAATTTTCCTATTAGTGATAGATGGACAATGTTGGAGTAGACTGAAAATGCACCATTATTAGGCAAAAAAAGAGGACCATTAGTGCTCTAATGAAAAGATAAACGGATTATTTTGAGTCTAAACCCAAAGATAAGGGATAATTTTGGACCTTTTTTCTTTGTCACCAATCTAATGATTCATAACTAGAGGAGTTTATTTTGTCATTTGTCCAATCTTTGGTTGAATTAGAGTTACATGATACCTATTGCTGAGCTGGCATGTATCACATTGAATTAGTGAAGTTGAGCCAGTTCAGGTATCACATGGAATTAGTGAAGATGTGTCAAGCTGACTCAGACACCACGGATACCAAAAAGAAAAACTAGAGGAACTTATTTCGCCATTTGTCCTATACAGAGTTAACTGATACCTATTGCTGAGCTGGCAGGTATCACGTGAAATTAGTGAAAATGAGTCAGCTTAGGTATCACATGAAAGTAGTGAAGATGCGCCAAGCTGACTCACACCACGAATACCAAAAAAACGGAGGAATTTTAGAAAACAGTGGGGAAAAAAAATCAAATATTTTCTAGAGGTTTCATCTCAAAGTTCTTCAATGTGGAAACTAATCAGAAACAAATCCATCATTAATCCTAAAAAATCAAACAGAAAATGTAAAGCATTTACTACCATTAAATTAATTACCCAATCATTTCAGCAAATAAACAATTTTTTTCACCAAATTTCAAACAGAATCAGTTTAACGAACTTCAATTAATTTCAAACAAATTAAACACAAAATCAAACTGAGAAAATCTAAGCTGAATTTAAAACATACGCACCAGATAAATCTTACTTCCTTCGCTACCAAATTTGAGCAATTCCTTAGCAGATTCAAGAGCTTTTTTAAATGAAATCAACGATTTCATAGATTCAGTGGGTAATTTCTCTTTGCTATCACGAATCTCTTCGAACATTGGAGTCAACAACTTGAGCCTTCGAGCTAAATTACAGAACTGTTTCTTCACAGAAATTCTATAATCCGATATGCTTGATATATCATTAACTATTTCAATCAACTTTTTAGCTACTTCTCCTTTATCTTCTTCTCCCATTGCTTCAAAGATCCAAAAAACAAAAATTCAAAAAAAAAAATGTTTGAAGAATCAAAATGAAGTTTTGATTTTGTTGCTAAATTTGAAAGAAAAGGTCGCCGGAGATGGTCGACTTGGTCGACTCCATGAGTTAGAGAGAGAAAGAGAAAGTTGAAGAGAAAAAATGGCGTTTTTTATTTTAATTTTAGTCTATGGAATTGAGAGTTTGAGAGTATAGAGAGAAATGGGACAAGGAGGTGAAATGTTTTTTTATTTTATTTTATTTGTGTATATATAAGTTTTTTATATATATTTTTTTGGTATGTGGCTCAGCTTGAGCTGTTACTGAGTTGGCTTAACTAGGGTTAGATTTTGAGATTATTCCTTTTTTGGTTTAACTAGGGTTATATCTTCAATACTTAACCAAGGTTTTTGATGAATAATAATAATGTACACTTTCAATTTTTTTTATTATAGCAATTCCTTGCATAGGGTTTATAAGGAAAAAAACAAGTGAAAATGGGGTGTAAATAGCATTTCACGTTTACGTATGCAACGGAGCTAATAATATGTCAGAAGTTCATTCGAACCTTCTTTGACGGAAAATTTTATTATTTATATATAGTTAAAATTATTCTTTATGTATATACAGTAGATGTCGAACCCTCTTCGATTAGTTCGTATGTTCACTTTTTCAGATCTTGAAACCCTTATTAAAAATTCTAGCTCCGCCACTGCATGTAGGGTTAGAAAAATTATATGTGATTTTATGTTCGTGCAGAGTTAAAAATAAGACGCAGACGATCTATTCTGATTAAGAATTTTTTTTTTTTTGATAAGTTCTTTTTAAAAACTTTAGAATAGATTACTATTAAGTGAGTCTGATGATTGATATTATGGAGGTTTAGGTTTTCTTAGTTAGATGGATGAAATGTTCACGATAATTGTTTGTTTGATCAAGTTAAAGATTTGTTTTTACTTATCATGCATATTAACGTAACAATATTTTGTAGTAAATGAGCGATAAGATCATCATTATGAAGGATTTTTATTTCTCTGAGCTAAAGCTTCTGAGTCTCATAATCGTAGAGTCATGTCAGTTATTTCAAAATCGTCTTTTGATGTATCAGTTATATTTGTTTATCTTTTTACATATTTAATTAGAAGTGTGCAACATTTGAGTTGAAAATCTCAAGTATAACTTTGAATTGAATTCGAAAGTTTATTGACCAATCACTAATTTTAAAATAATGTTTAAGAAAATCAGAAAAGAAAAATATCTTATATGATCAAGCGGATCTTTTAAGTTTTTCTTTTCTTCTCCACTTTCTTTTTCCACAATTATCTTAATATAAAAGTATTAATATATTTGCTTAGCTGTAGACAGAAAAAAATAATCTCATAGAGCTCGGCTTAGCAGCTTAAGTTTTTGTTTTCTGACTGAAAAATAAAAAAATAATAAAAATAAAACAGGTTGAGTTTATGTTTGGGATTTTAGCTGTAACCGTTTGCCAGGTCAGTATGAGTTTGGTCCTAAAAGACACAGAGCTAGCTATAAGCTCTTTATATATATATATATATTATATATATATAATAAAGAAAAGAACGTAAATAATTTGCATTCAAATTTATGAAAATAACGAGATTTTAATTAAGGGATAATGCTCAAGTACCCCCTCAACATATTTCAAAATCCTAGAAACACACTTATACTATATTAAGGTCCTATTACCCCTCTAAACTTATTTTATAAGTAATTTTCTACCCCTTTTCAGCCTACGTGGCACTAGTTTGAAGAAAAAAGTCAACCATCGTTGGGCCCACAAGATAGTGCAACGTAGGCCGAAAAGGGGCAGAAAATTATTAATAAAATAAGTTCAGGGGGGTAATAGGACCTGAGTATAGTATAAGTGTGTCTCTGAGATTTCGGGCATAGGTTGAGGGGGTACTTGTGCATTATCCTTTAATTAATAATAAAATATAGCAGCATTTTGATTTAAAGATATAGTATAATATATTAAATTATATTTGTGTGCATAATAATATTGAATATTTATATGATTTGCGGAGATATATAAGTGTATCGTACGCAGAATGTATCTAGGGGTTCACGATCTCTCGGACAATAAATAATATTTTCTTCGTGTAACTACTTGTTTTCGTCATATAATAAAGTCAAGGGAGAAAGAATTTGGGCCAGAAAACTTCTGAGTAGTAACTTGGAAATTTCTAGCCTATAGGCTAGTGCGAAATTTGAGTCAGGTGAGGTCTAGGGAAATCTGATAGTGAATGGGGATTTAATTATGAATTTGATCACATGAGTGGATAGCCAAGATGTTAAGGAGTCTGCACGACTTTGCGGAATCAAAATCGGCGAGGAAAATCTGAAACCAAACTTGGCGTGAAAGGGTAGTTTTGAACGTTTTCGAATTAAAGGTGTGTTGTGAAATAGGAGCTTGGAACTCAACTCTGAGGTTCTGTCTTCGTGCAAGCCGCTGGGGTGGGATTTTCTCGCCATGGCGGAACTGGATCCGTTGTGGCGGTCCTATCGCGAACTTAAGTCAGAAAAAACTTCAAAATCATTATTTTCTGTAAAACTCATTCTTGAGAGCTAGGAGACGATCACTGCACAATCTTAACAGTTTTTCACAATTTCTAACGCTAAAGGTAAGTTAATTACTTCTTAGAACTTAGAATCTTAGGTAATTATCATTTGGGGGGGGATTTAGCCCGAAGATAATGGTGGAAAAAACCTAGTTGAATATTAGGATATTGGGTTTGGCCTTGGATTGATAGTTTGATATAATACGGATAAATTAGGCCTTCTTTATTGGTCCTTGCATTATTACTTGTGTTTAGAAAGAACAAGCGGAAATAAACTGGTAAAGAAAGGCTCAAGTGTCTTAGGAGAATTCAAACTTGGTTTCGAGGTAGGTGATGATTTGATTTCTATTTCTATAATATATGTCAGATAATTGCTTCATTGCATGCATACGAGTATGTGATAGTGAAATGTAAATCGAATCTAATGAATGATTATATGCGAACAACTACATGCCAAACTGTTACTTGATCATGTGACTACATGCACTATTCATTATGGTATGGTTGTGATTGTGATTGTGTTGATTGGATCGGGTTTTCACATTTCAACACATACATTAGATCGGGTGTCACGTTCTGCACAATATTGAATCGAGTGTCATGTTCCGACACATATATTGGATCATGTGTCACGTTCCAACCCACTAACAGTTTGGGTATAGGTTTATGAGAGAACCACTTGTGATTATTATGGTCATATCTACCTGTCATTGATAATGAGAAATTGTATGTTACTCCTGAAATGCTAACTAAACTATGCATTCTGTATATGTGTGTTTGTTATGTAGTAATTACATGTTTGTATTTCGCTTACTGGAGTAGTCGCGTGATCCTACCAGTATAATGTGGTTGTCTACTGATACTGCACTTGCTCGTTCTTTGTTGTGCTTTGGGCGGCTACTGACAGACCTCGATTAGAAGATCACTGATCGGAGTCGAATTAAAAGGGGAGCTAGTTCCAGGCTGTATTGGGTCCTCTATTGTTTAGTCCATTCTTTTTGGACTCATACTCTATAGTTAGATTTTTTTAGTATATTTAGTTACGGGGTTGCACTCCCTTTCCTTAGACTTGTTGATTGGTAAAGTTTTGGTGCAATGACTTTCAGGTTCTAGGGGTTGACCTCCACAAAATCTTTGAATCGAGTTTCTAGGAACTCCGTTTTTCTCCATCATTTAAATCCGCTTTCGTATCTTTAAATGGTTATTTTTCCGTTAAGTTGCTTAGTTGGGTTGTAGTAATGGTTCTTCCACCGGAGGGTTAGTGTGGGTGACAATCATGGCGGTCTGGGTTGTGATGCTCCGTCCCATTCTATGTGACTTTTTTCAGATTTTGAGATCAAACAAATCTATCTTTAACTGTAAATTTTTCAATAGATCTTTTAAACATTTTGAATTACAGTTATTGTGACTTTTAGTACTGTTTACCTAGTTATTAAAATATAAATTTCATTTTTAAAAAAAATAAAGATTCTACGCCCAAATTTCCGTAAAACTTAAATTATTTGACTCTCAAAAAATCTTTTTAACTGTAAATTTTTCATAGATCTTTTTAACATTTTGAATTATCAATTATTGTGACGTTAGTCATGTTTCAAATATATAAATTTCATTTCAAAAAATAAAATCTACGCCCAATATTCCGATCAAACTTAAATTATTTGACTCTCGAAAAAAAAATCTCACATAATTGGGAAGAAATTACTATACATATATATAGAGAGAGATTTTAAATAAATTGAACACAAAAATAGAGGTTGATTAAGTGGTTTCGGCTGTTCATTTCACTTGAATTTTCAAGTTCAATTTTCAATCATTATATTTTTATTTGTAGAATTCCCCAACTGAAATACTGAATCTATCACTATATGCACGTATACAATATCACCATACCAGAATATTGTATATCATAAGCATAACAATAGTAAAAATATATATTATCGCGCACTTAATAAGTATATTCACATATATACCATATATATATTTAATACATATGCACATAGTTTATGATTAACATTGTCTTAGAGTAATAGCTCGAATTATAACCCTCTTAATGAAGTAAATTAACATGATGAAAGGAGAAGCAAATTATTTAAATTAAGCAAGGTGTAGACCTTTTTTTAAAATCTAAAACTGTTCATGATGTATTTTTTTTTTTTTTTTTGGTTATTATTTATAGGTGCAGAGCACCTGCTATAAAACCACTAAATTAGCCACTGGTATTATATTTTTGTTGTCTTTTATTTAGTTACTATTATATTTTCTAGACACTCTTTTAAAATTATTAATAATTGAAAAGTATTTTTAAAAAACATTTATTTTTAGCTCATATATTAGTTTTCGATGTATATAATGGTTTTATTCTTCGTGGCTCGCGCTAATATAAGCACATAACTTATATTGTATTCGCCTTGATTTTGAACCTCCCTCGCAATGTTTTTGTGATTATTTTAAAATGTTTTCTAGAAAAATAGTAGATCTTTAATTTATTTCTTATGTTCGGTTGATGGGTAGGAAATATTTTTCAGATTTTTTTTAGTTTTAGTTTGTGATGAAAAATATTTTGAAGAAATATATTATTTTTGGCTTAAGAGTAGAAAATACTTTTTAAGAAAAAATTTATGATTCGAAACTAAACTCGATAATCGATCTAGGACATGACCCCGACAAGCAAATTAGAAACAACACCCCGATGACCGATCCAAAATCCGACCTTGAGATCTATTGACTTTTGACTTCGACTCGACATTCGAATTGGACCAGATATTCGACCCAGGACCTGAACCCGACACTTGAACTTGAACACAATCGATCAATTCGGAATTCGACTTTGACACTCGAATCGAGACCCGATTTCCAGATCAAGAGCGGATCCCGACAACCAACAATCTATGTGAGACCAAGATTCAACATTCAAATCAAAATTTTGACCCAACTTTCGAATCGGGATCCAACCACACCCAGCTCGAGACCCTGGGATTTAATTTTTTGAGAAAGAGGACAAATATATCTCGAATTATCGTAAATGTTATGCAGATACCCTTCATCATACTTTTGGGACGTTAGTGTCCACCATCCAAACTAGAGCATATATAAGACCTTCACTCTAACAGAAGACTAAATAAGGACACGTGACACAATCTTATCCGTCAATCTGATTTAATAAATTTTGGGTCGGTGGATAAGATTATGACACATGTATGTCCGTCAGTAAAAAGGGTATATATGCTCTAGTTTTTGGACGATAGAGACACCAATGTCCCAAAAGCATGACAAGGAGTTACCATTTACGATAGTTTTGACGTAATATATGTTCTTTTTCCTTCTTGTTTTTGTTAAAAAAATATATTTTAAGTTGTTTGAACCCAAACTCTTCTCCGATCCCAAAGGATCAAACAAATCTATCAAACAAGTTTGTTTATGCATAAATGGTAGCCATTAAATTCATTTAACCTATTTTGAACTAGATTAGTCAAGCTAAAGCTCTTTCCCTTCTTGTATAGAAATCCTTCATCTATACTAAAACATAGTTCTTTGTTAGTTGGTATGTCGCGAGTGACTTCTCGATAAATAAATTGTGATTGTTAAAAAAATTAAAACCCTTACATTAAAAAATTATTCATTATTTCCTCTAATTTGCTCTCTCTTGTTTAAATATCGATTCCGCTTACAATATTTCTATCCATGATCAAACTAAGTTAGATTTCACACACTATAACGATGAGAATTGACTTGCACCCTTTTATGTTATATAAAACCTAAAAATCAAAACTTTGATCTTAGGTTTTTTTAGCTAAAGATTGAATATTTTTTTAAAAAAAATGAATTTTCCTAAGATAAAACAAACTTTATCGAGTTTTTTGGTGTTATTTGAATTACACGTCAAAATGCATGCATTAATTTTATTACTAAGATAACTCACTTAGCACATAAAATGATACATCTCTACATATAATGTGATAAACTAATTATTATATATTTATGCAATTAACAAGCTTCCCAAAAAATGTTTTTTTAACAAAAATAATAAAAGTAAAATTGTGTTTCTTTTTTTTATCAAAGTGTAATTGTCAAGCAACTACAATGAAACCTTAACTAACCAAAAAAAAATTTTTTTTATAAAGAATCACTTTTTAAAGCAAAAAAAAATATAAAAGAGATGAAACTCATTGTTATGAAAAGTTAAGACACCTTTTTATTTCTTTTGGATAGTAATTTTATTTTTGAAAAATAATAAGTTAATAGTTGCAGCTTAAGTTGAACTGCGTTTTATGATTAAGTTAAAATAAATTATGATTAGATACGACAAATCCCCCCTAAATGACTGCTATAATGACAGTTGTGTTTCTTTACTTTGTTTAATTAAGTTAAGAAAAAAGGTCATCCAGATCATGTGGAGTAGCTAAAGCAATAAAATATTAATTAATCTATCTAATTATGACTTGGCTTCTTTTCTTTTCCACACAATAATAATTATCGGAAAATAGAAATTATTTAACTACACAACAATGACAAAATTAAAAATTATACTACACAACAATGACAAAATTGAAATTTATAAACACTAGGGTTGTTTGAGGTAAGTTATACAGGTATTAAAAATCGCATAAGTAATGACAAATTTATTAGTTGGTTAGGAGTAGATTATTTATGTATAAGTTATATGGTGTTTGATTGAATTTAAGAACCTACACGTCTGATATATTCGCAGAATAGAAAATGAAATAACTAATACATTTAATAAATAAATAAAAATAACACATGAACAACAAATTTTACATAATTAATACCTTCGTAAGCTATTCGATGCATTACTAATATATGTATCACTCAAATATTTAATCCTCAAAAAACACTTATTCAAACAATTTAATTTTGAAATATTATACATTAAAATAAAAATTCAAATAACTTAATCATATGATTAAGGGCTTCGGTATAATTATCGGCTTAGTTCTAGTAAGCTTTTCCTTTTAGCTGTTTTTTTAACCTATGATTAACTTAAACTTTTTATGACTATTAATAATATTGTGAATCTTTTATCATGATAATATAGAAATTAGAAAAAATTTATGAGGATAACTTTTAATAGTAATTTTTTTTTTTAGGATCATTATGTCAAAGACATCAGATTAGAATCTTGAAAGCATCTACTTCATAAATTATAATGGACTTAACTATCTTATTACTTTTCTGAACTTTGATGATTTGCATAACAAGTAGTAGCAATTACTCCATATGTTTTCATTTTAGTAAATTTATTTCTTTTATTAAAAAATAATTACTCCTTCCGTCCCATTTTATGTGGCACCATTTTCTTTTTGGTTAGTCTCAAAAAGAATGTCACATTTCCTTATATGGTAAGTATTTAAAGGTACAATTTCTCTTTTAATTTTTTTTGTTGGATCCACTTAATTTTAAAGATAGTACTCTGATACATTATGAGGAGAGAGAAAAGTGAATTTTATCTTTTGAAAGGCAATTTGATGAACATTTCAAGTCTTCATTATTTTTTAATTCCGTGCCCGATCAAATATTACCACATAAAATAGAACTGAGAGATATTTATTAGGAGAAGCTATTCAATGAAACAAGTATCTTATTGAAAGCAAATCACTTAATTAAATGGTAAAATGTAGCCAATAGCACTTTTTTGAAAATATATCCATGATTTGAAAAAGCTTTTCCTGGATGATAAAATGCTTGAAATATGGATAACTAACAATAATAAATTTCAACTCTATTAATTAGCTAAAAGCCTAATCAAACTAGTTTGATTTCATTGAATGCAATAAAAATTTCAAATAATAGCCATTTATAAGCTAAAATTTAAATTTTGAATATTCACTAATGTTCATCATTTTGTCCAGTTCATAATATGTTTTTGGCATAATACATATATTTAGACCCTAAACTTGGCTCAAATTTTAACTTTGACCTCAAACTTTCACAATGCACAAATAGGCACTTTAACTATCCTATCTTTCAATAAATAAACACGCGATTTTGGAACCAAAATGCGTGAAATGCAAACGCTTCCACGCGTATTAGTAAGCCAATCAGTGGCTGCCAACTAATTAAAAAATTTACACATATTTTTTTAAGCATAATACATAAATTGGACCCTTAATTGGTTTCAAATTATAACTTTGACCTTTAACTTTGATAGTGCACAAGAGACACTTTAACTATCCGAATATTAAACAAAAAAAACACGCGAATATTTGAATCAAACGCGTGTTACACACATGCTCTGACGTGGAAAAGTAACCACTCAGTTGCTGCCAACTAACTAAAATAAATACACCTAGATTTTAAAAATTACAAAAATAAATTATATAATAGAATAAGGTGGAAGTGAAAATAAATTATTTTTTAGGTAAAAAAAATTAGTACCTCTTTTCTTCTCTCTCTTAAAAATTCCTAATCTGAAATTCCTGTTCCTTAATTCAAATCAAAGAAAAAATTGTTCAAGATATTTGTTGTAATTTAATTTTTGATGTATCTATTCATCTTCCTCAATTTAGTCAAGTAACAGATTCAACATTTTACAAACAAGAATTTGCATATTGTTGGTCAAATGTTCAAACTAATAGAGAATCTCTAGAAGAAACTAATGTTTTTATTGCAAATTATTTCAGAGCAACCCATAAATATGGAAAGACATGAGATTCAATGAACTTCTCCTTCTTTTTTTAGTTGAAGTATATTTGTGCTTTAAGTTGTCAATATTTGACTAAAAAAACAGGGTGCTTTGTGTATTGTGATTGTCATAGTGAGAGATATGCAATTATGAATTGTGGAGGCCAACAATGAAACTTACAGTACTAAAAATTATTAAGTGAAATGGTGCACTTAAAGTGTTTGATAAATTGTCTGATAGAACTTTTCACATATTTTTGTCAAGTTTGAGTAGCAGTTTGATATCTAATCAAAATGCCTTCAAAAATTGCATTCAACTTGTATAATTGTATACTCATCCCATCTTGTCAAAAAAGACTTCATTATAATTTTTTTCATAATAACAAAAAAGTAATTAAATGTCACTTGCATTTTGCAATGAACAACAAATAATGCAAAAAAGAGGGGAAAATTGTTGAAAAATTAGAAAGAGAGTTTAATTGTCATTTCAGTGTTTTTTTACTGTTGGCCCCTCGATTTTTACATCTGACGCGCCTAATTTGAGTGAATTTTACGTATTTTGCCATGTAGGATCCGAGTATTTTTTTTGTTTAAGTTTTGGATAGTTAAAGTGCCTATTTGTGCACAAACAAAGTTAAAGGTCAAAGTTATAATTTGAAGCCAAGTTAAGGGTCCAATTTATGTACTAATTAAGGGTAGAATTGTGATTTTAGCAATTTTTTATCGTTTTGGGCCTAAAAAATTACCTCTCACTCGCGCAGAATGCGTGTATTTCACGCATTTTGCCAGGTAGGAATCGCGTGTTTATTTGTTGAAAGATAGTATAGTTAAAGTGCATATTTGTGCACTATGAAAGTTTGAGGTCAAAGTTAAAATTTGAAGCCAAGTTTAGGATCCAATATATGTATTATGCCTATGTTTTTATACAATAAGTTATCAACATAAGCTAAAGTCTCAAAAAAGTAAGTTTGGCTCATTAAATACATCATGAACCCTCACATGATTGTCTTTCCTTTGTGTAAAGGTCTCATAACACTCTCAAACTATCAAAATCATGTTATCTTTGCTAGCTTATATATGCATGACATCATTGATATATTTTTCGTTTATCTTTTTACTCATGTTCTATCGAGCATTATTTTGCTAGCTTATGAATGATCGTGGATCATTTCAGTCCTAACATTTTTCGATATAATATGTTTAACGCTATAAAATTAAAAGACAATTTAATACATTCGAAAGAGCTTTAATTTAAAATTACAAATTAAAATATCTTCTTTATTTGCTTAAATTTCATGTTAAAGTTACACTAAATCATTTTTTTAATCGAATAAATATTAGATAAGTGTCATATATCTAAATATGTACTTGAACATGCATTTCTTGTTTATAGGAAATCATGAATTCTATGTCCATTCCCACAATTAAACAAATTAATAATGCCCTGTTTGGTTACAGTATTGTTTTACATTGGTGGGCACTAACTCTGTGGTTGAGCCTGTTTTGTATTTTCTAATTTTGTGTGTATGAATTTAAAAAATGTCTCATACTCAACTAACATGTGACATTTGTCCTAAATTTTCTACTTCATCCCACTGTCTGTGTATGTTAACAAATCAAATAAAAACTCACTTCTTTCACACTATAACTCCTCTCTGAAACAATAAGTGTATTTTAATTTTAGTATTTTTGAAATTAAATATTATTTGAAAAATTATGTAGATAAGTAAATATATACTAGTTAATTAGATAATATAGTTATAGTTTACCTTAATTATAATTCAAGGTCTATTTTTAGCTATAATTGTGTAACTCAGTTTTTTAGTTTGTATAATTTGGAATTTGTATGATGTAATTTTGTATAACTTTTGTATAATGTATATTTTATAAAATATAATTTGTATAACTGTTTAAAATTCAGATGTTTCTGTTTGTATAAATTCGTTATTTCAAATTTATACAAAGATAGTTTGATTATACAAATGTACCCATGAATTATACAAATTCATGACCCGCGATTATATAAATGAGGCAGCTTAAACTGTAGTTACAACTCGTAGATATGCAAAATATAGATATGGAGCATAATTAAGTTTATTATAATGACTATTTGTGAAAATTCTCATTTATAAACACACAAAGTAATTTGTTACTTCCTTTCTATTAAACTTTCATAAATTCCACTAGTGAAGAAGGTAATTATTTATATATACTTTAATTTGCAATATTATCAATCTTATCAGATTTAGTGTTTCCAATACGTTTAGATACATCGCGAAATATGTATCTCAAAATACATGAGGGTCAAAATTTGATGTAATTTTTTGTAGATGCATTATATTCAAGTGGATTGACATGTATCTAGGATACATAACAAATATCGCTCATCTCCCTTGCCTCCCTCGCATCTACTCTCATATGTATTTGTTATCAAAGATACATGTGAGTTACACCAGATACATACATATACATGCATCTGTGTGTGTGTCTACTGTGATTCAAATGTATATGGGTTACATACCAAATCTCGCTCCTTTCTCTTTCTATTTTAATGTAACCGATGATAAATATACATGTATTTAGATACATCTTCCTTAATATATGATAGAAAACTCTTAATTAATGGTAAAATACGTAATATTTTAAAATAGATAGTAATATTATTTATA
This sequence comes from Solanum lycopersicoides, assembly GCA_022817965.1. Lineage (NCBI taxonomy): Eukaryota > Viridiplantae > Streptophyta > Magnoliopsida > Solanales > Solanaceae > Solanum > Solanum lycopersicoides. Next base: position 68,477,733 of record CM040628.1, on the reverse strand, counting down.
CTAATAGAATATGTCTTACTATGTAATTTTTCCTATTACTTTATTCACTTTATTTTTTGCGCGTTCAAAATCACATAAAAAAATATTTTACTAATTTATCCTAAAATATTTCAATACACTCTATATTTATATGTTTTATCCATCACGACTAACAATGAAAGATTTCTTTTACATATTTATAATTTTTATTTTTAAAAATAATAATTTAACAAAAATTAAAATAATTAATTTTGTCTTAATTTAAAATATTAATTTTTTTTATAATATAAGACAGAAAAAATATTTTTATGTGGCTCAATTTAACATTTATGATAATTTGGCTTGAAGCCGCAAAAGAGCTGCCTAGTGCCTCTTGAAGCATACAAACAAAAACGAGTGCACGTGGTAGACGTGAGATTTAAACGGTGTTTCTATAACTTAACGTGTCGTGATCAATTTGTACTCTTATAATACTTCTGTAACCGTTGATATTTGAAATTTACGATATTTTTTTTATTTATTTTTGTCTCTATGTGATATTTTTGTTTTAATTTATATATAAATATACCTCTTTATTTTTTTTAAAAGTGTTGTTTTCTAGCTTTAATAATAACTTTATTTAATTTTTTTTATTTGTGATAAGAGAGTTTTTTTTTATAGACATATAAATGGTATGACATTTGTAAAAATATAAATTTTAAATTTCCTTTATTACATACAAATATTATGTCACATTTAATACTATAAATTTTTGTGGACGTTTGTTTATGTTTCATTATAAGATATGAAAAATAATAATTTTTATTTTTAAAAGTAAAAAATCATATTTTAAAATTGCACAGTATTTCGTCATGATTATGAATTGAAGTTGCTATTTTTCCCCTTATTTTTATGAGTAGTTTAGAGTGAAAAAAATAAATGAAAACACATTTTAATTATTTTTTAAATTCTTCAAAAATGTGAAATTCAACTATACATAATTTAAGAATTCTAAATGTGTAAACTCAATAATGTATGATTAGTATAGAAGTTCATTTAATAAAATAAAACTCAATATCACAACTTAAGTAATTGAAATAATATTTTCTAATAAAGTCTTGCATTGAAATAATATCTCATACTATTGGAGAGGTTATAAAGGAGATGGACTATCTTATTATTATCCTAGAATATTTTAAAATACCAGAAAAGGAAAGAAGCAGGGTAATTCAAAAATGGCAAAAGGGTCAAAATTAGTTGTGAATCATGCGAAATAGATCATTTACATATTCTGTTATATTTGGAGATAAAAAGATGTTTTTGTCTATTATTTTAAAAGATCATAAATATACTCCAGAGTTAATATTTTATATTTTTTTAATGACATGACAAATCGTGTGAAACTAATTTTTTCGTCTAAATGTTGCCAATTAGGATTTGCTATAGAAAAATCAGACCCTTAGCAACGAAAAGAGTCACCACAAAATCTCACAATGTTGTCACTAAAAGTTTTGAGTGATTTAATCATCGACTAAGGTTGCAATAGTCATTCGCCAATAAAACCTAATTTTCTATAAAACATGATAATTAATTTCGGTTACGACCAAATTTTCTAAAGTCGATAACATATACAATCAATATTAAAAAATATCCAATATTATTACGAAAAGCACTAAAATTATTTTTGACTCAAATCTTCTACTACATAACGCATTATTGTACATTTTATGTATTTACGTATGACATCAAAATAAAATAAATAGTGTCTTGAAACTCCTTATTGATCAATGTCATTTGTGATTTTTTTAAAATAATGAAGAAGAAAAATACAAAATCATAATCTAATGTGAAAAAATCAATGAAAACCTTTATAGTGGCGATAATCAAGTCTTTATGACGACTATTATCGCCGCTGAAGGTTTAACTTTTTTGTTGTTGTAGTTAATCTTAATTGACAATTCTTAGGTGGAGAAATTAATCTTATGTGGCTTGCCACTTTACTAAAAATTTGAGATATTAACTCTTGAGGATATTTATGGTCGTTTAAGATAACAGCGGGGTATTTTTTATCCCAAAAATATAACGAAGCGTATAAATAATCTATTTCACATGGTTCAGGAGTAATTTTGATACTTTTTCGTTCAAAATATACTATATTTATTAGAATGTTGCCAATGAGGGGAGCTAAAAATATCATATATTTATCAAATTGACGCATGATCTGTCATTGATTTTGTCCAATTATTCTTTAAACTATATCTTTTTCATCTTTAACAAAATATTTTAAGTTCAAGTTCTTCTAATACGAATTTATATTTATTAGGAAACGTTTTAACCCTAATATTAGCAACCATATATATAGTTGTAGGACCAAATTATAAAATCTAAACATATCTTCTAATAAGAGGATTGGGAGACATAATACATGTGAATCGACAGCTTGTGTTCTAATTTACATGCATGCATGTTGGCTGTTTTTAGTTGACAAATATTGTTTGGTGGTTGAAAATTTATTGGTGTTTTTAGCAAAATTCCCTAAATTAGTAATTCAGCTTTCATCTTCTTTCTTTGATTTGTCCATGAATATGGTTATGTCATCTCTCCTTGGGATTAGAGTCAGCGGTGTATGCAAGGGATTCACTGGATTCACGTAAATTTATAAAGAAAAATTAAAATTATATATAATAATGTTATATTTTTTTAATTTTTGTTAAATATAGAGTTGTCAATCCATACTCAAAGTATTATGTAATGTGATGATGATAATCAGGTGCATCTAGTGAGGTTGGAAATTTAAATTCTATACCTATCTTATTTTATTTTTCATTCTAAAATTGAGTTACACCTCTCTAAGTTATTATCGGTAGCACTTTTGGTGTATATATATATATATATATATCAAACCGAACAAGTATATAGCTTAGATCCACCTTTTCATAATAGTGCATCCATCATTCAAAATCATGGATACGCTCACATCAGTAGCAAAACTAGAATTTTCATTAAAAGTGTTCTAAATAGATACTCGAGCTATATCAAAGAGGTTCAATATACAATATAAATATAGACATAAGTATTGAAAACACCCTTCCTGAACTTGACGTAAATTATTGTTTTCGTTCCCAAACTATTGACAGCCTTAATTACAATCTTATACTTGACTAAGTAGGCGTTTGGCCATGCGATACCATATCACGATATGATATCGTGAGATGGAATCAACGTTTGGACATGTGATTTCACGCTGATTTCATCTCATGATTCCATATCATGAGATGTGATTTCATATTCTCCAAAAGCATGATATGGAATTACATGGTGATTCCATATCATGATTTGAGATATTTTAATACAAAAATTGATCCACAAATTTATATTTTGTTAAAACATCCCCACATTTATATCTACTAACCATTTATTTCATATGTAAATAAAATTTATAATCACATCATTACTTTTTGAAATTTATTATTTTCAGCGACATAAAATTTATTATTCTCACCAACATATAGTTACACACCAACCGATTGTTAAAGTGATAAAACATTTATGGTCTATAAACATGAAAACAAAGTTGTGAATGATATTGACCAACAAATGGCTCAAAGTAACAATGTTGGTTCATCTTCTCAGTCACATGATCGAGAAATGCTAGTTCAACTTGAGGAAATTGTTCATATTATGCGGGACAATTATATTAAAAACTAGTATACTACAATTTATGTTCAATTTTTTTAATTAAATTAAAGCTAGATGAAACAATTACTTAAGTGGAGAACAAATACCTTTGTAATAATTTATTATGCGATTTTATACTTTTTTATTTGATAAGATTGAATAAACAATTGGGGCTATTTTAATAATTTTACAACTTATGGGATTTTTATGTTCATGAGAAAATATACAACACAAAAATTTCATATCGCATGTCCAAACAAAACTTCAATTTTATCTTATTATTCCATATCATGATACCATATCATGATACCATATCGCATGGCCAAACGGGCAATCTGCAACATAACATAACAAGTGATCTTAAACTCTTATAGGAGCATGACTCTCTTAATTAAAAAAAACGAGAGAAGTGTTGAAAATACACCTAAATTTAACGAGATTTATTTAGGGTGTATTTCACTCATGTTACAACATCAGAGTGTAGTTAAATTCATCAATGATCAAGTAAAAAGATGTTATAAAAGCTGTTAATAGTTCGAAAATAAAACTTATTAATAATTCAAATAGAGCATAAAAGTATTTTCAATACTATTCTCGTAAACATACTATCATCTTTGATCTTTACATGTACAATACATTTTTTTCATATATAGAATTCGAATGAATCTCCTTCCACCTATCCTGACTCCACTCCTGCATGAGATGACACACGTGATTACAAGTTCCTATGCCTAAATTATTTTTGCATACATCTCGGAGTGATTCAATAGTTGTAGAAAACATTATTGTAGACATTTTATTTATTTAGAGAGTTTTTCAAGGAAGAATTTTGCCTTATTATTGGACAATGTTGCACAAAAATCTATTCTACCTTTTATTTGTCCAAATGTTTGTATATCCAATTTTATTTTATTTTTTATCATGTTTACATATTCAATTAATCATCACAAACTTGCAAATTACACCCATAATGCTCTACATCGCGCAAATCGAACAAGTTGCCGCAACACCAACAATAAAATTGAACATAGTGAAAATTGGATCTTTAATTTCAAATATAAAAAATGAGGTTAACAAAATAGGTTGAAAATAATGACAATTCATAATGAATTTGTTAGATTTTTTGTTATTTTGATAAATAATTATGGAGTTTATGTTTCCAATTTGAGGTTATTCAGAGTAGATTTGAGTGTTAGAATTTTGTTTTAGGCAAAAAAATTATCAAAACACATGACAATACAACAAAAATAACTTTTAGCGGCATTAAATCTTGACATTAATAAAGAGTGTTAAAGTCTTTACCGACATTAGTTAAGTGTCATTAGAACCAATGTCGCTAAAGGCTTTAGGGACATATACAAAGAGTGACAATTGCCGCTAAAAATACATATTTAGTGGCAATTAAAAATTAATTACCGCTAATGATCATTTTTATTGTAGTGTGACTAAGATTTTCGTCAATTTTTATGTGCACTTCAAACACACACGAATAAAGCTTTAGTCATTTTTTTCGCACTTCAATCATGTATGACTGAATCGATATAAGAGTTTGGTTCTTATCTTATTAATAAATTTATTGATCTCTACAGAGGTGGAGACAGAATTTGATGTTTGTGGGTTCTAAATTTTAAAACAGAACAACATATTAGTCTAATATAACAATCGTTAAAGTTATAATCAAATATATATATATATATATATATATATATATATATGCATATTATTAAACTTTCACCGGAAAAGTTGTTATGTTTTGAAAACAAAAATGGTGCATCATTTGGTACACTTTCAAATACTTCATTTATTAATATGAAGATCTGAGTTATTTATTTCAAAGTTTTAAAATATTATTTGGTAAAAGGTAGATAATTGTTATATTTTAGTATAAATTTTGAAGATTTTTTTCTGTAATCTCAGTATTATTTTAAATAAAATTTAAATTATTAAATTCATCATTAATATCTTTGGGACCTTAAAATTAAAGTTATTAAATTCACCATTAATATTTTTGAGACCTAAAGGGAAGGTTTTTTACTTGCTTCACTCTTGAGTCATCCTTATCTTGAAAGTTGAAGTTTCGAGAATCAAACAATAACTCAATTAAAATAATCAAAATTATTAATACGTGGAACGGTTTTAAAATTAAAGATTAAAAATAAGATCTTTAAATAAATTGTTATACAATGTAAAGACAATTTTAAAAAAAAAATTGAAAAAGGAGAGTCGACGAGGAACTGAGAAGAGTAAATAGTACTTACCGGGGCATTTGGTCTGCACTTTTGACAACAAACAACAACAATGAAGTATAGTAAAAATTAGAACCCTAACTTTTAAAAATAAATTAAATTTTGAGTTTAACATCTTATAATGATTAGCAAGAAATCAAGATAGTGAAATATTATTTTAGAGTATGACACTATAGATTAGTTACTTATAATATTATCTTTGAGATTAATTTTTAGAGGTTATTTTGGAGTATGACACTACTTTTTTATTATTTCCAATTATCAATTTTCTGTTTTATTGTTTGAAAAAAGAATTTATAAAAATCTATAGAGGAAAATTGAATTAAAGGAGAGTAAAAGATAGTCACAAAACACATCTTTTTTATCCAAATAAAAAAAATCCAAAAAATTGAATTAACTAAAAAAAATTGAATAGCTGCTAGTGGGGCTCGAACCCCATCTAAATAATCATAATTGCACGCGCTTACCACTGCACCATCAACATTAGTGTGATGTGGGTTTGCACACAACATGTCAATATATTTGTACATGATTTTTCAGTACGCATATAGGGTCTAAAGCTAGTGGGTCCGTTCGAACCCCCATTCAACACTGTAGCTTCGCCCCTGGATCTCTATGACCTAGTAATATCTGAAGTTTGACCTTGTTAAATTTATAATTTCAATAAAGAAAATAGCTAAAGTTAGCCTTGAAAAACCATGTTAACTTTTGGAAAATATTTGAAGTTAGCCTCGGAAAATCAGGTAAACTTTTGAAAAATGTATGAAATTTGGCCTTGTCAAATTCATATTTCTAATTTAAAATGTCTGAAGTAGACTTTGGCAAAGCCCGATCAAACTACAGGCAAAAATATCTGATATTTGGCCTTTACAAACAGTTACACTTCAAATAAAATTATTCGAAGTCAGATTCAAATTTTCAAGTTCAGAGTAACGTACATTTGAAATCGTTCTCAAAGTAGGTTAATTTGCAAACACTTCTTAAAAAATCAGACACAACTTAAATGGCGGCCCAATAGCAAGTATTTGTTCGATTGAAATTCTGACCCCCAAATTTGTCTAAGGAACAAGTATATTATATATGCTCCTTTGCAGATTACAGCAGTTACGTTTTGTGAAGCAAATAAAATAATGACACAATATTTTATTGCGGAAAACCCCAACTCATAACGGGTAAAAACCACGACCTACACCTCTGTAGGATTTAATTCCACTTTATTAAACTTCGAGTCTCAACAAAAGATTACAAACCTATGTAACCTAAGGAATTATAAACTCTAATTCCCAACTAAGAAATTATAAACTCTAATTTCTAGCTACCCAAGACAACAAAACCCAGGTTCAAGTCTTCTACCGTCCGTCAAGTTTCTCAAACTTGTTAGATGAATCCTACACACACTCGATTGTAATCAAAACTCTTAATTACAATCTTACAATTTTTTCCTCACAAATTGGCAACACTCCCAAGTAACTCTCAAGACTCTCTCAAACCTCTTGGTCGTGTTTTGATCTTCTTTCTATGTAAGTGCGCCCTTTTCTCAAGCGAAACTATCGCCCTATTTATAGATTTGGACTTGAATCCAAACCTATTTCAACTAGAAATATTACTTGTGCTCTGCTTCCTTTTTATCTTGAAACTTAAAAGCTCACATGTAGGATTCCTACTTTGTGTGGAACTCCTAATTCAACTCGAACTTGTCTTCAATTTTCTTTCTTCAACACAAACTTATCTTTTGCCTCATCTTCAACTCGAACATCCTTGTCTTTAAACCAAATTTGACTTGGACTTCTTCTTGTGTTAGGACTCCTCTTTGCACTTTGCGTTGAAAGAAAACTTCTTACGTGAATTTTCTTATTTAGATACAAAAACTATTTTTGTAAGGAAACTTCTTACATGAATTTTCTTATTTAGATACAAAAACTATTTTTTTATCTAAATAAGAAAACTCTATTGATAGTCAATTTCCTCTTCGACTTGGTTTAGCTGGAATTTGTTGTTACTGCCTGTTAATGACTTGGAACTTGTTGTTACTGTCTGTTTTATGCAACTTTGTCATACGTCAAAACAATGAGACTTTAACATGTTCACTTCCCCATGAATTACACATTTAAATTAAAATAATAATATTAAAATTAGTTCATAAAAATATGATCGAGCCACGACAATTCATGAAATCAGCTTATTAGATTTAGTCAACACCTCATTTCAATGGGTCACATGAATATAGGATAATGTGTAATGTCTTAACTTTCAACTGAATAATGCAGTAGGGGGAAGGTACATTAAAAAATGTACAAGTGACCATGAATGTGGTCCTTTAGAAAAATATCAAAAGAATGTCTTGATGTGACCACCTTAGTAGAAAAATGTTCACAAAATCAACAACTTGATATTTCTTTAGCAAAAATAAAATAAAATAACAAGTTGTGATTTTCTTATTCATAAAATCAAAAGACTCATGATTTCAAGATTCGATCAATAGCTTATTTTATGAAGTTTTTGCATCACTTATTATGACATATATAAAAATGGTTTTCTTAGAATTTTTTTTTATTGTTGTTGACATATTTAATAATAAAGAGATTATGAATTATGTGTGTCGCTTTTGTTTAGTATATTTAATAATAAAGAGATTATGAATTATGAATTAGGTGGGTAAGTTATATATTTGTTTAGTAGGAAAATATACACTTTTTTAAAATTAAAAGAAAAAGTATATTCTATGTATATCATATATTAATATACAAAAGATATACATTTTGTATCTATTGTTTTAAGAAGAAAAAAATTACCTAATTACACACATTCCTCCATATTTTCCAATTCTCCCTTTTGTTTGAAATAATTGCATATTATCTCACTAATTAATAATTTCGTATCAGATTTCAAGTCAGGTACACTTAGGTACATGTACTTTTGCTACCACATACATTAAAATAGGGAAATAAGCGCTGAGATAGGAGGGAGGCGGCGAGATAGGAGGATGGCGATTGAGATAGTCTAGATACGTTCCAAATACATTCTAAAATACACATACATAGGGAGAGAGGTTAGTGAGAGAGACAAGAGAGAGGAGAGAGGATAGAAAGAAAGTCAGATACACGTGAATTCACTTGGAATACATTATATCTGAAACAAATTACATTCAATTTTAACTTCATATATCAGAGATACATGTGTATAGTCGTGTTTGATATATATGTATCCAAAGTCCAAATTATGATAAGATTAGTAATATTGAAAACTCGTGTGAAGGGAAGTAATTCACACCCTAAATAAGTAGGATTTGTATTTCAATTAAGGGGTGTATACAACTTAGTTTTTCCATCAAATTACCCATGTCCCACTTTGTATGCATGCACACTTGCTCCTTTGGGCCTTGTCATGTTTAGTTAATTTCCCCAAAGTTCTGTAAGCAATGGATAAGCCGAATTAGTTTCATCAGACACCAAAAGCACATCAAACTTAATGAAGTTATATGTATATCACGTGTATATATATCTCACACACACATATATATGTATGGACACACATATATACATGAAATATACTAGGGGAGATATACAAAGGAACACATAGATATACACATCTTGTATTCTTTCCTATTCTTCATCCATGTTGAATTTTCCTATTCTGCTCTAATGGAATTCTAACTTTAGGTTTAAATCCTTATAAAATTAGATATCTATGAAAATAATAATAATGTAGAGGGAGACTGACTTAATTTCCCTTGTTATCCAACACTACCCACTTGATTACGAATCATAAATTTAATTGAGTAAATTTTAGGTTTAGCAAATATAAAAATCATATTTGTATGTTATAACTATAATTTGCATATTTGCGCTCCATAGAGTAAATTTTAGGTTTAGCAAACATGAAAATTATTTTTATGTTTGCTATGGAGCATTAGATTTGTATAAATCGCTGGCAGACCTCTCGTTTGTATAAAAGCAGAGCGATTGTATATGTATATCGGTTAGATAATTGTATATATGTAACTACTATGTATATGTATTAATGATTGTGTTTGTATATCTGCATAAAAAAATTAAATTTGTATACAATTAAATCGAAATAAAATATTTGTATATCAAATCTCTCTCTCGCGCACTTTATACAACACAAATTGTGTTTGTATAAAGCGAGAAAGAGAGAAAGACAAAAGAGAACTGGTAAGGGAAGATATGTATTTGTATAATTATAAGTGTATATGATGAAAATATATGTAATTGTATTTGTATATACAGTTTTCTCTCACTTTATACAAATACAAATGCAATTTATACATTTGTGTTGGTATAAAGTGAGAGAGGTGAGGGAGAGCGGCGAGCAGGATTTGGGAGAATGGCGTGTGAGATTCTCTGGGAGAGAGGCGAATGACAAGTGTTTGCTACTGATTACAATTAAATAAAATTGTGATTATATCATTTGATTTAAATTAATAGTTTTCTATTTTATACAATTTTCTCAATTTCATACCCTCAAATTTGAACCAAGTTGAGAGTTGGGCCAAAATAATTAAATATTTTGTTTGGGCTACCAAATTGCTAATTTTCCTTGTTTGTTTAATGATATAATTTTTTATTTTTATTTTTAGTAATTAAAATATCCACCATTTCCAGATTCTCACAAAATATCTTGGAGGAGGTTGAATATCATTTGAGTTGGAATAAGTTTTAGGAATTAATTTGATTTGTTCAAATAAATAGTAGTTGAAAATTGTTTTAAAAAAAATGGTTGTCAAATTAGTTTAATAAAAAATATCACATAAATATTTAACTTTAATAAGTTAAATGAATTTGATTCTCTGATCAAACCTCTTAAGTTCATTTAAATAATACAATTATTTTTTATAAGAAAAACATATAATATTTATGACATCACAAAATTAAATAAAATAACTTGTCATACAATGAAGTTATGTTTTGCTTCTACTTTTGTTGATCATTTGATTAGTTTATTAGGTAGCGTCTTGAAATAAGTATCCTTAGAAAAGGACATTCAAATTCAAAATAAGTGCGCCAAAAATACAAGTTAAAGTGATGGAGAAAAGAAAATAGGAATATAATAAGAGTTCTGCTGAAATAATAAGTATTTGTTCATTTTTAATTTGAAATTTTTTGTTCAAGTTTTTATGAATACAGAGTTATCATTATCAAAAAGTGTATTATCCTCGAGTCAAAAAAATTTAATATAAATTTAAATTTAATTAAATTTTAATATAAACATCAAATATTAAGCGGAAATAATAGAAAATAATACTAGTAACTATAGTAGTTGGTAGTTACTCCAAGAAATAGAATCTTCAAAGATACTACCACCTAACAATTTGCAAGATTCAAATGGTGTCTTATATCAACAAGAAAGAGAAAATGCTGACGTAACTTCAATCAATTCCTTTCTCTTTTCTTTTTTCAATTTAATCATTCGGTGTTTGAAATGATTTGTTCATCTAAATCAAAATTTAATAATTTGATTAATTAAAACTTAAAAGACGTATTTAATACGTTTATTGAAAAGAATAAACGCTTGTTATAGATTGATTCTCAAATCTCATACTTAAATTTAAAATCTCTAATTCAAAATGAAGAAATCTCAATCAAAATAATATTTTTGCCAATACCGTTAAAATACTATTACTAGGAGCAGAGCTAGAATGTCAGCTAAGAACCTAATAGATTTGCTAAAAATTCTATATTTATTTTGAAGATTAATATGTAAATATTATAATTTAAAATTACTAAAATCTATATTATATAGATTTTAAAATTTTGACTCTATCTCTGATATTACACGGTATAACATCAAAATTAGGGTAGCCTTTTCTTCTCCAAAACTAATCAAATGTCAAGTAATCTCAAGAATATAAGATTCTTTAATTAAGAAATGAGTAAAGAGGAAAAGGGATCCCACAAATCAAAATCAACAATACGTGCACAATTTATCCTCTTGGCCTAGTTAATTTTGGTAAATGATAACTACATTAGCTTACCAAAAAAATATATATACAAATTCCTAGCACTTAGTATCTTTAACGTGTAAATTAATTTATAATGGTCCTAGGATTATTGTATAAATTAATTACAACATAAGAAATCGAGATTTGGTAAATTTTTCTCGTTTAAATCGGGTCAACTTAAATATTATGGCCCTAAAATGGATTAATGTTGATATTTTGTCCCCAATATTTTTTTTTTACAAAATTAGTCCCCGTAAAAGGTGGTTTTAATATTTTGATCATGCTCACGATTTTTTTCCCATTAGCTAGATGATTTAAGTTTTGCTAATAAAATGAATGTTCAAGACATTTCAAGACAGTAAATCTGCACAATCGATCAAAAATTCCGCCATTGTTCATCATACATAAGTTTTAACTGTTGCTCATAAGTCGTAAGTTAATTATCTCATAAGTTAAACTTGGTTAATAGTTTGTATTGTTGCCCATGAGGCATAAGTTAGTTTTTGTAAAGCCCTTTGTGCTAAGTTTTGAGTTATAAAGTTTTGTGTAAACTGTTGTTCATGACGTGTAAGTTGTTATTTTTAATCTCCAAGCAATTTTTTTTCCAGTTAAGGTTATTTTTTAAAAATAAACTATTAAACGAAAACACAAATTCAAGACCGAACATTTTGTAAGCCAAAATTCAAAATTGAACGCTTTGAGTGATACTAGACATAATAATTTCATCATCCAAATCACGTAAAATAGAATGCATATCAAAATATATTATAGGTTAGCTATCATGGGCTCCTCGCAATTAGCAATATAATTAGATTTTAGTTTGTTAGTTCTTCTATATCTATCTTAAGGGCCACAAATTTTCATAATTTTGAATAAATCCTCATTTTACGCACCATTTGTCTCAAAGCAAACAAAAAAATAACATTAAATTTTGAAACGTTATATATTGGCTACAAGTTAAGAGAACATACACTAGTGGCTAGTTGTTTTGGTGTATTACGTGAAGAAGAATGTAATCATTTGTCTCAAAAGAATGTAATCATCAAGGACATAAAAGAAACAATTGAGTATACAAAATATCTCGTGTTTGAGAAAGATTGCATTTTAAATAATGTGATATAAGCAATTTAAATTTAGCAAGTATTAGAAATTGTTTTCACGACTCAGACATGTGACTTATAATTTTTTTTTAAATTGATCCATGAAAAAACTTATAAAAAAAAATAAACTTTTCAAATTGGATGACTTAAGTTATGACTGTCGTTTTTAGCCCATTTTAATCTAATCGTTTTTAATTCAAGTGATTTAACTCAATCAATTCTGATATATTCAAATTCAACTTAACCATCTCATTTGACGTTCCTATTTACAAATTGATGGATCACGTGGCTTGTGATGGTAGTTGTAATAACTTGTGGAGGTACTTTAATTTAAAGGTGGAATAAATGTATAGATATTGTGTATCACGTATATATATTCTTATGTATTGTACGTGTATATGTTATACATAATGTGATTACATATACACCGACATTTAGTGTGTATGTCATCATATATTGTGTGCATGTCACATGTATATTTTGTATGTCTTGTGTGTGTCAATGTATATCATTGTATGTCATGCATATGTTAAGTATATGTTAAGTTCATATATCGATATACAATGATATACACTTATACATGGAGAGAAGAAGTTGAAGAAATCATGTGAGAGAATTCCGATGGGAAAAAATCCCAGTGAAAGAAATAAAAAAGACAAATGAATAATATAATATTACTAGTTATGGTGGTTATGGATTTCCTTTTATATTATTAGGAAACTTTGGGTAGCATATATATGGACATGACACAATAATAATAATATATTCATGAATATAATTTCATAAGGTTTAGAGAGGATAGAGTAAAGTGCATGCAGAAGATGATATCCTTGCCTTGAGAAAGTAGAGAGGTTGTTTCCGGCTTAAGTGCGGCAAGTCAAAGTATTTTATGGAAAAGATGTAAAATTAAGTACTGAGTCTAACTCACACCTCAAAATTTAGTTCAAAGGTGAGGAGGATTGTCCAACATTTATAAAAAAATTGTCTATCTCATTGACCATGCATCGATGTGAGACTATTTCATTTTTCAACACCCTACATCACGCCCAGGGTGGGATATCTCGTGCGTGAACAAATTTAATTAGGATCCAAACATTAGGTGAGAAAGTTCATGCTCTGATGCCATATGAAATTCGATTTTGAGCCTACTCACACACTAACAGATAACTTAACGGAGGAGAACTAATTAAGAAGGCCACCCATCTCATTAAATATCGATGTGCGATTTTTTCATTCTGCCAGAACAGAAAATATATATGACAACGAAAACAACATGACAACCGATAAGAAAAATAGAATATGACATTCATAAAAAGAACATTATCAACAATAAAATTGTATAATAACCGAAATACAATAAGAAAAACTAAAAACGAAAAATTATCATAAAATCACTCTTATTTTTAAAATAAAAAATAAAAATATGTTTTAATCAACATTTTAGTTCATTGTTTTCCACGTAATCTTTGTGTGTTCGTTCATTTTGTCAAATTAAGTAGGAAAGCTTTTTACTCGTATGTTTTCGATGTGTTTAAGGAATTAGGAATCAAATCCCTACTTTATTCATGCCTTATTGCCTTGTCTACTTACTTTTTTTCCCTTAGATAATCAGACAAAGTACCACTTTAATTACTTTTAGGTTTTCTTTCTCTTTATTTGTTTCGAGAAGTTACTCCTTCTATTTCAATTTATATAATTTACGGTTTTCTTAATCAAGTCTTATTTTGAGAAGTTACTCCTTCTGTTTCAATTTATAGAATTTACGTTTTTTTAATCAAGTCTTGTTTCGAGAAGTTACTCTTTCTGTTTCAATTTATATAATTTACGTTTTTCTTAATCAAGTCTAAAAAAGAATGACATATTAATAACCATACAAACATGCATCACATATTTTATATTACAAATTTCAAAATTCTTTCTTTCTATCTTAAATAATATGTCAAGATAAACTAATTCATATAAAACGAGACGGAGAAAGTAATATTTGTTTAATTAATTATCAAATTACTTTTTCTCCTTTTTGATTTTCCTGTGTCGAGAGAATATGGGACAATTTGTAAATTAGTCAGAAAGGGAAAAAAAAGAGAGAAAAGAAGCTGCATATGATATCTAACTCAATTTTCTTTTTGAACCTTTTAATCATTATCATTATAATTTATACATAAAACATTCCTTTAGTAAAACTATTTTTTAGTCTTGAATATATATATATAATCCCAAACTTTGGTAGTACTTTTGCGTATATGTGTTGTATCTGCGTAATCTAATGCTACACACATGTTTTTATGTGTCATATTACGAAATATAAAGAAAAAAGACGTAAACAATAACACATACAATGTACCCTCTTTGTTTTTTACATTTTTCGTCTATTTATGAACATACGTTATACATCTCGATCAAAAAATAATTTTGAAGATTAAAAAATCGACGTTACATAAATATGACTAGGAGACATAGGAAGGGTTTGGTCATAAATTTCTCAAGTAAAATTTGGAGAAAATTTGACAAATAGTATTTGTTCATATAATTCGATATTATTTAACAAATATTTTTGATAAATAATTTAAATTCACAAATACTGGGAAAACTAAAATATTTGGGCCAAATTTCATTATTTGGGAGCTTTTAAAAACTCAAATTATACACCAAACTTTTATCTTTATAAAAATACCCTCTATTGTAGTTGTTTCCGCTGTATTACATAATTTCATGTGAACATCAATGCAATGGTGACATATTCAGTGAATATGAAAGAGATGATATAGTTATTGATGAAAATGACGAACAATTGGCTCGGAGTAAAATTAAAGTCATGTGCTTCATGTACTTCACGATGTATGGAATTATGCTTGTTGCACTCACTTCGAACTATCACATTATTCCAGTGTCATGGAACAACTTGTTATTTGTTGCAACGAAGATTCAATTGACTTGTCGTGAAAGTCATGAATCTTGTTACGTCGACGTTTTTTTTATCTTGCCGATAGTTTTTAAAACTAATTATGAGTATAAATCATATTGCTTAGAAAATTGAAATATATTTTCCAAATACTATTGTCAAACATATGGTAAAATTTTCCCTAAATCTGTAGTGAAACGCTAGAAAGTCGCTCATTCACATTTTCTACTAAATTTATTTTTGAGATATTCTATCTTACTTTTTTACGAATCGACTCATTGTAGAGATTGCAAATAGGACACAAGTCCAAAGTATTGTTTAATTTTGTAGTATTTGAGATTAAAACTAAAACTCAATGTATTAGACAATATTTATATCCTAGTTTAGAAAGTTCTTTAGCTAAAAAAAAGTGCTCATAGAATTGGTCATATCAATTAGTAGTTTGAAATTAGGACATCAAAAGACGAGTTGAATTTTATTCTTTTTACCAAAATTAATCTCATTAAACAACCGTCTAATTGAGTTGCTAACGTACTTTTAATCTTAATCAAATTAATATAAACAAGAAAATTGTTCATTTAATTATACTCGTGGAGTTGTTGGACACATATTTGAAAGAGAAGGTGAAAATATTAGTATAATATTTATCTTAAGTTATAGTATGACACGTTTATTTTTTTTCAAATAATAATAATTGGATATACTAATCTTTCGTTATGCGGGAAATTCATAGACCAATTCACAATCGTTTATGTCAGAGGCTGAGCCAGGATTTTTTCAATAAGAGGATTTAAAGTTTGTAGAAATAGTTAGCCGAAGGGGGTTCGACATATACTATATATACATATTAAACTTATTTTAACCATGTTTAAATAATATAGTTTTTCGCCAAAGGGGGTTCGGAATCCCCTTCATTAGGGGTAGCTCCGCCCCTGATTTATGTGTGTAGTATTATTGTGCAGTTCTGTAAGAAACTGTTTTCACAACTTAAATTTGTAACCTTGCTCTCTTTTTCCGCATTAATAGTTGGCAAAATAATTCACATAAAAATATTTTTGAATAATGATATAAGTCGAAAAAAAGCAAATCTTCTTTGAAGCACGTTTAAAATCTTCATCAAAACATAAATTATCGCTCTAATTTTATAAAGTAATTTTCAAATTAATTAGTTAGTTAACTACAAATCGCTGAATTTCAAAGTTTTTCTTCTTTTTTTAAGATGTATTTATGATTAAACAAAAACACTTCTGAAAAACAAATAAATTGTAAATATTTGGTCAAATGTGATATTAATAACTAATTACATTTGCACTTTGTGATTTTGACATTTATCTTTTCCCCTTTTTTCTCTTTTAATTTATTATGGAAGTTGTAACCCTAATTTTTAGTCAACAAAGAGGAAAGAAATAGTGAAGAAAGAAAATCTAATGTTATTATAAGCATCAAGCCACTTATTTATCCTTATTATTTACCAGTAATGTTCCAATTTATATGACATATTTTATATTTTGAGAGTCAAATAATTTAACGTTTGATCAAAAATTTACGCATGAGATCTTCAATTTTTTTAAATGAAATTTATATACCGCCTTCATTTAAAAAAGTATGACCTAGTTTGACTTGGAACAGAGTTTAAGAAAAGAAAGAAGACTTTTTAATCTTGTGGTTCAAAATTAAAGTTATATCAAATGTATCAAAATGCCCTTTAATCTTGTGGTGTTAAACATGTCACATTAAAAGTTAAAGTTAAAGAGTTGCCAAAAAAAGAAAGAGATCATTCTTTGTGAAACAGACTAATAAAGAAATAAAGTCATTCTTTTTAAACGGAGAGAGTATTTATAAACTACGTAAAAAATATTATGAATCGCAATAATTGATAATTTAAAATGTTTATAAGATCTATGAAATATTTACAGTTAAAGATAGACTTGTTTGACTCTTAAAATCCGAAAGGTGACATATAAAATGAGAAAGAGGTAGCAGGTATTTAGCAAGAGATAAGCTTTTCCCAATAAATAAAAAATAAATAAATGGATAGTTGTTAATATTTTTATTTAAATTTAAACACTGAAAAAAATTCTTTTTTTTGAATTTTTCATTTGATGCCAAATATCTTTTTTATGGTTGATTAACTTGGTTAATATCTAAAAAAAATTATAATGGTTCTTATCGAAGACGACTCCAACAGGAAGGATGCATCTTTTGAAATAATATTCAAAAGACTCTGGAAGCATGCATCTTTTTAGTTGGTTAAATTAAGTGAAAAGGCAAACTTGTTAGGCTCTTTTTCTTGGCTTTTAACAACAAAATGATTTAATGTAATGTATATTTCTCTCAAAAGAAGTTGTTTATAAATGGAAAATCTAGATAAAGTAGAGCTAAAGATTAAGGAATATAAAGATTGCATGACACAATTTGCTTTATTTTGGGAAGCTTTTATTAAGTATATAATTGTAATCATTTAAAATTTATTAAATATAAATTTATAAAATGATTCGGATTATATTAAATTCGTAAATATATTAATCCAAATAAATATCGCGGATTGATATAATTGAGTTAAATATTAAAGTCCAATAAATGTGGACTTAATTAAAATCCAAATTAATTGATTTGGGTTACAATTTGTTGAGCCCAATTCCACCTCATTCTAGAGGCCCATCTTGGCGCCACGTGTGCAAATGATGTGGCATGCCAAGTCAAATAAAACCAATAGAATCATGACATGTGTCAAAGATACAAGCCCGCTCCATAAAGCCCATATGCCATGTCACTTAAATCTGATTGGCCGAACGGAATCCTATTCCAATCGCAACTCCTCTATTCTAAAACTATAAATAGGGGTCCTCATAATTCAGAAAAGGACAAAAAAAAATTCTAAACAAGAAGCTAGAGAAAATCGTGGTACAAACGCCATTTAATTCTCTACAAAGCTACAAGTTTAAGAATTCAAGCATTCAAGTTCAAGAACGATCAAGATCAAGACCATCGAATTCAAGAACAAGCTCGAAGCCCTTGAATTCAAATAAAAGTCAGGATCAAGATAAAGTTCAAGTTCAAGTTCGTTAGAGATTCAAGAACAAGCTTTAAAGCCTTGAATTTATATATTGAAAAGGCGAATTCAGAGGAATTATAGAGATTGTAACACTCGCACTTGAAATAATAAAACGATTGTTGCTATAATTTTCCGTTCTTGATTATTGTTTTCTCGACGCGAATTTTATTGTCTACAAATTCTGGCACGCCCAGTGGGACAATCTCTACCTCTCATCTCAACTTTTCAAGCATCAAAGAATATCGAGATGACTTCCATGAACAACAACTCTCGATCAACTGCCTCTAAGGCTACTAACTCCAAGTTCTCTACCGAAGTTGAAGGCATCCTTGGTGTTACCTTTGGAAGCTTCGGAGTTGTTACGAGAAGCAAGGCTGCTACACTAGGACAACAAACACTCCAAGTGTCATCTGCATCAACTCCTGTTTTTGGGTCTTCGACTCCAAAAGGAGCAAGTTTCTCCACAAATGCTCTAGAAGGAGGAAGCAGTGTTGCTCAAAAGATCAAGAAAACATTGGCTCTCCTTGAGCAATCTGGTTCCACGAGCTCTATCGCAAGGGAGAACTGTGATTCAACTTATGAATCATCTCCACGTACATCGCGTAACGTGAGTCCGTTGAAGATTAACTTACGTGACAATCCGTGCTACTCTCCTGCATCTCCAATGGTCATGCAAACGATGGTGACTGCTGCTTCCTCTCCTGAGGAACAACTCGCAAATCTGACGAAGTTGGTTGAAGGATTGACAAAGCATGTACAAAACCAAGAGTCTCGAATTGATAAGTTGATGGATAGAATGGAAGGACTTTTAGATGGAGATGCTAGTCATGCGCCTGGAAAGGGTATCGAAGTTCAAGAAATCGAAGATCCTGCCAAGAAAGTCCCGTTTGTTAAAGAGATGCCAGTTTCTTCTGAAGGAATGATCCCACTCGATCGCTTGAAGGAGTTTATTGAAGGCACTATCAAGGATAAGTATGAAGTCTCCACCAAATCTTCTCATATGTATGCTAAGCCATACACTGCTAGGATTGATAACTTTAAAATGCCTGCTGGTTATCAACCTCCCAAATTTCAACAATTTGAGGGAAAAGGAAATCCGAAACAACATGTCGCGCACTTCGTGGAGACATGTAATAATGCTGGAACCTATGGAGACCATCTTGTCAAACAGTTTGTTCGCTCTCTAAAAGGAAATGCCTTTGATTGGTACACGGATCTCGAACCTAACTCTATTGACAGTTGGGAGCAATTAGAGCACGAGTTTCTCAATCGCTTCTATAGCACAAGGCGTACAGTGAGCATGGTAGAACTCACGAATACTCGCCAAAGGAAGGATGAACCGGTTATAGATTTCATAAATCGATGGAGGAACGCGAGCCTAAATTGCAAGGATAGGCTTAGTGAAGCTTCTGCAATCGAAATGTGTATTCAAGGAATGCACTGGGAGCTTCTTTACATCTTGCAAGGAATAAAACCAAAATCCTTCGAGGATTTAGCTACTCGCGCTCATGATATGGAGTTGAGCATGTCATCTGCCGGAAAAGATATGACTATTGTCCATGATCCTCGCAAAGGAAGGGACAAGCAGGAACCCAAAAGATGGAGCAAGTTTCTGCCCAGAAATGACAACAAAGAATCCATGAGTGTAAATGTGTCGCCCGCAAAGTTCACTACGAATGAGGGCGTAAAACAAAATGTGCGAACGACTTTCCAAGCACGTTCAAATCAAAAGTCGACGCTGAGGGAGATGCAAGAAAAAAGTATCCCTTCTTGGATTCTGACGTTTCTGAAATTTTTGATGAATTGCTTGAGTTAAAGCTCATTGACTTGCCAGAGATGAAGCGACCCGATGAAGCTGGAAAAACTGATGACCCAAATTATTGCAAGTATCACAGACTTGTGAGTCATCCTCTTGAAAAATGTTTTGTCTTTAAGGATAGAGTGATGCGATTGGTTAACGAAAATAAAATTATCCTTGATGATGAGAAGGCTAGTTCTAACCAGATCTCTATCACGTTTGGGTCACTTGATCCGGTCCAAATATATATCTCTGAAAAGCATGAAGAAGAGCCAGTAGACCAGGACGTTGACATAGATGGTGATGAGGGTTGGATTCTTGTAACTAGGCGAAGACGCAACAAGTCAAGCTTACGAAAAAAATTATCCGAGAAACCGGTTAGAGAAAAAATGGTGAAGAAATCAGAGAAGCAAAAATCAATCAAGCACCCCAAAAGGGCAAAGGCTGAAGTGCATCACAACCAAAAACCTCGACGTCTTGTGACTCTAGAGGAATTTTTGCCAAGCTCGTTCGATACAAAGTCTACTCAAGGCAATGTCGAGGCATCATGTTTCAATGCGGATAAAGAAGAAACAATGAAGGTGCCTCCTACTGTAAAAGAAGGAACAACGAGTGAATCCTCATCAAAAGTGTCTCCTAGGGAAGAAGAAAAAGATAGAAGGGAAATCTCAGAAATGATGTCTCTTTCATCTTCTGAAAAATCTAGTGAACTTTCTTCCCAAGAAGCACATGTCTGTGATACTAAAATCACATTTACAGATAACGATCTTCTATTTGGTGAAACACTACACAATCGTCCTTTGTATATGGTGGGTCATGTGCTAGAGAAGAAGATAAATAGAATCTTAATAGATGAAGGATCTGGAGTCAACATTTTGCCTATCCACACATTGAAGGAACTTGGCATCACGACTGGGGAACTTAGTGAAAGTCGTCTGTTGATACAAGGATTTAATCAAGGCGGGCAGAGGTCCATAGGCTCTATTAAATTAGAGATCCACATGGAAGATTTGCGATCAAGCGCATGGATGCATGTGATCGACGCAAAGACATCATACAATATATTACTTGGCAGGCCTTGGGTACATGAGAATAGAATTGTCTCATCTTCGTACTATCAATGTTTGAAATATCTTGAAGGTGGAATTGAAAGAAAGATAGTTGCAGATGATAATCCTTTCACCGAAGTTGAGACACACTTTGCGGATGCGAAATTCTATTTGAGAAATTATGTTGTTAAAGGGGTCAAATCCAATGACGTCAAATCAATCAAGATTGATAAGATCATAAGCAAAAGAATTAATGCGGCTATCGAAAAGGTGAAAATTGACACTAAAGACTCTTGTCCCATTCTTAATGAAGGGAAGATCCTGTCTTCAAAGAAGAAGCTGACTTCTAGGCTTTGCTATGTTCCAAAAGTGAAGAAAGAACAAGATCAACCATCTAGCCTTAAAGAAAATGCATTGAGAGGGCTAACTCTTCCTATCAGACGGATTGATGCAATAAACTTGTCTTTAAAGTTGCCAGAAAAGTCAGTCGCTCAAGATCAAGTGCGAGATATGACTCTCCCTACAAAACGCACAAAAGAAGGTTTTGATCCCAATGCTTACAAGTTATTTGTGAAGGCAGGATACAACCCTAGTGAGCCATCAGCGCTAGGGAAACTCACATCAGAAGATACAACTAGGAAAGCGCGTGAAGGCCTAGGTTATAGCCAACCGCCGCCAATTCGCATTTCCATAAGAAGGGCCAGCAATAATCATATAACTTTTGAAGATGACGTCACTGCTCCCAACAAAAGGCCTTCAGTCTTTGATCGACTTGGTAAAGCGACTGCAAGAATTTCTGTGTTTGAGAGGTTAGGTCCTTTGAAGAAGAATAACAAGAACCTGAGAAGTTATTTAAAAGTTACAACGCCTACTTCACATTTGATTCGAAAGGATTTCAGAAGTTTGATTCCTTCTAGGATGAGGCGACGAGTGGAACTTGTGGTTTCCTGTAAAGAGGAACTCAAGGCAAAGGTTCATACTGTGGTTTACACCAAAGAGCGCGAGGAAGATGAAGAAAGTGTAGGTTCCTCAAATCATGTAACAATCCAAAATGAGTACGATTCTTTGCCTCAAAAGAAGATTGAGGAAGAGGTAGAAGATATTGTCTCGTGTTGTCATATATCTGTCAATGACAATGATCCTGTGGAAGAGGAAGATGCTAAAGATGCCCCACCAGAACTTGAAGAAGGAGTAAAGATCACAATAGACCCTTTGAAGGAAGTTAACCTTGGCACTGATGAAGACCCAAAGCCAACTTACTTAAGTGCGTTTCTAGAAATTGATGAAGAAGTCGCTTACATGAATATACTCAAAGAATATAGAGATGTCTTTGCTTGGAGTTATAAAGAAATGCCTGGATTGAATCCTAGAGTAGCGGTCCATCAATTGGCAGTCAAAAATGGTTCTCGTCCTGTTAAACAAGCTCAAAGACGTTTTAGACCAGACTTGATTCCGTTGATAGAAAATGAAGTTAACAAACTTATTGAGGCAGGCTTTATTCGTGAGGTCAAATATCCTACATGGATTTCAAGTATTGTTCCTGTGAGGAAGAAGAATGGTCAAATTCGAGTTTGCGTTGACTTTAGAGATCTCAATAATGCATGCCCTAAAGATGAGTTTCCTCTTCCCATTCCAGAGTTGATGATTGATGCCACCACTGGTTATGAGGCAATGTCGTTCATGGATGGTTCTTCTGGATATAATCAAATCCGCATGTCACCAAAAGATGAAGAACTCACTGCATTTCGCACGCCAAAAGGTATTTATTGCTACAAAGTTATGCCATTTGGTTTAAAGAATGCTGGTGCCACATATCAAAGGGCTATGCAAAATATCTTTGATGACTTGCTCCATAAAAATGTTGAATGTTATGTTGATGATTTGGTAGTAAAGTCGAGGAAGAGGGGTGATCATTTGAAAGACTTAAGGATGGTGTTTGAGTTACTCCGAAGATATCAACTAAGGATGAATCCATTGAAATGTGCCTTCGGAGTTACTTCCGGCAAGTTCCTTGGCTTTATTGTGAGACATCGAGGAATTGAAATTGATCAAGCCAAAGTCGATGCAATATCAAAGATGCCTGAACCTCGAGATATTCATGAGTTAAAAAGTCTCCAAGGAAAGTTAGCCTACTTGAGAAGGTTCATCTCAAATCTAGCGGGGAGATGTCAACCATTCAGTCATCTCATGAAAAAAGGTGCTCCTTTTAATTGGGACCAAACATGTAGCGATGCCTTTAAAAGTATCAAATCGTATCTAGCGAAACCTCCGGTTTTGGCAGCCCCTATACCTGGAAAACCATTGATACTCTACATTGCAGCACAAGAAAGGTCTGTAGGAGCCCTGTTAGCTCAAGAGAATAGTGAAGGCAAAGAAAATGCTCTTTATTACTTAAGTAGAACGATGACGCCAAATGAGCTAAATTATTCGCCAATTGAAAAGTTATGCTTGGCACTGGTCTTCTCAATTCAAAAGATGAAGCATTATTTCCAAGCTCATGTTGTCCGCCTTATTTCTAAAGCAAATCCCATCAAGTTTGTTATGTCAAAACCTGTCCTTAGTGACCGACTAGCAAGATGGTACCTCCAATTCCAACAATTTGAGATTGTGTACATTCCTCAAAAATCCGTGAAGGGACAAGCACTAGCGGATTTCTTAGCAGATCATCCTATACCAAATGATTGGGAGTTAACTGATGAGTTTCCTGATGAAGACGCGATGTTAATTGAAGTTCAACCTCCTTGGAAAATGTACTTTGACGGGGCTGCACATCGCGGCGGAGCTGGTGCTGGCGTAGTGTTCATCACTTCACAAGAAGAGATTCTACCATTCTCTTTTACTCTGAAACAATGTTGCTCCAATAATGTCGCTGAATACCAAGCACTGATACTTGGACTTGAAATGGACGTTGACATGAAACAATTACATTTACAGGTCTTTGGTGACTCTCAATTGGTGATTAATCAACTCTTGGGAAGTTATGAGGTAAAAAAGCCTGAATTGCGCCCTTATCATGATTATGCTCAAAAGTTGATAGGATGGCTTGGAGATGTAACCCTTCAACATGTGCGTAGAACAGAGAATAAGAAAGCTGATGCATTGGCTACTCTAGCTTCAACGCTAACCCTTCCTGATCAAACGCAAGTAACTGTCTGTCAAAAATGGATAGTACCACCGTCAAAGGAGGAAGAATATATTGAAAATGAGCTTGATCATATCGTCGCCATTGTTGAAGCCGCGAAGGAAGATTGGAGACAACCCATCATTGACTACCTGTGTTATGGGATACTTCCAGAAAATCCAAGAAGAAGAACTGACATACGTCGTCGTGCACCTCGTTTCCTTTTCTACAAGGACACATTATATAGGCGATCATTTGAGGGTGTGTTATTACGATGTTTGGGAGAGGAAGAAGCGATTCAAGCTCTGCAAGAAGCACACTCAGGAGTATGTGGATCACATCAATCTGGACCAAAACTTCACTTTCACATAAAGAGGATGGGGTATTACTGGCCAACCATGGTGAAAGATTGCTTATATTACGCCAGGAGGTGCGATGCTTGTCAATTTCATGCGAATTTCATTCATCAGCCACCCGAAGTATTGCACCCAACCATCGCATCTTGGCCATTTGACGCTTGGGGACTGGATGTTGTAGGACCATTACCAAAGTCTTCTGGTGGACACTTGTACATCTTGGCTGCAACTGATTACTTTTCAAAATGGGCTGAAGCTGTCGCTCTTAAAGAGGTGAAGAAAGAGAATGTTGCAAATTTTATCCGAGTAAATATTATCTATCGCTTTGGCATCCCTCGCTATATAATAACAGACAATGGCAAACCATTTGATAACAAGTTAATGAACAAGATTTGTGATCTTTTTGACTTTAAGCAACGTAAATCTTCTATGTACCATGCTGCCGCTAATGGTCTTGCTGAAGCATTCAATAAGACTCTATGCAACCTGCTCAAGAAAGTTGTCTCCAAATCCAAACGGGATTGGCATGAAAGAATGGAAGAAGCTTTGTGGGCATATAGGACAACATATCGCACACCAACTCAAGCAACACCATATTCACTTGCTTTTGGAGTTGAAGCTGTCCTGCCGCTCGAGCGTCAAATACCCTCGTTAAGACTTGCTATTCAAGAAGGGCTCACTGAGGAAGAAAATGCTCGATTGCGTCTTGCTGAGTTAGAAGCACTTGATGAAAAGAGGCTAGATGCCCAACAAAACCTTGAATGTTATCAAGCTCGTCTATCTCGTGCTTTTAATAAGAAGGTTCGCCTGAGGTGCTTTCAAGTTGGAGACCAAGTTCTCGCGGTAAGAAGACCCATCATTACTTCACACAAGTCTGGGGGCAAATTTACCTCAAAGTGGGATGGACCATATGTCGTACAAGAAGCATATTCAAATGGTGCTTACAAGCTTGTTGATGCTAATGGCTTAAGGATCGGTCCTATTAATGCCAAATTCCTAAAGAGGTACTATCCTTGAAGTAAGATAATGCTCCTTAAGGTACGATCCTAAACTGCATATCACTCCTGGCCCGCAAGAGTATAAACTGTGTACGGCACAACCAAAAAAAAAAAAAAAAAAAAAAAAACTCAAATCCCCAGAACTACGTTGTGACTTGATCCTCTTCATTGAGGTACGTAGGCGCTTAGAATCATATTCTGAGTTCAGTTGCATGAGTGTCAAAAAAAAAAATCCACTTAAATTCAAATAAAAGTCAAAGTGACATGTATTTTATTTTATCTTTTGTCTCATCAAACTTTAGACTTGTACGAAGTATTGATGGGTCTACGGAAGGGGCAAACCCTTATAAAATATGAGTTTCTTATTAGTACGGTGGAAGTCTTTAAATTAGACTAAGTATGCAAATTGAAGTCTTTAGATTCTTCGAGCTCATTATTTGAAGTATCCAAATCCCCTAAGTTTGCATCAACAAAGTTGCAATTCAATGTCTTCAATTTTATTTTTTTATTTTTTTGAATTTACAAGTTAAGGTCCTAAAACTTGTTACGAGTTGAAACATCGGATTCCACAAAATTCATAAGTCAAGTTTGAATGTGCAAACTAAATAAAAATGTGGAACTTGCACTATATTCATTCTTATTGGATGGAAAATACGACATGACTTTGAATTAATAAAAGCTTGCAATCAAGAATTAACGACCAAATTCAAATTGAAAATAAATAATGCATGATAAAAAAAAAAGGGAAAGGGAAAGAATTTCATTGCTATAAAATTGTCTAAAACATCAATCGAAAGCTAAAAAAAAAATAAAATAATGGGAAAGACAAAAAAAAAAAAAAAAAAAAGGAAGTCTAATCTAAGCGTAACTTGTAGTTGGTCAAATCTTGACGACTAGCCTCCAAGCACTCTATTTTCTGTTCCATGCGAATGAATCTTCAGGCGTTAATAAACTCATATTCTCATACGAGGATATCTCATCTTCTGTAGCTAAAATCTTGGCTTGAATCTCCTCGACATTCTTCTTAGCAACTTCTAAAACAATTTCAAGACCCTCTCGTTCTCCTTGTAAAGTTGCTAGCTTCCGCTTAACCTTCTTTAGCGATTTCTTGTTAGAAGAAACATGTTTTGCCTTCTCACCTTCCTCTACTTTGAATAATTCGAGACGCTCTTTGGCATTGGAAAGCAATTCCATCTTCCTATCTTCATGCGACTTGTCAACAAAATTAGAGTGTTCTTGATCATAAGAAGTAGCATGATCAAAAAGAGAATCTACCAAACTCTTCAATGGTGAAAGATCTAGTAAATTCATCTCACTCATCTCCTTGAAAATCTCATAAATATCATCTTTGTAAGATGAAATATTGTTTAGAGAAGTTCTGGAAAGTTTTCCACAGATCTCTTCCCAAAGACCCAAGATGTACTTCCTTTTGTGATTGAACACAACACCTCTTCCTTCGAAGACAGACATAGCACCATTAATCTTGGGAAGAACTCGGGAAAGCTCATTTGAATTAGGAGCCAACCGTTTTAAAGTTTGGCCACGAGAAGTAGACGATGACTTTTTATCTATCTCGATATTTGAAATTGATTTTGCCTTAGGTCTCAATATCGCGGTAGACTCTTCGCTAACTTGTGGCCTTTCCCGCGGTGATCCTTGTAAATGTCCGTCAGTATCAACCTACAAGTGAAAGGGGTAGGTTAGCAAGGTCATTTCATTTTATTTATTTTTTTTATAAAAAAAAATATATATATATATATATATATATATATATATATATACCTTGTCACTCTGAATTGTCAATGATCTAGAAGGACTATCGACACTTTGGACTTCTACAATTTCAGCCCCAGATGGTTCAACCCTTTGCCTCTTCCAACATCGATCCTTGCTAGTTTTGCTTGTTTCTTGAAGGGACCGTTTACTAGAGAAGAGAAATTGGGGGCATTTCTCTTTATCAGTAAGAGTATGAACCAGTTCTTTCTTAGATGCCTTAGAAAAGTTAAGCTTCTTACTTTGATGTTGGGGAGCAAGTGGTGTCTTGACTTCTGAAAGTGTTTTCTCGATATCTTGACTTTTGTCTTCTAGAAGGGTAACAAATTCTGACCCAGCTTTTTTCACCATAACATCCAAATTATCCTCAAGAAACATTCCATAGGACCTCTCCCACCAAGATGAATATTGGGTGGTATAAAGCTTCTTTGCGGAAGTTACCGCAGGAGGAAATGTCGCTTTAGACATAGTCACACGTGATACACAAATGCGCCAATATCTAAGGCCTTCATCAAGTGACTCAACACGAATATCATTTTCTAAATATCCAGGATTATCTTGATGGAAACCAAATTGGCGACTAAATCGGTGCGGACTATATGGCTCAATGACAAAGGAACCTCCCCTCCTCAATGGAAGATAATTAAAACGAATGCTCATAAAATAAGCTTGCTCCAACTCTGATGATTTTTCATCATCAATGTAATAAGTTGGGTGAGGCCTACTAAGCATGGTTGCATTCCATACAATGTTCTCCCCCCGATGAACACGCTTTCTTGCCTCATCTTTGTCAAAATACTTTGCAGCACCTTCTCCAGAATACACCACCATTCGTGGTAGAGAAGGTCCACTAGTAAGCGGATAGTGTGTTTTGAGATAATAAGCAAGCCAACCATAGACATAGTGAATGGGAAAACAAACTCTTACATGGTCCAACTGTGAAGAATTTGAAATTTCATTTAAGCCATGATATATGCTTGTTAAAATTGGAACCGCAAGGCTAACCCTTTTACCGCTCGCCATTAAGCTCGCTATCTTGAAAGTCTCAGGTCGAATGAAATTTCCTTTTTCAGACGGAAGTACAAAGGCACATAACCAACATGACAAAAAGGCCGTCAGATAAGTCTCATATTTTTGATGTTTCACTCCAAGCTTAGAAAATACCATCTCTTGAGTACTTGACCATGTATTTATCTCAGTAGGTATTTCGCCTGTAGGATTATGAGTAGACGACAGACGTCGAGATTTCTTCTCTTTTCTTGGGGGAGCTAGCTCATATTTGAGATCTTTCTTGCACCAAAATTGTATCCATTCATTAAAAGAGACTCCCATATTACCATGATTATCCTCTTTAAGGTGATGAAAGGCAGCAAACATATATTCACAAGTTCGAGGAAGGAATCTTTCTCTCTTATCATTAAATCTTGTAAGTTCAGTGGAGTTTGGTATCACTTCTTCGTAAGGGTATCCATTAATTGGCAAACCACCAAGAATATGCAAGTCCCAAAGAGATATGGATGTTTCCCCAGCAGATGTAAGTAATGTATTAGTTTGAGGGCACCAAGCCTCACAAAAGGCTTGTATAATATTGGAGTTTCGATCATAGGTAAAAAGAGAAGCAAATACAGCATCACGAATACAAGCACTGTTTAGAGTTTGCCCATTTTTGCTTAAGACATCACCTGCCCAACCCATTGTTATTCCTACCTATTACTCACCAGCCCATCTCATAGTGTCTGATGAAATTATATTAAAAAATTTTCGTATAATTTCACTTATTAAATACGAAAAAACTAAATTTATTTATTTTTTTAAAATTTTTTTTTTGCATAAAATATTTTCATTCTTACCGAACACCTTTTTTTTAATAAGTTTTCAAAGATACATAATATAGTAATAAAAGTTCCTTGCTAAAGACTTTTAGAAGAAAAGTTAGTTACGATTGTATTTTTTTAATGTGTTTTTACATCTTAAGTAGACACCCCACATTGATTTTGTTTTAAAATATCTTTAGTCTAATCGTCCATGATGCCATTTGTAAAAGAAACAATTATATACTAATACAAACAATAATGTTTACCTAATTATTTTATTTGTTAATTTTTTCACTTTCCTAGTAAGTGAACATTTGCTTCTAACACCTAAGACAATTTATTTTAAAAGAAAATTAAAAATTCAACAAAAGTTATTGCAAATATACTACTCACTCCGTCATTAAATTATTACTTAATATAAAAATATATCATTTATTTTATACTGATAAAAAAAAAACACATAATTTGAAACAGATAAAATATTATAAAAGTATAAATGTCGTAATTGAGATACAATTTAACAATACCATCTAAATTCTAAAACATAACTAAGGGAGATGATGATTATAAATTTTTAAAAAATAATATATAAAAGCATTGGATTATTTTTTTGTAAAAATTAGAGGACAATATTTTTTTTTTCAAAAAAGTGAAGGGGTTATTATTAGCATTAAAGATAGGAGAATTCGAGTATAAATTTTGCCGGCGGAAAAAATAAAAGAAATTAATTATGAATAAATAAATAAATGGGCCATAGATAAGGCCTACTTCATTAATCTCAGGCATGTGAGAGGCTGCAATTATTTTCCACTTTGGATTTTTTTATGGTAAATTTAAATTTAATTAAATTTTAATGAACGTATTGACTATTGAGTATGGAATTAAAAAAAAGGATATGATTAAAGATAGTTAAAGTTAGATAAAGATCCGATCAAGTATAATTAGGTTAAGTAATATTTGATAGTCTTATAGATTCATTTCATGTGTATTATAGAATAATTTATGATTGAAATTCATTTAAATTATATATATTTATTATAATAATAAAAACAACAAAGTCGTTAATTATTTTTATTTTTTTAAACTATCAGATAAAATAATTAAGTTTATCTTATATTTTCAAGAAAAAAATTAGCGGGAATATGCTGACTTTCCGATTTTTTTCCTGTCAAACCTCGTACTTGTATTGATTTTCTAAAATTATACTAATTTTAAATTATCCTACACTTTTGAATAATCTAATTAAACATATTTTTATAATTATTTGAAAACCTCCAAATATTTTTTTAAAATGTATTATCATATTCTTTAGTTGAATTTTTATTTAGAACTCAATGGTGTTTTTAAGTTTGATCTATTTTTTATGATTGCTTCAGAATTTGGAGAAAGCGTGTGCGAAATTACTTCCGAAGAAATTTGGCGGGTAAAAAGTCAGAAAGTTCGCTTCTTCCCGTCAATCTTAATTTTATTTTTGAAAATATTAGCTTGGGTACACTTAATTACTTCATTTGATAGTTTTAAAAAATAAAAAAGTTGACATCTTTATTATTTTTATTATTATAATGAATATATATAATTCAAATGAATCTCAACCATAAATTATTCTATAGTACACATGGCATGAATCTATGCAATCATTGAATATTACTTGACCTAATTATATTTAACCGGACTTTATCCTTAAAGTTGAATGACTTATCTCTAAAATAGATAAAAGTGAGCGTTTATATAGTCAATTAATCGATTATTAAAATTTATATTTTTTTGTTTATAAATATATGTGTGTAAATTCCTTTTGGCATGAATCTGTTGAAATTTTATTTTTCACCATGTATTTTTTCATGAATTAGCTCAATGAAAAATGAGTAAAAGTTTTGTATTTTACAGCATAATTTTTTCATTAATTCACTGTAGAGAAAATCTTTATTTCTAATAGTGTTATAATTCGTAAAAAAATAATTAATTAGGAAGAACATAAATTAAGGTATCAATACAAAATTATTAATTAAGAGCATAAGTGTCACCAACCATTTAGGACATGCACCATATCTTTGCTCATAAACTCAGATTCCTCTACTATTATTTAATTATTGTAATTATTGCATTTATATGATTTTTTTAATTCATTTTCATTTTCCTAATCTTAAATTAATTTCCACCGACGCGTTGATGTACAACTATTTAAACAAAAAAGCAAATAATTTATTATTGAAATAATAATAATACTGAGATATCAAACAAAAATTGAAGTTCTCAGTGACTTCTTTTATTTTAATTTAATTATTAGGTTTGTCGTTAGTTTATGAACATTAACAAACTATAATATATATATTTTCCGAAATTATATGATAAATAATCAAAATCTTCTACATATGAATACTGAGCTAAGAATTCAAAAGGAGATTCAAGAAAATTTAATAAATAATATATAAATTTAAAAAATTATTTTTATTATATGTATAAAATATAATTTTTCAATAAAAAGTTGCTCTTTTACCTCAAAAAAAAAATGAATCTACGACCTTAAAAATTCAATTAGAGTTCTCTATGAGCTTATATGGATCGCTTTCTTGGCGGATTATAATCATTAGATTAATTTATGCCATATGTGCTTATAATCTTTAGATTAATTCATTTTATACGAAAAGTGAAATAAATAAATATTAAATTTGATGGGATATGTGAACTATTCATAATTAAATTTGTCAATTTTTTGATTAAAAATATAAATTTATTTCAAATTAAAATTTATACGTTTTAAGAATAAAATACAAATATAATTTTAAAATATTTATAATTAAAATAGAGAAAAAATATAAATTTTTTTCAAATCAAAATTTATACATTTTAAGAATAAAATACAAATATAATTTTAAACTATATATATATACTCCTTTTGGATCCAGAAATATATTTTTAACATTTTATTTTATGAAGGTAGGTGTTATGCACCAATTAGTATGTGTTATCTTTTCCATTAATATTATGAACATCATGTTATGGTAAGTGGAATGATGTTTCCTTCATGCAGTCTGTGTAAGTTGTCTTTTATGGATTATTTATTTCATAATTATGTTGCAAACATTATTGGTTTTTTGTCATAATTATAATTACGGGCGGAAAGAACATTTTGTATAAATATGTTTTCTTTTGTTACACTAAAAAAAGACAATAAATTACTCTAAAAATTTAACAAGAGATGTGACTTAAATTCATAGGAAAAAACTCTATTTCTTTTGGGTCTAAAATTAGATTTAATAGTTTAAATTTTAGATTTATACAAATTTCAAGGTTCAAAACTGTCAATCTAAACTTCAGACAAATTTTATAACTTTGGAGGTGGACTTTTATAACATTAATTACGTACGTTTGAAATTGGTCTTCAAAATTAGCCTTGAACATCAGACAAAACAATCGTTAGTTTATACATAAATTTTTCACAATTCCATACATGGATATTGTATATATCTGAAGTTGATTTCAAAATGGTTAAATTTATTCGAAAATCAGATATTTGTGAAGTGCCCCCACCGTCACCCCAAACAAACAAAACAATGGCCTAAGACAAGTCCAATTTATCAAAATCTAAATAAATTTTTGAGATGATCGAATCCAAACTTTTGAAAAGAACAATTAAAGTATATTTCTTTTCCAAAATCACGTTGAATTAATCTTTAAACACTCTAATTTTTATTCATTACTCCATCATAAAGTTTGGTGCAATGCTTAATTTATGATCTTTTAATATGCTTCATATGGTCCACCTATAAGAAAGAGGGTAGAGATGTAGTTACATGTGTTAAGCAATGGGAATTTTTCTCTAGGGAAAAAGTTAACGTAGTATCATTTATTGTGACATGTACAAGAATCAAATGTATGGTACAAACACAATAATATACATTTACCTTGTTAGGTACTCATATAACGTTACAATAACATATCTAGTAAAATTTTATAAATAAATAAATTATAAAGAAAATAATGTGTACGCAATCTTATTTTTAATCGATAAAACTTCGATTCCGTTAAATGAAAAGGGAAATAGCCTTGTGAAAGCTAGTACTAGCTTTGCCCAAAAAAACACAGTACATCAAGCTAGCAAAAAGATTTGCTTAAATTTTCAGCAATACCTTGAAGAAGATTATAGTAATATTCTTTTCATACCCTTAAAATGATAATAATGGTATGTTTATGGATTACTTTAATAATTCCTCATATTTTCTTATGTTGTTTTCCATACTTAAAATATTCTCCTATTTCTAGATGGGAACTTATTACACATAAAAAGATTTATGTTATATTAATCGATAATATAAAAATTTCTTATACTATCAAATCATTCGACGTATGATAACAAATTAGTTATCGTTTATAATAAGTTAGCTCAAAATTTACTTATTGGTAATCAAATCATATAAGTTTTAAAAATCTTGAGAGTCCTATTTTAGTTTCTCAATTTAATTTCTTGACCAATTACCACTTTATATTGCATAAAAAGTGACATACAAATTTTACTTAGTCTCCTCCATTGTACTCATTTTAAATTTATATCCTTCGTAATAAATTGTTTTTTTCTTTTAAAGGTATGAATTTATATTTTTTAAATGATAATATTTCATAAGTCATATATTATGAACATGTTTATATATTTATTTAAAAGAATTTATGCCTCATGAGATATAAATTCATAAAAATATATCGTTTCAGAAATAATTTTAAAATGTATAATTATAAAATTAAGTCATATAAATTAAAATAAAATATTTACCTTCGTACTTATGCATTTAAAGTCGATGGCTATTTAATACAGAAAAAATGGGCAATTTACTACAGCCAAAATAAGTAACTATTGCACTCCTCATTTCAATTTATTTGAGGGATTTGACTAAATTTTTTGAAATTTGTGATTGAAAATAAATTATAGATAATTATAATATTTAATAGAACCAAATAAAGGATAATCAATTACTCTACTTTGACAATATAAAAGAATATTAGACAAAACAGAGAAAAAAATATCATAAGTTGAGTACCCCACTTTTTACCTCTTGATTAATTAAGGTCAATTTTGTTGCACTTAATTCATGTTTTAGGAAAAGAATAATTTTCTACTCACACGCAAGATGTTGGTTAACGCAATTTATAGTAATTAAATTATTAAGGTTATTAAAAATACTAATTAGCTTTATGAATATTTGAGTTGGAAATATAATTTTAACTTATTTAATAATTGACAACTCTAAGTTTTCAATCATTATTAAAATTAATTGGATCAAATTTTCAGAAAATGCTCATTTATGCCATCAGTTAAAAATTTGGCTCATTTATGTCATTACCGTTAAAGAAAAGAATCATTCATGCCATTATTTTTTAACGGTGGTCTTGCAAAACTATTTTTGACACGTTACCGAATTATAATTGGACACGTCATCAATTTTTTTAATAAAAAAAATTAATTTAATTTTATTCAGAATTTTGATTTTTTTAATTAAAAAAGTTGACGACATGGCCAATTATAATTCGGCCAAGTCATCAATTTATTTAATAAAAAAATTAATTTGATTTTTTTTCCAGAATTATGATTTTTTTAATTAAGCCGAATTATAATTGGCCACGTGTCAAAAATGGTTTTGCAAAACCATCGTTAAGAAATAATGGCATGAATGAGCCTTTTCTTTAACGGTAATGACATAAATGAGCCAAACTTTTAACTGATGACATAAATGAGCTTTCTGTGAAAGTTCGATGACATATTTGAGCCTTTTCCCAAATTAATATTCTAATATATGTTTATATGTATAAACTCTTTATATATATAACCGATTCGTCGAATCATACTGAATATATTTATATGTATAAACTCTTTATATAAATTAAATTAATAAATAATGAAATATTGATTTTTTCATCTTGAGTCAAGTTGACAAAAATGACTACAAGATTAACCTTCAATCGAAATTAAATTAATTCTCACATCTTGAATAATAAACTATAAAATATTCTAATGATCTTGAATAACAAATTATTAGGTATTATATATATATTTTCTCATACTAAATATGTAATCTCAATAGACTCAGTATTTTGTTGAGTCAATTTTAATTTTTTTTTTCACTTTGTAATTCTAACTTTTAAAAAATGAAAGTTTTACTAAGGTAGCACATGCATGATATCATGTTTCAAACTTCTTACTTGTACCTCTGACACGATGTTTAATATAGAGAACATATCAATAATTAACTGATCGAATCATATTATATTATTAAAATAAAAAGTGAAAAATAATAATATATTTTTAAAAATAATAATATAAATATTATTAAAATAATTGGGATTTAGCACGGTGTGAATGAAAAATAAAAACAGTAAAATGAGAAATGTGGGGGAGCCAATTTTGAAAGGAAAAAAAAAAGTCATTGCAATTTGTAAATGAAAAGTCATTTATCTCATATTCGTGAAAGAAAAAAAAATTGTTATCCTTATATTAGGAAACACTTCCTTTAGTTCTTAAAGTGCTAAGAAGAAGGGGTCTCTCGCGCTGTCGTCATTGGTCGGTCGAATTTGAATTTGACAAATGATATTATTGATTAATAATATATTTGGACAAAATTTAATGAATTTTCTTTCTCTTATAAATTAATTCAGCATGTTAGTTAAATAATTAATTTGGCACAACGAAATTTATCAGTAAAACATTCTAAAAGGACATGTTCCTCCCGAAAAGTCGTTAGTTTTCCCAAGAGACATAACATTCTGGAAAAAATGGATCTGACAGACGCATTCCTTGCTGCAAATGACTATATATAAGAGTTTTTTTTTTCGTTTTTTCAACGCTGAACTTTTTTTCCTCTCTGCATACATTTTCCTACATAAATAAATTGTCGATTGACTGAGTCAGTATGCGCTCTTGTTGTTGTTCTTGCATTCGCTGAAATGAGTGAAGTTTAAGGTACCGCTACTTCTCTAATAAGTTAATTCGTTTTATCTTGGGAGAAATTAATTTATAACGTCGAATACTTGAGAGAATTAAATTTCTTAATGAGACACAATAAATTTAATAAACTCGAATTAGTATTCTATTTTTTATATCTATTTTATTTTTTCTAACCTGAATAGAGGAATAATAATAATCTATTCAAAATCCAACCTCGGTAAAGAGTAAAAGTAAAAGTAAAAGTCTGCGTAGAGTCATCGCTAGACGAAGTATTATTATTTGAAGAATCTAAACTGCCCGAACAAATATCTGACTCTTGCCCGTTGTCTCTTCGGTCAGCTGCCCATTCTTTCTACCCCAACTTCTCGGGCAGCTTCAATCTTCAACTTCTTCCTTTCAACACTTTGTCATCCATCATAAATATAAATATGTAAAACTCTCACACTTCTCTCCACCACCACTCTCCACCACCTCCGCCGCCGTCTACGGTGGTGCAAAAAAGTTCCTTTTTTTGTCTCGAAAAATGGGTCAGGGACTGAGTTGTGGAACGAGTGATGAACATGGGTTATTCAGTGCTGTTCAGTGTGGTGATTTAGACACATTAAAATCTGTTTTAGACAAAAACCCATCTCTTATTCATCATTCTACCGTATATGATCGACAATCTCCTCTTCATATTGCTGCTGCCAATGGCCAGATCGAGGTGGGTAGTGGGGTTTCTTGAAAATGTTCTGTTTTTTTTTTAAATGGAATTTTTGGTGTTGTTTGTGGCAATTGATTCATGGGGTTTGATTGAATTTTTGAAATTTTCAGATTGTTACTATGCTGTTAAACAAATCTATCAACCCAGATTTGTTGAATCGTTATAAACAGGTGATTAGTCAATTTTGTGTCAACCAAGTGTTTGTTGAGTGTCTGAATGAAATGAGTTGTGTGTGTGTTTTAACTGTTTTTTTTTTTTTTTTGGTTGATTTAGACTCCATTGATGTTAGCAGCAATGCATGGGAAGATCTCTTGTGTGGAAAAGCTAATTGAAGCAGGCGCTAATGTATGTATGCTTATAAAACTCTGTTTCAAGATTGGTCTTTTTTGTGTTTCTTGATTATGTTTTAGAGCTGATTTTGTCAATTGGGATTTTTTGTTTGTGTTTAGATTTTGAAGTTTGATTCACTTAATGGAAGAACATGTTTGCACTATGCTGCATACTACGGACATTTTGAATCACTTAAAGCTATTCTATCCACAGCTCGTACATCTCATGTTGCAGCATCTTGGTAAGGATTGATCAGTAATTGATTCTTCTTTGCGTATGTGTTGTTGATGGTTTGTTTTTGATCGAATCAAATCGAATTGATTGAGTTGTGAAATCTGCTAGGGGATATGCAAGGTTTGTGAATGTTAGAGATGGTAAAGGAGCAACACCTTTGCATTTAGCAGCCCGTCAAAGACGGCCTGAATGTGTTCACATTTTGCTCGATAATGGCGCTCTGGTCTGCGCGTCAACCGGTGGATATGGGTAATTATTCTGTCAAAAGATTGATTTTTATGTTACCCTTTTCATGTTGTTTGAATTAGCTTTGGTTTTCATACAGATTTCCTGGTAGCACTCCGCTTCATTTGGCTGCGAGAGGTGGTTCTCTTGATTGCATCCGTGAATTGTTGGCGTGGGGAGCAGATCGACTACATAGAGATTCCACCGGGTATGTCTTTTTTGTCGATTTTGATCTTTTCAAGAATGTTACTGTTTGTAAAATTACCCTATAGTTGATCTAAGTTCTTTGATTTGAACCTGAATAAATTATGTGTTTAGTCCTTATTTGGCCATTTTGGTGCAGGAGAATACCGTACACGGTTGCTTTAAGGTACCACCATGGTGCTTGTGCAGCTTTGTTGAATCCTTCATCGGCAGAGCCTCTTGTGTGGCCATCGCCGTTGAAGTTCATTAGTCAGCTCAATGATGAGGCAAAAGCTTTACTGGAACGTGCGTTAATGGAAGCGAATAAGGAGAGGGAAAAAAGTATCTTAAAGGGTACAGATTACTCTCCACCTTCCCCATCCCAATCTGATGCAGGGATGGATGACAACATGTCTGAGGTAATACATCATAAACTATACCAGATAACATATAAACTACTATTGAAATATATATCTTACTCTGCTAATAAATAACTAATATACCGGTAAACCAAACGACGTTTGCGTGGAAAAGATGTGGTGTAAGATATTTGTGGTTACTAGAGTATAATATCTATTCCAAAAAATATACCAAGACTTGATTTTTAACCTGATGATTGAGATATTCCTATTGTTCGTTCAACCGAGGGTCTATCGGGATAAACAACCCCTCTACCATCTCAAGGTAGGGTAAGGTTTGCGTACACTCTAACCTCCCTAGACCCCACCTGTGAGATAACACTGGGTTTCTTGTTGTTTGTCGATCGAGATATTTCCTAGTAATAAGTGATTGTTCTCTTGTTATCTATCATTTCAAGTCTGACCATTTGTCAGCGAGTTTCACATGGGATTATCAATTATGTAATGCAGGTCAGTGATACGGAAGTATGTTGTATCTGTTTTGATCAATTATGCACAATTGAAGTCCAGGACTGTGGGCACCAGATGTGTGCACATTGTGTACTGGCCTTATGCTGCCACAACAAGCCAAATCCGACCACGACTAGTCCACCAGAACCCGTGTGCCCATTCTGCAGAAGCAACATTGTACAGTTACAAGCTATTAAGGTCACAAAGAACGATGACACAGATTCTGATCTCTACTCCTCAAAACTTCGAAAGACTAGGAGATCACGAAACTTCAGCGAGGGCAGCAGTAGTTTCAAGGGGTTATCAGCAGTAAGTTCTTTTGGCAAAATGACTGGTCGTGGCTCCGGTAGGATTGCTGCTGATAACGAATGGATCGATAAGCCAATAACCCTTGATTGATACCACAAAAAAGTTTCCAACTTTGGCAATCAAAGAAACAATTCCAAGGTGGGGTCTTGCTTCTCAAATGGTATATATAGTTAGATAGATTGCTCTTTCTCTTCCCTATGTTTTGTAGATTTGGGAAATAAGCAAAGTTGAAATGATTTGCAAGCTTGGTTTAGATTGAGTACTATATCATTTATGTGAGTCAAAAAAAAGAGTGTGTAAAATCTTGTTTTCTTGAAGTAGTAGACAAAATTCTTTGAAGTTTTTTACCCCCTAGTTTTTTGTGTTTTCACTTTTTAGGTGAAAACACAACATTCTTCCATTATAGTATATTGATGAAGTTAGCATTGGGAAAGAGTCAAAATGAAAGCAAGTGATGAGGAAAGTAGACCCTACCTTACCCTATATGTTCTCTTTAAATTAAAGCAGACTCAAGGTGTGAAATGAACTACAATTTGTATCAATTATTTTATTGAAAAATGTTGTATTGTATAATAATATAATACTATAATAATATAATAGTATATGATTGGTTGCAACTTGCAAGGATGAATGAAAAGCTTTTTTTTTTTGTAATTGTTGGTCAAAGTGATCATGTGAATACACTGCCTCTTGGTTCAATTAATTTCTGCACCATCATCCAAGTATGTTCAAATAAGTACAAACACTCTGTCCCAGTTCTAAATAAATAAAATAAATTAAATTCTTGGTTTAAAATAAGAGGAAATAATTTATTGTGGCTCTTTCAGTTTTTTTTTTTTTTTATAAAAATAAAGATCTTGTATACATAAAAAGAAGCTTGCTATAATATCTTCAAGTCTGGTCTGGAGAAGGTAGATTGTATACGGACTGAATTAAATTCTTGGTTTAAAATAAGAGGAAATAATTTATTGTGGCTCTTTCAGTTTTTTTTTTTTTTAAATAAAAATAAAGATCTTGTATACATAAAAAGAAGCTTGCTATAATATCTTCAAGTCTGGTCCGGAGAAGGTAGATTATATACGGACTGTATTCTTACCTTGAAAGGTAAAAATATTATTTTTGATAGATCTTCGGTTCAAGAAAGAATATTTCAAAACAGGTCGAACTAAATAATAAAAGTAATGAAGTCATGACAAAATAATATAGAAAACATGTTGAAAGAACAAAAAAGAGTAGTAACTATAAAACAATAATGCGTTGATCAAAATACAAGAAATACTCCCTCTGTCCCTATTTAGTTGTCCACTTTAGAAGTGGCACACATATTAAGACACCAATGATTATCATAGGTTAGTTACAATTTTATCCTTAACTTAAAAGATTATGCAACTCCCAAAGTATAATAAATGTATTTTCTGGTTCCAAAAAGCATGCATTACAACTTAGTAGTACTAGAAATTTTCTAGAATTAAATAAGGGCATATTAGAAAAAAATTATTGTCCTTTCTTGATTTGTTAAATTTGGACAAGTAAAAAGGGACAGATATAAAAGAAAATATGGACAAGTAAATAGGGACAGAGGGAGTAACTATTAATAACAAAAATTGAAGGACAAAAAACTATCGGGATGATAACCTATTAGTGAACCATCTCTCCAGGAATTGTGAAAGATATTTTACTAGAAATGTTCTTGTTATTGCTTCAACTCATAATCTCCAAAAAGTGAGTCCCACTAATAGCTCATAATAAATTAAATACGTGCATTAAGATATACTATGATATTAGTATGAAAAGATAAGTGAGACATTTCTCTATTATCTACTTATCTTGCACCTTAATTTGTATCCTCCTATTTAAGGTCATGCCTTCGATAAGCTGAAACTGTGTCGTGTCATGTCATGTCTGTTTGCAACTTCAACTAAATATCTTGTATAACCACAAAATATCTTAGCATCCAAATTCTTGTTACAACACTACAACAAATAAAAAGGTTAATCGTAAATTATTTAACGGTAATAATATAATTATTATTATATTATATTTCAATAACACTTCTCCATTAATACTTTGATGTGTAAATACATTTATGGAAAAATAATTCCACTTGTAATGAAGAATTTTTTTCCCACTACATCAATTAAATTAACATCTTATCAAAGATATATTTTGAAATTAATTTAGATAAGAATATAATTGTCAATATGAACCCTACCAAACTATGATATTATTGTGATGATGCCATGTGGATTTGATTATTTTTATTAGGATTGAGTAGGGCTTGTGGGGAATGAGTATAAGTATATGTGGGCTAGGTGGAGATGTTAGCAAATGTTTGTTTGGTAAAGAAGGGGCACCTAACAAGAAAAGAGGGTCCCAATTTAGTTAAGTTTTTTTGTTGTGTATTTATAATTGGATGAATTGATTGATTCTTGAAAATGAAATAAAATTAAATACTGTGTAAGGTGTATATTGGACTTTAGAAGACTTTTCTCCATATAAAGAAACGTATGTCCATAACAATATATTGTATAACAACATATTGAAGATATATAAGGCCAACTAGAAGTGTTGTAGATAGCATTTAAGAATATATCGTGATAGAATCAGAATTTTCAGTAAAAGAACGAATATAAACAAACAAACAAATAATCATAAGAAAGTTTGATGAACTCTTTTAAAGTTTCCTTGTTTTGTTTAATAAAGTGATCAAAGAAAGAATCATAGGATCTTTTGAATTATTTTTTGAAAAATATTGGAGATAGCGAAAGAGAAAATGGAGAGGGGATTGGAAAATTGAACCCTCCCAAATAAGGTAAGTGAGAATATAAATAATCAACTAACTGAACTACTAAAAATTCTCTAAAATCATGAGAATTTTATGAAAAAGCTTACATGATTTCTTTTCATTGTGCCAAAGATTTGGGCAATGTTACTTGTTACAATGTAGTGATGAAAGGTAATAAATATTTAATAAAATAATTGGTCCTAATATTATGACATAAAAATACAAGTTTTCATATCATAAAAGATCTAGCTAGAGTGGATAATCCTTTTTTATTCTTAATAAAAAATTATCTAATTTAAATTTTTTAATAATATAAAACTTTTCTACGTGAATATTGACTTTTTGACTTTGTG
Source organism: Solanum lycopersicoides (assembly GCA_022817965.1). Lineage (NCBI taxonomy): Eukaryota > Viridiplantae > Streptophyta > Magnoliopsida > Solanales > Solanaceae > Solanum > Solanum lycopersicoides. Next base: position 68,434,998 of record CM040628.1, on the reverse strand, counting down.
TTGCTTGGTCTGTCGCAGACAGCTAGAAAGCTTGACTAATATAGTTAATATATATATATATATATTTTAAAATAATGGTAAATATTTTTCATCGTATGATATGGTGAAACATGTCTAAGATAAATATTATTTTATATACAAAATGTTTCAATTTGAATGGCAACTCACAATTTTGACTTTTCATGGCATCATGATAATTGGTGTGTTCAATTGAGTCCTCCTGTCAAGTGTCAACTATGTAAGGTAAAGAATAAGTCAAAGTTCTCATCTAATAGGTGGAATTTTTGTTTAAAAAAATAAATAAATTTCCTAACCAATGTTCGATAATCGTATTGAAATTTAATTTAATTAAAATTTATATAATAAAGTAAGGTGTAAAACATTCTTTTAAGATTTCATATCTAAAATTAGAAATTTGCCACTTCATCATAATTTCTTTTTTATCAATAATAAGTGAAAATTTTAAACTTATATCGCAGGTATAATATTTGATGAATGCTCATATAATCAAAGTTTTAAAACTTTACAAGGGACAATACTTATTCCTTAATTATTAATAATTTTTTATATTCGTTATTGTGATAGTTTAGTAAAGATATTTATTTTGAATTAACTAAATATCAAAACATCCCTAACCCTCATTTCTTGACCATTTCACCCCCTACACCCCTAACCCCCAAATTATCTCACCCTAGTCATGTTTTACTAACTTACATAGAAATATTTTTGAGATATTATTAATATAAATTTGTACGCATATTAATTGTTATTTCTTTAAGGGGAAATAAAATTTAAAGTGACACATGAAAATGAATGAGGCTTAACCAAATAAAACAAGAACTAACATCATTATTATTTTTTTGTCTGCATATCAAGAAGTAAAAATGTAAAATTTCTAACTTAAAATGAATTTGAAATTATTGAAATAAAAGTCAAGAACCTAGTAATGTAAAACAAGAACATAGATACAATTATTAATCCTTTTTTTTTTGTGTGGCGGGTTTTTAGGCTTTTTAAAATTTAAACTAATGTTTGTGTCATGTTGTAATATAATAATAATGATAAAGAAATAAATGAGTAAAGATATTTTATGAAAGTTCCAATCGATCCCTATCAAAACAGTTGAAAGTTCACATGAAATTAATTAATTAATTAATTAAAAAGACGTATAATATAAGACAAAGAAAAATGACCAAGAAAATAAACCTTTACACTCATGACCTAATTAATTGTAGTTCAAAAATTAGGTAAAATACACACGAGTTGCAAAATATGTATTAAGTGACTCCTTAGTCACAAATTTGATACTGGTGACTAATCAATTTAATTAAATATTCTAAAGAGATTTATTTTTGAAACAAAAAAAGGGCCCTTAGTTTAAAATATCCAAGTAGACAATAGAAAATCATTATAAGATTAGAAAACAATCGGAAAATAAAAAGGTGAAATGCGTATTTTACTCTCCTGAATAAAATTATCATCTGATATCTTGAAGATGACGCATGGAAACGTGACCACAATGACTTGAGTAAACTTGGTTGGGCACAAATAGTAGCCGACTCGACTCTGGCCAACTAGGCGCAAGCTTGATTATTTGATATATTAGGTTGGGCTCGAATCGATTAGGCACAAGCTCGATTATACTTTAATGTAGTTGATTGAACTCATATGTGACTTCAATTAACTCCGGTTAATATTGTAATAAACTCAATTTAATATTTTAATAAACTCAATTCAATTAAAGGAATGAGCAATTTGCCCTAGTTGCAAAAAGAGAAAAAGGATGTATCATGATAATTGAACCACATTTAAACCTTTAAATTCTATTTTTATGAGTCTGAAAGGGCAATTTCATATCTATATCATGTTTTCAAAAATTTGTGTCTTTTCATATAGAGAATCTTAGCACAAATTTTAAGGCTAGGAAAATCGATTAATACACGCCAATTTAAATTTATTTAATAATTTGATAGATAATTTTAAAACGTTGACTTTATATTAACAAAATAATATGATCACTGTCTGAAAATACCTAGAAAAAGATTTTTACATTATCTTAATCATTTTAGTGTAGTAGCCTGACTAATGATGCAATCCCTCGTTAATTAGTCACATGATATTTAAAGATTTCAAAGGCATTAAGTCATGTAATCCTTTCGTCTCATTTTATGTGATAACATTTGATCGGATATAAGTTTAAGAAATAATGAAGATTTTGAATTTTTTTTATCAAATTGACCTTTAAAAAAGTAAACTCACTTTTTTCTTTCTCCATAAAAAATGGATTGGATAAAATACTAATTTATTCATATTTTCATGAGTAAATAATACTCTATTTTTAAGAATTCAATATGTAGAAAAAAATTAATCTTTTTTAGATAAAAATTTTAAAATGCTTCATTTAGTTTTATTGCATCATAAAAGTCAAAAAAACTTTTCAATATAAAATAAAATTATGTAATAATAAGGAAAAAATATTTTTAATTTCAAAGTAAATGAATATTTGCATTCTAGGACTAAAACATGCGTAATGCACTTTAAACAATATCAATATTAATACATGATTTGCTTATTTTACATTATTATTTATTATCCAATATAAAATTAAATAAATAAAAAAAATATAATTATAAGTAACAAAAAAAATGTACATGTAAAATATATATTTTGGAGGGTCAAAGGCTTCACCTTTTAAATTATAGTGAAAAGTAATTAGTTCTATAGAACATAAAAAGCAAGAGAAATTAAGATATTATTAGTGATATCATGAATGTCTAATGAATAAAAGTTAAAAGCTTAACCCATTTAGTGCCGACAAAATGAGCCCATATTTTGGTGACCCGCCTAATCCACCCATATTTTAATGGTTTCGGTGAGTGATTTTTCACATGAGTAAAATATGGATTGAAATATGAATTAGCCAAATGGGTTAAGTTTCTAACTTTTATTCACTCAAAATTCAGGATATCACTAAAAATAGTGTAACTTCTCTTATTTTTTATGTTATTCTATGAACTAACTATTCTTCTCTATAATTGAAAAAGTGAAATTTTTGACCCTCCAAAAATATATAATTTAAATATACATTTCTTTTGTTAATTATAATTACATTTTATTATTTATTTATTTAATGTTATATTAGATAATCTATAATAGAATAAAATAAGCAAATCATGTATTAGTATTGACATTGCTTAAAGTGCATTAAGTATGTTTTAGTCCTAAAATGCAAATATTCATTTAATTTGAAATTAAAAATATTTTCATCTTGTTATTACATAAATTTATTTTATATTGAAAAGTTATAGGATTTTTTCTATTTTTATGATACAATAAAACTAAATGAAACATGTTCAACATTTTTCATCTAAAAAAAGACTAAAATATCTTCTCTATATTGAATTTTTAAGTAAAGTACTATTTATTCATAAAAATATGTGTAAACTAATATTTTACCCAAACCTTTTATTACCCAATCAATTTTTAGCCATATCAAATATGGGCGGGTTGAATTATTAGCCATTTTATATTGGGATAATTGTATATAGAATGACAAACTAATAATGTAAAATAAATATAGTAGCTACCGTTTGATTTATTTGTATTCTATAGCAAATTGTTTGCTAGTTCTTCTCTCCTTCATATTCTCGTTCGCCACTCTCCCTCTCTCGCTCGCTTTCTGTCGCTCGCCTCTCTCGCTTTATACAATAGAATTGTATAAATTATGTTTCTGTTTATATAAAACGAGAGAAAATTGTTTATACACATGCAAATACATATATCTCCGTCCTATACACTTATAATTATACAATACAAATATTTCCCTGCCCAAATCTCTTTTGCCTTTCTATCTTTCTCGTTTTATACAAATTCAAATTGTATATAATTTCTCTCTTTCTCGTTGTATACAATTCGATTCAATTGTATACGATTTCAAATTTTATACAGATATACAAACACATACGTTTGAATTGAGAGGTTAACAACGATTTACACAAATGAGAGGCTAAAAACAATTTATACAAATGGTCTGCCAGCGAAATTATACAAATCTGAAGAGAAACTAACGAATTATACAATTGCTTCTTTGTATATATGTATAGCGAAATAGGCATGGCTTTCAGTTGTATATGTATAGCGAATTATACATATATATGTTTGCTATGGAGCGCAATTATGCGAACTTTGTTATAACATACAAATTTGAATTTTGTGTTTGCTATATGTGAAAGTTACCCTTTTATATTTATCCATTTTCAACCCGCGCACATTTGACCCAACCGGCCCATTTGTCACCACTATGACTAATACATGCTTTACACGTATTTTATCCGTAGTTTATCCATATTTTTATGGATTGAATAAGGGTATCAATCCATATTTTACCCATGCAAAAAATCATTCACCCAACCCATTTAAATATAGACGGGTTGGGCGGATTATCAAAATATGGCTCATTTTACCGGCACTACCTGCCAACAACAAAAGATTATAATTAGTTGGCACAACTAACAATATTTTCATTGTTTTAGTGAAATTGGGACAAATCCAACAAAGGTGTAGGTCATGATTTCTTACCCTGTGAGCTGAGTGTTTTCCATGTAAAAATACTGTGTTAATTTTTTTAAAAAAAAGTATTCTAATTCTTGCTAAAAAATAATGATGGAACAAATGAAGAATTTGTTTCATCACTTGGGGGAAATCTAATATAACCCAATTTACCCCCTCTTGAGTCTTTTTGTGTGTGCAAAAAAAATATCATAGATTATATATTCAACCAGACTAATTAGATTCACGCCAACTAGGAAGGAAAAGGCTCCTTACTAAAAGTTTCTCTCAAGAAAACGAGTGATCAAGAATAGTTGTCCTTATGATCAATTCCAATTGTTACTAACTCTTCTTGACGATCAAATAAATTACAAGGACGTTAAAAAAAAATCCTGATTTAATCCTCGAATCAAGAAAAACACATTAGAAACAAAACTAAGTGAGAACACAGAGTTGTTGTACCAAAGCCTCAAACACTAAAACATCATCCACACATACATGGAAACAAAAGAGGAGCACCTTGTCCATGAACATCATGATCTAATTCTCTGTTATCCCTCTTTCTATTTTCGACATCATCTGAACCTGACCATGGACTCAACTGAGGAGGAGCGATTTGTCCATTTTCGAACAAAGAATTTTGGTTCCTATTAGACAATGTCATAGCAAATTCATCAGGTCCATATATCAAAGGACTTGTTCTATTATGTTCATGATTAGCAGCTCTTCTTTCAACAGCAAGAAAATGGCCAAGTGATGGAGCATTACTATCACTATTCCTTATCATCATTACAGTAGACTCAGCATCTGTGCTGTTTCTTGAACACAATGAGAAACACCATGTTGTTTTAGACCTATAGTTTTTTTGCACTTCTGTCATTACACCATTTGATCTCCCTCTTGTCGATCTTCTTGACAGATTAACTATGCTTGAAACACCGATAAGACTTCCAAGAGTTGTGCTCCTATCATGAAAGAAAGACCCTGTCGACTGGAAATTTCCAAACACATTTTAGTAACTAGCATATTTTTATTAATTTTTTAGAGATTCCAAGTAGTTTTCTACTCCTAAAATATCGTATAATGATTATTTTCAATCTAGTGTACTTGAGCAATGTGGTGGAATGGCAAGTAATCCTTCATCATTAACCAAAGGTTTCGGTTTCGAGTCCTCTTGGGTACATACAGAGTCGCCTATGTTAGACAGCGAGTTAGTCGGGCTCCAATGAGGATACCAGACACCAACAAAACAATGCCTATGGAGCTTCTCAGAGATACTCTTATTCTTAATAAGGGATGTCATCCAACATTGCTTCGTAAAAGGCTTTATTATATGCGTAAATAAAATGTGTGTATGAAAGATGTATATATGCAATACGCTAACACAAGTTTTAAAAGTCTTTCATTTCTTTCTTAAACTAAGTGCCGATTCAAACTATGTCACACGAACAGGAGTACAAAGTAAATAACCAATTTGGTACAGAGTAATGCCTTTAAACCACCACATTCTCACACTCATTCTTGCTTATAAGCCGAATTGTGACTATAAACCGACATCCCTTGCATACAATATATCATTCGTACGCCACTGTTTTGAATAAAATGAAAAGATTGGTTTATGTTTCTACAAGTAATCTGTCTAGAAATAAACTAGGTCTAATGAGTATTATCAAACAATGGAAGTCTTAAACATCATTTAACACTGCTGGTACAGTACTAAGGTTTATTTGAATTCAAACAAATACAAACAGAACAATAATTTAAGAAGGGTCATTGAAGAACCTAGGACAAGAAGATGATTTTAAAATTGAAACATGTTACACAGTTCTGATAATTGTGGTTCAAATGTCAATGTTGTAAAAGGAACACCAGTGACAGCTTTAATAATGTTATGGTCCCAATTTACATTGAACATAGAGTGACATTGACAGCACCCATAAAAGTACTTCACAGGATGCATGAAATACTATGGACTAATAAAGATTGAAAATATCCAGGTTCATCATATGATTTGGAGGTTAAACCAAGTACTACATTACAATAAATAGCAAGTCCTATAGTGTCTTTTTCTATCACATCATGTTCAATCTATTTGATTCGAATTCGTTTTAATAAACTCAAACTTCAAATACTTAAAAGGGGAAGCTTAGCTTAACTGATAAAGTAGTTGTCATGTGACCAAAAGGCAACGAGTTCGAGCTATGGAAACAGTCTCTTGCAAAAATGCAAGATATGACGACATACAATAGACCCTTGTGGTCCAACCCTTCCTCGAACCCCATGCATAGTGAGAACTTAATGCATCAGGATCCCTTTTAAACTAGGAATATTAGCAAAAGTAAAAGCAAGACACATGCTATAGCTTTTTGACCAATTATTAACATTTCTATAGTTCAATTGGCAAGTAGAATCTAACTTATACAACCTAACACTATCTATATTTAGCTAACTAACCTCTCTTATTTTCCATGTTACTAATCTCACTTTAATGAACAACAAGTTACAATTATCTTTTAGGTAACCTAATACCGTTAAATTCTTTTACGTTATCAGTGTATATAGTATTTAGACCAACGACAAATCGCCACGTGGAATAAGGGCATATTGTAGTTATGGAACAGAATGTACCTCAGTGTCCAAATCTGAAGAAGAATCAGTGGAGGAAGTAAGAGAGTCACTAAGTGAAGTGTTGAATGAAGTTGATCCATTTCTGCTTCTACCTAAACCTATTCTCAAATTCAATGGCTGCAATCCCAAAGGCCAACCTTCTTCCTGCTCCATCAAATCAATCAAATATCCAAAATAAAAAACAACATTAGTGGGGTTTCCATCTATCATTTCAATAATCTGACCAAAATGCCATAGGACAAGATTCTACAATGTCATGAAAGGACGTTAAAATATCTGTTTGGTCGTGAAATTTTAAAAATCTAAATCTTTAAACACTTTCAAGTTCCCAAAAATTAGCTCAAACCATTTTTGGGTCTTTTGGACTTTCATTCACAAAACTTCAAACTTTTACTAGATAAAATGTATGTCCAAACATAACTTCAAGAACTCAACATCTATGGTCAAACGGGAGCTAAGAATGATATACAACAATGTGATGAAAGTACTAATCTACTTCAAAATCCTAAGCTAGCGATTAAATATCTGTTTGGTCATGAAATATAAAAATCTAATCTTTAAACCATTTTTGTGAGTTTTTAGGACTTTCAATTACAAAACTTCAAACTTTTTACCCAATATGTCCAAACGCAACTTCAAGAACTCAAAATCTATGGTCAAACAAGGAGCTAAAAATGACAACACAAACACCTCTTACACACACAAAAAAAAAAAAAAAAACCCATATGGTTAAATTCCAAAACAATGACAATGGGAAAAAAAAAAAAAAAAGTTTACCTGTTGAGCCATGACAAATATTCGCACTGTTATATATATTTACCCTTTAGGTTTTGACTGATATTTGATAAAGATTGGATTTTTATGACTTCTCAAGAGAAATGACAATAAGGGTCACCTAAAAATCTCTAGTTTAACCTGAGATATGAGACAAAAGATTGAAAATTTTAGTTGTCATTTCATTGAAGAAGAGGAATAAACATGGTTAGCAAGAAAAATGGCATTTTCTATTTCTAGTTAGAATTGGAACAAGTAGAATGGAGTCAAAAGATTGTAATTTTTTTATTTTTTTTGGGGGGGTTGCTTTTTTGATTTTGTTGATAGTGATTATAGAAACATATAATAATTGTAATATGTCGATAAAGGTGATAAAGTAAACAGACAATGCAGAGAGGTTGTGTCCTCTATAGAATGGGAGGTAGGTTACTCCCTCCGTCTATAATTGTTTTTCATGTTAAGATTATGTACATTAATATAATGTGTAATTTAACTAATATAACTCTTTTAAGAATATCAAAAGTCTACCTAACTTTCCCATTGAATTACATTATCATTAAGACAAATTTGGAAAAAAGTGACTAATTGTTTCTTGATTATTTATATTGACAATTAATCTTGAATATCTATTTTTAGTATACCTGTCAAACAATTGTGGACGGAGAGAGTAGTTTAGATTCAATTTGTTTTGTCTATTTTAATTTTAATAAGAAATTTAAGAAGATAAAAGAATATATCTCTACTAATCTTGCTTAAAAGAAAAAAGAATTATTCTTATTTTAAATAAATTTAAAAAATATTAAGATCAAATAAATTAGGAAGAAAGAGTAGGACTATGACAGTAAAGTACCTAATTAGCTTTCAATACTTAAAGACTGTCATTGTCAGATGACCCAATTTTTTTTTCTTTTTTTTTTTAGCTCAACCATTGAATTAACAATTCATATAGAGAAATGCTTTACTTTTGTATAATTCTTTTTTAATTTGATTTTTTAAAACTAGTTTCTAGGGTTGTATTATATTTCGAGTCATATCAATAAACTTCAAAGTAATAGTTCAATTCTACATATATTTTAGGCAAATTTTCACATATAGCTACTTAAAAATAATTAATTACTCTCCATAGTTATAGTTTAATAATTATAATTTGTAGCTACATGTTATATGGAGGAGAGAGGCGCGCGAGACTGGAAAAGAGAGGAGAGAGGCGAGAGAGAGGGGAAAAAGAGTGGAAGAAAGATGAATTATGTATGTATATTGGTTAGATAACTGTATATTATACATATGTAATTGTATATATAACAAGAGAGATTGAGGAGAAGAGAGGCGAGCGAGACTAGACAGGAAAGAGGCGAGCGAGATCAAGAGAGGCGAGCTAGAGAGGGCAGATAGTGGGAGAGAGGTGAACTGTATATGTATATAATTATATATAACTGTATATTATACATATACATTTGTATAAATGGCAAGCGAGATTGGGAGAGGGAGGAGAGAGTCGAGCGAGAGAAGGCAGAGAGTGGGAGAGAGGTGAATTGTATATGTATATAATTATATATAACTATATATTATACATATACATTTGTATAAATGGCAAGCGAGATTGGGAGAGGGAGGAGAGAGTCGAGCGAGAGAAGGCAGAGAGTGGGAGAGAGGTGAATTGTATATGTATATATGTTTAAAAATTGTATATTATACATATGTATTTGTATATCCTGGCGAATTATACATATACAAACATGACTAATTATACAAACTCGAAGTCAGCCTTAATGTACAATGTTAGTCGCAAGTGGTAATTATAGCAAACAATAGATATGATGAGTAATTAAATAGTATACGTTTTCTAAGACGCGTAATTTTCCCTATTTTTTATTCGGCGAATGAAGTGTTCCAACGAACCAGACAAATAGACTGTTAGATATTTATAAATATAATTTGCTTAATTATGATTCATAACTATAGTTATAACGAGTAGGGAGACGAGCGGGATTGAGAGACAAACGAGATTAGTGAAAGAAAGGAGAAATGTTAGATAAATGATATATTCGATGAATACATATTGTATCTACAAATACTGTCTAATACATATAAATTGTATTCGATACATACATTTTATTAGAGGGAGGGAAGATGCGATCAATATTGGGAGAGAGAGGAGAGAGGTCAAATTAGGTTGTATTCGACGAATACAAGTTGTATCAGTATGAAGATTGTACAATGTGTATCAATGTGAAAATTGTATCTCAGAGTTGTATCAGTATGTATCTATTAGAGGTTGTATATATCTTTTTTTTCATGAGGTTTGGTATATCTCATATATGTATCAGTATGTATTAATGTAAGTTGTAATAACATGTATTAATACATATAGAGGTTGTATCGCATACATGTATCAATAAAGGTTGCACGAATACATATGGATGTTGTATTTCATATATGTATCAATAAATAAAGGTTGTATTAATAATATAGAGGTTGTATCAATAAATATAGAGTCTGTATCTCATATATGTATACATGTTATATCAATATTGAGACTGTATCAACGCGAACTAGAGGAAATATTTGCCATAAAATTCTAAATATAGCTTATATTATATATAATACTTTAAAAGAATGACTATGTATAGTAAATGTAGTAATTATATTTGCTATGTTATGGAATTTTCCCTTCTTTTTTGTTTGAAAGAAATCTATTTAGATGAGAAAGGGGATTAAGGAAGAAGGGGAGTTCCACTATTTGAGTTAGGTTTTAATTAAATTATTACATGAAACTATCTTAATAAACATGATTGATATTCTTTAAAATTAGTAATATATCTTTTCAAATGTATATAAATAATTCAACAACAAAGAATACACATATCAACTATAATTTTTAATAGATAGAGTATGAGGAGACTAGTATGATCACAAACCTTACTTCTCTATCTTATAAAGATAGAAAAAGTGATAGAAATTTATCTCACTTTAATCAAATATCTCGAATTCAAATTTTAAAACTAAAAGAACTCTTACATCACATGAATTTAGTTTAATCAAACTTTATATGAATACTTAGTTATCACACTATTAAAATCCAATATCTGCAGACAGGTAGGGAAAAGAAGAAAAAAGATGTGTGGGGTAATGTTTCTAATAGTTTAAGATGGTTCAATGGTTCATTGATGGTGAAGGTAGAGAATCCAATAAAGGTAGAGAAATTATTGCAATTTTTGCTTAGGTGTATACCAGTGGCAACAAGTTATGTATCAAAAAGTCTTCAAGCTTCATATGGGCCTTTGGTTCTTTTCTGGCCCATTTTCATTTTAGGACCCACATGATAACATATTACTCATTTCTATTTTAATTTCTATATGATATAGTTTGACTGAACAAAAAAATCAAGAAAAAAATTAAAGATTTTTGAAAATCATGATTTATAATAAGTCGTAATATTTGTGTGATTATTTGTAAATTATCTTGTTTATAGTAAAATAAATATTATAATATTAAATTATAATATTTTTTAAAAAAATGTGTCATATTAACTGAGACGGAATGAAATAATAGAAAAGAAGGTTTAGACATGGAAAAGAAGGCATATAGGCCCATCACTACATCTCCCTACTTGGTCAAAGTAATTGATTACCTTAACAATTAATTAGACCACTTTCAAGTATTCTCTCTATTTTTTTTTAATTTTTTTTTTGTATATTTTCCAAAATAAAGCAATAGAAGTTCCACTTGACCCATGAAATTGAATAGTCAAAAAGGGTAGGAACAAAAAAAAGTGCCTTTATATTCTATGGCTAAAACATTCTTTGAGTTCCATAAAAATAGTCCAATGACCAAAATAACACACAATTTAAGTATGTTAAGCCACATCCCTACTAACTATGTTAAAAGAAGTTTAAGTTTCTATGTAGTGATAGTAAAAAGGGTGAAGGCAACATGTTGGATGTGGATTTACATAATTTAATAACGTTGCCTCAAATCCTATATATAGATTGAATATATTTAAAGTAATTTAACAAATTTATAGTGTTAAAAGAGCTAGTTATATTCTATTTTTATTCTTTTTCGAATTATAAAAACCTTTTAAAATTTAAAGATTTTGGACACATCACTTAACTTCATGATACATTGCGTCCTGATTTCGAGTAGATCATTCAACGTCTTGATATGTCGTGTTTCCGTTTTGGACACATCACTCAATATGTGATACATCGTGTCCCGATACATCACCTTTGTTGATACAAGACACACATGTCTTGATATATCGCGTTTGGACACATTATCTTTCTTGATACAAGACACACCCATCTGATACATCGCGTAAGAGTGATGTATGCAAGAATAGAAGAGAATAGGGATATTTGTGATTTTCAAATGATAAAGAATTTTATTGAATATAATAAATTAAATTATGTATTTAGATAATTTTTTCTATATTGAGGTTCCAATTATTATTATATATTAATCGAAAGTCAGTTGTAGCAACCCATAAACATATCTCAATAACCTAACCTTCAACTTTTAGTATTTGTGTTCCAAATTGAGTTTTGAGCATGTGTATAAATTCATAATACCATTTGTGAGTTACAAGATGGTTTGCGTGGAGATCGATGTGGTTCCAGACACATTTGCAATATCGTATTTGGTAGTTGGTTCGAGGGTAAATTATGAAACGTATAAAATTTTGTACAAGTAATATTATATTTGATATCTAATTAAGGGGTAAATTATTGATGTATAAAATTAAGGAAAAACTACATAATTAGATATACTCCACTAATATATATGCTATTATTACATACATTTCAAAATATGTACATATTTTATCACTAAGTAAGATTCTTTCTATCATATATTGTAGAAGATACTCTTCGATACATGTGTTTTTGCTATAAAATATACTAAAATTGACGAGCGAAATGGGAGGAAAGCGAGCGAGATTTGTTATGTATCCAAGATGTATGTGAATCACATTAGATACACGTATTTGGTGTGATTCGCATGTATCTGGGATACCGAATACATAGGATAGTGGCGAGCACAATATTTTGTGTATCCTAGATACATGCGAGTTCATTTTGATAAAATGTATCTAGAACAAATTACACATAGTTTTGATCTCATAGATCCCTAAATACATGTATCTCGACATATTTAAGCATATCCGAATGCACCAAAATCTTGTAAGATATATAATACCGCAAAGTAGAATATATCTAAGTAATTAGCTCCTAAACTAGTGGGATTTATGTAAGTTCCCCTAAACTTAATACGGTGTTATGGTTTGCAATTTAGAAACCAATATACCTAATACAAATATAAGTTATAAAGAAATCTATATATTATTTTATGCAGGAAAGAGGTAGTATTCTCAAATTAATACGGTGTCTAGTTTTCATGTGTTCTCAAACGCCAATAAGTAAATAAAGGATCATTTGGATAGCTTATTGAAGTTATATATGCATGTATTAATAATGTAGGGATCAGTTATCAGTGAATTTATGTACTATTTTATGTAGATATTAGTTATTCATGGACAAGTTATTCACGTATTAATTAGTTACACATGTATTAGTTATTTCATCTTCTATCCTGTATAAAATAATAGTGCATAAATCTCCGTATAATTTATACAGGTGTTAGTTATGCGGGTTTCTGAATTGTTAATCAAAGGTTGTATTAATTTCATATATGAATAACTTATTGCTTATCTATATAATAATATCGTATAACTCATACAAAAATTAATACAAGATGACTTGTTTCTTATCCAGCTACCAAACGATGCTCGAAAAACCAACCTATTCATACTTAATATATGTATAAAATAATACCTACACTTACTCATAATTAACCACCATACTATTAATCATGTATAACTCTGATCAACTACCAAATGATCGTTACCGACCTTTTGAGGTCCTGTGCCAGCAGCAATATTGGTATTAATAAATTTGCAACAATGTTGAAGGAGTGCGATACCGCTAAAGAAAGTAATTTTACTGGATATACATTGTAGTCGCTAATAGGCCTAAAATTAGAGATGTAGGTGAGTTTTTTTTAAAAAAAAGTTCATCATCACATAAAAAATCCCTCACTTCCTTAAGAAGATGGATGCAATTCTAGGTTTACCAATAATAACAATAACATATTGAGTGAAATCTTATAAATATAATTTAAAAAGAGTAAGTGTACGCAGATCGATCTTATCACTATCTTATAGATGTAGAGAGGTTATTTTCAAAAGACCCTTAGCTCAAATATGAAAAATCCAAGTACAAGAAGAAACCAATGGAAAAACATAGCAACTAATAAGAGGGGTAGTACAAATCCTACAAAAAAGGACTAAAAACAAAAAATAGTCTGATGATCAAAACACAATAAACAACAAATGATGATAAATATCCCAATCAAGAACTATAATAATACAGCTAGTACAACGGCAAAACACCAATAAGCCTAAACTCTAGGGAAGCAAAGACAATACTTCACTACCTATGCGATTTTTGGGATTTTATGTAAATTGTTATGAAGGTCTATATTCGCTCGGTGATGTATGTATCTCATGTATATCTATAAAAAATATTTCTTGATATATATGATATACTAGTGTTATGGTTTACTGTGTGTCCTGTATACTGGTGATGAAATGATAACTACAAGTTCTGTGATTGGGGATCGAGGTTATTGATAGGTGTTAATTACTCAACGTAATGATAGTTTAATAATTACATATGTTGTGTAAGTTTCCATCAAGATACAATGTATTTGATGGGCCATGTGATAGTATATGTGATACACTATCTCTTTTGCTCGCCCCTTTCCTTCTTTGTATATATGTATTCACAATTTAATGTTTATGTGTATCCAATATCAAATTCTACGAGTATATCCATATCAGTTTTGAATACATATATCTTACTATATATGCAAAAGCTTGTATCAATTTCTACGAGTATATCTATGTATCAAGTATATCAATTTCACAATTAGCAGTGCAATTATATCCAATACCAATTTCATCCAATGTATCCAGTATAATTTCATCAGTATATCTGATATTAAATTAATTTAGTGTATCGAATATCAATTTATCTTATGCATTCTGTATCAGATAGATAGTGGTGAGTACGTGAGAGAGAGGGTAGAAAGAGGGAGGAGAGTGGCGAATTGAAGCAAAATATTATAATTTGGTTGAGTGTACACATATTTAAGCAAAAGTAAATTCCTTAAAATTATAATTAGGTTGAGTGAATATATATATATATATATATTTCACATTTTACATTAGCTCATTTGTACATTTTTGGATTCATGGATTGGTACCACTTGAAATTTCAATAGTTGGGCTACAAATTGACTCAACAACAAAAGAACAAAGACTTATTAAATATTGGGTCACACCAAACAACACCATAAAAAATGTTAATCAAATGCTTTCCATTTCTGTTGCAAAGGTGGGGGGAAAATCACTTTTATAAAAACAAATGCAGTTGTGAGAAAAATAAATTTCTAGATGTGTTTGGTATAGAGAAAAATATTTTTTAATATTTTCATGTTGGTCAAAATGTTTTTGAAACGTTCTATTTATCTTTTAATATTATTCACAAGTTTGTCTGATAAAACTTGATACTATACTATCATTTTAAATTGTTATCAAGCTTCTCCTAATTGATAAATTTTGCATATGTTATTTTCTTTTTCACAAGTTTTGTTGGATTAACAAATCTAGTCGAAATGCAAATAGAAAAATAGTAAATTATATATGGATAAAAATGTTATTTCTCACCTTTGTTTGAACATATAGATAGATATATATAAGATTGGAGCCAGTTCTTTAACTACGAATTCTACATAACTTAATTATTTTAATTTAAATATTATTATATTTATATTTAAACAGTTGTTTGATAGATATAAATAATATATCAACAACTCAATAAATAAAATGAAATTATGATTCAGAATTTATGAACTAAAAATCTTTCTCCGCTTCTAAATAAGGGGATTTGTTTCCTTTCAAAAGGAATCTTTTCAAGTGTTCTCTTTTGAAACTATTTTTTTTTCTTAAAGAGCTAATACCTAATTTTTTTTTTAGGGAAAAGGGTCTTATATACCTCTCAACTTTGTCATTTGGAGTTGATATACCCCTCGTTATGAAAGTGGCACATATATGCCCTTACCGTTATACAAACGGCTCACATATACCCCTGCAGTTATAAAATGACTCACATATACCCTTCATTTAACGGAAGTTAAAAGAAATAGTTTTAAATTTATATTTATTACTTTTAATTTTTAAAAAAAAATTATTTAGGGGTATATATGATTCTTCTATCAAAGTTTAAGGTATATTTTAATTTTTTTCATACATAAATTATTTTTTGACTTCTTTTATTATAATTATTTGAGTTTCTTATTCTTATTCTTATTTTTTTCTTTCATTCCTTAGTTTAAAGAAAAAAATTTAAACTATTTTTTTGTCTATATTATAATTTGATTTTTGTATTCGAAAAAAAAAATTGGTCATCTACAATAAGTTTTACAAGAATATTAGTGAAGCAAAAATAAATTTGATTATCAAAATAATAATTCTAATTTAATCATTGAAACAAAGAAAAGTTAAAATAATATGTTTGACAAGGATTAAATTTACTCATATAGGATTATATTTTTTAGAAAAAAATAATAAAAAGTTAGAGTAAAATTATATATTTTTTTCATTTCCGTTAGAAGATAAGGATATATGTGAGCCATTTGTTTATAAATAGGAATATATATGAGCTATTTTCATAATAAGGAGTATATCAGCTTTAAATGATAAAGTTGAAGAGTATATCAGACCTTTTCCTTTTTTTTATATACAACATGAGGTACTGCAGCTTTACAACCAATCCTCTATTAATTAGCTCCTATATATGTCTAGGCAAACCACATAATGAATGATTATTGAAGTTGTTTCATTACTTTATTTGAAGTTGTTAAATATAATTACATGATTTGGTGCATTTTCCCCTATAATTGATCTCCTAATTATAGCTATTCCTTTCAAGACTTTTCCCTAATTTTGAAAGCCTTTACAACTTCTAATCTTTACTCTAATTTTCAAATTTCTTTTTATTTGTCGCTCAACAGCTCGTAGCTAATTAGATTTTCATATAATTTATCGCTAACATCGAATTCATTGTACCTTTTTTAAAAATATGAACTGAGGTCTTGGAAATACTAATTATGAACTTACTTGCAATTATATTTTTGGTAACTTGTTTAATATATATATTTTTTGTTTTTTAATTTATAAAAGTGAAACTTAGAGTTTGATTAGTGGAGTTGTTGTATTTTTTTCTCTCTTTTTTTCATAATGAAACTCGCAAAAGAACTACTACTTCCTCGTTCATGAAAATTGATTATATTTGGCTTGGCACTTTAAAAAAAAAAAAAAGAAACACAATAAATAAAATGAGATTTTTATTGTATCTCTTCTAATTATGATAAGTTATATTCCCCTCCGTCCACAATTGTTTGGCAGGTATACTAAAAATAGATTTTCAAGATTAATTGTCCATTTAAATAATTAAGAAATAATTAGTCACCTTTCTCCAAATTTACCCTTAATAATAGTATAATTATGTAGACTTTTGATATTCTTGATATAATAGGATTATATTAGTCAAATTATACATTGTATTAAATTTTCCTCAAGAGATGTAAATGACCTTAACATGACAAACAATTATGGATGGAGGGAGTATATCTCTAAATGTTGGGAAATGATTAATACTTAATAAGTAGAGAATAGATATAAAATAATAACTATCATTTAGTTTTTTAATTTAAATAAATAATAAAACTAAAAATCTATTTTTAACAGAAGCAAATGCAGGATAGGTTTATAAATTCGAGATTCTAACTCTTATAGATTAGTGGATTCTATTAATAATAATTTGTAAATATTAAATAGATTTCTTAAAATAAATAAGATCTGAACTAAAGTAAATAAATTTGATTGAATACACGACAATTTTCGGTCTTGATTATTACACCTTTCGTCCTATTTTATATGTCATTTTTTTACTTTGCACTTGCATTAAGAAATTATTTAACTTTACCCTTCTACCCTTATTTAATATTTTCTTAAATCAACTTTATAAATAAATGACAAGAATAATTAACTATTCTATCAAGGGTAAACATGACCCGTAACTTGACGTTAGCTGCCAACTATGACATTTAACTTTGGGTGTGCACAAGTAGGCATTTAAGTTTGTATAAAATGGAACAAATAGACATTTTTGTCCTACATGACACCATACATGAAAATTTTGTGTCCTACATGGCGTCCTACCTATGTTATGCCATCTAGGACATGTGTGTCTACTAGTTTAATTAATTTTATACAATTTTAAATATTTGCTTGTGCACACTCAAAATTAGAAAGGCATAATTGATCGTTGATGTCAAGTCAAGAATTATATTTATGTATTATATCATTATATAAAATATCAAATATTGTGATTTGACTATATATAGAATGAAATGACTTATAAAATAGGACGAAGAGAGTATATGTGTGAACTTAACTAGGGTATAACGTGAATAAATAAAAGTGGATGAGGTGAGTAATTAGGAGTAGTACATTGTCACAACTCACATGGCGTGGGTTTTATTATGTAGAAACTTTAATTGTGCCCCAAAATAAGAGGTTGTCTCATGTGATAAAAAGTGAAAAGAGACTGAAAAGTTAATGATGAGTGCATGGGAAGTGAAGCCAACCACAAAACAACACATAAAACTTGCATTATTTTTTTACCAAAATTAAAACTAAAGATACAAAATTTGAGTAATATGTATAAAGCAATAGTGTAACCTTGAAGTTAGGGAAAAATCCCTTTATACTATATGTTACTGTTGTGAGAATATACCCTTTCACGCTTTTCTTTACTACTTGTATTGCTATTTACTGAAAACTATGCAAAGTATGTTTGCGTCTTGGTGAAGTCAATGCTCAAAAATATCTTTTTCAAAAAATATAACTATAGTACTAATTTATTTTTTTCGATATTTAATAAGTAAGTAAAAAAACTCATTATCTCAAATGTATTTATACATGTAATTTAGAGAAATACTATGAGTAGGGGTTGACAATGATGAGGGGGCTGGAAATCGAAGGTGAAGCTAGGATCAATAGTTTAGGTGTTCTAAATTTCGTTAATAACTATCAATCAATTTTGTGAGGGGTTCACAAATTAATATACATATATATTTAATTAATTTTCTAATACAAACATAATTTACAAAAAAATTACTGAATTCGTACGAACTCATGAACCCCACCTAGCTCCGCCTCTACTAAAAACGTTGAAAGGTGGGAAGTAAATGAATTTAGAATGCCTTTTATAAAACTTTAATTCTCATTACTCCCACTAGGGAAGTAATTTTTCTAATTTTAAAAAAAATATTTGGATCAATTAAATATTACTCATACTCTTATGGTTCTTCAAGAAAAAAAAGACATCACAAACATAATTTATCGAAAAGCAATGAATTTAACTTAACCTATAAAACTTGCCATAAATTTGTTACTCTCTTACTGATCTGATTCATAAACAAATAAAAGAAGAAGAGTTATTAAGAAGAAAAAAATGAGTCTTAACAGTTCAAGTGAAAGTTTTTTAGACTAGCTAGGTCGAGTTGCATATGAGTGCAAAAGATCACAAGTGGACAACCAAACTAAAATGTTGATAGAAATGAAGTAGATGAGATATAGTTGAGTGACAACATATATATAACTTCTTGTCAAATATTGCATAAATATTCAAATCAAACAAAAGTTTTAGAAACCTGAAAATTCTTCTTAATAATCAACAGTACTAGGGTTGAGTACACACTAAAATAATTAAAATCTAGTATCATACTATAGTACATAAGAAATTAGATTTTTTAAAAAAAGATACTCATAAAATGGGAGTTGTTTTCCTAGCTTTTTTGATCTTCTTACTAAGATCTGCTAGTAAAGATGGAGGAAACAATGACTCTACTTCATTATAAACATCAAGAAACACTCTTTCTTCTTGATGTAATCTTCTCTTTGTAACTTGAATTGTCTTTTTCTTCTTTGGAGCTGGTGGACAAATCATCAATTCTATAGTACTTCTAACATGTTTTGGAGATATTGGAATTTTCTTTGTATTATCCGTCTCAAAGATAGGGGTAAAGTCTACGTGTACTCTACCTTGTCCAGACTCCACTTCTAGAATTACACTGTTGTTGTCGTTAACATTATCTTCAAATAATTCATTTTCTTCTTTCTTGTCTTGTTGTTGTTGTTGTTGTGTGTCTTGTTGTCTATGATCTTCATGATTTTGAGCTACTTGAGCCTCTTGAGTGTCTTGTTGGGGTGCATTTTGATATCCATCTTGAAAATGTAGAATGGGTCTAGATGACAAGAGATTGCATTTTGGAAGAACCATGAGGGAAGATGATGATGAAGAATTGAATTGTGAGCACATGAATGTTGTGTATAAGTTGGAAGTCAATGGAGCAATTGATGAGATAGAGATGGAGTAACTCTAAAGACAAGTAGAAGAAAGAAGTGAACTCAAAAAGATATGTATGTGGAGTGACTCCAAAGACAAAGAAGAAAAAGAAGAAGAAGAAGAAGAAGTAAACTCAAAAAGATATGTATGTGGAGTGACTCTAAAGACTTTGAGAGTGATATATGCTCTTTAGAGAAAAAATAGACACCTTAGAAGAATGAAGGTATAGATATAGAGGGTGGGGAAGCGATATAATGATGGGATTCAATTTTGAGTATTAGTTATACAAAACTATATAATTGATTTCTCGGATAATCACTCTGATGTAATAATTATTATTTCAAAATATATCTTCTTTCTTGATCAATATTCGTCAACATATTAATTACTTATTTTCTTAGATTAGTACTTATTATATGTTGAATAATTACCTACATTATTTTTTTTTAAAAAAATTGATATAATAATATAAAATTTGTTTTACTACATTTGTCAAATTGTTGGACAATATCTAGTGAAATTCTTTTTATTTTTGGACTTTATTAGCTTTTTCCAACATTTTGGATGTGTGTGAGAGAGAAAAATGTTGAAGTTGTTCCTTGCATAATAGTCCTACTTCGGCGAAGGATCCAATGCAAATTTTTATCTTTTTCTTTTCTTTTTCTTTTTTCTTTTTTTTTATTTTTAAATGATTTACAACTAAGTCTTTTTATTTATTTTTCCATTTTAATTTTTTTTTTTAGGGATGATTAGTCAGAGATTAAGTAATTAATTAAAATCTTTAAGTGCGTCACTTTTGTAATTTTTACAAACTTCGAGGCATCTAGGCACGTGCTTGCCTCACGCTGAAGCCATCTTATGTCAACTTAAATTTATTGGTACTATATTCGCCAAAGTCGGAAACTTCGTTAAGAGTATTTAAAATTTTATATTATGTATGTAAAATAATTTTTGACCTATACATTTTATTTTTTTAATATTTATAGTATAAATGACTATCCTGAACTATATGTGGTTATATCAATGTTCTTAAGATCTCTTACTTTATTGGCTTATGTTTTTTTTCACGTACTATTTAGATCAAATGACCTTATGAAATTAGGTTGATATTTTCACATATTATGAATAAGGAATAATATATTTCTATTTTTGCCATGATAAATCTTTTGAATTTCCGCTACTTAACTTTCAATCAAACATTTGATCATCAAATGTAATGCAAATAATCCATTTTATTCTCTTTGAAAGAAGGGACACTTTCGTTATTTTTAATCTATTAAAACATATACTACATTACTTTTTTACTTATCATATCAATTTTGCTATCAAAAAGTTATTTTTTGCTCGAGTAAACTTATTCTAACTATGTAGAAACTACATATTATTAAAGTAAAGAATTTCAAATCGTATTTATGCTTTTGCATCGAAGTCTTGTATCTTCTTAGATTGTAATCTATTTAACTCTTTGTGAACACATAACGCTCCGTGATAGAGGCACAAATTTAAATTTTAAAATTTATGAGAGTTTTTAAAATAATATATAATTAATATATAATAATAATAATTATAATAATTAGATTCACAATCATATGTAAACAAGTCTCCCCCCTCCCCCCCCAAAAAAATAAAAGAAAAAAAAAACCACTCATGATGGATAGTAAATAAAAATTCATGGAATCTAAGAATTTTGTCAAATTTATTGTACTTTTATAAGTTTTCTTCAGAATGTTGGGTCAACCATTCCATCATCGATACTAAACAAAAATGGATGCTAATATAAGTTTGAAGGCCTAATTAAAGTACGGTACAGGATTATTAATCATATATTAATATATTATACATGTACTTGCCTATAATTTTTAGTGTTATAATTATACATATGTTCTTGCCTTTGATCTTTACTGTTAATTAATTATATATACTGTTTAATGACCCCTCAAAGTAAAAAGTCATGATTAACAAAATATAAAAAAGGTATTTATAATTTGTTGCATCATTTTTATGGTCTAATAGTTTATTAGAGGCTGGTGAAATTAAATGCTTTATAATCAATCCGTACTTCACCAACAAGTTGTGTAGTGAACTGGTAAGTACGCATTCATCCTTAATCAAGAGGTCTCGAATTTTAGTCTCTTTGGGTATGGATACACTTTTATTAGGGAATGTTTTATTCCAATGTGAGACATCCTGATACGAATCTGAATATAATTAGGCTCCAATCTGAATACTTCATTATAAACCTAGAAATGCCCATACTTGATATTATATATAATTACCTATTCACTTCCTCAAAAACTTCCAAATATTTTTTATAGCTAAACAATATTATATATTCAAGTCCAAGAGACATTCATAATTAAACAACATAAGATTGTCTAGTGCTTTAGTCTTTAGGCTATACATCTAAATTAGATGCTCTCAATGTTAAGTCAATTTGTGGCACATTCTTCATTCACATGGCCCAACACACACCATGTCTATGTCGAAATGTTATGTAGAATGGGCAACACAAACAACCCCAACTACTCTTCCCATCACTCATTAAGAGTATAGTGATTACTATTTTTAACTTTTGTGCACAATAGAGTATAATTTTCTATATCATTAGTTTTATAGTTTAATTAATTAATAGGGCTTTAGTCGGAGGTGGAGTCAGAAATATGAATTTAAGATTTTAAACAAGACTTTTGTTGATAGTGGGGTTCAAACGAAAGTCCCTTTTCTTGCCGTTGAACCATCAATCAATTTTGTTAGGAGGTTTACAAATTAATATATACATATATATATATATTTATTCAATTTTCTAATTGAAATATAAAATTTATGAAAAAACTATTAATTTGTCTGAACCCCACTCTCAATATCCGTTTTAAAAATGTGTTTATGGACTATTTATATATGTAGGAAAAATCCTAGATTGAATATCCAAGTCCAAAAATAAGATTAAAAAAAATTAAAGTTGAATTTCGAAAATAACCTGTCACACCTAGCATTGCGGGGTTTAGTTGGGCCGCGTCGCGAACCTTCTTCAACTTCAATTTTCGTTTCTTTCTTTGTTATTAGCCTCGCACATTTCTTCTAATTGTTTGAGTAAATCCTCACATTATTTTCCTTCTAAAAAAGAAATTTTCCATCTTCAAAGTACACCTATATATGTACATCATTAAATCCCAACTATGTCCAACACTTAATAATAATCATCATTTGGGCATTTTTAATACATTAATATATCACAAAATATTGGTAAATTTTTTTAATACATTAATACTCATAACATGAGATGCTTTAATCCAAGTCCCCATGAATTTTTTCCCCAAAAGCTTCATACAATTAATTAAGAATATATATTTTCATCTTATGTGTAGTTCTTCAATCTTTTCAACTATTAACATAAATTTTGCTCCCACACCCATAATATTAATTTTAATTTAATTCGATAACCTAAAAAATACAACAAATTATAACATGCTATGTTAATCAATAGATTAAATTATAATATTTAGTAGCATATACAAAATCTTTAATCCTAATGATTATTATGTGTTTCCTTTGTCTATTTTTGTGATATATATGCATGCTAAGCTTAGGGTTCATGTCTTGCTACCTACTCTCTGTCTCTAATTACTTGTCCACATTTTGTTTTTTAGTTATCTTTAATTACTTGTCCATTTTGACAAATCAAGAAAGGATCGGATAAAAAAAGTTTACCCATTATACCCTCAATTTTGAAAATGGTAGAACTAATTTTTAATTCATTCCCTTCATAATGAATAGGGGTAAAATGATAAACTTACTATATCAATTTTTTCTTAATAAGTGTATTAATTTAAAAGTTGACAAGTAATTAAGAACAGAAGGAAACATATGTTATGTTCATGCTTAGGATTCTTTGGTTAAAGAAGGATCCAATATTCATAATAAGCCTTTTGACTTTATTGCTTGGTTTTTAGATGATATTTTTTGAATTTTTGTTACTATATAGTTGTTTTCCCATGATTATTTATTATCATCATCTCATGAAACGAAAGAAATCATGGAGTTTTATGACTTATGAATTTATTTTGTTTTTTGTATAGAAAGTGGAGGGACCCTTAATATATATTGCTTGTGTTTCACCATCATGAATATTTGAGCCATGAGAGTCTGCAATAAAATTTAAAGTATGTATGTTTGGTGGTTTATATTCCAACATTTTTCTATGCCTTTTTCCCTCTTTTCTTGATTTGCATCACACTCTTTTTTTTCCACTTGAGTTTACCTTTTTATTTCAATTATATTCCTTATTCTATGTTTTTTTTTTTTGCAATAAATATTTTGTTCCATCTAAGACATTTTTATTTTTCATTAATACTATTATACTAAGACTTTCGAATCTGAATGTATATTGTCTCGAGTTCTGAATACTGAATTATAATTAAAATTGTTTTGTTTTTCAATACTGAAATGTACATAATTTATTTAATTGTAAGTATAACAAATATAAAATTCAAATAGAAAATAATTTACTATTAGAAAAATATAAATTTGATAAAATAAAAGCATTATTGGTTTTTAAAAAATATTTATTTCTGTTAGTGAAGATGGAAATAAGTTGTATTGGTGATGGTGGTGGATTGGCGGTCATGGTTGATGTTAATGACTAATAATTGTGATGGTGATATTGTAAAATAGAGATGCTTAATGTTATAATAAATGACGTGATAATCTTTTAAACAGACTTGATAAAAGATAATCAGTTGTTTAATTATGTAAGACTTGAATTAGTGCTAACTAAAAAATAATTAATGCGTAAAAAGGTACCTACAATAATGTGTTTGATATAATGAGCCGTGGGGTATATATGATGGGGTTTAGAAAAATAATATTTTCTATATTTTGTGTTGTTTTTAACTTTTGTCTAAGTTAAATATATTTTTTTCATTCGACATAAAGTTTATATTTCTTATCATTGAAAGGCAAATCCTATAATAAAATGCTATATACTTCTCTGTTTTGCTAAAAATATTTATTTTGTGTTTTATTTATTCATTTGAACCGATCAAGAAAATTTTATTATTTTCTTTCCATACTCATTTTATTACATAATTACATTAAATACTAATAATCAAATTTAAAATTTTAAAATATCATTAATAAAGCTTATTTAGTAAAATAAATATTAATAAATATTCTTTTTAAAGAAAGTGTTAAGTCAATATAAGTTGAGTATAATGGTAAGAAAAAATTGTATAAGACACACCAACATTAAAGGCTAAGTCAGATTTTAATCTTATGAATTGAATCTTATAACAATAATTTTTAGTATTAAAAATTGAATTCTAAACTTAACTTACGAATCGCGTGTGTATGTATATATATATATATAAAAAAAAGATGGGACATAAATAATTGCATTTGAAGGTCATGCTTAAATTATATTGTTTGTTCAAATGATCAGTGTTCCTACCCTACCCATCCTTAACAATCATATCATCCATATATACCCTTTATTTCAACACCCTTTTTAATTCCTTGATTTTCTCAAAATTATAAAGAAAAAAGGTATATAAATGTTTGCTCCAAATGATGAAAAACTAAAGATTATCACCTCACATTTACCAAAATGGATCTTGTCTAAATTTTAATGTTATATATTGAGTGGATTTAGTTTTGTTTTATTGTAATATTGGTTAAATTAATTTTAATAAGCAAAATATGATAATATATTTTGGATGAAGATTATTGTCTTGATTAGAGATGGTAAAATTAACTTATAAAAAATAAAAAACATAATTCATTAACTTATTTAAGTTTGAGTTGATTATTGATATAAAAAAAACATAATTCATTAACTTATTTAAGTTTGAGTTGATTATTGACCTGCTCATTTTAATTTATTAATATAATCGAAATATACATTACATATAGAAAAGTCATTCATATATATTGTTCGGTTAACTAATTCATGTATATATTGTGCGTAGATATGTATATTATATACCTAATATATACAGAAACTATATAAATGGGTCATAAAATTCAAAATAATTATAAGTTCATATCCAAATCCAAAAGTAATTCCTGAAATACTCATTTTATCATACAAAATTACAGTTCATATCCCCTAATTAATTAAGGTTGATAATTTTTGCTTAACTGATACTAAACCGTTTCGTGTGCAAAAATTACTCATAAGTCAATGATACTATAAGAGTATATATATATATATTGTTCTGGTGTCATTAATTTTCTTAATTTAGAAATAACTCATTAGTCATGATACTATACTCTTAAATAAATAAATAATATATTTATTTTTTAAAAAAAAGATATTTTTAACCCTTTAAGTAACAATAATGATATGTGTGAACCAAAATATTGACGACAAAGATATTTTAAAACCAAACTAAAAATAGAAAGCATTTTTATTTATTTCACTTAATTTGAGAATGTTTTTACCCTTTTCATTCTGTTAAATAAATATGAGTATACATTTTCTAATGAATTAAATTTTCGGATAAAATAATTACACACTTCAACGAATTGAAGTCTAACGGAAATTCCTTTATCAGAAGTTTCTTAGACATCACATTAGATAAAGGACTATTCCTTTTATGAGTAAAACTTATTCGCAGCGAGTGTTTACAACAATCCAATATATGTGTTAGAATATGAATAGGTTTATACAATCCTATTAGAATAGAAATAGTTTATACAATACTATTAAAATAGGAATAGGTTTATATAATCCTTAGAATAGGAATAGGACTACTAAATAGTATCCTATTTGGTAAAGGATTGTATTCTATGGTCTATAAATAGGGTCTCATGTAATAATGTAGATACAACAACAATTCAATAATATTATTTTGCTATATTTCTCACATGGTATCAGAGCCTCTACGATCTTGGTAAACAATCAAAGAGCTTCAGCGGGCGGCGGGCGGCTATTACTCATATATGCCGCCCGTCTGGCCAATGATTATGTTAGCAAAAGTTGGGTCACCGTGTATCTTTCTAGTGACTATTTTCCCATATTTAATTTTGTAGCACCGTCCCATCTTTCCGGTGATTACTTTTTCATATTTAATTTTGTAGCACCGTCCATCTTTCCGGTGACTACCTTTTTTTGCATATCTGATTTGTGTAGCACCGTGCATCTCCCGGACTACTTTTCATATTGAATTTGTGTAGTACCGTGGATTTTTTTTTCCGAACTATTTTCTCATATCTGAGTTGCATAACATCATGTGTCTTTTCAGTAACTGAGATTTGATTTGCATAGTTTCATTCGTCTTTTCCGGTGACTACTCAAATCTGATTTGCGTAGGGTTGTGCCATCATTCCAATCCTACTTATATAATTTCTCTTTTTCATTAGGGTCGTGCCATCATTCCGACCCTACCCATATTATTTCTCTTTTTTTGTCAATGGGGTCGTTCCAACTATCCTATATAATTTCTATTTTCTAGTTGGGTCGTGACATCATTCCGACCCTACCTATATAATTTTATTTCTTATATTGTGACCATTTTTTCTAATACTACGGCATATGAGCATGTTCCAATAATTATTTTGGTGACTTTCTTATTTAATATTAACTCATCTATTGATGCCAACATGATCCATATACTTTATATTAGATTTGAGCACTTCGTTGCTCAGGGGAGTTTAGTAGCCTTGTATGTCGATTGTGTTGTGTCATCGATTGTACAAATCACTCTATGGTCTAGAACAATTTTTTCTCAAGCTTGGGTTGGGAAGTTCAACACCAACATTATGAATCAAATTCAGTATTTCATGCGAAGATTAAGCACATTGAGATTTAGTGGCATTATGCATCAAATTCAGTATTTAATGAGAAGACAAGCATATTAAGATTGACCGTCAATTTTGTGAAGTCTGCAAATATCTCACCAAGCCCCTCATCGGTCCCCGTGTTAATTACATTTGTAACAAGCTAGATGCATGAATTGTACGCACTAGCTTGAGGGGGAGTGTTAGAATATGAATAGGTTTATACAATCCTATTAGAATAGGAATAGTTTATACAATACTATTAAAATAGGAATAGGTTTATATAATCCTATTAGAATAGGAATAGGACTACTAAATAGTATCTTATTTGGTAAAGGATTGTATTCTATGGTCTATAAATAGGGTCTCATGTAATAATGTAGATACAACAACAATTCAATAATATTATTTTGCTATATTTCTCACAATATGCACGTTATGTGTTTAAATTTACAGTTTATTTTACTTAATTAACATGTGTTTTACTTTATTAAATCGCGTAATAATGATAATTGTATTAATATGATGTAAACATCAAGTGCGGGTAAACCCCTTTTATTGTTCTTATATATATTATTCTTTAGATTTTATTACTAATGATAAGTTTATGTCTTTTGAGTTTATCTAAAACAAATATAGATCTTAGATAATTCATTTTATTTTAAAAATATATAGGTACAAAAATAATCCAAACTCGACAGGAAGCAACTCATCAAAATTGACACAATATTATGTTCCTATCCAGTTTCACAAAATTTTAAATAAATTTCCAATGATGATTACATCACATCTCTTCATATAAAAAATGTATTAAAATTATACTATATGCTTTGCAATCATACATATGAAGAGAAAAATAAAATTAAAAAAACAAAAGGAGGTGTTTTTAATTTTGGAATCACATGCATGAAACTAAAAAGATGAACAAATTCAGATCACATATAACTAAGTCGATTAATTAATGAATTTATTAAATTTTGATTCGAATATTTTAGCAGTGGGATTCACAAAGATCCTCACCACGTTAAGGTCAAGTGCATCTCATGATGTTTATTATCTCAATGTAAGATCTAAACTTTATTTTAAAAAAAATAATAATAAGAATCTCATCATTGGCTACATTTAACATACTATATTAGTACAATTAATGAGAATATTCCAAGTACATAACTTTTGGGTTTTTTAAATATACCCTATTTTATGGCCTATTTGGGTAAATTGAAAGATTAACTTAGACTTGAAAATTTCCAACTTGGAATAGTATCAAATATCCTTATTATTTGTTCATGTAGATTACATAGATAAGTCCTTTAAAAAATGATTTTCTTTAGATGTTTAATATCCAAGTATAAATCTGACTAATTCAGATTTACACCAAGGCTCCATTTAGGGAAAGCGCTCTCTATTAAGAATATTTCTACACATAAGGCTCAAACTCGAAATCTCAAATTAAGAGAGGATCAGCACCATTCACTATACTATATACTTTGATGATGATAAGTCTTATAAATTATCTTAAAACAGAAATGAATAAAGATGGTAATTTTTTAAAAAATGAGCTTACATTATTAAAAATATCTTGTTTATATTTTAGAGGAATTTGCAAAGTATTACAATTATGAGCAATAATTGATTATAAAAAAAAAGTTCATTTGCATATGGTATTTGATAGAGTTTTTTTGACTAAAATCATCCCTGAAGTATGACTTAAAATTAAAGTACATCCTTGTGTTATATAATGAATCAAAAACATCCTTGAGCTATCCAAAAAGTTGCAAGATTCATCCTTCTGTCTATTTTTAAAAAAAAAATCACGCCGTCAATTAAAATTAAATGTGTCTTGTCGATTGAATATACGTATACATGGTTAAGCTAGTCAACTTAAGTGCTTTTTTATTTTTTTAGAAATTGAGGATTTAAATCATATTCAAATTCTAAATATTCTTGTAAAAATATGGTCAAATACTACTCCAACTTCAAAAAATTTAATACTATTTATTTTATTTTCATAACTAAACGCCTACATAATTTCATTAAAATTCCAACATTTATGTACATTGTATAAAAACAGTACATGCGCCCTAAATATTTTACTTAAAAAAATCTCTAAATAGTTGGACGTAATACTTTTAAAACAATTTTTTACATAATTTTTCTAACCATCGGAGCCTACTGTGTATTTCAAAACTTATGTATTGTTGCAAGTCAATTTACTTGATGATGCAAAAAACATATAAACTGACAACACACAACTTAAATTTCGAGAATGAAAAATTCATTTCCTATCCTTATCTTTGTACTTTTTAGGTAACTTTCACCTTCTCGTTGTTGCAAGACATGCCAAATTAATTTTTTTTATTGGTTCAATCAGTTTCTTAACAAAAGTAGATTGAAGGATGATTCTTGTTATTCTTTGTATAGTGTAAGAATGTTTTTTGCTCATTTAGATAATATAAGGATGTACATTAGATTCGAGTTATAATCAAAGAATGATTTTAGCCAATAGTATTTGATAACCCAAGTTAAATATTTATTTCTAAAAGATTGGACACTCAATAACCAAAAATATTTTCTTTAAAATCACAAAAAAATATTTAGTATCCTCACTCTTTCGCCCCCTCCCCCCTCCCCCTCACCCACCCACCCTCCCTCCTAATGATTTTTACAAAAAATGAATATTTTCTGACAAATTAATTTACTTCCTTTTGGGCTAAGATCTCTTAACTTTTAGCAAAAAAAATCTTTCAATATTTTCCAATAAATCTCTCTACTTCCTTTTTTTCTTCCAATAAGAAACCTTAATTAGTTCTTGATTTCATGTTGGTGTTGCAGTGTCAATTTATTTATTTATTCATTTTTTAGATTCTTCATCAATTTTGTTATTGGGTTCAATATTCTTTGAATTTTTGAATTTTTCATCTATCTTTTAAAGATAAGAGTCTTTTGTGTATACGTGATATATTTGACATCCATTTTGAAGGTGTTTGGAGACGATTTGAAGCGAATTTGTATATCCGCATTATATCTCCACGTACATATGTATGTATATTTATTTTCTTTGATACATCATGAATATCAGTGCTCTCCATGAAAATTGTGTATGATACACATTTATACAATGTGATATACACGTGTAGCTATGGTGTCCATGAAAATTTGTGTGATATACACTGTAATAAATGATATATACAACGTGATATACACATGTCGTTGAGACAATATCTACGTTGATACTTTAAATTGAAACAAGTCCAAGAATAACAAAGAGAATATTGAGTTTCCTATCAAATTATATAATGCTTGATATTCTGGGCTACAATTTCTAATTCTAATATTGGGCAAATATATATATATATATATATATATATATATATATATATATATATATATATATATATATATATATATCAATAAAAGATTATAAAGTTTGTATATATATCAATTGTCATTTGTCACACTGCTTCTTCTTTTTTCACAAAAAGAATTTTATTTTGTTATTTCTAAATCAAAAGGATTTTCACAGAATATTTAAATGATCGAGCTTGGTCAATTTTTTTTTTTTTTTCCAAAAACACTAATAGACCAAGCTCAATCGATTTTATTTTTATAAAAATGGGATCAAACCGAATGAGATGGTAATTTTTTTTTTTAAGGAATTTTCACAAATAAGCACTATAACAAATTTAATTATGTTTTACTACTATAGTTTGTATATTTACGGGATGTACGTACAGTTCAAGTTATCTCATTTGTATAATTTGTGGGTTTGTATAATTTACTAGTGAGTTTATATAATTCGTGAGTACATTTGTATAATTGAGCTATTTTGTATAAAGTTGAAATAACAATTTCATACAAACGCAGTCATCTGAATTTTAAACAGTTGTACAAATTATACACAAAATCACATTATACAACAGTAATCCAAATTATATTATACAAATTTCAAATTATACGTTATACAAACTCGAAATCAGCACACATAATTATCACTGAATATTAATCGCGAGTGATAATTAACTAAAATTATATCTATAACTAATTAACTAGCATATATTTGCGGTGTAATTTCCCTTTCTTTTTAATCTAATCTAAAATTGAACCGTTTAAATGTGCTAAATAAGAGGAGAAGCCTAACCATAAAAAGTAGGACCTCATATAAAAAAGTGACACGTGGCGATCATATACAATAACAAAGACCAAATATATACCAAAAGAAAAATAACAGACAGCAAAAAATGTGGGAATTTAATTTTTGTAGCATTTAAAAAGAAGACCATTTCATTGCCTTTTGTAATCGTTGAGTTTCATTTCAACTGTGGGCACCAACAGCTTATTCCCCTCCTCCAAAAGGTAATTTCTTTTGTTTCGAGACGAATTTAGAATTTAAAATTGTCTGAGAATGATTCAAAATCGTGTCTATTGATCGTTTGGACGATTAAACTTGTTTAGTGTTTAGTAATGGATATTAGCTAAATTAGAACAAACATTATATTAAAATCATGAGATTATTATTGCATTTTAGATGAGATGAGATTATAATATTTGGACAACCTTGTTGATTGTAGCTTATACTGTTTTTACATGGTTAAAATTATTTTTTTATTTAGACCGTAGATGTCAATAAACTCAATCCCCCTTTGGCTAGTTAGGGTGTTCAGTTCTTCAGATTTTGAACCTCCTAGTCATGACTAGCTTCGCCAATGTAATTAGGGGTATTATATATAGACTGTTGATTATAAATACTCATATTATATTATCATCGCTAAATAATTACCGCAGAATCTTTTATTTGTTGTAGTAATTTGATTATGCCATTTGAATTTGCTTGTCTTGAATGTTGATATTAATGGCTTATGGGAAGGATTATGGATATTGAAACTTGTTGTGAATTTTTTATTGGGAAAAAGGATAAATATAATTCTGAACTATTGTAAATGGTATGTAGATACTCTCGGTCATACTTTTGGGATATTGGTGCCCCTGCCATCCAAAAACTAGACCGAGTATGTCCTTCACTCTAACGGAAGACTAAATAGGGACACGTGGCGCAATCTTATCCATGGATCTGATGTTAGATCGGTGGATAAGATTATGACACATGTATGTCCGTTAGTATAAAGGGAATGTTTTTGGAGGCAGGGGCATCAATGTCCCAAAAGTATGACATAGGAGTATGTGCATACCATTTGTATAGCTAAAATGGATGCAATGACAGTTTAGTTTGAATTTTGTAGATAAAACAATGGCAGATGGTGAGGATATTCAGCCACTGGTGTGTGATAATGGAACAGGAATGGTGAAGGTAAGTTAGATAGAAATTTGAAATTTGAAATTTGAAATTCGTAAACATTGTTAAATTTTTTAGGCTGGATTTGCTGGAGACGATGCCCCACGAGCAGTGTTTCCGAGCATTGTTGGTAGACCACGTCACACAGGTGTGATGGTTGGTATGGGTCAAAAAGATGCATATGTTGGCGATGAAGCTCAATCGAAACGTGGTATTCTATCTTTAAAATATCCAATTGAACATGGTATTGTAAGCAATTGGGATGATATGGAGAAAATCTGGCATCATACATTTTACAACGAACTTCGCGTTGCTCCAGAGGAACACCCTGTTCTTCTCACAGAGGCACCTCTGAATCCTAAGGCTAATCGCGAGAAGATGACTCAAATCATGTTTGAGACGTTCAACACTCCTGCAATGTATGTCGCTATTCAAGCCGTACTGTCTCTCTATGCTAGTGGTCGTACAACAGGTATTGTGATGGACTCTGGTGATGGTGTTAGTCACACTGTCCCAATCTATGAGGGATATGCTCTGCCACATGCTATCCTTCGTCTCGATTTAGCAGGACGTGACCTAACTGATCACCTAATGAAGATCTTGACAGAGCGCGGTTACTCATTCACCACGAGTGCTGAAAGAGAAATCGTGAGGGATGTTAAGGAAAAGCTATCTTACATAGCTCTTGACTATGAACAAGAGATTGAGACCTCGAAAACTAGCTCAACTGTTGAGAAGAGCTATGAGTTGCCTGATGGTCAAGTCATTACTATTGGTGCTGAACGTTTCCGATGCCCTGAAGTGCTTTTCCAGCCTTCAATGATCGGAATGGAAGCTGCTGGAATACATGAAACAACCTACAATTCGATCATGAAATGTGACGTTGATATCAGGAAGGATCTTTATGGAAACATTGTACTTAGTGGCGGAACGACTATGTTTCCTGGAATTGCTGATAGAATGAGCAAAGAAATCACAGCATTGGCTCCAAGTAGCATGAAAATTAAGGTGGTTGCACCACCAGAGAGGAAGTATAGTGTTTGGATTGGAGGTTCAATATTGGCTTCTTTAAGTACTTTTCAACAGGTAATCATTCGCATTCTTTATCTATCTATACCCTCCAACTTTCGGTGTAGCTAGGCACTTAAACTATCATTTGTGATAGTTCAAGTGTCACACACCCGAAATTGAAGAACATAAAAAGACTAATTTTATGTTGTTTTTTTGAAATGTAGATGTGGATTGCAAAGGCAGAATATGATGAATCTGGTCCATCCATTGTGCATAGAAAATGCTTCTAATTATTCTTTTTTTTAGACATGTAATTTATATGTCCTCATGTAACAATGGCAAATAAATTTGACAGTCAAATCAATTTTCTTGGTTGTGAACTTTGTCCTTAATATAGATTTGTTTTTCTTTATATGTCCATAATAGTCCACACATAACCATGTGTACAAAGTATTAACCCGCCTCAGTTGATTGAGCAGGTGATCTTTGAAATTGGGTTTTAAATTTCAAAACCTTTACATGTTTTCGTTTAAGTTTGGGTGGATCAAAACCTGCTTATTTATTAGCTCAACCTAATGTAGCTCAAATTGATTGATGAGAAAACCTATTTTTTTATTTGATATATTATACTTAGTGATTATAAAAAAATATTAGGTACTAAAAGTTTATAAAAGAACTAATAAAGCAATCAAAATTTAATAAGAATTGGTGGGTTAGGTTATGACCCCCATTTTAGTCCAAACCATTCCGGTCCAAGTAGCTTTGGGTCTATAACCCCGCCCATTTATTAACACAATCCAATTTAGTCTATCCAAATTAAACGGAATTCGCTCATTTGACACCTAAGGTTGATTCTATCTTAAAACCAAAGCTCTTAGCTTCTTAGTTCTTAAGACATCCAACAAAACAGGGGCGTTTTGTTGATTTTTAAGATTGATGGGCGTGTAAACTATGTATTTGAATAAAATATATGGAATATAAAGAATTCATAGAGTCAATCGATCCTCAAGTTGATTGGGATTTGATATATAGTTAGTTATTGATGTTGTATTTTCTTTCATTTCTAGTTTTTGTTGTGTTAATTACTCAAAAAACTCAATATATCCTAAAAGACGGAGTTTATACATATCAAGTGATCTTTTGCACATAAAATCGAGTTTGAGCCAAAACTACTAAAAAAATTTGTCGAATCCATTAAGAGAAGTTGAGCCATATTTTGCTAAACATCATAAAATTGAACAAAACAAAAAGAATTCACCATATTTTGCTCTTTAATCTTGCAATAAGCTCAAGATAGAAGTCATAAATCAACTTTGAGATTAAAATTTTCTTTTAGCATAGTATACATAACATTATATTACCAGTTGAGGGGAAAAGACCAAATGACTACGTAAAACAAAGAGAGTTCGTTTTCTCTTTTTTTTTTTTTTCCTACAGAGGCAGATTTTGCAGCATCTCTCTAGAACAGGAAGCGGCAAATTGCGTCAAATGTAGCTCTAGGATCAATCACATCTGCATTTCAATGGTCGAATACATGACTTGCAGCAACGATAAACTTATGTTAGTGCAAACGGGAAGAGGCAGAGGCTTCAAAGTTCATATTCTGTTGCATGTTTATCAGTCCCCGAGAAGGGTTCGTTTTTTGGATGTGTTCATGTAAGGCTTTATGACCCACTCGATTTGAGCTTCGTCTTGATCCATTGTTCCTAATTTGATCTACATTGAAAACAAGTAACTTGATCAGGAATGAGCATTCAGCAACAGATAGAAGACGGATCAAGGTGATCACACATTCCTATCAACGTAGCACGGAAATCATATGACAGACAGACAAGACAAGTACTAAATAAAGAACATTTTCAGGGACTGATTCTTCAAGACCAAAACAAATCTGTTTAACTAATATGATAAATTCTCGAGTTAGATAAAACACATATTAGTGAACTCTTGGAGAAGACCTTAATATCACTTCTGGTTTAGTTGCTTGATATCTATTATCATGAAGCAGATAAGAGAACTTGCAGCAAGTTTTTTCTCTTGTCGTTCCAAATTATGTAGATGTGGAAAACATAGGTCTGGCAACTTAACTAAGATAAGTCAAGATTACACAGTTTCAAGATTATTTATAAACATGGATGCAAACAAATATAATGAACTTGTCTTGGTATAATTATTGTTACCTGGTAAAGCCGTAGTTCAAATCGAGGGCCAACTTCTTTCAGCTCAATTGATTTTGGACCTCCATGCTTTTCATAGACGTGATGTCTGCAAGTTTCAATCAAATTTAGTATAAAGAAAAGGGAAGGGGGAAGCTGTATATCCGGTAAATCATCAAATTTATACCTATTTTTAACTATCATCTGTCAGTTAATAAGACAACCAAGGGATAGACTAGTTGTAAGGACCCTCCACCGGGGGATTATTCAAAATCTTAGTGAAACACTGAATTTCTTATCTCATGCATGCTTTTCATGAAAAAAATACCAATTGAAGTGGAGGGTTTCTTCAAGCAAGGGACTGTTTCAACTATTCAATCAAATGATATTAAGCATGTTTCTCATCTCTTCTCGAGAAACAAGTGGGGGCTATTTCTTTGCAACAATTCATATGTGGCAATCACGCTAAGATCCAAATGCGGTTGGTGGTTTGAGTCAATCAAGTGAGTAAAGTGGGAAAAGCTACTGCTCCCTCCTGCTGGACAGGAGAGGTAATGGAATTTAAGCGGGATATTCCAACTTGTGTCTTGCATGGTCTTTGTCATAATCCATTTGTCTGCCTATTTCTCTCATCTTTTAACATTTTGAGAAGCAAAAGTATGTAGCATATCATGGATTTAGCCCCTTCTCTATGTGTTAGAATAGTTCAGGAAAATCCATGGGCCTCGCCATACAAAATAAAAAAATGGTTAATGATTTCTGTGCAACCTAGGTTGCACGTACTCTTCCATTACGTTGTTGCACCCGTGTTGAATTCTCCAAAAACACTATTTTGGGAGAATCTGACGCACACCCATCGACAATTTTTGAAGAGTCCGAGAAACATTGTCCGGAACAAAATGTGTAAAAGCTAATGACTAAAACAACTAAAAGAGACATCCCTAAATTGATGAACTTCAGAAAAACACAACAAAATTTTACAAAAAGAGTCTAGAACATAGTCTGGCACAATCAGCGAAAATATATCTAATTGTTTAAAGATAGCTAATGCCAAAGCAATTGTTTACAAGCTTCATTCTGATTGTATGGCTTCTATTTACCAAAATGAGAAATCTGTGGATCGAGGATCAAATGGAAAAAAGATATTGCTGAGCCATTATCCCCAGCATGCCTTGTACATAAGTAAAACTAAACAGCAAAACTAACAACCTCCATTGCTAAAGTAGAACTTAATCAGACTGAACAAGAAACAAACCTGAATGAGATGTAGTCCGACTGGTTAGCAAATGTGAGGATACGTTTTGTATCAGGCTTGGGAACAGGAAACAAATGCTTTAGGATGTTTACTGTCCTCTCACCAAGCTGCATGATCAAAATATACCCGGTGAGTATAGAACAGTATATAAGATGCTACACTAAGAATACAAAGACTCTAGATATTCAAGAGTTATCTAAACATCCAATAACTGATTTTGGCGACATGATCAACCAGTTTTAAAAATCTCAATGTCAGTAGCAAGTCTACTGAAATGCATGTGTTTCACTCTTCATCGAAAAAGGGATGTCAGGAATTACCTTAGTTGAAAATTTGTCAAAAATCAAATGTGGATACGCCTCAGACATCGTTCCCATAGATTTTTTGTCCTTAATATCATGTCTAGTCACCTGTATGAAAATAGTAGATGAGGACATCATCTTACAACTCACATAGACAGCAGAAGACTTCTGCGCTTAACAGGGTAAGAGTAAGACCCCTTACCACATTGAGCAATCCAAAGTAAGCAGTTGGACCAAAAGGCAAATGACTAATGACAATACCATCAGGCACACCACGATTCTCATGGACCAAAATTACATCTGTAAAATCATGAGATCGGCAGGTTTCAATTATTTCTGAGATAACCTGAAAATAAAAAGAAGAAAAATGAGCAAACTACAAACATATGATAAACAAATAGAAGATAATTGTAAATAACTCAATGCTTCAAAAATGCACTACGTTTGGAGGATCCGACATACACCAAGATGACATTTGACGAATCCAAGAAACATAGGCTTTTAGAACTAAATAGCTTGTTATGCAAGCACATAGATGTTAATAAGTGATTATGACAAATCACTTTCCCTGCACAAACAAGGGGACTAAGAGTCAAAGAATCAGAGCTCTTTTCATTAAAAAAACAAATATGAGACATCCATGGCCATCTGTTCTCTTCTTTTTATATTCAATTAAAATTTTCTAGAAGGTTTGCAGGAGTGTGTATATGTGAGCCTGATACATTATTCTGGTACTCTCTGTGTTCCAGTATACAAGTAAGACACAAAAATGTACATATACACAAGTTTAAATTGCAATTTACGCAAATGGAACACCTATTCCTATTCCGACTAGAAGTTAAGAGACAAAGTACCAATTCTTATTATGGATCTTTCAAGCTGTAAGCTCCCAATGCCATCTCTAATAGCTTGTAATGATAGAAATATTAAACAAGAAAATAATTCCCAATAGCAGACCAACCTGACCACCACGATTCATCCGCTGAGCATTAGGGAACACAATTTTCAACTCCTGTCTCCATACAACAACATGGAAAAGGAAAGAATAGGACATGAGAAGTGTCTAATTAAAAAAATATATAGTTTCCTATATAATGACTTCTAAAAGAAAGAGTGAGAAGAGAATAGTGGACTACGTAATATAATAACAGGATAATTGAAGGGTATACCAACCTTGACAAACTGAGTAAGAGGAGCACTAGGATTTCTTGAAGTGGTAAGCAAAATTTTGGGATCTTTTTCAGGTGCATTAGCATATTCATCATCAATAGTTGATCGAGGTACTGCATCAACATCATTAAAAATAGACAAAAGCCTTGTTATAGCAAAAACATAGCACATACAACTACAACTCGATACGAATGTAATTAGAGAACATTTCAACAAACCACTATGTTCTACTTGTTCGTGCATAGTCTACAATTTATGCAGGCAAGCGCAAGAGAAGCGGAGCACGAAGTTACCGCTTCCCCCGACCGACTAAAATACCACAGCCGCGTCCCATCGGTGAATTATTAACAAAACAACACACACACACACACACACACACAGAGAGAGAGAGAGAGAGAGAGAGAGAGAGAGAGATGTTGTCATAGAAAAGGCATGATGAAGATACAAGCATTAAAGAGAGTTGTAAAGATTTCCGACAGCCAATAATTTCTGGTTTATCGAAGGTTTCATATCCTTCCATCATCTTGTTTACCCTTTTGCTTCTCTCTTCCCTTTCACATTCTACAAGATTTAACCCACCAAGAGAATAGACAAGTGAAGAAAAACTCATGAGCACATAAAAACCTCTAGAAACTATAAAATCTTACATCATATATATGAAGATAAAAAAAGATACCTCTTCTTTGCATTCAGCCAAGAAGACCAATGTACCATTATTTCAAATCAACTGGAAAAACAACTAATGTAATTCTCACTGCTAATCAGTCCCCTGGACGATACTATATGGCAGCTCGTGCCTATGCCACAGTCAGAAATGGCAATTTGATAACACCAGTACCACTGCCATACTTGAGGACACAAATCTCTACTCAGGCGCGAATTCAAGGCCTTTATTGCCTCAACTTCCAGTTTCCAATAATACAGCCACTGCCACTTCCTTCGCTAATCAATTGAGGAGCATTCCTAGCAATAATAGAGTTCCCAATCAAATCGATAAGAACTTATTTTTCACTGTTGGACTAGGCTTAGTGAATTGAGCCCCTGGCACCTAGATGTCAAGGGCTTAATAATATCAATTTGCTGCTAGCATGAACACTTCATTTGTTTTTCCAAGAAGAACTTCATTGCTGCACGCATATTACCAAAATATTCCAGGGATTTATACATTGGACTTCCCACCTGTTCCACCGGTGCCATCTGATTATACGGGCAATGTTTCATGAGGACTCTGGCAACCGAGATTTGGAACAAAGCTGTACAATCTCAAGTTTGGTTCTAATGTACGAATTGTATTCAAGATACTGCTATCTTCTCTACAAAGGACCATCCTATACATCTTCATGGATACCATTTTTGGGTTGTTGGACAAGGTTTTGGTAACTTCGATGCTCAAACTGATA
Source organism: Solanum lycopersicoides (assembly GCA_022817965.1). Classification (NCBI taxonomy): domain Eukaryota; kingdom Viridiplantae; phylum Streptophyta; class Magnoliopsida; order Solanales; family Solanaceae; genus Solanum; species Solanum lycopersicoides. Next base: position 68,394,155 of record CM040628.1, on the reverse strand, counting down.
CTGCCAACTTTAACTTGATCGATCCGCCTGTCAGGAACACAATCAATTTTTTTATTGGTGGATGGGCAGTCATTTGTTCCGTGGCTGATAATCCAGATAAAGAACCTGATTTCATCACTAGAAATATTTTTGTTTTGTATCTGTTTTGAGAATTTGATTGACTTATGTGATATGTTGCAGGGTTTGGTTGTTTCATCGTCGAAAATGGAATCGGAGAGGAACAGACAATGGAACCACCTCCACCAGATCTACCACAATGCTACTATGTTTAATTGTAGCAAATTGTCCTAAAACTAAGCAGTTCTTAGAGTGTCTGTTTGTTGTTTTTTTCAAGTGTGAGGCTGTGAGCCATCATGATTTGCCTACTGGAATGCATTTTTCTATCATTAATGTTCAAGTGCCAACCAAGAAAAGAATTTTACGTCACATTGTATGTACTGATAACAATCTTGGGTTCTGTCATCATCATATAGAAGTATTGAACAGTTATATTTTCATCACATTTCTCTTTTTCTTAAAGATCTTTTTCGTGGTGAGATTATATATTTTACTTCACATTCCATGTATAATCACATTGTATCTTTTCTTTTTTAAAAGACTCTTTAATTCTAACTTTTTAGCTGACATGTTTAAAACTATAAGATTAAAAAGCATTTTACTGCATTCTACTTATATACTTAATCAGACCCCAAAATTTAAAAGTTCTCTTATTTTCTTACTCAGTGAAGCAAATCCCAATATCCATATCACTTTTTCTCCTACAATTAGACACCAAAACCACTTCCTCCTTCAATCATGTATCCCCACCCCATAACCAAGACTAATAGCAGCAAACTTTGTAGCAAGATAAATTCTAGTTTATAATTCTGATTCGAGCTCAATTCGTATCATAATCAAGTATCAACCCTATAAATTTAGAAATAATCAGCATACCAGCAGTAATTTCATCTTCAAGATCGATTTCTTTCCGAAGAGCAGCTTCTTCGTTCCTGAGCTCAGTTGGAATTGGTTTTCCCTCTGAAAATACCAAAAATCATCAAAAACCCGAAATATATAAAATTCTACAAATTTCAATATTTTCTCATCAAATTTGTAATGAAAACTGACCTTCTAAAGCTTCTCTGATTTTGCGTTTCTTCTCATAGAGCAAACGCTCCTTCCCTTCTAAGCTTTTCCTGTATAGGTACTCTCTTCGCAGCCTAATGTTCCTTCTATGCATGGTGGCTACTACACAAACGTCGTCGTTTTCAAGGTTTTTCTGGTTTTAGGGTTTAAGAGATTTTGGGGAAAAAGAAAGAGAGGGTTTTGTAAGAAGACAAAATAAAATGGGCTTTCACTATGCAAATATGTAGGACGATGAAACACTCAAATTTAAGATTAAAATATTACTACATTTTTCTGTGCGCAAAATTTTGATCTATCTTGCTTGTTAGTCTAATGAATTCAACACACTCTTCAGGCTTGTACTTGTTCTTCACAGTATCTTGGTAAAAATTATATACCAGAAAGTTCCTCTACAACCAAGCATAGTAAATATTTTGTGAAAAAACGGGGGAAAAGGCAGCTTGAAGAGTAACAAAAAGACCTACATTATACACATTTCTCTGAATAAAATGAGCTTCTCTATTGTGTTTGTAACAACTCAAAATTTGTCTCATTTAACTGCATCCAATGTGCCAACAAAAAACAGAATATTGCAATGTTGTCACAATTACCAGCTAAGTCATATCCTACTAATTTCAACCTTTTATTTTGTCTATGTCAGAGGAATGCTGGGCATCAAGAGAATCCAATGTAATGACCATGTTAGATTGCAAAAAAAGAATGTTTGAACACCTTCAATGAGCATGTCTTGCTGCATATCTTTGTGCAAAGGTCTAGTGAGCAAATTTATCAATTTCCATTTAAAAATCATAGAACCTGTAAAGATATAATATCTCGGATTTACTCAATTAACAACATTTAACTTGCAACTTACCAACTAACAGTGACCTGTGGGTTGTGGCTGTGTTGCTATTCAAATAATACAACAATCAACATCAACTTGTATAACAAATAACAATCAACACTTAACATTTAACAATACTCTCCAAACTCCAACAATCCATGCCATACAGTTTGGCTTTTGCTCTCCAAACTCCAAACTCACCTAGTTGATATTGTCTATATATACAAGCACTGACCTTCGAGTCTCGAGAGCAGTTGCGGGTTGACAGCACTCAGCGAGGAGTAGCGGCTGGACTAAGACTACGGACGACGAGCACAGAGACGAGAGTTGAGAGACGAGCTGCGGCGTTACTGAGACGAGAGTGACTACAGTTGAGAGTTAAAAGAGCTGAGAGTTGACGACTTACTGTGGTTTGTGTTAGGGATTTCGGGTTATGATTTCTATTGAAATTTGGGCGTAATTTTAAATATGGGTCGGCTGGGCATGCTATCAACCACTCTAATCATTTGTTAATTTATTATCGTCATTTATTATTAGAAGGGTTAATCCATCGGTAGCCTTCTAAATTTGACAAAATCTTTCACTTAGACACCTCAATCGAAGGTTTTTCATTTTAAACACCTAACGTAGGATCCATATGTGTCACTTAAACATTTTTTGCACAGCTGAAGTGTCGCGTGATTTTCACGCACGTAAACATGAAAATTTTGTCTGATGTGGAGTTCCCAACGATAATATTACTCCACAATCCACATCATCTATTTATATTGATTTTACTCCAATTATACCCTAATTAAAATCTCAATTTCTCTCTTCTTTTCCAATTTCTTCCTTCTTTTTCAATTTCTCTCTTCTTTAGCCTTTCATTTCAAGCTTCTTCAATTCTTCCATGGCATATGTGGATGAAGGTCGATATTATAGGTTTGGTAATGACGCATTATCAAAGACTTCATGGACCCAATTAAATCCAGGGCGTACAATTTTTACTTGTAGATTTCAAAGGTAAAATTCTTGTTTTCCTTACTTTTTTCGAGTCAATTAGATGATTAATTGTTTGCGTCTAATTTTTTTTGATTGGTTTTATAAAAAAATGGATAGTTGTGACTATTTTCTTTGGTATGAAGATCAATACCCTCCACAAGCAAACAAGGTAATGTGGGAATTGTTGAAGAAAGTCAATGTTTTTTTATGAAAAGTTAAAGCGAGCAAGAAATATATTTATTGTTGGTGTCGTTGCTACTGAGTTGCTTATGTTTGGAATATGGAAATTGAAGCCTAATTGTTAGTGTTCTTGAGGTGTTCGGTCTAGTACTATTTTGATGAGTCAAACGATGTTCGATATAGTAGTATTTTGATGTTGCTGCTATAAATTTTCAATGTAATTGTGCATTTTGAATTCAATGAAATTCTAAGTTCTAGTACTATTTTGATGTTGTTGTTGTTGTTACTGTAAAATTTAATTTTGGCTACATACGAAGTAGTATCAAAAGCAAATGTCCAGGCTATAAACAATTGATCATATTCGTCATAATGTAACACCCAAATTACACAATATGTAGTCAGTTATATTGAATATTCCATAATGAGCTCAAAGTTAGCATTATGCTACATAGTATTCAAGGCTACAACCTTAAAAAAAAGTGTACCAAAATAAGGTCTCAAAATAAAGCTAGCATAATCAAAAGTTACATATAACCTTCACAAAAGTGTTTACTAGTACCAAAATAAAGCTGGCATAGTCCAAAAACATACGACAACATAATAAGGACCCAAAATCAACCTATTCTTAGTTGGTGTTACTTCTTCTTTTTGTTTGTTATTTGCTGCAATTGGGAAGTGGTGACAGCATTCATGTATTTTCATCTCAAGCCTCTAGGCTTAGAGCCACTGTCTATACCCGTTAAACTTACATCTTTGTAATTTGAACCTGTTGTAGTAGAATTCTTTGACTTGAATTCCCAGTTTTTTGAAGAACAAATCAAAATTAATATATAAACTTTCATTCATTTAAGAGATAGTGAAAAACTTACGTTTAGTATTTAGGTTCCACTTGCAGTTGTGTAGATGTCAAATCCAACATTATTTGTTCCACCTTTAGTTTGCCTCTTTGGTCCCCCTCTTGCAGAATCTTCTTTAGTTCCAACATTTCCTCTTTTTTGTCCAGCAGTTTGTCTTGTCCTTAGAGGTAGTTGACTGGTTATTCCTCTTGTAACACGATTACTTGTATCCCCAACTGGTGGTGGTTGGCTTGTTTTTGCAGTTTTTCTTGCCCTTTTAACTCTACTGGTATCACCACAAACTGTTGTTGAAGAAGCATGATTATTTGATGTTGTTGGTCCAGGCTGGTATGAGCTTGTTTGTTCAGGGTGGTTACTTTCTTGTGAACTTTGACCAACAGTAAATTGTGAATTATGGCTAGTTGGTTGTGAAGTATGGACACCAACCTAAATATAAAACATAAAGTTTGTTCATAATATTCAACAAGACTTTAAAAAAGGCCCAAACAAATAATAATCATTTCACCTTGCAATATTTCTTGTTGTGGCCTTGTTGTTTACACTGGAACAAGCAATTTTCACCCCTTGTTTGGACATCTTTTCATGTTTCTTTCTTGATTCATCTTTACTCTTTCTTCTATTTCTTGGAGGTCTACCAGACATTTGTTTAGGCTCAGGAGGCTCAATCCTTGGATTGTTAGTTTCAGACCACATCTTCATATTTGGAATTGGTTGAATGAAATGACTATAAGTCTTTAAGAAGGTATCCTTCCTATATCAATGCTCCACAAGTGGTTCAGGTTCCTATTCTATGTGGTACAAAGCAGAAATAACATGTTGGCATGGAATGCCTCTCAACTGCCAAGTTCTATAGCTACAAACTCTATTAGTCAAGTTGAATGTATGTCTATACTGCCCTTCTCCAATTTCAAATCCAACATCAGCATTCTAAAGCACCTTGTAAGCCCTGGATTTTTCCTTATTCTCCTCCAACATAAGTCTAGCCATAAGTGCAATATCACATATCCAGGTGTCAGCAAACTTAATAATATCCACAGTTCTAGTCATTAATTTTATCCTAATTTTCTCCAACATGGTTATTATAGATTTGTGTATACAAGATAATATCCATGAGTTAAAGGTCTCAGACATGTTATTTTTAACTGCATCACATTTGGATTATTCTTGAAAGAATGCTCTAACCCATGACACTCTTGGATAATGTAATAAATCTTCAATAATATTTTCATAACGAAGTTTGTTTATTTTGTAAAGCTCCTCATTGTACTTCACTTCAAAAGTTGTCTTGGAAAATCTCCAAAATTATTTTCTCTTTTTTCTCCCTTCCATATTTTATTCCAATTAGACCAGATGTGTCTAGCACACATTCTAACTTCAGCATTTGGTAGCAGTTCAGCAACAGCTCCTTGAAGACCCTACAATAAAATACAATTCAAGAAAGAAAATACATTTTACATATCTACAATTATCAAAGTAATAGACAATTAATTACATTCTGCATATATGACATTACAGTAAGACCTTGTCCAGTACCCAACTGCAGGTCATCTTTCAAGTAGTTGATAAGAAGTTCCAGCTATGTTTAGTCTCCTTGTCCACAACTGCCCAAGATATAGAAAATATCTGATTGTTTCCATTCCTTCCAACCGGTACAAGAAGTTCACCCTTACAAGCACCCTTTAAGAAATATCCATTAAATCATATTATTCTTCTACATCTTTCCTTCCACCCCTTCTTCAATGCGTCCAAGAATACATAGAAGTACACAAACAAATTCTTTTATAGTACAGTTTCTCTATCCACTCTTACCCAAACAAACTACTACGATTGGTTTGTTTTATAACTTCAGCATAACACATAACCTTGCAAATTCCATATTCCAGTCACCCACGTTTTCTCTAAGAATAATTATTTTTGCCTTATAAAAAATTATTCTACCCACATGCAGTCTTAACTCCTCTCTGCAATTTTCTTGTATTTCTCAAATCCTCAAAGATGGTTGTTTACTTATTTCATCATTGAATCTAGTTGCTAGGAACTTAGTTGTACACATTTTGTTCTTATTATATGGTAAACATTTGTGTATAGGATGGTAATTCTTAATCATAAAGTTACCAGAATCCCTCTAAATAGCACCATAACACAATCATTTGCATTTTTTTTTGAAATTTACATTTAGCTCTCACTCTATGAGCTTCATTAGGCCTAACTTAATCTGATAATTTTTTTTCAACAGCATATTTAGCTAGAGCATTTGTAAATTCTTAGCATTCTCAAAAATCATTCCAAGTTCAAAAATAGCAACACTACATTCATCATCATACCTGACCTTTTTGCCCTTTCTTCTATCTTGGAGATCAAACATCCAACAACTTTTGCATCTAAGATATCAGTGTTATCATCATATCACATTCTGAGGTATCAATGGACTTCTCGTCTTCTCCCATTCTGTCAACATATCTATCCTTCTTATTTACTCCAATATCTTCAAAGCCTTTGTCCACACTGCCTCACCTATTGGTACTTCAAATTTTCTTCTTCTTATCTTTTTTCTTCCCAAGATTAGGATTTATTTTGTTTCTCCTTTCAGCCCTTAGGGATCTCAGTTATTCATCAACATCTGAATCATCTTCATCTAGAATATCATCTACATCTGAGTCACTACTCAGCAGATCAAATTCAGCTTTATTGTGATTTGTGTCACCTCCATTCAAATTTGAATCATTATCCACAGTCCCTTCAACATTTATACCCACAGATTCATCAACAGGGTCATACCATGGTAAAAGAAAAGATGAAGCAGGTAATTCTTCTTCTAATTCATCAACTTCATGGACCACATATACATGAAACTCATCACCATCTACCAAGTCTTTCACAATTCTAACAGTTGAGTATCAGAAGTAACTTGAACTAATTCATCACCATCTTCACAGTAAAATGCCTTAACATTTTTGTACCCAAGGTCTTTAGTGTAGGAAAGAAACTCGACAAGACTAAAATGATCTTTATCTACGGCGACATCATATACATCTACTTCTTGTTGATAAGTAAGTTTAGGGTTTGAAACAACACATCCCCATGATGAACATATTAAAATATAGTTGTTCATATCCCGACCCCCAACAAAAGAAAATACCCAAAAAAAACCTTACTTTATCAGCACTAGTTAGACCAAAACCTAGATTAAAAATAAAAATAAAGCAGAATCAACAATAAAATACACCTTCTTCAAGAAAATAAAGGCAAAAAACAAAGGTAGAAAACAAATGGTGCATCAACACCTCGTCAACTTCATGTCGCACAACCCGATACCTCATCAATACAATTTTAAATCTATAAATGGTGACACAAAATACAACAATGGTTATTACGACCAACGAATTGAAGGAAAAACAAAGCAATACATGTGAAGGAAGAGACATTTACCTAGGGTATTTATCGGAGAAGAAAGGGAGACGTATGAAGGAAGTTGAAACAAGGAAGTGAAAAGATGAATGAATTTCTAATTTGTCTTTTATCCGATTTAATTTGTCTAATATTTTAAATAAAAATTACGTGTAAATAGGTTTAACAGTTGGCATCATATATTTGGTAAGTTAATCCACGTAGAACGGGTTGTGTTGCACGCGCCTATGGTCTACAGATGTTTGTGCAAAAAGTGTTAAGTGACACATAGGGACCCACCGTTAGGTGTTTAAGATGAAAGTCCTTCAGTTGAGGTATCTAAGTGAAAAATTGTGCCAAATTTAGGGGGCCACCAATGACTTCTGCCTTATTAGAATCATCAATCATTATTATCATAACAATATCCACCAATATTAGTTATCATATACCACCAACACTCACCACTATCGCTAGTTATTACAATCATCCACAAAACTATTAAACTCAACCATTATTATCAACTAGGATAGTCATTGGTTACTATCCAAAACAACACCATTATAGTCAGTCGCCCGTACAATCACCACTAGCTGCTACTACATCAATGCCATCCTCAATCAGCATTTCGCTAGCTATCTCCTCCTGAAAAAATTAAAATATTAATAAGAAAATAAAAAAATAAAATAACACAGACATAAAACACGTGGTATAATTTCATACAAAAACCAACACACTAGCTGGCCATAAACATCTCTTGCTAATTTTTTTAACATTAAACCAGTGCATCTCAATGGCTCGAATATTAAACTTTCAAAATAATAATTATTGACTTGGCTGTTTGTGGAGTAGTTAGTGTTAGCTCATTCATACTTTTATTAGGTGTCTCTCTATATTATTAAAACTAAAGTGAAAGTATTATTATAAAGTACCTAAACTGCCAGTACTCTCATCTTCTCTTTTATTTTTGTCCTAATTTAATTTCACTTTTCAATTTGTTATAATGACTTTCTCATTTAGTAAAGTCAAAAAATTATGATAGAAAAGTTGTGTGTTTTAATTATTCATAAAGATCATGAGTTATCACCAAAATTTTATATATATTTATTTTCTCATCTTTCGATGTATATTCTTACTATAGATAATCTTCAAAATTGATGTTGCTTTCTATGTTGATTTAATTCGCTATTGGGTGAAATCAGACTAACAACTCTCTATTATTGCTTGATTACCTATACCGATTACGATAAGCTTTCAGATCTGCGTTACGTGTAGACGGCTGTCGCCCTTTTGAAAGCTTATTATTGCAAGATATGTTAAGTTCTTACTTGATCTTGCAGATCTATATAACCTTTACTTCTTTCTCTAATGACAATCATTGGTCACTTCTATATTTTTAGAAGAAAATTAGATAAATTAATTATTCAATTAAATTCTTACCCAAAGTAATTATTACCATATTAATTGGCCATTCGGCCTACTTATACCTCCAATAACAATTTATAGAGCTTTGAAGTTCAAATTTTAAATTTCTTACCTGCAATAAATATAAATTACACAAAATATTTAGAAGTATTTATATCTAAAATTTTAGACTATTTAAAGGAGAATCGAGATAGTAAAAATTGAAATAAATATTTAATTGACAAAGATAATTACTGCAAGGAAAAATTACATAATATAACAATATATATACATATATATATATATTTAGACAACATCAATACATTACACACACATCTAATTATTTAATTTAGTTTAACTTTTCTTTGTCGGAATTATATTTACCTAAAAATTTATACTACTTATAAAATATTAATACATTACATATGTATCCATCATTTAGTTGAATATATACATATATATAATCGAAGATACATATATGTAAAAATTCATTTGTTTAAATTATACACAAAATACATCTAAACGTAGAAAAATCACATAAGTATTTTCTAAATTGAAATAAAATTAAAAGATATCACAATCTTATCAATAAATTAAAAATTTTAATAATTAATTTATCGAACTAAAAAAACATTTTATAGGAAAAACATTTTACATCAGACCAAACACACCATAATTGTCGTACCAATATGACTCTTAACAAATTGAAGTCGTGAGATGTTGACACGAGCATAAAAAAGAATCCCCCAATTGTCTCTATAATGTCCCACAGTGAGTTTTGAGTTCTTTGATATTCGAAATCCATGGAGTTGCTTACCCCTTTACCTCCTCCTTCTTCAACTCCTCCAAATTTCCCTTCTGGGTATTCTTCACTGGCCAGTTTCCGACGTGGGTTTTACAGGACAAGCCAAATCGTTGCTCCTCAATCGAGAGAAGTTGTGGTAGAAGAAGAAGAACAACAAGGGTCTAAGGTATTTGTAGCTGTGGGTAGATATGTTGACAAAGGTGTTGCTTTGGTTCAGTGGGCTTGTAAGACATTTGGGAATTCTGAGATTTGTATTCTTCATGTTCTTCAACCTTCTCCATATATACCCACTTTGTGTATGTAACCTCTTTTTTCCCTCTTACTTGTTACGATTCTTTTTTTTTTTTTTTATGATATGAAGATGATTTATAAACTTTGGTTGCTTTTGGTAATGAGAATTATGTTTATGCTTTAATGTTGTTCCTTATAAAGATCATTTCTAGTGTATGTAGGTTATAAATGTAGATGATTAATCTTTTTTGGTTGTTAAGGAAACCCGCATCTAGGGTAAATCCCGCTCGTGTGCAATAGCCTGCAAATTACGTAACCGTGCTAGGCAAGCCCTTGTTGTGCAGACAAGGGGTTTTGAACTTGAGACCTTCATTATGGAAGTCCGAAGACAAACCATCTGAGCCAACACGGAGGGTTAAATGTGGATTATATATCATATCATGATTATAGATTTAGCTTCATTTTACTGAAATTTTGTTCAGTAAGTTGATGAAGTTTTGGTCTTTTTAAGGAATGTTTGATTACATTGAGTTGTGAAACTCTTTGTTCCTGGAAAATAATTTTTGACCAAAAAGGAATGAGCAAAATTTTCCTTTACAACTATCCTAACTTTAAGTCCATATCACTTGCTTAAGTCAACATGTAGTCACTGTTTACGATACTCATAGATATACTTTTACCCAGAGGCGGATGCTGAGTCACGATATGCGGATACAAATCCATAAATCTGTGCAATAAATAGTAGGTGAACCCTAAACTTTTAAAATATAATGGGTTCAACGGTAAGAATCTTAAGAGGTTGAATCCATAAAGTGTAGATGTTGAACCCGCCTCTGGTTTTCCTGAATATTAGTCCTTGTACAATTACCATATGGCATCTATTTTCATAACCCTAACAATAGAAAATGATCCGGGAAATGTTTTCTCGCGTTATGATAAACATTTTCCTCCCCACTAAAGTGCACCCTGTTAAAACATCTTCCCCCATACTATACACATTTAGAGTAGAAAACTTTAGAGGAACCGATTTATTCTTTTGACAACCTACAATCATGTGTCCATATTTTTTATTTTTATGCAGTGGGAAAATTGCCAGTTACTCAGGCTAATGCAAAAATGGTAGCCGCATTTCGAAATGCAGAGAGAGAAGAGGCTTGGAAACTTATGTCTCGTTATTTGAGTGTATGCAGCAAATCAAAGGTATCATTTATCTCTAAATTATTGGTGTGGAGTGTTGTGGAGTTATTCTCCAGGAACGCATACCTGTTTATAGCATAAGTTGCAATTATTTTGTAAAACTAGGTTTCACAAAATTCATTTGGTGGATCATATTGAATAAAGAAGAAGACCATACTAGTAATTGCATGACCATTTTACTCTATGATTGAAGAGTTGTTGATGCTAGTCTCCTGATCAAAGAGAATGATGATGTTGAATTGTGATTTTGTACTTCTTGTATTGTTATTGCTCTTTCACCATTTCCTTCCTCTCAACGTGTAGAATATTTCTGTCTAGGTTGTGTACTGTTCCTGTGCTTAACTAATTTGCTTTAGAAGATTAGTCTATTCACACTAAGGGTCATTTGGTAAGGCGTATAAGTACAAAAACATACCCAGAAGTGAGGACTGAGGAGGTGGTGGTGTGTCCATAGCCATACCCTGAAGGTAGATAGGTTGTTTCCGATAGACCCTGTGCTCAAGTAAAACATATCAACATCAAGTATTGAAAGAAATACTATAGTGAAGAAGTCAACGTAAAATAAAGTAGAAGAGAACGATAGCAACAACAATAATATGCTAACCGAAACAAAGGAAACAAGAAGTAATAATAGAATCGACAAATAAGATAATAGGAGAGTAATAGGGTTTATAAAAATAGTACTGTATATGACGTATTAGTAATGCTAGGATTAGTTGTGCAGAAACTAATTTTATAGTCTGTTTGGTTTGTTGTATCAAATGAATAGGGTGTATTAGAATATCATATTACTGAATATGGTGTATTGGAGTAGGAATAGTAGCTCACATGTTAATATCATGGTTTACTATGTATAAGAATAGTACCGAATAGGGTGTTTATTAGTTATACATAGGTTGCAGACACTACCAAATATAGGATTAAATAATACCAAAGATAATATATGTATTATTTTGGTTAAAGAATGAAAGAAGATCCCACATTGGTGTTTTTCTTTTTAACTGAGATCCCACATTAGTGGTTAATGAAATGGGTGGTCTCCTTATAAGGTTTGGACAATCCTCCTTCATTGGATCTAGCTTTTAAGGTGTGAGTTAGGCCCAAGACCTTTTCTTTTATGACAAGGGAAACCCGCAGCCGCTACCCTTTGGGTGCGCACAAGGTAAAACTCCCGCTCCTATCCAATAACTCGCAAATAACATAGGAGAGTAACCCGCATGGAAGTCCCAAGCCCAAACTACTGGGCCACCCCGAAGGGTAGAGTTAGGCCCAAGACCTAATTTACAATTTTCTCTAATACCTCCTACCGAACCACCTATAAAGGTCATTTTGCTACTCTGAAATGTTAGAACTGTTATCTTAGTGGGCTTACTTATTTTGGTGTGATTTGCATAGAGCTGATAGAACTGTTACAGGGGCGAGTGTCTAATGCGACATCTTTAAACATGTCTGAGTAGGATGAGTTAGGTCGGACCATTTCCTTTTATGATTCTTATGTGGTATTAATGATCATTGAGGTCGCTTAAGAACTTTAAATCTTAAATGGTAGCATGTTAAGCTGCTAGAGGATTTCTATGTACTTTTTGGCTTTTGCTTCAAAATGACTTATGAGCAGATGTCAACAACTCTTTTTGGTTCTGAAACTTTGGGATGGGTTTATTTTGAGACTCAGACTCTGATCTGGCTGTGTATTTCTGGGATTTTTGTTGATAAATTTTACTTAATAGAATGGATGTCAGTTGCTCAAATGGGACCACAATCAGATATCTTACTTATAACTAGTTTTCTTAATGTGAGATTAGGATCTCTACAATCATTAACTCAGGTAACGGTTTTTGACTAATTACTGAGCAAAAGGTTAAAACAACAGGAACTTTTCCATGCTTTCTGCCTGAAATTCTGTCACTTATGTTACTAATAAATGTCTACCATCTCTGACTACTTCCATTTACGCCATCTCTTATTGCCCCTTCTACCCTTTTCCATCTCTCTTCTCCCCTTCCCCTCTTCACCAAAATTCCTTCTCCCTCCTAACCTTTACCGTCACTTTAGTAACTGTAGAAACTTGAGCACCATTGTAAATCTCCACCATATTCCGTCGATCACAACCGTATCTCGTGTTTATCCTGATCTGAGCATTCTATCGTGATGAAGTGCTGATGGATTAAAGGGATTGCCCTGTTGCAGTTCTTATTGTTTGCTGGGTTGTACAAAGGAAAGGTCATTGTTGAAAGCTATTTGGCTTCTCTCCTCTTTTTCCTCTTTTTTTTTTGTTCGAAGGATATGTGTGGATTATTCAAATTGAATACATTGAATGTGGACATGAAAATGAACAGATGTATGGGTGAAAAAATATCGATCAATCTAGAGAAATTAAAATGAAAATAGTTCTTTAAAATGGAAATTGTTCATCTTTGCCGTTTTACTGTAATGATATTCAAAAGGAAGTTCTCCTGCTGATTTTCAGAATGGTACCATATATCTGGAACAGAGATTGTGGTGAGGAAAAAATGAGTGTTTTTTTTAACAAACTTATTCTCTTTTTCTAGATGTCGAAGAAACCCAGAGGAAGTGAAAGTAACAGTAAAAAGTGATGTGAAGAAATTTCTATTCAAAAGAATAAAGGTGGGGATGTGATAAAAGTTGACGAAGAAGTTGTTGGGCTCCAGGCTCCCTGACTCTCCATCTCAGGCACCTTGTGTCTGAATTTTCTTTCTGTACAGATCGCTCCCCTCTTCTCAAAGTATTCTCCATTTGCCGTCTCTCTATCCTCCTAATCCCTGAAATTCTTAACTTGTTTTATCCTCTCCTGTCCCTTTGTACCTTTTTCTCACTTCCCGCTATACTTTTTTTCTTTGACAAAGGTATCTTGGGCCACTTCTGGGATTACACTAGGTATGGAAGGTGAATGTACATGTAGTCAACCAACTCAACCAACTGAGCTACTAAGATTTCCCCATTGTTGTATATTTGGTCAAGGTTGTGTGCACCTTGATTATTCCAACAGTTACCTGATATCTCCCACAAACACAGGTATCGGGTAATCCGATCCACGTAGTTTGGGCAGATGGGAAGAAATTACCTAGTTTTTTTTCTTCTGTTGGGGTTTGAACCTTTTCCTACGTGCTATACTTGATAGCTTGAGTGGGTTTGAGCCCCCGAAATATATTCTTAAAATCTCTCACTTTTCTACTTTCTAATATCTTCTATTACATCCGAAAGAAAGACCAGAAGTCCTTAAGTTCAAATTATTTTTTCTGTTACTTTCACGATTTCCTTCCTCATTACATCTTGACCAATGTTTGTATTACAACTGTTTTAGTCTCTTGTTGATTTCTGTGCATAAATTTGACAATTTATTGCTACTATACAACATGCAGGAATATGTCTAGATCTTTGCTACCTCTGTGACACTAATGTTCTCACAGTATCATTCATTTAAAATTAAAACAACTAGTGTTTCACTGTATCATGATCTATGTACTGTAAAATCTGTTTTTCTTTTCATAGTAATGATGAGTATTTTCCTTGTATCATGTTACCAATGCAGTCACTTACAGAAGACGTGATAATATTTTCAGGTTAAAGCAACTGTTGCTATAGTTGAATCAGATCAAGTCCTAAAAGGAATTCTGGATTTTGTCAACAAACATAACATCAGAAAGCTTATAATTGGGGCTATACCGGAGTAGGTCTTCAACTTCTGGTCATTTAGATTACTTTCAAGTGCGATTTAACTGTTTGAACTGCTGTAGATTATGATTGCACTTGTGAATTCTGGATTATGTTATATGATTCAATTTTTTAATCGCTTTGTCTTTTTGGAAAGACTTCTGGATGCTATAAAATATCTCAAATTCATGCGGTTCTGTTTTTGTGCCAAGGATCTTAATAAAAACTAAATCCTTTCCGTGAACTTGTTTCCTCCTACATGTTATTTTTCCTGCATAAACCAGATTTGTCGTGTCAGAGGCACCAGAATTGACCACAAACTGAAATGTCCAAGTCGCTATGTTGATCTCCTGGTATCTCTAGTTTCTGGTAAGTGAGGCTGCTTGAGTGATAAGAGTATTCCACCTCTTACCTAGAGGCTGAGAATTTGTGTCACCTAGAGAGCAAAATTCGGAAGAGCCACTGTTGACTCCTAGACAGGATATTATTTGAGGGGAAGGGATAGGGTTTTACCATATCAGCCAAAAAGAAAGGAGAAAAGAGAAATCCCTAGTTTTGGGAACATTTTGAGTGCTGTGTTCATGTCTTGTAGCAATTTGATGTTAGTTTTCACTTTTCCTGACTGACCTAATTCGCGAAGGAAATATAGGTCTTTCTTTTCAATAAGGTAGTGCCCGGCTATGTTGCTCAAACTCTTCAAAAATGGCACAGGTTGCGTGATGAACCTCCAAAGTTGTGCATTTTTGAAGGATCTGACATGGTTACGGCAGTACTTTTAGAGAATCTGAGCAACATAGGTGCCCTGGGCAGTTTGTGTTCATTTCAGGTAACTGTTTTCATCAAACTTGACGGGTGGGGACAAATTTCCTAGGGTACTCAAATTGCTAGCTGAAAATACTAGTAGGCTAGTCTAAACTTTCACTGTTGGAGAACTGAGAACAGTGGTCAAATTAAAGGTCTAGAAATCTGTGGAGTTGTCATTGCCTGCAGAACTGGGGGATTTCATAATACAACCTATATCTTGCTTCAGTTGCTTACAAAGATGGCAATAATAACAGAGCCTCCATCACAAACTAGTAGTGTTATTTATATGAATCCTCTATTTATCTGCTATATGTGGGACCATTTCATTCCAACACATAGTAGTTTCTCATTTGGACAAAATCAGTTCTCTTGACCTAGAAGCTCTTGAAAATCTCTCTTATTTTTACATGAACATACAATCTCTGAACAAATGTGAAAAACTGAAAACATTGTAACACTGGACCTAATGTAAGGATATCAACATGACAGAACCTTAATCCAAGCTATAGTTGGTATGTCGATCTGGATCTTTTCTTTCACCCTCTTTTTTTTTTTTTGTTGCTAAACCTGTATTTACTGGAACAGTATATTTGCATCTTTCTGAATTTTGATCAAATAGAACTGGTCCCATGTACCCAAACTTACCAGCTATCTACAGTTGTGTGAAGGTTAAGAAAAGCTCCAGGAAAGCAAGTTATGCTGCCACAAAGTTCCCTACATTCTGTGAAATATTCTTCGTCTACAAAGGAAGACTAATCTGGAGTAGACAACCTCCTGAATGCTCAAGCTTCATTGCACCTATTTCTCCTAATACTCAAGCAGGGGCTGTTGATGTATGCGGTTTAAGATCTCAGTGTCTGAAGTCTTGCAAGAATGAGGTTATCCTGTTCCCAGAACGTGTTCAGTCAAGCTTGTCTAGGGACCTGCTGTCATCTGGAATAAAAAATTTAGTTCTTGAAGGGGGGATTTCATCACAAACTGATTTACGGTTCAAGGATTTTTCTTCTTCCAGCAGAAGCAATCTGATCAGTGTTCCTAGTTTATCTATTTCAACAAGTTCTATTCATGATATCAGTTATGCTTCTTCTGTTGAACAAATGGTGCCCCCTGATGTGGAGATGGAAAGTTTATACAAACAGCTGGCAGAAGTCGGCACAGAATTTGAATCATCAAGGAATGAAGCTTTTGCCGAGATTCTGAAGCGCAAAAAACTGGAAGCTGAAGCTGAAGAAGCCATCAGAAAGGTGAACCTCTAGTTTCTGTATTCCCATTGAGGTGGTCATATTCTTATTGCTCTATAGATCATTCCATACTTACATATTTGTGGAAGAACTTTATTGATGCAAGGACAATCGTAAAATTTGGCTACTGCTGGATATCACAGACATGGAGGCTATGAAGCTAAATTACACTTATTAGCTTTTCTTATATTATGGCTTCACAGTCATTTATGGACCAAAGCCATCATATCTAATGTACCAGTAGACCCACCATGGGCTTTCCAAGCTAAAAAAATTGAAGTTATCACTTTAGAACTACTATACTCTATGTTTGCGACCAAGTCAATGCTACTGCATGAATCTCTGTGTCAAGAGTAGTTCATTCCTAAAGCCAGTTTGTATTCTTAAATACAGCAGAAATTCATGCAACATATCTTCTATACTGCGACAAGTACCATTATAAGAGGAATGCTATGTGAATATTAATGTCATTTCTCATATTTGCAACGTCTATAATGGACTGAAAACACATAATTGGTGAACTATTACTTCTATACAACTGAAGTTTCCTGCATATTTTACTAAGAACTGAAGCTTCCTTCTTAGGCTCTGAAATTTAGAAATTTTGCTTTGTTGTAGATAAAAGCATTTGAATCTGCTCATGCACGTGAAGTTAAACTGAGGAAGGAAGCTGAGGATGCTCTGGAAACTACACTGCTGGAAAAAAAGAAGCTCTTGATGGAGAAAAAGGAGAAAACTTATGAGCTGTGCAAGGCCATGAGAAATATAGCCCTCCTGGATTGTCGTGCACAGGAGGCCGATCGACGGTGTGAAGAGATCGCTGGAGAATTGACATTGATTCACTCCTCCATATCAACTCTCCAGCAGGAGAAGCAGAAACTTAAGCAGAAAAATACTGAGGCCATGCACTGGATTAATTCGTGGAAGAATCGTGGAAAAGATGGAGGACAAAGTGCAATTGACTTGGCTGAGTGCTCTGTATCACTTCGGTTGGTTGAGTTTTCATCCTCCGATTTGCAGACAGCAACATGCAATTTTTCTGAGAGCTTCAGGATTGATCAGGGAGGATATGGTGATGTGTTTAAAGGAGAACTCTCAGATAAAACTGTAGTCATTAAGCAGTTGCATGATTATAATATCCAACAGCCATTACAATTTTTTGAACAGGTAAACATCTCCATTTGATTCACATGCATGGATTGCAAATTGCATTTAGATAGGATTTGGGTTCCACTCTAAGTTTCTTTACTTCAGAGTTCCCTTTCAGCATAGCATGTGATTTTCCTTAATATCATCCAACTCAAGTGCATATACCTTTCCTTGTGCTCAGTTTGGTCTTTCATCATAAGCTAAAAAGTAATTTCATAATTTTTTCTGCGAACAATTTCTTTTATTTGTGTGCTTGCTCATATGATTAACTTCTTACTTGCAGGTGGAAATTCTAGCTAAGTTACGTCATCCTCATCTGGTCACTTTACTTGGTGTATGCCCAGGATCTTGGTGCCTTGTTCATGAATATTTTCCTGGCTTGAGCCTCCAAGATCGCCTCTTTTGCAAAAACAACACTCGTCCCATGAATTGGAAGATGCGAGCACGAATTCTTGCTGAAATTGCGAGTGCACTTCTGTTTTTGCACTCTTCATACCCTGAAAAGATTGTACACGGGGATCTGAGGCCTGAGAATGTGCTCATTGATTCCACAGGCAGCTGTAAAATATGTGATGTCGGCATATCTAGTCTGATACCTAAGCAAGCCCTACGATGCCCAAGTTTCAATCGTCTTAGTGAACCAAAGGGTCTGCTTGCCTACACTGATCCTGAATTTCTTGAAACTGGAGCTCTGACACCTAAATCGGACATTTATGCTTTTGGACTTATTATCCTTCAAATGCTCACTGGAAGAACTCTAACAGGACTAGTGAATGAAGTACGCAGGGCAGTCTTATATGCACAATTAGACTCTCTTTTGGATTCATCTGCTGGAGAATGGTCTACATTTGTGTCAAGGAGGTTAGCAGAACTGGCATTGCAATGCTGTGAATTAAACAGTAGGGATAGGCCTGAGCTGACGTCATCTCTTGTAATGGAGCTAAAGAACTTGAATGAGTCGGAAGAACAATCAGCTCCCTCCTTTTTCTTATGTCCGATTCGCCAGGTAAGTTATGTTCTCTGTACTATTAATCATTGTGGTCCTCAAGGACGCAGGATAGGAAGACAGATATGTTATTTTAGGGGATAAGAGTGTGTGTAGACTTAAAAAGAATTGAGAGGGAGCAAACTGGTAGTCTGTTTCCCGGTAGTGCTGCTATCATGCTTCTTAAAGGTTGAGGGTACAACATCTGGTCATATCCTTTCTCTTCTCTCAACCCTACCCCGGCAGAACATGGAATCATAAAATAAAAATAAAAACATAATCTGAATGTTAAATGCATGAGATGGTAGTTGTTCCACATGCATGGCATCATAGGCCTGTTATCATAATTTATGCTGAAAATAGATCACTACTTAAGTTATAGATGATCCATCTAGTCTGCTGTGTTTGTATTTTTCATTCACTCCAATTTGCTGTTAGAAACAATTTACCTTGTTTTCATGTTTGCAGCTCAATAATGCTCACAATATTGTGAATTTATTTCAGGACATAATGAATGACCCCCAGGTTGCTGCAGACGGGTTCACATATGAAGGAGAGGCCATTGAAGGATGGCTGGAAAGTGGTCATGATACTTCTCCAATGACCAATTTGAAACTAAGCCATTTGGAGCTAACTCCCAACCATGCCCTGCGACTTGCTATCAAGGACTGGCTCTGCAACTTATAAATCCTCATATAGTAGTAACAATAGTGTAAATCGATATATATATGTATTTGTGGAGCCTAGGATACAAAAGGTAACCTAAGAGCTAGTGTTACAAATACAAGGAAAATAGCCCCATCTCATAGATCTCTAATACACCAAAACGGTAAGACTCCGTGTTGATAACATGAGTAGAGGAGAACATCTCAATTGTCTCGGAGACAATTGTAGTTATAAATTTTATAGACTGATTTTATGTGCTCTTGTTGTTTCTTTTGCCATTTTCCTGAGATGTGAAATGTTGCTGAAGGTAGAAGCAACAAGAATGCAATTTTAGTTCTCATCAGGTGTAGCAGTAGAGATATAACAGGGTTACTAAGGGGTGCGGTGGGGTGGTTGAGATCTCTCTTAGACAACAGAGGCGGAGCCAGGATTTTCAATAAGGGAGTTAAAATTTTGTAGAAATAGATAGCCAAAGAGGGTTCAACATCTATTATGTACACATATAAAATTATTTTAACCAGATATAAATAATATAATTTTTCGTTGAAGGGGTTCACCTGCTCTTAGATACCAGATGGTTAAACCAAAAAACAGCAGCAATGAACTAGGAAACATCAGTATCATTAGTAGCATTGTAAGGAAACACAAATTTGGGTATTATGCTCTTTCAATAGAGCAACAATTATTCCATGAACCTGAAATGGAAGTATAGTTGCATTTCTGCATTGCTTCACCCTGTAGGTAAAGGTTACAACAGAAGCTCATCTGTTAGGGAAACAACCATTTAGGTGTTTCTTAGCTCTATATACATAAATCTTTAGGCGGAACGACAGAACTGTTTTGGGAGATAGATGAACGCATAAAACAACTATTCAACATACATACGCTGCTACATGTCCTATTGACATGCTTGGAGGACTTGATCTCCAGAAGAAAGCAGTGAGACTGACGTTAATCGATCTGTTTCTCTGAAAGGATGATCTTCTTCTGATGAAAACACCATCCTTGGTTCTTCTTTCTGTTCATCCAAAAGTGCTTTTGATTCTCCTTTGAAGTTCCATTTATGCATTTCATCACTTGGTGCTATGTTTTCTTTTACCAAATACTCATCATCCACTTTCTCATTAACTTGCAATTCATCATCATCATTTTCATGATGATTAAACTCTGAATTAGACCTTCCATAAGGTTTAATTGCTGATTCTTCCTCTGAACTAGTAGTCCTAATGTTAAAGCTCCCAAAACCTTCAATCCCTCTTGATATCTTCCTTGATTTGTTCCTCTCTTCTTTGAGAAGTTGTCCATCTTCTAGCAGCTTCAATATCCTCTCAGATTTCTTCCTAACATTTAGCCCCCAGTTGAATCTGCATACATCATTCAAAGTACCTTAAATGGATGAACATTCAACTTTTAGTTTATCGCAACAAAGTTGTAGAACCTAATAAACTTTGTACGATGGAATTACCAACAACATACTCAGTATAGTCACACAAAAGGCAACTAGAGAGGGTGGTGTATACGCAACCTTATTCCTATCTTGTGAAGATAAAGAGACTGTTTCCGAGTTGAGTTATTTTGATGACTTGTCTACCATATAATTAAATTCAACTTGTAATAATGTTTACCCTTTCTCATCAATAAGTTGAAAGCTTCCCATTTCCCTAATAACATCTTTATCACTTTGAAATTCCTCAGCAACACTTTCAGGTCCATGAGTCAACAAGTGTTCCAACACTATCACAGCCTTATATGAAACCCTCCAATTCTTTTTATCAAAACTTGACAATCTACATCATACAATAAAACATCATCAAGACTCAAAATATTATTCCCCAAAAAAAAAAAAAAAAAAAACATACTTTTTATGTAGAATCCCAACAATTCTCCAATAATCATCAACTTCAAAAGCTGCCTTAGAAATCATTTTAAGTGTTTTTGTGTCAGGTCCACCTGGATTTCCATTTGTAGCTTCTTCTGTCAATCTTCAAACAAATCGAAAAAAGAGAAATTCTAATAGTAAGATATCTAATAAAATCGTTACTGATCTTAAAATCTCAAATATTTAGAGTTTCTTTTAGTATAAATGATCCAATCCACAAGAACCATAATTGGTAATTATTTGATCAAATTAATTTCACGTACGATCACTAGCTTGAAAATAAAACCTACTTTTTGTAAAAGAAATCAAAAAAATAACTTATCAAAATTCGTTAATATAACAATAAAGTCACAAAACTATTATAAACAATGTGTGAATAAATCAGAATATACAAATGATCAAAAAGTCAAAATCGCTCATCATAGTACAAACACTAAAGAAAGTGGAAATTATAAATTACTCGTAGCTAACAATTTATTTTTTACGATGATCTATTACTAATAATCATGATATATAAAATTTTATCTGTCGCTAATTTCACAACTTACATCTGAGTTGGTGTAACATCAGTCAAAGCCAATCTAGCTGTCTTGATCTTCTCCTTAAGGAAGAAAGAAGCTTGTTTCTTGAATTCATGGAGAAATGGTTGAGCCATAATATTGTTACTATTTTCCCTATACCTTTGTATTGTTGACATAATAATCTTGTTAATTCATACAAGAAAAATAAAATAAAAAATGAAGGATTTTGGACTTTTTGGTAAGGGGTAGAAAGAGGTTAATAATCAAATGATGCAACAAACCAACAACAGACACCTAATTCATTAATAGTGATTTTTTTAATATTAGTATTGTTTGTGTGTATACTTCTACTTATTTCACTAGCTATCTATCGGTCCAATTTTTAGATATATTAAATGTAACGGATTAAAATAAGCGTGTTAGTGATATGTCCAAACTTAGGCAAGTTGAAGGAGTCGTGTATTTATGAGCTAATTATGTTATATTTATATTTAACATCTTTCATTAATATAGTGTACCAAATGAATCTACTTGAGATGATGAAAAGAAATTATTTTAACTTTTTTTAATTTTTATTAAAATTGAAATTCTAATTTAATGATTTATTTTTTAAAAAAAAAATATTTTATTAATCACTAGGTCATACAAGAAGCCGGACTATACTACCTCATACTTCTCATCTAATTAATATTAGTGGCCATTGCCTATGTAATGAGAAGGACACTTGTGGTGATAGGGATGACAAATTCAAAGAAGACCTATTTAGATGGATTTGTTGACCTTTTGTGTGTGTTATTCAAAGAAGATGGCTAATATAGTGTTTTTTTGAATATAATATATATGGATTTGAAGTAACAAAAATGTGTACCTAATTAAGATATTCAACATCATGGAAGGACATTAGTAAATTTATTAGCACCTAATATTTATATTGTTTATATGCATTATCTTTTATTATTCAATCATGATAAAATTGTTTCTTATTTTGATTATGTTCATATCAAAAAGTTATAGTTTTTAGGAAGGACATTATTTTACCTTTTAACTATATATGTCCATCGAACAAGCATCATGTTCGATCATGACTTTGACTTCTGCTACCTAACTTTCTTGTGGACCTTTCTATAATCGAGATATTGGCATATTACTCAACAAATTGTTTTCGTTTTTTCATCCGACGTCTCGTATTATTTCATAAAGTTTACTTTATTATTGAAGAAAATTAGAATAAAAGTATGACTTTCTGAGATAATAATTATTAATTGAGTGATGATATAAAAAATTAATTGCATAAAATACTTCATGACAACCCATAAGATGGTGTGAGGTTGGAACTTCAATATCATGTGGATCATGCACTTCTCCAAACTAAAATGTGTAATTTATATTGAAGGATTTGGTAAAATGTCCTATTCAATTAACACATAATAATTATTAAAAAAAACAATTGTCAAAAGAATAATATTTTTCACATAAACTCTACTTTCTGTAACACATTAAACACACCCTATAAACTTTTTTTCAAAGTTGAAAATCTTTCATAATGATTTATATTTTTGTTGGATTCCCCCAATTCGTTTCTCCATTCCTTTTTCCCAAATCTATTTTGAGTGAATCATATATTAAAAGACACAAATTATTGAGGATAATTCATGTCTAAAATTTAGAATAGCTTAAATGAGATTTTGAGTTTGTTGAAGCTTCTTTAAAGCTTAATTTTGAAACTCGATGTGACACACGTAAATTGTTTTGAGTGAATAATATAGCAAATATTTGAAACATCGAAAGGATCTCATATCCTAAATTTAGGACTGCTTAGGGAAGATTTAGGTTGTAGTGCAGTGGTGGAATTGTTTCACCTTTAATAAGAGGTTTCAGGTTCGAACTCTGGGTATGAAAAAACTTATATTAGGAGTGTCACTCCCGAATAAGCCCTGCAGTGTGCGATTCGAATTTAATCAGGACTTTAATGTGGGTTCCAGACATGAAAACCCCAAAAGAACAGATTTGAGTTGGTCAAAAATTGGAAAACATGAATATATATATATATATATATTGTATAAACAGTGTATATGAGCATATATACATCTCTGAATACATAGATATACATCATATAAATACACGATTGAATACTATTTATGTAATATAGATATATTACCTATACATGTGATCATTCATTTTGTTGAAATTCTACTTTTTCTATGGATATTATTTTCTTTGTTAAAGAGATAATACATAATTTTCTCCCTAACCTTAACTATTAACTTTTGTAGTATATACTGCATATATTCACCAACATGCCCATTGAAGAATTGAGGAAAAGATATGATAAGGAGGGATTTTTCAAAGGGAGTAAATACTCTTCACATTATTCAATTATGGAATACATATATCTTTATATACTTTACATTTAGTGTCATGGAAATAAATAAATAATTTAATATATTCATTATAAGAGACTTTAATTAAATGCTTGGAAATTAAGAGTTGGTTTAGTATTGCTACTAAAAATAGCTTATTTTTAGAAGCATACTTTTGAAATAGTTTTTTAAAAAAATGTTTGGAGAAAGGAAAAAAAATAGTTTGTGTTTAGTTAATTCATTCAAAAAGTATTTTTGATCAGTAGATTGTGTTTGACTAATCATTTTTTAAAGAGCAACTCTCTCTCTCTCTCTGTCACACACACACACATATATATATATATATAGCAAACCATATTTGTATGTTATAGTTAAGTTTGTTATGGAGCATCAAATTGTATAACTCGCTGGCGGGAGCTTTAGATTTGTATAATTTCTTTGGCAGACCATTTGTATAAATTGTTGGCAGCCTCTTAATTCAATTTTATATGTTTATATATCTGCAAAAATTTGAATTTATATACAATTGAATCGAAATAAATATTTGTATATCAAATCTCTCTCTCGCTTCATACAACATAAATTATACATTGTAGTTTGTATAATTTATGTTTGTATAATGCGATAAAGAGAGAAAGACAAAAGAGAACTGGATGGAGGAAGATTTGTATTTATATAATTACAAGTGTATAGGACGAAAATATATGTATTTGTATTTGTATCTGTATATACAATTTTCTCTCGTTTTATACAAACACAAACATATTTTATATGTTTGTGTTTGTATAAAAGCAAGAGAGGCGAGGGAGAGAATGGCGAGCGAGAAACCTAGGGAGAGAGGCGGATGACAACTGTTTGCTACATGTTACATTAAATCAAACTGTGGTTATATCATTTTATTTGAATTAAGAGTTTGCTATTTAATACAAGTTTTCCCTTTTGAAAAATGCTTTTGGGAATTAAATTATGAAAAATGACAAGTATCAATGTACTTTTAATATTAAAATTATGTCACAGAGAGTGTATTATTTTAAATATCTATTAATTAATTTTAAATTAATTTTTTAAATTAAAATAATGTGTATATATTTAAATTTTCAATCAATATTATATATATATATATATATATATATATATATATATATATATATATATATATATATATATATATATATATATATATATATAATATTAACATAATAATTTAAATATAATTAAACGTATCAAGCAGAATATATTTATAAATCATTCCACAAATTAATTCACTATATACGAAAATTCACCACAAATAAATAATAAATAAATACAAGGAATATAATAATTTTCTACTTCTTCATAAAAATTTTGTGTTTCTTTCCAACAATTAAAAAACCATTTTTCCTTCCAATTAAAACAATTTTAGTTACGGGATAATGCACAAGTACCCCCTCAACTTATGCTCGAAATCTCAGAAACACATTTATACTATACTAAGGTCCTATTACCCTCCTAAACTTATTGTATAAGTAATTTTCTACCCCTTTTCGGTCTACGTGGCACTGTCTTATTGATCTAACGCTGGTTGACTTTGTCCTTCAATCTTGTGGCTTAACACATGCATGCCACGTGAAAAGGTGAAATCAAAATGTTACCAAAAAAGAAAAATAGTCATTCTTTTTAAACAAACTAAAAAAAAGTAATTCCTTTTAAAACGAAGAAAAATATTTAGCATCATAACAATAATATCAAACAAACTCTTAGGGGTCGTTTGGTAGGCCGCATTAAAACAAATAGTCCATGTATTATGGATGATATTATTTAACACTATGTTTGGTAGGAAATTGGGTCTATGTATAACTAATTCATGGATTAGTTATACCTCCTACATGGTATTATATGATGTATTTGGAGGTATTATTAACACATGAGTTATAATACCATGTGATAAGTCTACTAAAAACAAAAGTATCCCTCAAAACATTTTAACTTTTTTTTCTTCTTGATTTTATGTTTTATGATTGTGCTAATAAATTTATTTAAATAAATTAGCTTACAAATAAATTATATATATATATATATATATATACAAAAGAAAAAAGTATAAAAAATATAAACCACAATACAATAAAAGATATAGCAAGAAAGAATATTTTCTTAGAAAATCTTCGATATATACATATATATTCAATTTTACTATTGTTTATCGTCTTTTCAATTTTAAAAGTTAATAGTTTATTTTTTTCAATTGAAAATTGACATTTGTCAATTTACTAAGATGACAATTATTTATCCTCAAATAATTTAAGTAAAAAAAAAAAAGCAAAAAAGTTATTCTTTTCATAGGTAGTTAGAAGGTCATAAAAAAAAATATTGTCAGCCAATTATTTACCTTAACCAATTGTATAATAATTCAAGGGTATAATTAAAAAGAAATTTTTTATTAAATTTTAATCCAAACACAAGATGAGATGAAAAATAATAAATCAAACACTTGATAAAAATAATTTTTATATTACTAATCTCTACACTATTAATTCCTATATTACTAATCTCTATATTATTAATCTTTATATTAAATGACCCATTAATCTTTAAATTGACCCACAATAAGATAATTGTGAGGGGCGTAAGGGGTTGGTGAGGGGACAAGTGGGTCCAAGTGAGAGATCACATATTTGGGTGTCAATGACAATATAGTTTTTAAAAAACAAAAGTGATATATGTTGATTAAAATCATTGAGTGGCCACACAAATATAACTAAGATAATAATATATTTAGTATAATATAATATTAATAAAATTGAAAAGAATAAAGTCGGTATAAATTTTAGAGATAAATGTTTGAAAAATATCTCAATTTTATTAAATTTGTTATTGCGATACTAAATTTTCATGAGAATCTATTACTTTTCTGAACGATTTAATAGTGTATCTTTTATCCCCTGAATTATTTAATAGTGTATCTTAAAAACATATGTGTCCATGTGGACACATTACTATTTATAATTTTGCATCATTTTTTATGTCCACGTGGGCAAATATATATGTTTAAAATACGATATTAAATAGTCTAGGGAGGTAATAGGTCCTTGTGAAAGTTTAGTATCACAACAACAAATTCAACTAAAGTTGGGGTTTTTTTCAGATCCTTATCCCTAAATTTTATCATTAATTTTAGAGGTAAAAAAATTATTTTTGATAAATTCTAAAGTCAAGAAAAATAATTCAAAATATATAAAGAGAAATAAAGATATTCACAAGAGAATACTATAATCAATCTGATAAATCATTCTAAACAATAATCAAAACAAGATACAATGATAATTAGTGTAAAAAGTTACCAACAATAACCAAATTCGAAGGACAAATAAATTAATACAAATAAATACTCTCTCCATTTCACGAAGAATGACCTGCTTTGACTTGACACAAAATTTAAGAGTATAAAGAAGGCTTTGTATCTTGTGGTCCTAAGTTAAAGTTAGGTTAAATGTACAAAATTGTCCTTTGATCTTGTGGCCTTAAACATGCCACGTGAAAAACTGTAATTAAAATGTTACCGAAAGAGAAAAAGATCATTCTTTTTGAAACAGACTAAAAAAGAAATGAGGTCATTCTTTTTTAAACGGATGGAGTAATAGAAAAGAAAAATAAGTAACACGACTCACGAGGCTCAATAATATTTTGGAAGTTGCAACCCTAAATATGTGTTTTTTTGTTACTTACCTCTTATCCTTTTATTTTAGGAAAAAGGATAAATATATTTCCGAACTATCGTAAATGATATGCATATATTATTTGTCATACTTTTGGGACATTGGTGTTTTTGTCGTCTAATAACTAGAGCATGTATACCCATTATACTAACACACATACACGTGTCATAATTTATCCGTTGATCAGACATTTATCAATTAATATCGGATTGACGGATAAGATTGTGCTACATGTCCTTGTTTAGTCTTCTGTTAGAGTCAGAGGCATATATATGCTCTAGTTTTTAAACGATAGGACATCAACGTCCCTAAAATATGACAGAGGGTATCTACATATAATTCATGATAACAAGGGATATATTTTTCTTTTTCCCTTTTGTTTAATGATTTGCACCCTAATTTTCTTAATTCTTTGCAAAGGCATAATTATCTCGTTTCCAATTATTTACAAGAATAAAATAGGAAATTACATATAAAGAAAAATAAAAGGTAATTTAATTATATATATATATATATATATATATATATATATATATAATTCTTTTTCATTAAAATGCAAAACAATCATATGTTTCTAGTACTTCCTTTATTTTTCTGTCTTTGTACATGCGTTAAGAAAGAAAAATTAGAACAATTAATTATATTATTGGTAGAAAGTAATTTAATAATATAATCATTATATTTTTAATAAATGCTAACAAATATAATAACTATTTCTATATTATCCTTATAAATAATTGAAAATGCAACCTTTTATAATTTTGCAAAGGACTATAAAGATTAGGCTGGATATTATTAAAACAAGGGGTAGGTTACAAACTTACAAAAGAGAGTATACATTAGAGGTGTAAATTGCGATTTACTCCTCAATTAAGTAAATAACATCTTATTTTAAATATGTATTCTTTATAATCTTCTATCTAAATTATATCCCCGATAAACATAGTTCTTTTTACAATGAAATAAAATTGTTTTTTCATTTTTGATTACGACTCTTTTATAAATTATAAAATAGAAATAGATGTAGCATTATTGAGTAAACACGTGAAAAATATTGTTAAATTACTGTACCTTTTTTTTGCCCTTGTCAATATTATGGGCCCATGGCTGTCCTATATATTGATATTATAGGGATAGAAGGTAATTTGTCATTTAGAGTATGTCATTTGTCTAATTTTTATAATTATAAACTATAAAATAGAAATATAAGAGCATTATTTTTTTTTTAAAAAATCCTTTTTAAAAATATATCTTTTGGTATTTAAATAAGAAATAAATAAATAAAATTGATCAATATATATATTGTATTTTTTTATATATAAAGTATAATTTTTTGATAAAGAATATTTAATTGATCACTTTATTCTACATAGCTCTGTCGAGAAAAAATACAAATGACATTATTTAGTGAATAGTTTAAATAATACTTTTATAATCGACAAAATTACTTTTTTTGTCCTTGTACAATGATTATGGTTCCTCTATAAAGTAAACACTTAAATAGCACTATCTTTTGTATCCTTCAATCATCTTCAAAGCTAAAGAAATTTTCTATGGAGTCAAAGGAAGCAATTTTGTATGTTAATGGAGTTCGTCAAGTGTTACTTGATGGATTAGCCCATTTGACACTTCTCGAGTATCTTAGAGGTTAGTTTATGGTTTATATTATGATCTACTTATTTTTATGAAATCGTAATGCTTGTGATTGGATTAATAGTATCGTCTACTAAAGTCATTCGATTTTGTTTGATCATTCAGAAGTCAATATAAATTTTGTTTAGTTAGCATTATATATGATCAATTTAGAAGGAAACTATTTTATTTTTATATTTTGTTAATGTCGTGATAACTCTAAAGTTTCAGAAAAATAAGATATTATTTAAAAAACTAAAATCAATATGTGAATTTTATTTAGGACTGAAAACTTTATCTATCCGATCGATCTATTTCTTAACCAACTTAAAATGAAGAGATACGTTGCCAAACACACACTTAAACTATTTTTTTTTTTTTAGGTTCATATCTAAACTATTACTTATTAGTTTGAAAAACATATATTTTTTTTATTACACTCTCCTCACGGTGTATGTACTATACTATGGGAACGTTTGGTAGGGAGTATTAGGAGAAATAGTCCAAGTATTATCTGTAGTATTATTTAATACTATGTTTGGTAGAAATTTTTTATCTATGTATAGTCAATCCATGGATTAATTATACACACTACATGGTATGAGAGGGTGTATAACTAATACCTTCTATTTGGTGGTATTAGTTCTAATACCATGAGAATAATCTAGGTAAAGACAAAAATACCCCCTCAAATCTTTTTAATCATTTTATTTATTTTCTTGATTTTATTTTATATTTATACTAATAAATTTATTTAAATAAATTAGTTTGCAAATTTTATTATTTAGATATAATTTTTTGTTTCTAAAACATGAGTTATTTAATCTACTTATTATTAATATAAAATATGATAGTCCGACTAATATGCTAATGTTGATGTATGAATTTAAGAATAATTCATAAGTCAAATATTGTCTCTTAACGGAAGTCCATCAAACATTACACAAGTAGTCTAAAACAAGAGCACATATATATAAATAAAATATCTCGAGTATAAAAATAGTTTAATTAATTTTGCTATATCTATTGTTTATTATTATTTTATTTTATGATAAAGAGTTTTTTTAGAAAAAATTATTGATACAAAACAAAATTCAATAAATTTCTCTATGAATTATTATAGTTGTGTGACCTTTTGAGATATTAACTCCAATTTATTAAGATGACAAGTATTTACTTTCAAATAATTTAAGTGAGAAAATAGTGAACACCACAATAAGTTTTTTATTCTCCTAGCTAGTTAAAAATGCTACAAAAAAATAATATTTCCCGTCAATTATCTACCTTAACCCAATTACATAAAATAGAAAAACCCATAATAACTCAAGGGTATAGTTGAAAAGAATTTTTTTGTAGAGTTTTAAACACACCCAAAACTAGGTAATAAACAATGAACCAAACACTTCATAATAATAATCCTTGCCTTATCAATCCCTGAATTACTAATCCTTACATTACTAATCCCTGCATTATTGATTTTTGTACCAAACGACCCCATGTCTCTTTTATTTAAAAAGATGGCCACGGTATTTCCTCTCACCATACCTCCCTCCCTTTTCAAATAATAATTTAGATATTATTTTAATTTTTTTATAAATAAAATTCTATCCACCCTACCTAACTCTTCGCTTTCATTTTTTTCTCGTTTGTGTTAGATATATACATACATTTTTTGAAAAATATTTTTTACTTATCACGAGACTTTTTTAAAACAATTTTTTATTTCTATTATATTAGTATGCAAGTAAAAAAAATATTTTTCTAAAATATATATACTTATTTAACTAAAAATGAGAAAAATGTAAAATAAAATAAAATAAACTTGAAGCATAGAGTTAGATGGGGTGATCTAGATTTTTTTCTCTTCTAAAAAATAAAAGTTAATTTAATTTTATATTAATTAATTTAAGCTAGATATCAATCTAAACATTAATAAATTGAACTGAATAATTAAATGAGCGAGTAATAATTACCCCAAATTTAAATAAATTAGACAAATTATAATTTTATTGGCTAATAATCCTAAGACATCTAATTTCAGCCTTGGCAATTGAATTATATCTGTAGGACATAATTGAGTTATTTAATATTACTAGGTTATGCACTGTTGTTCCAATATAATCGTGTTTATATGGGTGTATTTGTAAAATTAGTTAATTCATTCGCTAAAGTCATCAATAATCACTTAAACTTGTTCACATATTTTATTTCGATAGTAATTTTAAATTCGATGTTTTTTCTTTCAATTCAAAATTATATGAATTTGTTTTCCATCCATCCACCTACCCTTCTCCTTGAATCTTATTCATTATTGTAATTGATATTCCTCCCAATCTCACTACTTTCTTAAATATTAATTTGAATTTGTTGATACTTTTTTTCATCTATGTTGTGAGTTCTTTAGGATTTAAATGTTTTAATAATTTTGAAAAAAAATATTTTAAATTCGTCGAAAAAATGGAGTTTGTCAAAATTATTTTTGATTCTATTTCTTACCACAATATATTTAAATATTTGTGATGTCGGTGGTGGGTGGTGAAAGAAGGAGAAGAAAATGATGGCTTGAAAAATAAAAGGTGAAAAAATGACCGGAGAAAGAATGGTGATGGAGGAAAGTTGGTAGCAATGGTGGTTAAGTTGAGTCAAAGAAGAAGAGGAGATATTACTTTTATTTATTTATTTTTAAAATCTTCTTTAAAAAATAAATAATGTCTTCCACGCTCTTTTTGTGTGTGTATACACACACAGTGCCATTCAGCAAAAAATGTTTAATAGGTTCAAATTTACTGCAGTATAGCTGTATAGGTGTTCAATCGGAAAAGATTGAATTGGGGTGGTTAAATGAAATATGAGGACAACTTTAAGGGTCCGTGTATGACTTAAGCCTAATTCTTTCGTCTCAATGTGTTTTTCTTTGTTTTTTAATTTACTTTTAAAAAGAATGAGTTTTTTAAAGTAATTTTTAAATTTTTAAATTTTTATATGACATATTTAAGATTACAAGATAATTAAAAAACATTTTAATATATTTGTATATGATATATTGTTACAATAATCAAAAGTCTTTCATTATTTTCTTAAACTTTGTGTCAATTCAACATAAACTAAATAAATTTAAACTAAGGAAATATTACATATTTGTAAAACGGGACAGATAATAACGTATTTGGGTTACATATTTATCTATCTACCAACAATTTCATTTTGAGTAGGTGTATCAATACATAAACGCATATGAAAAACACAATATTATTTCATCTAGGATTAAAATAACTCTGACATATATTTTTTGGTATTGTCCCTTCTTATAATATATACGCCAACGTATTGAGTTTAGTTTCAATTTCAACACAAAAATTGTAAAAGTAAAGTAAACATTTTAAAGTAATTTTTCATAAAGTATATTCAAGTCATTCGAGAGAACTCATTCATAAGTTTAACGAAAAACTTATATCAAATTTTAAAAATGACCTGACATGATTTTCAAACATCAAAATAAACTAACTTAAAAGTTGATATACCTACTTAATACATGGACATATCGAGCTAAAATGATATTTATAAATTGATAAGACTCTCAATTTAATAAAGAAATAATTCTAAAAAATGGGGACAAAACTTCAACATTAGTAACAAAAAGACTGGTCCAACTGACATGTGCCTCAAATAGAGATATGACACACTAAAGTAGATAACAAATCAAGGCTTCCAATATTTATCATGAATGAAAAAACTATTAGATATATGTCCTTCACCAATAAACTTAATATATATGATAAGATTGTTGATTTGATAATTCTAAAAATCATAATATTACATATTGAATCATAAGTCATCGCTATAGGAAAATATACTTTGTGTGATAAAAAACTAAAAAATATATTAAAATTATCCATCACGTGATCCGTGACAGTTGAATCAATAACTAAATTAATCGAAAAAAAGATAAAAGCATGTTTTCTTTAAACACAAGAAAGAAGTAATCCAAAAAAATATTTTTCTGATTTTGTGAAAATTTAACACACTTTTTTTAATCGAAATTAAAATTATTTTACTAAAAGACATAAGTACCACAATTTCAAAATATATATATATTTTATATATATATATAATAAAATATAAATTGACTTAAGCAATATGAGAACTAATCTTCAATTCAAAATAAAGAAAATTGAGTATCTAATCTAATTAGTAAAAAAGAATTGAGTAAGCAAACAATCATATATATATATATATAAATTACTACTTTTTCTATTTTAATTTATTAATTTGATTTTAATTTTATATAACAATTTCAAAAATATAGATATTTTTTTTAAAAAATTGTTTATTTGATTTTATTTTACATAACATTTTTTTTAATATAAATAATTTATCCCCTGAAAAGTTAAGATAAAAAGTTATACATTAATTTTCAAATAAAAAATAATAATAAAAAAAATATGCGCCGGAATGACGAGCACACGCCGCCGGGAATGAAGGCCCAAATAATTCAGTTGGAACACGCGCCGGCTCGTGATGGACACGCGAACTGTACGGGTGGCGCGCCGGAGAAAACTGGTTCGGCCGGAAAAATTACTACGCCTCCTCCTATGGTTGCGGTGACACAGAATGACCTCTTTCGTAACAGATCCAAAACAAGATGAAGCCCTTTTTTGATACCATGTAATCAATCAATAAATTGGAAGATCTTAGGTGAGCAATTCATAAATACAATACATTATGTTACTATTCAGTCATTCAAACTCTTGTGGAGCTGAGTAGCGGCGGAGCCAGGATTCTTAGTACCGTATTCAAAATATAAAGAAGTAAACACTCTATAAAGAGTATAATTTTTTTTGTCAAATGATTTTCCTGGCTTATATTTAAGTTCAAGTGGGTAGCTGTGAGTTCCTGTATTTGTTTGACTCTAATGAACATGTTCATTTGGGATATTTGTGTTAAAGTGTAAATCTAACTCCTTCAAGGATTCTGGATTTCTGTTACTTCACTGGCCTAGAAGGAATTTTAAGTTTACTTGACAGAGCTAAAGACATAGTTTAATGCTAACAAGTAGAGAAATAATTTAACGAAAAAAGTATCATTATAGATAGGAAATATTCATGAACTGAGTGGAAATCACTCTCTTCTGTACAATCTAACCTTTGGAGAGAATTCGTTTTTGAAACTGCGATCCTCTGCATCACTGTAATGCAGCTTTTGTAATCTAGCTTTCTGCAGTTGGCTCTTAAAATATGCATGTTTAGCGGTGCAAAGTTCCACTCACGCGTAACTATGAAATATAAAGGAAAAAAGAAGTTAAGTGACAGGCCTTTTCTGAGTTTCGAACTGTGTGCTGCAGACCCTCGGGGATTTCTCGGTTTTAAAAAATAAAGAAAACAAAAACATGCTGTTCTGTTTTCCAATTAAATCTTCATCTTTACAGAAAATCATGAGGTTATGTTTCAGATCAAAGTACAAATATTATCTGATCTGTGTTTAAATGTCCAAACCACTTTATAACAAAGAAGTCCTTGTAGCTTCTTGATTTGAGCATAGTTCAATGGCCCATTACATGCATCTATAGATGTCAATGATCTCTGATATGTGGATGCGGCTTTAGTAAATCTTCATGGTTCTAGTGTTTATAATTTCTTTTGATGCTCATTTCTTTGCCACTGTGTCCTCTCTTGTTCAAATGTTCGGTCTTTATTTTTCTCTCATCTCTCTCTCTCTTTATAATTTCATAAAAATTGACACATTCATCTCAGTGCATGTGTAGTTAATTAAATTTTCTGTAGTTTTACTTTTGACTTAATAAATTGCTTTTGCTCTAATCTTATGACCTTTATCGTTTAATACATATATTTCAAAATTTGAATAGCCATTTTCTTCCTTTTCCTACTTTTCTATCTATTAGAATCAAATATTATCTATATAATTCTATCTCCATGTTCTTTAGTGTTCGTGGCTTGCTGGTTTAGCTATCAATGTATTTGTATTTTCCCTTTAGTAATAGTAAGTTAAACAACCTGCACTTATACACTGTGTGTCTATTTTCGAGTTGTTGGATCCATAATTTTGAATGGATCCTTGTCGTCGGAACTCACTACACTTCTTAGCCTATATTTTCTGCCCAACAGTTCAGGAATTTGTAGTTTCTATTTCTGTTCTAATAATTGATCTGGATTTCTATGATCTCTCTCTGTTACATTCTGGTGGTTTCTCTGAAGTTGCTCTTTCTTTGGCTGTACAGAGATAGGCCTGACAGGTACCAAGCTAGGCTGTGGCCAAGGTGGCTGTGGGGCATGCACTGTCATGGTTTCTTATTTTGATCAGAATTCGAAGAAATGCGTGTGAGTCTCTTTTTATCTATGTCTCTAATAAGTCTGTGTTGGTCCTTTTGTGCTTGGGCGTGGGTTTATGCATGAATAAATGGGTAGCAATGATTTCTGCAAAAATGAATACACTTTCTTGTTTTTCCTTAATACTATGTTAGATTTTGGCTGGTATGTAAACCCCCTTCCCTTGAGAAAACACCCACTACCAATAAAAAGAGACCTACTACCAAAACCTGAAATGACAAATTATGTGCAAGATGTCTTCATTCTTGTATCCAGGAACAAGAGCTTGTTGTAATATTGTTAGTACATTGGTCTTTGATACCATTTCCATATATCCTTGATGTCATGGCCAATTTGTGTGCGCATCAACTAATTTCACGAGGTACCCGCTACCTTCCACCAACACAGGTATCGGGTAACTTTGTCTACCAAGACTTGAATAAATGAGAAGAATTCCTCTAGCTTTTTTTGTCAACATTGGATTTCAAACTTAGATCTCATGGT
Organism: Solanum lycopersicoides; assembly: GCA_022817965.1. Taxonomy (NCBI): domain Eukaryota; kingdom Viridiplantae; phylum Streptophyta; class Magnoliopsida; order Solanales; family Solanaceae; genus Solanum; species Solanum lycopersicoides. The sequence goes on along the minus strand of CM040628.1, from coordinate 68,357,737 downwards.
TTTTGACCCACTTTATTGACCACTAGGCCACATCCTTGGGTGCTAAGTTTAATACCTTTTCTTACTTCGCAAGAAGTTCTCTTAGGACGTGGAATATGAGTCCGCGGCAAATGTATTTTAGTAAGAGAAACTAATGGAGAACATGGATAGTTAAGAGATAAAAAGCATAATGTAATACTAAAATGACTATAATTTGGTAAACGTGAAGTCTACTTGATTTGATTGGCCTGTGGTACATCTCCTCAATTGAGTTAGTATATGACCAACACTAAAGTTTACATAAATCATATTTGGTTTCTCATGTTATAATTTCTCTACAGGCACCATGCGATAAATGCATGCTTGGCTCCTCTATATTCCGTGGAAGGGATGCATGTCATCACTGTGGAGGGAATCGGAAGCAACAAAACTGGATTGCATCCAATTCAGGTAACGCAGTTGGTTTCATATGTCCCCTGGTTTTCTTTGCATGGTTTTTCTACAAATTTATTGATGGAAATAGGGTTGATTTCGCATATGGTCACTCAACTAATAGTTGTTATTATCTCAGAAAATCACTTTTCTTCTTGATTAAAGTTTTTTCAACAAAGAAAGTGACTTTCTGAAATAATAACTATTACTTGAGTGACCATGTGAGACATCTAGCTCGATGGAAATATTTCCTAATGCAACTTTCTTCTGACTCTCCTGCTATGTCTACTACATCCTAAAGGAATCATTGGCTCGCTTGCATGGCTCACAATGTGGATTCTGTACTCCTGGTTTCGTGATGTCCATGTATGCATTGCTACGATCATCTAAAGAACCGCCTACAGAAGAACAAATTGAAGAAAATCTTGCAGGAAATTTATGTCGATGTACTGGTTATAGGCCAATTATTGATGCATTTCGAGTATTCGCAAAAACTGACAATGCGTTGTACACCAAAACATCTTTACAAGGCATTAGCACTGGTGAGTTTATCTGTCCTTCAACAGGTAAGCCTTGTTCATGTGGGCCGCAGGCTGGAAGTAGTGAAGAAGAAAGCATCGAGAAAAATTTACGCAATGGCTGTGGCTGGAAGCCATTTCACAATGAGACTGATGGAACCACATACACCAGCAAAGAACTTATTTTCCCTCCTGAACTTTTATTAAGGAAATTAACTTATTTAAGTTTGAGTGGATCAAATGGACTAAAGTGGCACAGGCCTTTAAAACTTCAACATGTATTGGATCTAAAAGCAAGATTTCCAGATGCCAAGTTAGTTGTTGGAAATACAGAGGTGGGAATTGAAGTCAGGCTGAAAAGAATTCTCTGTCCAGTATTAATATCTGTTGCACATGTTCCTGAACTTAACCATATAAGAGTTGAGGATAGCAGCTTAGAAATAGGCGCTGCAGTGAAATTGTCACTGCTCGTGGATGTATTAAAGAAGGTAAGAGACGAGCGTCCTGAGTATGAAACATCATCATGTCGAGCTCTCATTGACCAGATAAAGTGGTTTGGTGGAACACAAATACGGAACGTTGCATCGGTTGGCGGGAATATCTGCACAGCAAGCCCAATATCGGATTTGAACCCTCTTTGGATAGCAGCAGGAGCAAAGTTTTGTATAATGGACTGCGAAGGAAATGTCAGAACATGTTTGGCTAAAAATTTCTTCAAGGGTGATTCTAAAGTGGATCTCAGAAGTAGTGAAATTTTACTGTCAGTATCATTGCCTTGGAACAGGCCATTTGAATTTGTGAAAGAATTTAAGCAATCTCATAGGAGAGATGATGATTTTGCCATTGTGAATGCTGGGATGCGTGTCTGCCTTGAAGAGAAGCACCAGAAATGGGTAGTTTCAGATGCTTTGATTGTATATGGTGGGGTCGCTCCATTTTCATTTGCTGCATCAAAAACTAGTCATTTTTTAGTCGGGAAAAATTGGAACAAGGAGCTGTTGCATGGTGCTTTGAAAATTTTGGGGGAGGAAATTGCGCTGAAGGAAGATGCACCTGGGGGGATGGTTGAATTCCGAAAATCATTAACGTTTAGTTTCTTCTTCAAATTTTTCTTGTGGGTTTGTCATCAAATGGATGGAGAACCATCATTTATCGAGAAAGTTCCAGCTTCACATATTTCAGCTGTAGATTCATCTCTTCAACCATATCTTAGTTCAGTTCAGGATTTTGAGATTAAGAAGCAGGGTAATTCTGTGGGTTCCCCTGAGGCTCATCTTTCATCAAGGCTTCAGGTAACAACGTTCATAACTTGATTTTTACATCACTTTTCAGTATAAGTTGAATTTGAATACATTTAGCATGAACATTAGTCTAACTATTCTTTACAAAAAGTATAATCAAACACAACTCCAACCCCAACTCCATAAATTCCAAAAAAATGAAAAATATTTGGAATCTATGGCAAAATGCCTTCTAAGACATTTAGCTTTCAAAAATTGTGTTTGGGGTAGTGGTTTCACATTTTATTTGTTTTGTGGCTTGTGTAGGAACATATTTCTATTGATAAACACCATTGGTGCACTTTAATATTGTCGGATCCAATTAGTAATTGGATTTTTGTCTTCCTTTATTAATAATTACCAACAACTTTGGGTCCATTTGTTGCTTCTAACTTAACTTTGCTTTGGTATAGCTCTTTCTTCTGGGAAGGAAACTTTTACTATAATCGTGATATCTATAGTGTACGAACTTTGAAATTGCATGTCTATTCTGGAACTGGCATTCTGATAAAATAGTTGTCCATCTGCTATGTTTGTCCGACATCACCGCTTAATATTTTTGCTGGAAAACGTGACCATTTTCAGGTATCTGGAGAAGCAGAATATCTTGACGATGGGCCAACGCCACCCAATTGTTTGCATGCTGCTTTGGTATTGAGTGAAAAACCTCATGCTCGTATACTTTCAATAGACGATTCGGGTGCCAAGTCCTCTACTGGATTTGCTGGAATCTTTTTGGCTAAAGACGTACCTAGTAACAACAAAATTGGAGCAATTGTCGCTGATGAAGAAGTTTTTGCCACGGAGTTTGTCACTTGTGTGGGTCAGGTAATGACACCATGCTTTGAGATGTTGTTTTCATGATTAAATATATCTATACCCAAATATAGATTAATATTCATGTTAAAGAAATGGACCTTGGGCGTAATATTTTCTGGGTGAATACTATTGTTTTGTAGGTTATCGGAGTTGTTGTAGCTGACACACATGAAAATGCAAAACTTGCTGCTAGAAAAGTTGAAGTTGAGTATGAAGAGCTACCTGCAGTTTTTTCAATAGAGGATGCTATACAGGCTAACAGTTATCATCCTAATGCGGAAAGGCGTCTGAATATGGGTGATGTTGATCAGTGTTTTCAATCAGGTCAATGTGACCATATTATAGAAGGAGAAGTTAGGGTAGGTGGTCAGGAACATTTTTATTTGGAGCCTCAGGGAACTTTAATATGGACTGTGGATAGTGGGAATGAGGTGCACATGCTCTCATCTACTCAGGTACTTCGATATATGAATTAGGTTGAAACCAGAATGCTAATTTAATGCCTCTGCTGAAATTTGGTGACTGAATCATTGTCTATTTTGCAGGCTCCTCAGAAGCACCAGGAGTATGTTTCTCACGTTCTTGGTCTTCCGATGTCAAAAGTGGTTTGCAAGACTAAAAGGATAGGTGGTGGATTTGGAGGCAAGGAGAGTAGATCTGCTTTCCTTGCTGCTGCAGTTGCTGTTCCATCATACCTGTTGGATCGTCCAGTGAAACTCATTCTGGATAGGGATATAGACATGAAGATAACTGGGCAGCGGCATAGCTTTTTTGGGAAGTACAAGGTAAGTAGATGATTTTGTGATCATGTTATACACAGCTAGACCCATTCCATGCGACATTTGTATGGCATGGGAAAGCTTGTTTATTTATGCTCAAGCGATTCTGGGGATCACATGTATTGTGGTTTAAATTTGAATTTGTGTAATAGTATCTGGTGAACAATTTTTTGTTATTTGAGTGTGTCAAACCTTTTGGGATGTGTCAAAATGGTAGTGTGTCATATATGTTGTGATGAACGAATGTGTCCCTTCCAATTTACCGTAAGACGTTGAATTGTTGAGCAGCATAAACTTAGGCATTTATTGGAAATAATTTAACTTTAAGCTTCTCATTTTACCCTCAATGACATGATTTTGTAGCCATGCATAAGTCATGGCGTGTTTCAGTCCACTAGTTTCAAAAGTTTGTCTTTCTTAAACTCCATGCGCAGTCAAACTGGTTCACATAAAATGAAACGGAGGAAGTAGCATTTTCTTTTGGATTGGATGAATAATTTGACTACTCTTTTCTTATTTTTAGGTTGGTTTTACAAATGAGGGAAAGGTGCTTGCCTTTGATCTTCGTATCTACAATAATGGTGGAAATTCGTTAGATCTATCACTTACTGTACTTGAAGGAGCTATGCTCCAAGCGAACAATGCGTATGACATACCAAATATGAGGGTTTATGGAAATGTCTGCTTCACTAATCTTCCTAGTAATACAGCTTTTAGAGGATTTGGGGCCCCACAGGTTATGCTAATGGTTGAGAATTGGATAGAGAGGATTGGCATGGAAGTTAACAAAATCCCTGAAGAAATAAGGGTATGCCTTGTGCTTCTGATGATTTTCTAACTACTCTTTCTTTCTATGAGATGCATGTCAGCTGCTTCATTGTCCCTTGCTTTCTTTAGTCTCACAGGTCATATATACAAATTGTTTCTCTTTTTTTGTCACCAGGAAATGAATTTTGTCAGTAAAGGATCAATCTTATATTATGGTCAGAAAGTTGAAGACTGCACCTTGGGGAGAGTCTGGAATGAACTGAAATCTTCTTGTGATTTCATTAATGCTCAAAAAGAAGTTGAAAATTTCAATCGACATAATCGATGGAAAAAGCGAGGTATTGCCATGGTGCCAACCAACCTTGGGATATCTTTCACAACGAAGTTTGTTAACCAGGTAAGGCGGTGTCTTTGCTGTACAACCTAGAGTTCCCACATAGGTCCCTGTTCCTTTGTGTAAATGAGGATATTAATTATATTGCCTTTATTTTGTCTGGACACTGCTTTCAGCAAAGGTTTGCTGACCAACCCAAGCTATTGTCTCTGGTTCTTCGTAAACAATACTTCGTTCGATGCTCAGATGTTTCATATATTTATTTTATAATAAAGTATAATCCAATCTATGTTGGTTATTCACTGACTGATTCACTACAGGCAGGTGCTCTTGTTCAAGTTTACACAGATGGAACTGTGTTAGTCACTCATGGGGGTGTGGAGATGGGCCAAGGTTTGCATACAAAGCTTGCCCAGATTGCTGCATCTTCCTTTAATATCCCTCTAAATGCAGTGTTCATTTCAGAGACAAGTACTGACAAGGTATTGGCTGTGAGGCAAATAACAGTATATCATTGTTTGAAGCTTCTAATTTTCTATTGGTGAAGGAACTGGGAATCATGTGCTTTAATACTTACTTTGATTCCAAAATTATGCTGTGATGAGAGAGAGCTAGGAATGTGCTAGATGGCGATGAGAGATAATGAACTAAACTTATTCTAAATTTTATTCAGTTTCTGTAGATATTGAGCTTTGTCACTGCCTTTACTGGCAACCTGAAAATTTTGAAGTATGTAATAACTATCTTCAAAGAAGGCATTGATCTTCCTTGGATCAACGGTCCTTTGTTCCTTGGATAGGGAGAGGGGCGGGAAAGTCTTCATAGCACATCAAATTTTATTCAAAATCCTTGTGTTGCGTGCCATTTTTGTTATTCGCTTTACAAATTATTGCTCGTCTCATCTGCTTTTTTCGCCAATCCAGGTTCCAAATGCCTCGGCAACAGCTGCTTCTGTAAGTTCTGACCTGTATGGAGCTGCAGTACTGGATGCATGTGAGCAACTAAAAGCACGGATGGAACCTATTGCATCCAAGAATAACTTCAGCTCTTTTGCAGAGGTTCTCCTTTTGTCCTGGATTTTAAATAATCTTTTCTATTTTGAGTTTATGTTATTTCATTTCTATTCCGGTTTACTTCCCTGTCTGTCATTGAGAATATATTGATGACTTATGCGCGGACAAGGATGGGAGGAAATTATTAATATGAATTTCTTGTAAATCTCTTTATTTTAATGGCCTGAATAGGTACAATAAATAATATTAAATTAAGAGAAAACATGAAGGCTGTTGTCAAATCAGTTGTGGCTTGTGATCAACCTTATTATATTGTCTGTTTTGTTTCTGTTTCCTAGTCTTCTTTTTCTCCATTTTGCTTGATCTTCCTATGTTTAATACATAATCTGACATCATCTTTCAGATAGAGAGTGATATATGCATATGCCCTAACACACCTTCCTTCCACCTTCAAATTATTTAATTGTCCCTACCCTACAATGTTTCCTCCTAGTTTCTTGACACAAATACAGTAACCTCTTTATCGGCAGTTCACAGTGTAACACTTCTTAAGCAGTGGATGTAAAGATGTGATATATCCCTTCTGACTTTCAAAAATTAAAAAAAGTTAAGATGTGCCTTTGCCAACTGTTAAAGAAATGGACGTTGGGCCTAGCTTATTGCAAGAGTTGAGGATTGCACAAGACCATGCAAGAGTCTAAATTCCCTTCCCATTACCGATGTGGGACTCTTCACACCTGTGCTCGCTCAGGGCTAGACATCTGGAGCGCGAGCAATTTAATATGGGGGCCTGGCTCTAATACCAATTTGATGGAAAGTAATTTTACTCGAAAAATTTCATAAATCTTTGAATGATATCCATTATTCGCCTTTCTACTTTTCTACTCTACAATGGCATGATTTTGAAGAAGAGTCCTGAAAACCAGCAAAAAATGATGTGTGGAGTCTATGATTTGTCTTATCACAGTTGGAGAAGATAATGGTGAAATTTGCCTGCTACATTCCTTTTCTTCGGACTTACTCATCTAGGACGGCAGATAGTATTTTGTATAAGATGCAGTGAATACGGAAGCTGATGGAGGACTTAACACATGGATATTGTAGCCAAAGAGAGTGGTATAGATATGTTAGTGGATGGTGTTGAAACAAAATATTGCTGAATCATGATACTCCTAGTCACAAGATCATAGAAAAGGCTGGATGACGGGAGTTTTTTCATAACATGTATTTTAGCTTTAGTAATGCCAGCAGTCTTGTTGTTTAGTTGCGTAAAGTTTCAGTTTAAAAGCAGTAAAGAATTAAGGCTGCGAAAGAAATCACATACCTGATGCAAGATCAAAGTAGAGTATATCACATCATTTTCTTGGGAATCGTTGAGTTCCACATTGGTGGGATGAGGAAAAATTGGTCTCTTTGTATGGTCTTGGACAATCCTCATCTCATGAGCTAACTTTTGGGGTTTAGTCAGGCCCAAAATCCGTTGATCTATACTACAACAACATACCTAGTGTAGTACCATAGTGGGATCTGGGGAGGGGTAGAGTGTATTACCTTGAGGTAGGGAGTCCGAAATGATGAACAGTCCAAAGTAGTCCAGAAAAGAAGTAGCAGAAGTACAAAAATCCATTTTTCTATCAGGAACTCAAGTAGAAATTTCTTGAAAAAAGAGGACAGACTAGGAATTCACAATTCTATACCATGAAAGGTTTTGGTAATGGAGCATAAGGATTTTCTGGTATATTTCATTTTCCAATAAAGCTTCTTGCTGCAAATAGTAAAATTTCTTTACATGTCATGTTCTTGTGTGATTACACTGTATACTATTACCAAGCCCCGATGGATTATTATGCATGTTTTTTATATCTCCCTTAATCATCGGAATATAATTCTTTATTTATCTGACTTAAATTGTGTTTCTACCTCAAAACTTGACTCTGAAATTTGTACTGCCTTCTTCTACATCTCTGTCATGAATCATGATGATAAAAAAGCTACATTGACAACTAACCACATGTCTTGTATTTGGTTAACTATCAGCTTGTCAGTGCGTGCTACATGGAGAGAATAGACCTTTCTGCTCATGGGTTCTTCGTTACACCTGATATTGGCTTTGATTGGAAATCTGGAAAAGGCAATGTATTTAGGTACTACACCAGTGGTGCTTCATTTTCCGAAGTTGAAATCGACACATTGACAGGCGATTTCCATACTAGGCGAGCAGATCTTCTCGTAGATGTTGGGTTCTCCCTCAATCCTGCGATTGATGTTGGACAGGTCATTGTTATTCTCTCTATACAGTTTATGTCTTACATTTTGACTTTTTTCATTTGTTTAACTGGTCTGCTTGATGATATAATTTAAAAGTATACTATCGATTAGTAAATGCTTAAGGGATTGATAATTGAAGCTGCAAGTTGTGTCTTTTCCTGTTCTATCAACGTGTAGGTAATGTATGATCAATCTTCATTTTGAATGGTAAACAAGAAAAAAGAACAGATATCCGATTTCTAAAGCCTACCTACCTTTCCCGGATTTAGAGAAGGTCTCCATTTGTTTGTACTGAGCTTGACAGGGATTATCAGATGTTCATTTTATTCGTTTTCTCCTAATGATATTTAGATAGAACTAGAACCACTATCTCAGAGGATCTTTGCAGGTAGAAGGAGGTTTTCTACAGGGTCTGGGATGGTTTGCATTAGAAGAGCTGAAATGGGGCGATAAAGCACACAAGTGGATTTCACCTGGATACTTGTTCACATCTGGACCTGGAAGTTACAAGATTCCAACTTTAAATGATGTGCCTTCGAAATTTAATGTCTCTCTTTGAAAGTAAGTTTCACTGCATATGCATCTGCACACCCTATCTTGACTTTGCCATTAACAGTTCATCTGCTTGACATTTGCCAACAGAATGCCCCAAACGCCAAGGCTATCCATTTTTCTAAAGCAGTAGGGGAACCACCCTTCTTTCTTGCTTCATCTGTCTTTTTCGCCATCAAGAACGCCATAAAATCTGCAAGGATAGAAGCTGGTTATAACGACTGGTTCCCTCTTGATAATCCAGCCACTCCAGAGCGTATTCGAATGGCTTGCACTGATGAATTTACAAGACTAGTCGTGGATTCTGATTTTCGCCCAAAGCTAAGTGTTTGATGCTTGTACACTTGTACTGAATAAGTGAACTTCATATGATGCCTTCTTTACATTTTCCTGTGACATTATATTATGCAACACTTTATAATAACGTGTAATAAAGATGTTTCCTTATTGTTTTGATTATAATATATGAAGGGAAGTGACCCTACAAAAATGTTGTACATTTCAAAACTTCTTTTATATATGCATAACGACCTTATTGGTTTCGAATTCATTTACCATTTGTCACAATACATTGTTAAATTTATCACATTGATAAATTTATGCATTATAATATTAACTTCTTAAAAACAAATTAAATAATAATCAGGAAAGAATGATATGCAAATTCTTGTTAATGATGGACATGAATTACTATAGGATGACATGAATCACAAAATCAAAGATTAATTTCATTATTTCAATTTTATCTTTACGCAATTTTTAACATAATCTTCATATACAAAATTACATTTGTATGATTCATACCTATATTTTAAAATTATACTTTAATTGTGGCTCCCATCCCATAACTATGTGCCTAAAAATATACTTTTTTAAAATAATAAAAAAATAAAAAAATAACTTGGAAAATATATTTTAATTAGTTTCATATACTAAATTTGGAATTGTATTACCTAAAGTTTAATTTCCAGTTGGACCATAATAAAGAATGACTCATACAAAGTATATTAAGGAAAAAAATATATCAATTTTTTAAAAAAGTGATAATTTACTGTCAATACTAGAAATTATTACGTTTTAAAATCCTTATTAGTAACCCCTACATTCAATGAATTAAATTTCAATAATAAATAAATGTTTCCAAAACAATCAAAAACATTATATGGACAGATTTCATTTTTTTTAAGAATGGAAAGAATCATTTTTTGTCTTCTATTTTGATTGACAATAAATTATCTAAATATGATATGAGTACTATTAATATTTCATTTTTTAAATATTTTATAATATTTTAATTCATAATAAAAATAAAATCGTAATTCAACGTTTGATTTTGAGAATTCCACTTTTCATATGAATTTCTAGTTGATTTTGGCTGAGTTTTAAAATTTGAAGATTGTATTTTCAAAATTCTCTTAATATAATTGACTATTTGACTTTAAAGTAATACTCTGATGACAAGATGATAAAAATTGAAGAAGAAAACAGACTGTTTTTTTTAAAAAAAAAAAAAAGACAAAACATACTGCTATTTTAATTGAAGTGTTTTATTTATTTTTAATTTTTATTTACTCTCCATTTAACTTTATGTGTCCTATTTTTTTAATTTATTTAAAATTAATACTTATTAATAATTCTGAAATTTATCATTTAAAAATAATATGCTTCACATTAATAAATTAATACTTATTAATAATTCTGAATTTTATCATTTAAAATAATATGCTTCAACATCACGAGGTAAAGAGTTATCCTTTTTTTAATAATCAGATCCAATCAAATTATTTTTTAATTCAGATAATCTCACCTAACGTGTTCTCACAAGATTAACACAATACTTTTCTCCCTTATTTTTATTTGTAAACTATATTAAATAAAATATGTGGATAAACTTAAGAATAAAAGAATAATATAAAGATAAAAAATAATTCAGTAATAAAAATTAGATCTAATACGGTAAGAAAAATATAAGTTAAGAGGAATAAAATAAAATAATTTTATTTTATGTAGAGTGTATTTAACATCATTTTCAACAATGCTATTTATAGAATTAAATTGAAGAATATCAAAGAATACCATAAATATAACATTAAATCTTGAGAATTATTATCCATAATAAAAAAATAGACCTAAAAAAAATAATTATTCATTTAATCATATTATCAATAACATTACTATCTATAAAACAAAAAATGAATCTATATTATTTTTTATATACTATTTTAGACGAAGACAACTTTTTCCCTATGTTTTATCTCTTGATATTAAATAATTATACTTAATGGAATCATTGATCCAACACTATATATATAATATATGTCTATCATCTTACCTATGTTATATTGTATTATTGATAAATATAATAGTTACTTATTATTTAAATTTTATTGTATGATATCGTTTAATGTATCATCAGATAATAATAAATATTTATTTTATTTAATAATAATTAGTCACTATCTTAATATATTTTTTTGTTATTTTTATCTTTTATTTATTATTTAATAATCATATTTTATTTTTTATTTTACCTTTCATAGCAATTTCATCTTATATCATTCATATTATAGACGTGTAACATTATGTGATAATGAAAAACAATACGTAATCATCATTCAAACAAACAATGTTTTAGTATAAAAATCTTACTAAATACGTTATAAAACAATACATTATAAAATAATACATAACCGCTATTAAAATAAAATGATAATGAAAGCTGTGATTCACAAAATAAAATTTAGACATATTATAATACAATACGTAACATTATTTAGACAAAATTTTAATCGAGTTTTAGTCGAAGCCGACTCTGATTTCCACGACAAAATCTCTTAGCCAAATCAAACCCCAACACTCTTCCATAGCTGATTTTATTTTTTTCATTTTTGGAAAAAATGGGTTCTTTGATGAAGGAGGAAACGATAGAAGAGGAATCAAAGGAAGCAATTTTGTATGTTAATGGAGTTCGTCGAGTGTTACCTGATGGATTAGCCCATTTGACTCTTCTTGAATATCTTAGAGGTTAGTTTTTAAGCGTTTTGTGGTTTTTTTTTCTTGTCAGGAACAGTTTAAAATGAACAAGGAACTAAGTTAGGCATTTGGCTATAGATTTTGGATCAAGATTTTGTCCATGAAATTTGATCAGATATTAAAAAAATTTGATCTTTAAGGCAGTTTTTGGGGGAGAAATTTTACTTTTGTCCATAAAACTTCAATATGCATGTCCAGACAACATAAGGATTTTTAAAAATCATAACTTTTAAAATCTCAAATTTTCAAGTTTGGGATTTGATTAAGCTTGGACTTGTGCTGTTGTATTTCCTGTTTTGTTTCTATGGTAAATGTTCAATTTGGGTAATTTTTGTTAGTGTAAATCTAAATATTGAAAGGACTATGCTTTCTCCAGCTAGGTATAATCTGTGGATTTCATATGTTTAGTATATTTTCGGGTTTCTTAATGTTCTCGCTGTTACTCTGTGCTTTATCCACTTCTGTGACCTGGAAGAATTGCCAATTCAAAATCTGACAAACAAATCAAATTCAGCTAGTATATAAAAACTCATTATATCAGATATAAAGAGAAGTTGAAAGAATAGTAGCTTTTTTAAAAAGTAGAGCACTGACCTTTGATTGAGTGATAGTAGTTGTGCATTACTAAAAGACAGCTTGATATTTCTGCTGTCAAAAATATCAACAGTAGAAAATGAGAAGGAAGATGGAAACGTGTTTGGCTAAGTTCCAAGAATTAAAAGTGCTTATTTATTGTAGAGAGTTGCGGTGTTTTATCTAGCTTATAGGAGCAAAATAAGCATTTTTGAACAGTAACAGAAGATTTTTTTAAAGTTCAAAAATTTCCAGAAGCATTTTTGGAAACTTGATCTAGCATAAATTACTGTTTAAATATTGGTAAAGTAAATTTGAATTAGCCGAATACAAATTATTACTATACAAAAATTAGAAAATATTTTTAAAGTTTAACAGATTTTTTTTAAAAAAGATCAAACATGTGGTAAGCAGGAGCTTGAGGAGTTCGCCTGCTTTTGAGAAAGTTGACCATGACCAAGGATGATAGGTGAAGTAACTTTAAAAGATTGGATCAAGAGGAGGAAAAATTAGTCGAAAACCTGAACGATAAGTATATATAATTATAAAAAAGATGTAGATAGTAGATATGTGTTATTGAGAGGATGACAGAAGTTTGTGAATAGTCCTTTATATTATATAGTAATATTAGTGGATTAGCTAATGTTGACGTACCGGGATGACTTCCAACTGTTCAGTGACATACAGTTAATTATATTTTCTGTAGTCTTAACTTCTGCTGGTGTTTGATCTTGTAAATTGGTGCAGGTTGGATCTTAAGACCTTTATTGTTTAATACATATATTTCATATATTTCAACATTGAACAACCAATTACTTCCTTTTCTCACTTTTCTATTAATTAGACTTGGGCATCATCTGTTTAATTCAATCTCCATTTTCATAAATGTTTGTGGCTTGCTGGCTGAGCAATCAATGTGTTTGTACTTACCCTTTAGTTATGCAGTTGTAAACATATAGTGTTAAAAGTTTGTTGTGTCCATTTTCGAGTTGCTGCCAATCTGTAGCTTTTATGCAGTTGTTGGTACTTTTTAATATGTTTTATACATCGTCTTGAGAACTCACTACACCTTACAGTCTATGTTGCCCAATACTTCAGGAATTTGTAGTTTTTATTTCTGTTTAGATGATTGATCTCGATTTTATCCTCTGAGTCTCTCTCTGATTCTGTTTTGGTGGTTTATCTGAAGTTGCTCTTTCTCTGTGGCTATACAGAAATAGGCCTGACAGGCACCAAGCTAGGCTGCGGTGAAGGTGGATGTGGGGCATGCACTGTAATGGTTTCTTTTTTTGATCAGAATCTGAAGAAATGTGTGTGAGTCTCTTTCCATCTCTATCCATCTACCTCTCCACGTCTCTCTGATATCTTCTTTTGGGGTGTGGGTTAATGCATGATTTAGTGGATAGCAATGAATTCGGCACTTGTTTGCATTTGTATGGGTTACAATTTGTGCTGGATTGGTGTGATCCATGTCCTGATCTATGGGATGTTTTTCTTCTGATTAGTTGTGTGATTGCTCTGAGAGCTGAGATCTCTCTCGTTAGTTTTTGAATCCCAAATAGGTACTCACTTCCATTTTGTGTGGTAGGGAATGAGATTATTGATTGTATCAGGCAGTAAAACTTTCGCCTTTCTTCTGTCGCTCTTTGTACTATTTGTTTGTCTGTTACTCAGCCATACATGAGCTGAGGAAGTCAGGTAGGTGGGTCTTTGGTAATTGTAGGAGGTACACTTTCATTCCTGTAAACTATTGTCTGTTTAACACCTAAAGAAGTATGATAGCTGTCAGGATGGATAGCAGATAGCTCTCCGCATAGTTCTAGAAGATGGCTGCTGATAGTAAAAATCTGAATAAATGTTTTTCATCCTCAATTGATTTTGTATCCTTCAATGAACGAAACAAGATTTCTTTAGAATCCGCCAATCGGGGAGGTGGAAAGTTCAGAGACCTTATCACTATTTATCTGTTCTAGCAGACTAGTTACAGATTGTGATCCCTTTGGCGTTGGCCTGACCAAATACTAGGTTAACCTAGAAGTCGGTGGGGAAGGTTACTTAAAATGAATAAAGAATCCATGTTTCTTGTGATTACTATGTGAATCCTTGGCAAGTACTAAGCCCCATGCCCAAGAGAAAGCACCACCACAAAAAAAAGTATGAGATCACTACTACCAAAACCTGAAATGAACAATTATCATGCTAGACATATAGTCTTCATTCTAGTATCCATTGAGCATGAGCTTTTTGTAACACTGCTAATCCTGGCTTTGAGATGATATCTTATTCTGCTCTAAGTTCTCTGGTTGGGGTGGTGGGAGTGGTGGTGATGTGAGTCTTTGGCAAATGTATTTGACTTAGGGAGTACAGAGAGTTGAAAAATGTCAAGCATATAATTAACTAATATAATGTGTGTTCTCTCTAACAGCTTAGCTTTTAGATGAGATGGTAACACACTTCAACATGGTATTAGAGCAAGCAGAGGTCCTGGGATCGAACCTGACCACCACCCATATCAAAAAGAATTTCCACGTGCTTGATCATGGAAAAAATTTAAGACCACACCTCTAACAGCTTAAGCTTTTAGATGAGATGGTCACACACTTCAACAAGAAAACATGGTTAGTTAAGATATAAAGAACAAAATCATAATAATTTACTAGCAAGCACTAAATTGGTAAACTCGAAGTCTGCTTGATTTGATTGGCCCCTGGTTTATCCCTCCAATTCAGTTAGTATATGACTATCAAAAATTTCCATAGATCAAATTCAGTTTATAAAATTGTATTTCTCTATAGGCACCATGCAGTAAATGCATGCTTGGCTCCTCTATATTCTGTGGAAGGGATGCATGTCATCACAGTAGAGGGAATTGGGAACCGCAAAGCTGGGTTGCACCCAATTCAGGTACATTAGTTGGTTTCACATGTCCCATGATTTTTGCATGGTATTTCAACATTATTTGTTAATTCAAATAGTACCTTTTTATGGATCATGATGTATGCAACATTCTTGTAACTCCTCTGTTTTTCAACTACATTCTAAAGGAATCGTTGGCTCGCTCGCATGGTTCACAATGTGGATTCTGCACTCCTGGTTTCGTCATGTCCATGTATGCATTACTACGATCATCTAAAGAACAACCTACAGAAGAGCAAATTGAAGAAAGCCTTGCCGGAAATTTATGTCGATGTACTGGTTATAGGCCAATTGTTGACGCATTTCGGGTATTTGCAAAAACTAATAATGCTTTATACACCAACACATCTTTACAAGAAATTAGTACTGGTGAATTTATCTGTCCTTCAACGGGTAAGCCTTGTTCATGTGGGCCGAAGGCTGAAAATAGTGAAGAAACCATCAAACAAAATTTAAGCAATGATTGTGGCTGGAAGCCATTTTCTTACAATGAAACCGATGGAACACATACACCAGCAAAGAACTTATTTTTCCTCCTGAACTTTTATTAAGGAAAATGACTTATTTAAGTTTGAGTGGATCAAATGGACGAAAGTGGTATAGGCCCATAAAACTTCAACATCTGTTGGATTTAAAAGCAAGATTTCCAGATGCCCGGTTAGTTGTTGGAAATACAGAGGTGGGAATTGAAGTCAGGCTTAAAGGTATTCACTATCCTGTATTAATATCTGTTGCACATGTTCCAGAACTTAACTATATAAGAGTTGAGGATGATGGCTTAGAAATAGGTGCTGGAGTTAAGTTGTCACAGCTTGTGGATGTATTAAAGAAGGTAAGAAATAACCGCCCTGAGTATGAAACATCATCATGTCGAGCTCTCATCGAGCAGATAAAGTGGTTTGCTGGAACACAAATACGAAATGTTGCATCAGTTGGTGGGAATATCTGCACTGCGAGCCCAATATCAGATCTGAACCCTCTTTGGATGGCAACAGGAGCTAAGTTTCGAATAATTGACTGCAAAGGAAATGTCAGAACATGTCTGGCTAAAGATTTCTTCCAGGGCTATCGTAAAGTGGATCTGACGAGTAGCGAAATTTTACTGTCAGTATCATTGCCTTGGAATAAGCCATTCGAGTTTGTGAAAGAATTTAAACAATCTCATAGGAGAGATGATGATATTGCCATCGTCAATGCTGGGATGCGTGTCTGCCTTGAAGAGAAGGATAAGAAATGGGTAGTTTCAGATGCTTTGATTGTATATGGTGGGGTTGCTCCACTTTCATTTGCTGCATCAAAAACTAGTGACTTCTTAATCGGGAAAAGTTGGAATAAAGAGCTGCTACAGGATTCTTTGAAAATTTTGGAGAAGGAAATTGTGCTGAAAGAAGATGCACCTGGTGGGATGGTTGAATTTCGGAAATCATTAACATTTAGCTTCTTCTTTAAATTTTTCTTGTGGGTTTGCCATCAAATGGATGGACAGCCATTATTTCTTGAGAAAGTTCCAGCTTCGCATATTTCAGCTGTGGATTCATCTCTTCGACCATCCGTTAGTTCAATTCAGGATTTTGAGATCAGGAGGCATGGTACTTCTGTGGGTTCCCCTGAAGTTCATATTTCATCAAGGCTTCAGGTAACAACATTCATATCTTGATCATTATGGAATATTTATTGATGTCTATTCCTGAACTGTTCAGATTTGGAAGATGATAATTCCACAAAATCCGATTGCATGTGGACAGACAAGAAGCAACTGCTAAATGCTTAAAGACTTCTTGACCTCCTAGCATGGCACTTATTCTTGTGCCATAATTTACATAAGGGCTGGAATGGCCTTTGTGCTAATGGAATTCATGAATGTAGCTAATCTTTTACTTCCGCGATTCTGATGAACAACAAGCACACAAGATACATTTTATTGTCGGTTCATGAAAAAGTGAATTTTGGGTTTTTAGTTCCTTGCTGTTCCTCCTCCTCCTTGTTGTATGTATTAGGGTTGAATCTGTACTAACAGGACACAATGTCACTTTGTACTTTCTCCAGTTTATATATTTTCTGGCTTGTGCAGGAGCGTATTTCTAGTGATGAACAACATTGGTTCCCTTTAAAATTCTTGGATCTAGTAACTAAATGGATTATATTTAATATTAATTTCCAATCAACAACATTGGGTCCCTTTATTACTTCTAATTTTGATCTGGTACTCTCTCTCTGAGAAGGAAGCTATTTCTATGATTGCAAAATCTGTAGTGTGCAGCTGTGTCTATGCATAGGAAATTGGAGCTTTTGAAAGTGTTTGACTATTTTGAGCTGGCATTTTGATGAAGTAGCTGTCCTTATATTGGCTCTGTTTGGCCAAAATTGCCACTTATATCTTGGCTGATTAACTTGACCTTTTTCAGGTTTCTGGAGAGGCCGAATATACAGATGATGCGCCAATGCCACCCAATAGTTTGCATGCTGCTCTGATATTGAGTAAAAAACCTCATGCTCGTATACTTTCAATAGATGATTCGGGAGCCAGGTCCTGTCCTGGATTTGCAGGTATCTTTTTGGCTAAAGATGTACCTGGTAATAATATGATTGGACCAGTTGTACATGATGAAGAACTTTTTGCCTCAGAGTTCGTTACTTCTGTGGGTCAGGTATGATGGTATACTCGGAGATGTTCTCTCCATTCACAAAATCTGTAAACTATATTAGGTTAATATTCAGAATAAACTGGCTTCTGTTGCAATGTTAAGTGGGGCAGACTTGTTATAAGATTTTGATGACTTTATAATTTCAACTGTTTTTTCATAGCTACCTATTATTGTCTGGTTGAATATTTGTAGGTTATCGGAGTGGTTGTAGCTGACACACATGAAAATGCAAAACTTGCTGCTAGAAAGGTTCATGTTGAGTATGAGGAGTTACCTGCAGTTCTATCGATAGAGGATGCTATACAGGCCAACAGTTATCATCCTAATACGGAACGGTGTATGACAAAGGGTGATGTTGAACAGTGTTTCCTGTCAGGTCAATGTGACAGTATTATAGAAGGAGAAGTTAGGGTAGGTGGTCAAGAACATTTCTATTTGGAGCCTCATGGCACTTTTTTATGGACAGTGGATAGTGGGAATGAGGTGCACATGATCTCATCTACCCAGGTACTACATACATAAATCTAGCCATTCTCTCTTAGTTCCTCAAGTATGTGTAGGTTTATAGGGCATTAATTTTGGTGTTGTATCTTTTTCTTCTTCTCGTGGTTTGCTTGTTTTGATGTAAGTGTTAATGTAATCATTGAAAGAAGTGGTAATAAGGGGATGTGCTAGCCATCTGCCAATAAGTTGCCAAAGCCTTGATCATATCATGGAACTCAATTCCAGTTAATAAGTTGCTCTTACGCCCAAACTGCAATTGATGTTAGAGCTTGTTTAGAAAAAACCATGTATCCTGCATGTGTTTTCAATATTTGGAACTCTCAGATGACACATATTTGAACATTGATTGCCTTTTTATATGCTTATTTTGGACTGCTATTGTTTTAAATTTTTGACACAAAAATCGAAAAGATTTGCAAAAACAGTTTTAACTAGAAATAGCAAGCTAACCTCCTACAGTTCTTAGCTTTTCTCTACATACTCTTTCTTCTCAGAATCACATGATATATATGTGATCAAACATAGTCCTCTAAGTTTGGTGTCAGTTTGAAATAATCATGAGTTGTTTTTATGATTTTGGTTCTATGGTTTCTTAGAGATCGATATTATGCTGTTAGATGGGTTTAGTTCGACATGTGGATTAGGTCAATATCCAGTTTAAGATGCTACATCTCTGTAATTTTCTTGTTTGGAAAGGAAGAATATATGTGCTTCTAATTTGGTGTCCCAATCATTGTCTATCTTGCAGGCTCCTCAGAAGCACCAGAAGTATGTCGCTCATGTTCTTGGTCTTCCGATGTCAAAAGTGGTTTGCAAGACCAAAAGGATAGGTGGTGGATTTGGAGGCAAGGAGACTAGGTCTGCTATGCTTGCTGCTGCTGCAGCTGTTCCATCATACCTGTTGGATCGTCCAGTGAAAATTATTCTGGATAGGGATATAGACATGATGATAATGGGCAGCGACATAGCTTTCTTGGGAAGTACAAGGTAAATAGATGAGTTTATGATCATGTTACTCACAGCTAAACTCATTCTATGTAACATTTGGATGGCATGGGAAAGCTTGTTTAACTCACTCAGTTCTGCGGTGTTTATTGCTCAAGCATTTGTGGAGAACCCATGATATTGTAGTTTATATTTGAATTAGTGTAACTAGCATCTGTTAACAGATTTTGTTATTTGAGTGTGCCAGATGTTTTGGCATGTGTCGAAATGGTAGATATTTCATAAATATTGTGATGAACAGATATGTACACTTTCTGATTTACTCAACACATTGAATTGTTAGGCTGCATAGACAGATAAACTCTTTAGACATTATTTGCATTGGATTTTGTAGTGAAGTAATAACAACTGGAGAAAGTCGAGGCTACGAACTCGACAAGTTCTTTCCCAGCATGATGTGCTGTTTTTTGTTACATGGACCAATCAGTATAATACTTAGCAGATATAGAATATTGGACTATATAAGCCTCCTCAAGTGGAGGGATGACAGGAAGGGAAACATTTGGTTTTATTCGTTTTACTAACGTGTTTGGTAGGCATTGATTTGCGTCATTTTCTGTTCTGATTTCTATTAGCATTTTCTTTTTGAATATGGAGAAACAATGTTAACATTCTCTATTATTGTTAGGTTGGTTTTACAAATGCCGGGAAAGTGCTTGCCTTGGATCTTCATATCTACAATAATGCTGGAAATTCGTTAGACCTATCAGCCGCTGTACTCGAACGTTCTATGTTCCATTCACACAATGTCTATGAAATACCAAATGTGAGGGTTAATGGAAAAGCATGTTTCACTAATTTTCCTAGTAATACAGCTTTTAGAGGATTTGGAGGCCCACAAGGTATGCTAATTGCTGAGAATTGGATAGAGAGGATTGCGGTGGAAGTTAACAAAAGCCCAGAAGAAATAAAGGTATGCCTCGTGTTTCTGATGATTGTCTGAATAGTCTATTTTCATATGTGATGCATATCACCAGCAGCTTAACCATTTTCACTTCCTTTAGTACCGTAGATGATGATGTATATGGATTGTTTTCTCATTTTTCATTTTTCCACCAGGAAATGAATTTCATCACTGAAGGATCAGTCTTGCACTATGGTCAAAAAGTTGAAGACTGTACCTTGGGGCGTCTCTGGGATGAATTGAAATCTTCTTGTGACTTCTTTAATGCTCAAAATGAAGTTGAAACTTTCAATCGCCATAATCGATGGAAGAAGCGAGGTATTGCCATGGTGCCAACCAAATTTGGAATAGCTTTCACTTTTAAGTCTATGAACCAGGTACATTCTTGTCTTTTTTGTACACCCTAAAGTTCCTAGTTAGGTCCATGTTCCTTTGAGTAGTGAGTAGTTAATTATTGCCTTCATTCTACTCTGCTTTTAGCAATGATTTGCTAACCAGCCCAGGCGGCTGGATATATTTAAGCTATTTCTTTGGTACCTCTGAGCATGATAACAGCCGTTGGTTGACTTCTGTAATTGGTTAAGTTTTCACTTTCTTTTGAGATAAGGTTAAAAAGCATTCCATTTACTGTGTAGGCACATGCTATTGCCCCCTTTCAAGATGTGATTAAAAAAATGAGACTCCTATTGATCACACATTTCAAAATGCAAGTGGTAGAGGTGAAGAGCACCTGAATAAGTTAGGATGTAGATGTGAATAGTTCTACAGGAGATATAGGTTCATGTTCTTCAGAAACAACACCTTTTTCATTGCTGATTGTTTCATAATTTTAGCTCTATGAAAAGTTGTAATCCCGAAAGCTTAAGTTGGTTGTTCACTGACTGATTGACTACAGGCAGGTGCTCTTGTTCAAGTTTACACAGATGGAACAGTGTTGGTCACTCATGGGGTGTGGAGATGGCCAAGGTTTACATACAAAAGTTGCTCAGATTGCTGCATCTTCCTTTAACATCCCTCTAAGTGCAGTATTCATTTCAGACACAAGTACGACAAGGTATTGAGTGTGAGACGAATATCATTGTATCATTGTTTGAAGCTTCTATTCTTCTATTGGTGAACAAACTGAAAGGATACATCGGAATCACATGGCATAATTCTTGTTATATTCTAATATCAGCTGGGACGAGTTATCAAAAAATATTAGCTGTGACGACAGAAAGGGTTAGGCATGTACTAGATGGCGATGAGAGAAAACGAGCTAAGCCAGAAACTTAATAGCCAATAAAGGGAAGCCCCGTTCACTAAGCTCCTGCTATGTGCGGGGTTCGGGGAAGGGATGCATTTCTGCAAGAGGCTGTTCCACAGCTCGAACCCATGACCTACTGGT
The DNA here is from genome assembly GCA_022817965.1 of Solanum lycopersicoides. Classification (NCBI taxonomy): domain Eukaryota; kingdom Viridiplantae; phylum Streptophyta; class Magnoliopsida; order Solanales; family Solanaceae; genus Solanum; species Solanum lycopersicoides. The sequence goes on along the minus strand of CM040628.1, from coordinate 68,336,028 downwards.
CACATGGCAATAACTTTACCACTTATGCCAAGGCTCCCTTCCATATAACCAATATATAAACTTGAATTTACTCAGTCTGTAAATGTTGAACTTAGATACTGCCTTCACTTGCTACCTAAGTAATTGAAACTGATCTTCCTCAGCCAAGCAGTGGTTTGCTTGGTTTGGGGTGTGTTTGTGTGTGTGGTATATCATCTAGAACATCATATTGATTTATTCAAATTCCTTGTGTTGCATGTCAATTTTGTTTGCAGATTATGAAAAATATTATTACCTGCCTCATCTAGTTTGCTTGCCAATCTAGGTACCTAATGCTTCACCAACAGCTGCTTCTGCAAGTTCTGACATGTATGGAGCTGCAGTATTGGATGCATGCGAGCAAATAAAAGCACGGATGGAGCCTATTGCATCCAAGTCTAACTTCAGCTCTTTTGAGGAGGTCTTTTCTTGTGCTGGCTTTAATTTTTTTTATTTGATATCTGTTTTGTTTCATTCCTAATCTGCCTGACTTGCTTGTCTATCATTTGAAATATTTATGACTTATGATTTGAGGAGGAAATGATAAAATACTCTACTCGTGAATTTCTCTAATTTAATGGGCTAATAAGTACAGTAAGTGATAATTAAATTAAAGAGCAAACATGGTGGGCTGTTCAAATCATTGTGGCTTGTGATCATCCCTATCATATTGTCTGTTTCGTTTTCCTTTACTCCTCTTTCCTTTCTCCATTTTGCTTGATCCGTATCATACTCTCTTTTTCTCCTGTGGAATACCTCTAATCTGACCTCATTTTTCAGATAAAAAGGGATATATGCATATTCCTGATACACCTTCTTTTCTCACCTTCAAATTATTTTGATTGTAACCACCAAAATGATGGTTTCTTCCTACAGTAATCCTTGCGTGAAATTCCACTTCTTCAGGGTTGCACCTAATTGTAAAAGATGATGATATGGGTTATCATTAGGAAAGAGATAAGTTATCTTTGAGTTCATCAGATGTATTGAAACCTTATGTTCCGTTTCTTTTTTCTGTTACTGAC
>CM040628.1:68269621-68334960 GCA_022817965.1 Solanum lycopersicoides | reverse complement strand
ATAAAATTGTTATTGCGATACTAAATTTTCTTATGAAGGATCTATTACTTTCTGACGATTAATTAGTGTATCTTTTATCCCCCTGAATATTAATAGTTATCAAAAATTATATGCTTCGCATGTGGACACAATTACTAATTTAAATTTTGCATCATTTTTCATATGTCACGTGGGCAAAGTTAATATTGTTTAAATACGATTTAAATAGTCTAGGAACAGAGTAATAGGTCCTTGTGAAACGGACAGGTTAGTTCACAAACAACAAATTCAACTAAAGTTGGGATTTTTTCGGTCCTAGTATCCCTAAATTTATCATAATTTGTAGAGTAAAAAAATATTTTTGAAATTCTAAAGTCAAAAAAATAATTCAAAATATAAAGAGAAATAAAAGACTATTCACAAGAGACTATACGTATAGTCAATCTGATAATTCATTCTAAACAATAATCAAAAAAAGATACAATGATAATTAGGTAAAATTACCAACAATAACCAAATTCGAAGGACAAATAAATTAATAAAATAAATACTCCCTCCATTTCACGAAGAATGACTGCTTTGGACTTGACACAAATTAAGAGTAGTATAAAAAAGGCTTTTGTATCTTTGTCCTAAGTAAGTTAGGTTGTTAAACTGTACAAAATTGTCCTGTGATCTTGTTGGCCTTAACATGCCACGTGAAAAAACCTGTAATTTAAATATGTTACCGAAAGAGAAAGATCATTTTTCTTTTGAAACAGACTAAAAAAGAAATAAGGTCATTGTTTTTACAACGGAACTGGAGTAATAGAAAAGAAAACATAAAGTAACACGACTCACGAGGCTCCGAATAATATTGGAAGTGCAACCCTAAAGATGTTTTTTGTTACTACCTGCTTATCTTTTATTTTAGGAAAAAGGATAAAATATTTCCAACTATCGTAAAAGATATGATATATTATTTGTCATACTTTTGGGACATTGGTGTTTTGTCGCTCTAATACTTAGAGTCATGCATTACCCCATTTAATACTACACACATACCACGTGTCATAATTTATCCGTATGATTCAGACATTATCAATAATATCGGCCGCAATGGCGGATAGATTGTGCTAGCATGTCGGCTTGTTATAGTCTTTTCTGTTAGATGTCAGAGACAATAATAGCTCTAGTTTTTAAAACGACCCATAGGACATAACGTCCCTAAATATGACAGAGGTATCTACATATTAATTCACTGATAACAAGGGAGATATTTTTCGTTCACCTTTGTTTAATGATTGCACCCTAAATTTTCTTAAATTCTTTGCAAAGGCATAATTATCTCAGTTTTCCAATTATGTAACAGATAAAATAAGGAAATTACACTATAAAAGAAAAATAAAAGCTAATTTATATATATATATATATGTAATATACTATAAAATAATTCTTTTTCATTAAAATGCAAAACAATCATATGTTTCTAGTACTTCCTTTATTTTTCTGTCTTTGTACATGCGTTAAGAAAGAAAAATTAGAACAATTAATTATATTATTGGTAGAAAGTAATTTAATAATATAATCATTATATTTTTAATAAATGCTAACAAATATAATAACTATTTCTATATTATCCTTATAAATAATTGAAAATGCAACCTTTTATAATTTTGCAAAGGACTATAAAGATTAGGCTGGATATTATTAAAACAAGGGGTAGGTTACAAACTTACAAAGAGAGTATACATTAGAGGTGTAAATTGCGATTTACTCCTCAATTAAGTAAATAACATCTTATTTTAAATATGTATTCTTTATAATCTTCTATCTAAATTATATCCTCGATAAACATAGTTCTTTTTACAATGAAATAAAAAAAAAAATTCATTTTTGATTACGACTCTTTTATAAATTATAAAATAGAAATAGATGTAGCATTATTGAGTAAACACGTGAAAAATATTGTTAAATTACTGTACCTTTTTTTTGCCCTTGTCAATATTATGGGCCCATGGCTGTCCTATATATTGATATTATAGGGATAGAAGGTAATTTGTCATTTACAATATGTCATTTGTCTAATTTTTATAATTATAAACTATAAAATAGAAATATAAGAGCATTATTTTTTTTTAAAAATCCTTTTTAAAATATATCTTTTGGTATTTAAATAAGAAATAAATAAATAAAATTGATCAATATATATTGTATTTTTTTATATATAAAATAATTTTTGATAAAGAATATTTAATTGATCACTTTATTCTACATAGCTCTGTCGAGAAAAAATACAAATGACATTATTTAGTGAATAGTTTAAATAATACTTTTATAATCGACAAAAATTACTTTTTTTGTCCTTGTACAATGATTATGGTTCCTCTATAAAGTAAACACTTAAATAGCACTATCTTTTGTATCCTTCAATCATCTTCAAAGCTAAAGAAATTTTCTATGGAGTCAAAGGAAGCAATTTTGTATGTTAATGGAGTTCGTCAAGTGTTACTTGATGGATTAGCCCATTTGACACTTCTCGAGTATCTTAGAGGTTAGTTTATGGTTTATATTATGATCTACTTATTTTTATGAAATCGTAATGCTTGTGATTGGATTAATAGTATCGTCTACTAAAGTCATTCGATTTTGTTTGATCATTCAGAAGTCAATATAAATTTTGTTTAGTTAGCATTATATATGATCAATTTAGAAGGAAACTATTTTATTTTTATATTTTGTTAATGTCGTGATAACTCTAAATTTTCAGAAAAATAAGATATTATTTAAAAAACTAAAATCAATATGTGAATTTATTTAGGACTGAAAACTTTATCTATCCGATCGATCTATTTCTTAACCAACTTAAAATGAAGAGATACGTTGCCAAACACACACTTAAACTTTTTTTTTTTTTTTTAGGTTCATATCTAAACTATTACTTATTAGTTTGAAAAACATATTTTTTTTTATTACACTCTCCTCACGGTGTATGTACTATACTATGGGAACGTTTGGTAGGGAGTATTAGGAGAAATAGTCCAAGTATTATATGTAGTATTATTTAATACTATGTTTGGTAGGAAATTTTTATCTATGTATAGTCAATCCATGGATTAATTATACACACTACATGGTATTAGAGGGTGTATAACTAATACCTTCTATTTGGTGGTATTAGTTCTAATACCATGAGAATAATCTAGGTAAAGACAAAAATACCCCCCCTCAAATCTTTTTAATCATTTTATTTATTTTCTTGATTTTATTTTATATTTATACTAATAAATTTATTTAAATAAATTAGTTTGCAAATTTTATTATTTAGATATAATTTTTTGTTTCTAAAACATGAGTTATTTAATCTACTTATTATTAATATAAAATATGATAGTCCGACTAATATGCTAATGTTGATGTATGAATTTAAGAATAATTCATAAGTCAAATATTGTCTCTTAACGGAAGTCCATCAAACATTACACAAGTAGTCTAAAACAAGAGCACATATATATAAATAAAATATCTCTAGTATAAAAATAGTTTAATTAATTTTGCTATATCTATTGTTTATTATTATTTTATTTTATGATAAAGAGTTTTTTTAGAAAAAATTATTGATACAAAACAAAATTCAATAAATTTCTCTATGAATTATTATAGTTGTGTGACCTTTTGAGATATTAACTCCAATTTATTAAGATGACAAGTATTTACTTTCAAATAATTTAAGTGAGAAAATAGTGAACACGACAATAAGTTTTTTATTCTCCTAGCTAGTTAAAAATGCTACAAAAAAATAATATTTCCCGTCAATTATCTACCTTAACCCAATTACATAAAATAGAAAAACCCATAATAACTCAAGGGTATAGTTGGAAAGAATTTTTTTGTAGAGTTTTAAACACACCCAAAACTAGGTAATAAACAATGAACCAAACACTTCATAATAATAATCCTTGCCTTATCAATCCCTGAATTACTAATCCTTACATTACTAATCCCTGCATTATTGATTTTTGTACCAAACGACCCCATGTCTCTTTTATTTAAAAAGATGGCCACGGTATTTCCTCTCACCATACCTCCCTCCCTTTTTAAATAATAATTTAGATATTATTTTAATTTTTTTATAAATAAAATTCTATCCACCCTACCTAACTCTTCGCTTTCATTTTTTTCTCGTTTGTGTTAGATATATACATACATTTTTAGAAAAATATTTTTTACTTGTCACGAGACTTTTTTAAAATAATTTTTTATTTCTATTATATTAGTATGCAAGTAAAAAAAATATTTTTCTAAAATATATATACTTATTTAACTAAAAATGAGAAAAATGTAAAATAAAATAAAATAAACTTGAAGCATAGAGTTAGATGGGGTGATCTAGATTTTTTTCTCTTCTAAAAAATAAAAGTTAATTTAATTTTATATTAATTCATTTAAGCTAGATATCAATCTAAACATTAATAAATTGAACTGAATAATTAAATGAGCGAGTAATAATTACCCCAAATTTAAATAAATTAGACAAATTATTATTGGCTAATAATCCTAAGACATCTAATTTCAGCCTTGGCAATTGAATTATATCTGTAGGACATAATTGAGTTATTTAATATTACTAGGTTATGCACTGTTGTTCCAATATAATCGTGTTTATATGGGTGTATTTGTAAAATTAGTTAATTCATTCGCTAAAGTCATCAATAATCACTTAAACTTGTTCACATATTTTATTTCGATAGTAATTTTAAATTCGATGTTTTTCCTTTCAATTCAAAATTATATGAATTTGTTTTCCATCCATCCACCTACCCTTCTCCTTGAATCTTATTCATTATTGTAATTGATATTCCTCCCAATCTCACTACTTTCTTAAATATTAATTTGAATTTGTTGATACTTTTTTTCATCTATGTTGTGAGTTCTTTAGGATTTAAATGTTTTAATAATTTTGAAAAAAAATATTTTAAATTCGTCGAAAAAATGGAGTTTGTCAAAATTATTTTTGATTCTATTTCTTACCACAATATATTTAAATATTTGTGATGTCGGTGGTGGGTGGTGAAAGAAGGAGAAGAAAATGATGGCTTGAAAATAAAAGGTGAAAAAATGACCGGAGAAAGAATGGTGATGGAGGAAAGTTGGTAGCAATGGTGGTTAAGTTGAGTCAAAGAAGAAGAGGAGATATTACTTTTATTTATTTATTTTTAAAATCTTCTTTAAAAAATAAATAATGTCTTCCACGCTCTTTTTGTGTGTGTATACACACACAGTGCCATTCAGCAAAAAATGTTTAATAGGTTCAAATTTACTGCAGTATAGCTGTATAGGTGTTCAATCGGAAAAGATTGAATTGGGGTGGTTAAATGAAATATGAGGACAACTTTAAGGGTCCGTGTATGACTTAAGCCTAATTCTTTCGTCTCAATGTGTTTTTCTTTGTTTTTTAATTTACTTTTAAAAAGAATGAGTTTTTTAAAGTAATTTTTAAATTTTTAAATTTTTATATGACATATTTAAGATTATAAGATAATTAAAAAACATTTTAATATATTTGTATATGATATATTGTTACAATAATCAAAAGTCTTTCATTATTTTCTTAAACTTTGTGTCAATTCAACATAAACCAAATAAATTTAAACTAAGGAAATATTACATTTTTGTAAAACGGGACAGATAAATAACGTATTTGGGTTACATATTTATCTATCTACCAACAATTTCATTTTGAGTAGGTGTATCAATACATAACCGCATATGAAAAACACAATATTATTTCATCTAGGATTAAAATAACTCTGACATATATTTTTTGATATTGTCCCTTCTTATAATATATACGCCCACGTATTGAGTTTAGTTTCAATTTCAATACAAAAATTGTAAAAGTAAGTAAACATTTTAAAGTAACTTTTCATAAAGTATATTCAAGTCATTCGAGAAAACTCATTCATAAGCTTAACAAAAAACTTATACCAAATTTTAAAAATGACCTGACATGATTTTCAAACATCAAAATAAACTAACTTAAAAGTTGATATACCTACTTAATACATGGACATATCGAGCTAAAATGATATTTATAAATTGATAAGACTCTCAATTTAATAAATAAATAATTCTAAAAAATGGGGACAAAACTTCTTCAACATTAGTAACAAAAAGACTGGTCCAACTGACATGTTCCTCAAATAGAGATATGACACACTAAAGTAGATAACAAATCAAGGCTTCCAATATTTATCATGAATGAAAAAACTATTAGATATATGTCCATCAATAATCATATTGGTCTTTAAATTGCGAAATAAACATTAATTAAAAAAAAGAGAAAGAGAAAACAACTAAAGTTTCTATAAGTTTACTAACATACATCAAATTAAAAATTAATCTTGATAAACTTAATATAGATGACAAGATTGTTGATTTGATAATTCTAAAAATCATAATATTACATATTGAATCATAAGTCATCGCTATAGGAAAATATACTTCGTGTGATAAAAAATTAAAAATATATATTAAAATTATCCATCATGTGATCCGTGACAGTTGAATCAATAACTAAATTAATCAAAAAAAAGATAAAAGCGTGTTTTTTTTAAACACAAGAAAGAAGTAACCGAAAAAAAAATATTTATAATATTGTGAAAATTTAACACACTTTTTAAATCAAAATTAAAATTATTTTACTAAAAGACATAAGTACCACAATTTCAAATAAAAAATAAAAAATAAAAAATAATATATATATATATATATATATAACAAAGTATAAATTGACTTAAGAAATATGAGAACTAATCTTCAATTCAAAATAAAGAAAATTGAGTATCTAATTCTTCGAATTCTAATCAGGACCAACACAAACTTTTTATCTTTCTAATTTTAGCTACTAATAGTGAGTATTCTCATATTACTCAAAATCCTGATGAAAAGATATGTATCTAATTTAGTGATAAATTTCTTGTTTATAATAGGCGAACTTTTTCAGGTTATAGAACTTTACCGAAAATACATCATATTTCTCCTATTACCCCTGATGTTCCTATTTATGGCCAACTAGATGTAGGCCTTTATCTTTGCATACTCTAAGTGATACTCTGAGTGAAAGAATGATAGAACGGGTAAGAATTGATCCCAAGACTAATATTGTTCAGGCAACAGATAAGTTATCCGATTTGGAACCAACTCCATCTGAGATGGATTTCGACGTTAATAAAGTGTCAGACCTAAATGATGTGTGATTAATGATGAGTCACCAAATTGATTTTAGCCCAGGCTCCCTGGCAAGAAAACATATTCAAAGAGAATTTCAAAATAAAAAATGGAACAAGTTTAGAACTTGATTTTTTGAGGCACATAGCCAAGATGATTTAAATAAGGGAAAAGGGTCAAAAATACCCCTCAATTTTGATTTATTGTTTAAATTTACCCTCGCCGTTAAAATAAAGTTAATTTTACCCCTCTCCGTTAAAATAAAGTTAATTTTACCTCTCCTGTTACTAATTTCACCAAATTTACCCCTCATTAGACGGATTGACCCAAATTGACCCGAATTTACCTCTTTGACATATTTAATGGAGATTTGGGAGAATGGGTAAATGGGTATAGGAGATTTGGAAGAATGAGGTTGGGTTATTTTAAATGATCGGGTTAATGAATTAAAATAAGAAATATTTTTTTTTTTAAAATTCGGATCAATTTGGGTCAATCCATCTAATGAGGGGTAAATTTGGTGAATTAGTAACAGGAGGGGTAAAATTAACTTTATTTTAACGACGAGGGGTAAAATTAACTTTATTTTAACGGCGAGGGGTAAAATTAACTTTATTTTAACGGCGAGGGTAAATTTAAATAATAAATCAAAGTTGAAGGGTATTTTTGACCCTATATTACAAGATTTTTATGAAACTTGTGCTTTACATGATAAAATTATTTACTTTGTCCCTTGGTTTATAACTACTCATTTACCTTTGTATATCAAGGTAATTGAAAGGACTTTTAAGGAGAGTGATGGATCTATTACTAAAGCCGTTTATCCTCCCCAAGCTCCGTATATATTTCCTAATAATACTGGGTTAACTTTTTCACTTTTCAGAAATTTATTCAAACTGATGTTGCCCAGATTACTATTAATGAAATTAATAATTTGATTGCTCAAAATAATTATTTGAATTTATATGTTAAAGATTTAGGAGAACATATTAGTTCTCTTGATAAAAAATAAGATGAATTAATTGTTTTGGTAAAGGGTTTTCATAAATCTCCACAAGAGGATATTGCTACTACTTGTAAAATACCTATAAATGTTCCAACATATATTCAGCGTCCTATTGATACTACTGATTTTAAGATAAAATCTTTTAATGATTTAAAAAGTCTTATTGATAAAATTTCTCGTTTAAATACCAAACCTCTTGACCTTTCAAATGATTTTTCAGATATTAATAAATTGGAGGACAATTTTCTGAGAATAATAATTTAGAAACCTCTGAGATTAATTCTAGACGATTTAAATCCAGAGATCGTAACCAACAAAAGGTTGTTGGTAAAGGTGGCGATGCTACTATTCCTTCTATGATGACTTACTATTATCCTCGTCCAACTCCTCAAGATGTTTTGATAAAAGAAAGAGATTGGAATTAGACTAACACTTCATATAGTGGAAATGAAGTCTATGAATAGAATTTGGACGGCCTAACAGAAAGGCATGTTTCAATTATGGTACATCGAATGTTGATGTATTTGTCTATTTGTAGGTATACGAATAATAATTCTGATCATGCTACCTGTAAGATGATTATTGCAGGATTTACAGGACAACTTCGTGGATGGTGGGATAATTTCCTATCTCCTGAGGAAAAATATTCTATTACTAATGCCTCCAAAGAGGAAATAAAAAGAGAAATAGTCGTCGCTGAAGACGGTAAACCGACAGAAAAAAGTGACTAAACAAAATATTGAGGATGCAGTTTATACCCTTGTTCTCACAATTCTAGTACATTTTAATGGAAGATTTTTCAACCAGAATGAAACTATTCATACCCTTCTAAATGGTCTTAAGTGTAGACATTTACGAAAATTTAAATGGTATAAGAATACTTTCCTAAGTAGAGTTATGGATTTACCGGAAAGTAAAATAAATTATTGAAAGGCAAGATTCATTGATGGACTCCCTCCATTGTTTGTTGAAAGGGTGAAGAAGACCCTAAGAGGAGATCTCATTGAGATTGCCTACGATAATTACACCTACGGAAAGTTGATAGGCACTTGCACACAAGAAGGATTAAATCTGTGCAATGAGCTAAAACTTGCTCAACAGGTCAAAAGGAACCAGATGTCAGAAAAATCACAATTAGGAGATTTTTGCATGCAATTTGGCATCAAAGGACCTTCTCGTGATAATAGAAAAAAGAAATCTTATGATGAGAATGATCCAAAAAAATCTCACAAAAGACGTCATCGTTCAAAACGATACAAAGAAAAACATTAAGCAAAAAAAGCTCATCGCAAGGCAACCAGATTTTCCAAAAACTTCTCTAAAAGAGAACTGAAGGACATCAAGTGTAGAAAATGTGGAAAGTATGGACATATTGCTCCAAATTGTAAGTTGAAAAAGCTTAAAGCTTTAGAGCTGGATGAAGCCACTCATGACAAAATTTATGAGTTATTATACGAATCAGAATCTGAATCACATTGTTATGAGTCCAGTTCAGATGACAGTGGTGATAATAACAATTCTGATCATGCTAATCAGTGTGTTAAATGTGCAGGTAATACTTGTACCTGTGAACAAGATGAATTTTATAAGCTCTAATCCCAATTTCAATTTGAGGATTTAAATTTTGATATGATCTCTTTTAATAATGTGATTGATTTATTAAAAGAAGTTTCTGATGAGAATCTCAGGAATAAGATTTTAGAAATGGCTTCTTCTAAAACCTCTTCTTCCAAGACTTTTGAAAAACCTAAGAAGAGTGAAATTATAGATTCTAATTCAAATTTCTATTCTTTACAAGAAATTTTTACTCGTCTTGAGAAAAAGGGTCAAGATGTAAAACCACAAATACTTCTCTTGATGATTTAAAATTTAAAGTTGAAAACTTGAAAAAAGAGATTAAATCTCTCAAACAGAACAAATAATTCATAATCACAGAATTTCTAAACTAGAGAGCAGTGAGAGCGATGGTTTTCCCCCAACGCAGCCTACCGATAAAGGAAAGGAAATTGGTGAAGAAAGAGATGAAGAGTCTCTTCATCTTAACAATTCAAAACCTAATAGTTTCTTTGGAATGATGCAAATTGTTACTGCTCATCGTTGGTATATTAAATGTACCATTTTAATGAATAATAATTTTAAAATCACCAGCACTGCTATGGTTGATAGTGGAGCAGATGTTAGTTGTATTCAAGAAGGATTAATCCCTTCAATTGTTTTTGAAAAAGCTACGCATATTGTTAAATCAACTTCCAATCATGCTTTAGATATAAAGTATAAACTATCTAATACTTGCATTTGCCAAAGTAGGGTTTGCATTCCTCATTTTTTCTTTTTAGTAAAAAATCTGTTGCACCCTCCAATTATACTTGAAACCCCTTTTATAAATGTTATTTATCCTTTTTCCTATTTAGATTCAAAAGGATTTACAGCTACTTTAAAAGGTAATACTATTAGTTTTGATTTTATAACTGAACCATTAACTAGAGATATCAATACTTTGATTCATCTAAAACAAAGATACATTGATTCTTTTTATCCACGGAATACCTAAATTCTTAGACAAAGTTCTTATGTCTTATTTTACAAATTTCTGTGATGACATGAAATTAATTGTCATACTAAAGACAATCCCTTTAGAAAAAAATATTCAAGAAATAATTCTTGAGAAATTGATAGTGTCAATCATACAAGACGAAATGCAAGAATTTCATTTTTCTATACATAACTATGAAGATGATTATGGTCCTTATTATTTAGATCCAGAAGATTATATTGAATCAATTGAACTAAATGATATGAACTATTATTTGACCATCACTAACCAGTTTGCTAATGATCGTAGCATGGGAGGAAATAATCTTCCTCCATGATCGCAAGTACGTGGCAGAGGAGGAAAGAACAATGAGGAAGAGGAAAATCAGCCTCTCAATCCTCTTAGAGGTCGTCATACGCCTCATCATTTCCAATAATACAATTGGGAAACAAGAAGCTAGTCAATTAAAAAATTGACGAAGCATCATCTTCAACACTGACCATTAATTTGGAAGATATTTCAGCAAACAGTCCATTATATGGATAGCTTAAAGTATATCTGCAGACAAAAGAGCAAGTGATACCTATGCTTTTTTAACGAAAGAAGGTGATACCCAAAAAAGCTCTGAAGAGACAACCACCAAAGAAATTATATTTCTTTTGGAAAACTCTAATATTCAGAGAAACAATGAACCTTGGAAAATATTCCAAAGGTATTTAATAAATGAATTATATTTTCTCGGAGAGTCTTATAAAACGCGATCATATTATGAAGCTATTCTGGTTCATACAGGAGTGCTGAGTTCCAGCATTTTACCTCATAAAATGAAAAAGAAGTTTATAACTTCTCAAAATTTATTATCAAGCAGATCATATCTGAAGAGTGGGGAATCTCCACTATGCATGACAAACAGGTTTATATTAACAATTTTATCTACTGAAATTATATTCAAGCATTTAATAAAATATTTTATTATAATAATGACAAACATAAGCCCACCTGTTTTTTTAAGGTCTGTGCAAAAGTCTTTGATCAAACTATCCCAAACTGTTTTATCAACTGGTGGAAATATCATGGATCTTCGGTAAAGATTTACCAAATATATACTTAAATTTATATAAAGAATTGGCCAAAGTTTCCCCTTTTTAAACTAATTTATATTTATCAGACCATATCTGTAATTTAGAAAAAATTGATCAGATGTATTTTTTTATATAGAATTCTCTATTCCATGGATTCATAAATGGATCCCAGAAGTAGGGTTTACTCCTGAGGAAAAAATTTCTTGTTTATATCAGATTTATTATCATAGATTTTGGGACAACCTAACAAGGCACGAGCTCTTTAGGAGTTTTAGCATTTCTTTTCTGCATGAAAAACAAGTTTATGTTAACAAAATAAACATGAATTTTATCTACTGGGATTATATCCAAACTTTTAATAAATATATTATTATAATAATAACAAACATAAGCCCACCTTTTTTATTAAGGTGTATGCAAAAGTCTTTGACTAAACTATCCCAAACTGATTTACCAACTGGTGGAATATCTTCCAAATTAATGGTCGGTATTGAAGATAATGCTTCGTCAATTTTTGAATTAACTAGCCTCTTGTTTCACAATTGTATTATTGGAAATGATGAGGCGTATGACGACCTCTGAGAGGATTGAGAGGCTGATCTTCTTCTTCCTCGATTGTTCTTTCCTCCTCTGTCACGTACTTGCGACCACGGAGGAGGGTCATTTCCTCCCATGCTGCGATCATTAGCAAACTGGTTAGTGATGGACAAAATAATAGTTCATATGATTTAGTTCAATTGATCCAATATAATCTTCTGGATCTAAATAAGGACCATCATCATCTTCATAGTTATGTATAGAAAAATGAAATTCTTGCATTTCATGGATTCATAAATAGATCCCAGAACTTCTAAATATTAATATGTTTACAATTTATGACAGACCCCATAATTAGGTAAAATATTACCATACAATCAAGCTAGAATAAATATCTAATAAAACTATAATACGTTTTTAGTATATCTTGATTGTGTATTAGATTAGATCTGGATGACCATGCAGACTACTGTCAGCCTTGTAGATCCTGTTGGTATATATATATAATAAAGTATAAATTGACTTAAGCAATATGAGAACTAATCTTCAATTCAAAATAAAGAAAATTGAGTATCTAATCTAATTAGTAAAAAAGAATTGAGTAAGCAAACAATCATATATATATATATATATAAATTACTACTTTTTCTATTTTAATTTATTCATTTGATTTTAATTTTATATAACAATTTCAAAAATATAGATATTTTAAAAAAAAATTGTTTATTTTATTTTATTTTACATAACATTTTTTTAAATATAAATAATTTATCCCCTGAAAAGTTAAAAGATAAAAAGTTATACATTAATTTTCAAATAAAAAAAAATAATAAGAAAAATATGCGCCGGAATGACGAGCACACGCCGCCGGGAATGAAGGCCCAAATAATTCAGTTGGAACACGCGCCGGCTCGTGATGGACACGCGAACTGTACGGGTGGCGCGCCGGAGAAACTGGTTCGGCCGGAAAAGTTGCTATGCCGCCTCCTATGGTTGCGGTGACACAGAATGACCTCTTTCGTAACAGATACAAAACAAGATGAAGCCCTTTTTTGATACAATGTAATCAATCAATAAATTGGAAGATCTTAGGTGAGCAATTCATAAATACAATACATTATGTTACTATTCAGTCATTCAAACTCTTGTGGAGCTGATTAGCGGCGGAGCCAGGATTCTTAGTACCGTATTCAAAATATAAAGAATTAAACACTCTAAAGAGTAAAAAAAAATTTGTCTAAGGATTTACCTGGCTTATGTTAAGTTCTAGTGGATAGCTGTGAGTTCCTCTATTTGTTTGACTCTAATAAACATGTTCATTTGGGATATTTGTGTTGAAGTGTAAATACAACTCCTTAAAGGATTCAGCTATTAATCTGCAACTATTCATATAGTATATTTTCAGGTTTCTGGATCACTGTCACTTCACTGGCCTAGAAGGAATTTTAAGTTTGCTTGAGAGAGCTAAAGACATAGTTTAATGCTAACAAGTAGAGAAATAATTTAACGAAAAAAGTATCATTATAGATAGGAAATATTCATGAACTGAGTGGAAATCACTCTCTTCTGTACAATCTAACCTTTGGAGAGAATTCGTTTTTGAAACTGCGATCCTCTGCATCACTGTAATGCAGCTTTTGTAATCTAGCTTTCTGCAGTTGGCTCTTAAAATTTGCATGTTTAGCGGTGCAAAGTTCCACTCACGCATAGCTATGAAATATAAAGGAAAAAAGAAGTTAAGTGACAGGCCTTTTCTGAGTTTCGAACTGTGTGCTGCAGACCCTCGGGGATTTCTCGGTTTTAAAAAATAAAGAAAACAAAAACATGCTGTTCTGTTTTCCAATTAAATCTTCATCTTTACAGAAAAGCATGAGGTTATGTTTCAGATCAATAGTGTACAAATATTATCTGATCTGTGTTTAAATGTACAAACCACTTTCTAACAAAGAAGTCCTTGTAGCTTCTTGATTTGAGCATAGTTCAATGGCCCATTACATGCATCTATAGATGTCAATGATCTCTGATATGTGGATGCGGCTTTAGTAAATCTTCATGGTTCTAGTGTTTATAATTTCTTTTGATGCTCATTTCTTTGCCACAGTGTCCTCTCTTGTTCAAATGTTCGGTCTTTATTTTTCTCTCATCTCTCTCTCTCTTTATAATTTCATAAAAATTGACACATTCATCTCAGTGCATGTGTAGTTAATTAAATTTTCTGTAGTTTTACTTTTGACTTAATAAATTGCTTTTGCTCTAATCTTATGACCTTTATCGTTTAATACATATATTTCAAAAGTTGAATGGCCATTTTCTTCCTTTTCCTACTTTTCTATCTATTAGAATAAAATATTATCTATATAATTCTATCTCCATGTTCTTTAGTGTTCGTGGCTTGCTGGTTTAGCTATCAATATATTTGTATTTTCCCTTTAGTAATAGTAAGTTAAACAACCTGCACTTATACACTGTGTGTCTATTTTCGAGTTGTTGGATCCATAATTTTGAATGGATCCTTGTCGTCGGAACTCACTACACTTCTTAGCCTATGTTTTCTGCCCAACAGTTCAGGAATTTGTAGTTTCTATTTCTGTTCTAATAATTGATCTGGATTTCTATGATCTCTCTCTGTTACATTCTGGTGGTTTCTCTGAAGTTGCTCTTTCTTTGGCTGTACAGAGATAGGCCTGACAGGTACCAAGCTAGGCTGTGGCCAAGGTGGCTGTGGGGCATGCACTGTCATGGTTTCTTATTTTGATCAGAATTCGAAGAAATGCGTGTGAGTCTCTTTTTATCTATGTCTCTAATAAGTCTGTGTTGGTCCTTTTGTGCTTGGGCGTGGGTTTATGCATGAATAAATGGGTAGCAATGATTTCTGCAAAAATGAATACACTTTCTTGTTTTTCCTTAATACTATGTTAGATTTTGGCTGGTATATAAACCCCCTTCCCTTGAGAAAACACCCACCTCCAATAAAAAGAGACCTACTACCAAAACCTGAAATGACAAATTATGTGCTAGATGTCTTCATTCTTGTATCCAGGAACAAGAGCTTGTTGTAATATTGTTAGTACATTGGTCTTTGATACCATTTCCATATATCCTTGATGTCATGGCCAATTTGTGTGCGCATCAACTAATTTCACGGGGTACCCGCTACCTTCCACCAACACAGGTATCGGGTAACTTTCTCTACCAAGACTTGAATAAATGAGAAGAATTCCTCTAGCTTTTTTTGTCAACATTGGATTTCAAACTTAGATCTCATGGTTTTTGACCCACTTATTGACCACTAGGCCACATCCTTGGGTGCTAAGTTTAATACCTTTTCTTACTTCGCAAGAAGTTCTCTTAGGACGTGGAATATGAGTCCGCGGCAAATGTAGTTTAGTAAGAGAAACTAATGGAGAACATGGATAGTGAAGAGATAAAAAGCATAATGTAATACTAAAAATGACTATAATTTGGTAAACGTGAAGTCTACTTGATTTGATTGGCCTGGGGTACATCTCCTCAAATTGAGTTAGTATATGACCAACACTAAAGTTTACATAAATCATATTTGGTTTCTCATGTTATAATTTCTCTACAGGCACCATGCGATAAATGCATGCTTGGCTCCTCTATATTCCGTGGAAGGGATGCATGTCATCACTGTGGAGGGAATCGGAAGCAACAAAGCTGGATTGCATCCAATTCAGGTAAAGCAGTTGGTTTCATATGTCCCCTGGTTTTCTTTGCATGGTTTTTCTACAAATTTATTGATGGAAATAGGGTTGATTTCGCATATGGTCACTCAACTAATAGTTGTTATTATCTCAGAAAATCACTTTTCTTCTTGATTAAAGTTTTTTCAACAAAGAAAGTGACTTTCTGAAATAATAACTATTACTTGAGTGACCATGTGAGACATCTAGCTCGATGGAAATATTTCCTTATGCAACTTTCTTCTGACTCTCCTGCTATGTCTACTACATCCTAAAGGAATCATTGGCTCGCTTGCATGGCTCACAATGTGGATTCTGTACTCCTGGTTTCGTGATGTCCATGTATGCATTGCTACGATCATCTAAAGAACCGCCTACAGAAGAACAAATTGAAGAAAATCTTGCAGGAAATTTATGTCGATGTACTGGTTATAGGCCAATTATTGATGCATTTAGAGTATTCGCAAAAACTGACAATGCGTTATACACCAAAACATCTTTACAAGGCATTAGCACTGGTGAGTTTATCTGTCCTTCAACAGGTAAGCCTTGTTCATGTGGGCCGCAGGCTGGAAGTAGTGAAGAAGAAAGCATCGAGAAAAATTTACGCAACGGCTGTGGCTGGAAGCCATTTCACAATGAGACTGATGGAACCACATACACCAGCAAAGAACTTATTTTCCCTCCTGAACTTTTATTAAGGAAATTAACTTATTTAAGTTTGAGTGGATCAAATGGACTAAAGTGGCACAGGCCTTTAAAACTTCAACATGTGTTGGATCTAAAAGCAAGATTTCCAGATGCCAAGTTAGTTGTTGGAAACACAGAGGTGGGAATTGAAGTCAGGCTGAAAAGAATTCTCTGTCCAGTATTAATATCTGTTGCACATGTTCCTGAACTTAACCATATAAGAGTTGAGGATAGCAGCTTAGAAATAGGCGCTGCAGTGAAATTGTCACTGCTCGTGGATGTATTAAAGAAGGTAAGAGACGAGCGTCCTGAGTATGAAACATCATCATGTCGAGCTCTCATTGACCAGATAAAGTGGTTTGGTGGAACACAAATACGGAACGTTGCATCGGTTGGCGGGAATATCTGCACAGCAAGCCCAATATCGGATTTGAACCCTCTTTGGATAGCAGCAGGAGCAAAGTTTTGTATAATGGACTGCGAAGGAAATGTCAGAACATGTTTGGCTAAAAATTTCTTCAAGGGTGATTCTAAAGTGGATCTCAGAAGTAGTGAAATTTTACTGTCAGTATCATTGCCTTGGAACAGGCCATTTGAATTTGTGAAAGAATTTAAGCAATCTCATAGGAGAGATGATGATTTTGCCATTGTGAATGCTGGGATGCGTGTCTGCCTTGAAGAGAAGCACCGGAAATGGGTAGTTTCAGATGCTTTGATTGTGTATGGTGGGGTCGCTCCATTTTCATTTGCTGCATCAAAAACTAGTCATTTTTTAGTCGGGAAAAATTGGAACAAGGAGCTGTTGCATGGTGCTTTGAAAATTTTGGGGGAGGAAATTGCGCTGAAGGAAGATGCACTTGGGGGGATGGTTGAATTCCGAAAATCATTAACGTTTAGTTTCTTCTTCAAATTTTTCTTGTGGGTTTGTCATCAAATGGATGGAGAACCATCATTTATCGAGAAAGTTCCAGCTTCACATATTTCAGCTGTAGATTCATCTCTTCAACCATATCTTAGTTCAGTTCAGGATTTTGAGATTAAGAAGCAGGGTAATTCTGTGGGTTCCCCTGAGGCTCATCTTTCATCAAGGCTTCAGGTAACAACGTTCATAACTTGATTTTTAACTCACTTTTCAGTATAAATTGAATTTGAATACATTTAGCATGAACATTAGTCTAACTATTCTTTACAAAAAGTATAATCAAACACAACTCCAACCCCAACTCCATAAATTCCAAAAAAATGAAAAAATTTGGAATCTATGGCAAAATGCCTTCTAAGACATTTAGCTTTCAAAAATTGTGTTTGGGGTAGTGGTTTCACGTTTTAGTTGTTTTCCACTTTATTTGTTTTCTGGCTTGTGTAGGAACATATTTCTATTGATAAACACCATTGGTGCACTTTAATATTGTCGGATCCAATTAGTAATTGGATTTTTGTCTTCCTTTATTAATAATTACCAACAACTTTGGGTCCATTTGTTGCTTCTAACTTTGCTTTAGTATAGCTCTTTCTTCTGGGAAGGATTTTACTTTTAGTGTACGAACTTTGAAATTGCATGTCTATTCTGGAACTGGCATTCTGATAAAATAGTTGTCCATCTGCTATGTTTGTCCGACATCACAGCTTAATTTTTTGCTGGAAAACGTGACCATTTTCAGGTATCTGGAGAAGCAGAATATCTTGACGATGGGCCAGCGCCACCCAATTGTTTGCATGCTGCTTTGGTATTGAGTGAAAAACCTCATGCTCGTATACTTTCAATAGACGATTCGGGTGCCAAGTCCTCTACTGGATTTGCTGGAATCTTTTTGGCTAAAGACGTACCTAGTAACAACAAAATTGGAGCAATTGTCGCTGATGAAGAAGTTTTTGCCACGGAGTTTGTCACTTGTGTGGGTCAGGTAATGACACCATGCTTTGAGATGTTGTTTTCATGATTAAATATATCTATACCCAAATATAGATTAATATTCATGTTAAAGAAATGGACCTTGGGCGTATTATTTTCTGGGTGAATACTATTGTTTTGTAGGTTATCGGAGTTGTTGTAGCTGACACACATGAAAATGCAAAACTTGCTGCTAGAAAAGTTGAAGTTGAGTATGAAGAGCTACCTGCAGTTTTTTCAATAGAGGATGCTATACAGGCTAACAGTTATCATCCTAATGCGGAAAGGCGTCTGAATATGGGTGATGTTGATCAGTGTTTTCAATCAGGTCAATGTGACCATATTATAGAAGGAGAAGTTAGGGTAGGTGGTCAGGAACATTTTTATTTGGAGCCTCAGGGAACTTTAATATGGACAGTGGATAGTGGGAATGAGGTGCACATGCTCTCATCTACTCAGGTACTTCGATATATGAATTAGGTTGAAACCAGAATGCTAATTTAATGCCTCTGCTGAAAATTTGGTGACTGAATCATTGTCTATTTTGCAGGCTCCTCAGAAGCACCAGGAGTATGTTTCTCACGTTCTTGGTCTTCCGATGTCAAAAGTGGTTTGCAAGACTAAAAGGATAGGTGGTGGATTTGGAGGCAAGGAGAGTAGATCTGCTTTCCTTGCTGCTGCAGTTGCTGTTCCATCATACCTGTTGGATCGTCCAGTGAAACTCATTCTGGATAGGGATATAGACATGAAGATAACTGGGCAGCGGCATAGCTTTTTTGGGAAGTACAAGGTAAGTAGATGATTTTGTGATCATGTTATACACAGCTAGACCCATTCCATGCGACATTTGTATGGCATGGGAAAGCTTGTTTATTTATTCTCAAGCGATTCTGGGGAACACATGTATTGTGTTTTAAATTTGAATTTGTGTAATAGTATCTGGTGAACACTTTTTTGTTATTTGAGTGTGTCAAACCTTTTGGGATGTGTCAAAATGGTAGTGTGTCATATATGTTGTGATGAACGAATATGTGTCCCTTCCAATTTACCGTAAGACGTTGAATTGTTGAGCAGCATAAACTTAGGCATTTATTGGAAATAATTTAACTTTAAGCTTCTCATTTTACCCTCAATGACATGATTTTATAGCCATGCATAAGTCATGGCGTGTTTCAGTCCACTAGTTTCAAAAGTTTGTCTTTCTTAAACTCCATGCGCAGTCAAACTGGTTCACATAAAATGAAACGGAGGAAGTAGCATTTTCTTTTGGATTGGATGAATAATTTGACTACTCTTTTCTTATTTTTAGGTTGGTTTTACAAATGAGGGAAAGGTGCTTGCCTTTGATCTTCGTATCTACAATAATGGTGGAAATTCGTTAGATCTATCACTTACTGTACTTGAAGGAGCTATGCTCCAAGCGAACAATGCATATGACATACCAAATATGAGGGTTTATGGAAATGTCTGCTTCACTAATCTTCCTAGTAATACAGCTTTTAGAGGATTTGGGGCCCCACAGGTTATGCTAATGGTTGAGAATTGGATAGAGAGGATTGGCATGGAAGTTAACAAAATCCCTGAAGAAATAAGGGTATGCCTTGTGCTTCTGATGATTTTCTAACTACTCTTTCTTTCTATGAGATGCATGTCAGCTGCTTCATTGTCCCTTGCTTTCTTTAGTCTCACAGGTCATATATACAAATTGTTTCTCTTTTTTTGTCACCAGGAAATGAATTTTGTCAGTAAAGGATCAATCTTATATTATGGTCAGAAAGTTGAAGACTGCACCTTGGGGAGAGTCTGGAATGAACTGAAATCTTCTTGTGATTTCATTAATGCTCAAAAAGAAGTTGAAAATTTCAATCGACATAATCGATGGAAAAAGCGAGGTATTGCCATGGTGCCAACCAACCTTGGGATATCTTTCACAACAAAGTTTGTTAACCAGGTAAGGCGGTGTCTTTGCTGTACAACCTAGAGTTCCCACATAGGTCCCTGTTCCTTTGTGTAAATGAGGATATTAATTATATTGCCTTTATTTTATCTGGACACTGCTTTCAGCAAAGGTTTGCTGACCAACCCAAGCTATTGTCTCTGGTTCTTCGTAAACAATACTTCGTTCGATGCTCAATGTTTCATATATTTATTTTATAATAAAGTATAATCCCAAAGATCTATGTTGGTTATTCACTGACTGATTCACTACAGGCAGGTGCTCTTGTTCAAGTTTACACAGATGGAACTGTGTTAGTCACTCATGGGGGTGTGGAGATGGGCCAAGGTTTGCATACAAAGCTTGCCCAGATTGCTGCATCTTCCTTTAATATCCCTCTAAATGCAGTGTTCATTTCAGAGACAAGTACTGACAAGGTATTGGGTGTGAGGCAAATAACAGTATATCATTGTTTGAAGCTTCTAATTTTCTATTGGTGAAGGAACTGGGAATCATGTGCTTTAACACTTACTTTGATTCCAAAATTATGCTGTGATGAGAGAGAGCTAGGAATGTGCTAGATGGCGATGAGAGATAATGAACTAAACTTATTCTAAATTTTATTCAGTTTCTGTAGATACTGAGCTTTGTCACTGCCTTTACTGGCAACCTGAAAATTTTGAAGTATGTAATAACTATCTTCAAAGAAGGCATTGATCTTCCTTGGATCAATGGTGCTTTGTTCCTTGGATAGGGAGAGGGGCGGGAAATTCTTCATAGCACATCAAATTTTATTCAAAATCCTTGTGTTGCATCCCATTTTTGTTATTCGCTTTACAAATTATTGCTCGTCTCATCTGCTTTTTTCGCCAATCCAGGTTCCAAATGCCTCGGCAACAGCTGCTTCTGTAAGTTCTGACCTGTATGGAGCTGCAGTACTGGATGCATGTGAGCAACTAAAAGCACGGATGGAACCTATTGCATCCAAGAATAACTTCAGCTCTTTTGCAGAGGTTCTCCTTTTGTCCTGGATTTTAAATAATCTTTTCTATTTTGAGTTTATGTTATTTCATTTCTATTCCGGTTTACTTCCCTGTCTGTCATTGAGAATATGTTGATGACTTATGCGCGGACAAGGATGGGAGGAAATTATTAATATGAATTTCTTGTAAATCTCTTTATTTTAATGGCCTGATAGGTACAATAAATAATATTAAATTAAAGAGAAAACATGAAGGCTGTTGTCAAATCAGTTGTGGCTTGTGATCAACCTTATTATATTGTCTGTTTAGTTTCTGTTTCCTAGTCTTCTTTTTCTCCATTTTGCTTGATCTTCCTATGTTTAAGACATAATCTGACATCATCTTTCAGATAGAGAGCGATATATGCATATGCCCTATTACACCTTCCTTCCACCTTCAAATTATTTAATTGTCCCTACCCTACAATGTTTCCTCCTAGTTTCTTGACACAAATACAGTAACCTCTTTATCGGCAGTTCACAGTGTAACACTTCTTAAGCAGTGGATGCAAAGATGTGATATATCCCTTCTTACTTTCAAAAACTAAAAAAAGTTAAGTTGTGCCTTTGCCAACTGTTAAAGAAATGGACGTTGGGCCTAGCTTATTGCAAGAGTTGAGGATTGCACAAGACCATGCAAGAGTCTAAATTCCCTTCCCATTACCGATGTGGGACTCTTCACACCTGCTGCTCGCACAGGGCTAGACATCTGGAGCGCGAGCAATTTAATATGGGGGCCTGGCTCTAATACACGTTCATAATTGATTTTAACTCACTTTTCAGTATAATTGAATTTGAAATACATTTAGCATGAACATTAGTCTAACTATTCTTTTACAAAAAGTATAATCAAAACAAACAACCCAACCCCAATCCAAATAAATTCCAAAAAAATGAAAAAATTTGGAATCTATGGCAAATGCCTTCTAAAACTTTAGTTTCAAAATTGTGTTTGGGTAGTGGTTTCACGTTTTAGTTGTTTTCCACTTTATTTGTTTTTGGCTTGTGTAGAACATATTTATTGATAAACACCATTGGTGCACTTTTAATATTGTCGGATCCATTAGTAATTGATTTTTGTCTTCCTTTATTAATAATACAACAACTTGGGTCCATTTGTTGCTTCTAACTTTGCTTAGTATAGCTCTTTCTTCTGGAAGGATACTTTAGTATAATCGTGATATCTATAGTGTACGAACTTTGAAATGCATGTCTATTCTGGAACTGGCATTTGATAAAATAGTTGTCATCTGCTATGTTTGTCCGACATACAGCTTAATTTTTTGCTGGAAAACGTGACATTTTCAGGTATCTGGAGAAGCAGAATATCTTTGACGATGGGCCAGCGCCACCCAATTGTTTGCATGCTGCTTTGGTATTGAGTGAAAACCTCATGCTCGTATACTTTCAATAGACGATTCGGGTGCCAAGTCCTCTACTGGATTTCTGGAATCTTTTTGGCTAAAGACGTACCTAGTAACAAAAATTGGAGCAATTGTCGCTGATGAAGAAGTTTTTGCCACGGAGTTTGTCATTGTGTGGGTCAGGTAATGAGCACCATGCTTTGAGATTTTGTTTCACATGATTAAATATATCTATACCAAATATAGATTAATATTCATGTTAAAGAAATGGACTTGGGCGTATTATTTTCTGGTGAATACTATTGTTTTTGTAGTTATCGGAGTTGTTGTAGCTGACACACATGAAAATGCAAAACTTGCTGCTAGAAAGTTGAAGTTGAGTATGAAGAGCTACCTGCAGTTTTTCAATAGAGGAGCTATACAGGCTAACAGTTATCATCCTAATGCGGAAAGGTCTGAATTGGGTGATGTTGATCAGTGTTTTCAATCAGTCAATGTGACATATTATAGAAGGAGAAGTTAGGGTAGGTGGTCAGGAACATTTTTATTTGGAGCCTCAGGGAACTTTAATATGGAAGTGGATAGTGGAATGAGGTGCACATGCTCCATCTACTCAGGTACTCGAATATGAATTAGGTTGAAACCAGAATGCTAATTAATGCCTCTGCTGAAATTTGGTGACTGAATCATTGTCTATTTTGGGCAGCTCTCAGAAGCACAGAGTATTTCTCACGTTCTTGTCTTCCGATGTCAAAAGTGGTTTGCAAGACTAAAAGGATAGGTGGTGATTTGGAGGCAGGAAGATAGATCTGCTTCTCTTGCTTGCAGTTGCTGTTCATCATACCTGTTGGATCGTCCAGTGAAACTCATTCTGGATAGGGATATAACATGAAATAACTGGCAGCGGCATAAGCTTTTTTGGGAGTACAAGGTAAGTAGATGATTTTGTGATCATGTATATACACAGCTAGACCATTCCATGCGACATTTGTGTATGGCATGGAAAGCTTGTTTATTTATTCTCAAGCGATTCTGGGAACCACTGTATTGTGTTTTAAATTTGAATTTGTGTAATAGTATCTGGTGACACGTTTTTTGTTATTTGAGTGTCAAACCTTTTGGATGTGTCAAAATGGTAGTGTGTCATATATGTTGTGATGACGAATATGTGTCCCTTCCAATTTACCGTAAGACGTTGAATGTGTTGAGCAGCATAAACTTAGGCATTTATTGGAAATAATTTAACTTAAGCTTCCTCAATTTACCATACCCTCAATGACATGATTTTATAGCCATGCAAGTCATGGCGTGTTTCAGTCCACTAGTTTCAAAGTTTGTCTTTCTTAAACTCCTTCAACGGGTAAGCCTTGTTCATGTGGGCCGAAGGCTGAAAATAGTGAAGAAACCATCAAACAAAATTTAAGCAATGATTGTGGCTGGAAGCCATTTTCTTACAATGAAACCGATGGAACTTCATACACCAGCAAAGAACTTATTTTTCCTCCTGAACTTTTATTAAGGAAATTGACTTATTTAAGTTTGAGTGGATCAAATGGACGAAAGTGGTATAGGCCCATAAAACTTCAACATCTGTTGGATTTAAAAGCAAGATTTCCAGATGCCCGGTTAGTTGTTGGAAATACAGAGGTGGGAATTGAAGTCAGGCTTAAAGGTATTCACTATCCTGTATTAATATCTGTTGCACATGTTCCAGAACTTAACTATATAAGAGTTGAGGATGATGGCTTAGAAATAGGTGCTGGAGTTAAGTTGTCACAGCTTGTGGATGTATTAAAGAAGGTAAGAAATAACCGCCCTGAGTATGAAACATCATCATGTCGAGCTCTCATCGAGCAGATAAAGTGGTTTGCTGGTACACAAATACGAAATGTTGCATCAGTTGGTGGGAATATCTGCACTGCGAGCCCAATATCAGATCTGAACCCTCTTTGGATGGCAACAGGAGCTAAGTTTCGAATAATTGACTGCAAAGGAAATGTCAGAACATGTCTGGCTAAAGATTTCTTCCAGGGCTATCGTAAAGTGGATCTGACAAGTAGCGAAATTTTACTGTCAGTATCATTGCCTTGGAATAAGCCATTTGAGTTTGTGAAAGAATTTAAACAATCTCATAGGAGAGATGATGATATTGCCATCGTCAATGCTGGGATGCGTGTCTGCCTTGAAGAGAAGGATAAGAAATGGGTAGTTTCAGATGCTTTGATTGTATATGGTGGGGTAGCTCCACTTTCATTTGCTGCATCAAAAACTAGTGACTTCTTAATCGGGAAAAGTTGGAATAAAGAGCTGCTACAGGATTCTTTGAAAATTTTGGAGAAGGAAATTGTGCTGAAAGAAGATGCACCTGGTGGGATGGTTGAATTTCGGAAATCATTAACATTTAGCTTCTTCTTTAAATTTTTCTTGTGGGTTTGCCATCAAATGGATGGACAGCCATTATTTCTTGAGAAAGTTCCAGCTTCGCATATTTCAGCTGTAGATTCATCTCTTCGACCATCCGTTAGTTCAATTCAGGATTTTGAGATCAGGAGGCATGGTACTTCTGTGGGTTCCCCTGAAGTTCATATTTCATCAAGGCTTCAGGTAACAACATTCATATCTTGATCATTATGGAATATTTATTGATGTCTATTCCTGAACTGTTCAGATTTGGAAGATGATAATTCCACAAAATCCTAGATTGCATGTGGACAGACAAGAAGCAACTGCTAAATGCTTAAAGACTTCTTGACCTCCTAGCATGGCACTTATTCTTGTGCCATAATTTACATAAGGGTGGAATGGCCTTTGTGCTAATGGAATTCATGAATGTAGCTAATCTTTTACTTCCGCGATTCTGATGAAGAACAAGCACACAAGATACATTTTGTTGTCGGTTCATGAAAAAGTGAATTTTGGGTTTTTAGTTCCTTGCTGCTCCTCCTCCTTGTTGTATGTATTAGGGTTGAATCTGTACTAACAGGACACAATGTCACTTTATACTTTCTCCAGTTTATATATTTTCTGGCTTGTGCAGGAGCGTATTTCTAGTGATGAACAACATTGGTTCCCTTTAAAATTCTTGGATCTAGTAACTAAATGGATTACTATATTAATATTAATTTCCAATCAACAACATTGGGTCCCTTTATTACTTCTAATTTTGATCTGGTACTCTCTCTCTTGAGAAGGAAGCTATTTCTATGATTGCAAAATCTGTAGTGTGCAGCTGTGTCTATGCATAGGAAATTGGAGCTTTTGAAAGTGTTTGACTATTTTGAGCTGGCATTTTGATGAAGTAGCTGTCCTTATATTGGCTCTGTTTGGCCAAAATTGCCACTTATATCTTGGCTGATTAACTTGACCATTTTCAGGTTTCTGGAGAGGCCGAATATACAGATGATGCGCCAATGCCACCCAATAGTTTGCATGCTGCTCTGATATTGAGTAAAAAACCTCATGCTCGTATACTTTCAATAGATGATTCAGGAGCCAGGTCCTGTCCTGGATTTGCAGGTATCTTTTTGGCTAAAGATGTACCTGGTAATAATATGATTGGACCAGTTGTTCATGATGAAGAACTTTTTGCCTCAGAGTTTGTTACTTCTGTGGGTCAGGTATGATGGTATACTCGGAGATGTTCTCTCCATTCACAAAATCTGTAAACTATATTAGGTTAATATTCAGAATAAACTGGCTTCTGTTGCAATGTTAAGTGGGGCAGACTTGTAATAAGATTTTGATGACTTTATAATTTCAACTGTTTTTTCATAGCTACCTATTATTGTCTGGTTGAATATTTGTAGGTTATCGGAGTGGTTGTAGCTGACACACATGAAAATGCAAAACTTGCTGCTAGAAAGGTTCATGTTGAGTATGAGGAGTTACCTGCAGTTCTATCGATAGAGGATGCTATACAGGCCAACAGTTATCATCCTAATACGGAAAGGTGTATGACAAAGGGTGATGTTGAACAGTGTTTCCGGTCAGGTCAATGTGACAGTATTATAGAAGGAGAAGTTAGGGTAGGTGGTCAAGAACATTTCTATTTGGAGCCTCATGGCACTTTTTTATGGACAGTGGATAGTGGGAATGAGGTGCACATGATCTCATCTACCCAGGTACTACATACATAAATCTAGCCATTCTCTCTTAGTCCCTCAAGTATGTGTAGGTTTATAGGGCATTAATTTTGGTGTTGTATCTTTTTCTTCTTCTCATGGTTTGCTTGTTTTGATGTAAGTGTTAATGTAATCATTGAAAGAAGTGGTAATAAGGGGATGTGCTAGCCATCTGCCAATAAGTTGCCAAAGCCTTGATCATATCATGGAACTCAATTCCAGTTAATAAGTTGCTCTTACGCCCAAACTGCAGTTGATGTTAGAGCTTGTTTAGAAAAAACCATGTATCCTGTTTTTCAATATTTGGAACTCTCAGATGACACATATTTGAACATTGATTGCCTTTTTATATGCTTATTTTGAGACTGCTATTGTTTTAAATTTTTGACACAAAAATCGAAAAGATTTGCAAAACTTAGTTTTAACTAGAAATAGCAAGCTAACCTCCTACAGTTCTTAGCTTTTCTCTACATACTCTTTCTTTTCAGAATCACATGATATATATGTGATCAAACATAGTCCTCTAAGTTTGGTGTCAGTTTGAAATAATCATGAGTTGTTTTTATGATTTCAGTTCTATGGTTTCTTAGAGATCGATATTATGCTGTTAGATGGGTTTAGTTCGACATGTGGATTAGGTCAATATCCAGTTTAAGATGCTACATCTCTGTAATTTTCTTGTTTGGAAAGGAAGAATATATGTGCTTCTAATTTGGTGTCCCAATCATTGTCTATCTTGCAGGCTCCTCAGAAGCACCAGAAGTATGTCGCTCATGTTCTTGGTCTTCCGATGTCAAAAGTGGTTTGCAAGACCAAAAGGATAGGTGGTGGATTTGGAGGCAAGGAGACTAGGTCTGCTATGCTTGCTGCTGCTGCAGCTGTTCCATCATACCTGTTGGATCGTCCAGTGAAAATTATTCTGGATAGGGATATAGACATGATGATAATGGGGCAGCGACATAGCTTTCTTGGGAAGTACAAGGTAAATAGATGAGTTTATGATCATGTTACTCACAGCTAAACTCATTCTATGTAACATTTGGATGGCATGGGAAAGCTTGTTTAACTCACTCAGTTCTGCGGTGTTTATTGCTCAAGCATTTGTGGAGAACCCATGATATTGTAGTTTAAATTTGAATTAGTGTAACTAGCATCTGTTAACAGATTTTGTTATTTGAGTGTGCCAGATGTTTTGGCATGTGTCGAAATGGTAGATATTTCATAAATATTGTGATGAACAGATATGTACACTTTCTGATTTACTCAACACATTGAATTGTTAGGCTGCATAGACAGATAAACTCTTTAGCCATTATTTGCATTGGATTTTGTAGTGAAGTAATAACAACTGGAGAAAGTCGAGGCTACGAACTCGACAAGTTCTTTCCCAGCATGTTGTGCTGTTTTTTGTTACATGGACCAATCAGTATAATACTTAGCAGATATAGAATATTGGACTATATAAGCTTCCTCAAGTGGAGGGATGATAGGAAGGGAAACATTTGGTTTTATTCGTTTTACTAACGTGTTTGGTAGGCATTGGTTTGCGTCATTTTCTGTTCTGATTTCTATTAGCATTTTCTTTTTGAATATGGAGAAACAATGTTAACATTCTCTATTATTGTTAGGTTGGTTTTACAAATGCCGGGAAAGTGCTTGCCTTGGATCTTCATATCTACAATAATGCTGGAAATTCGTTAGACCTATCAGCCGCTGTACTCGAACGTTCTATGTTCCATTCACACAATGTCTATGAAATACCAAATGTGAGGGTTAATGGAAAAGCATGTTTCACTAATTTTCCTAGTAATACAGCTTTTAGAGGATTTGGAGGCCCACAAGGTATGCTAATTGCTGAGAATTGGATAGAGAGGATTGCGGTGGAAGTTAACAAAAGCCCAGAAGAAATAAAGGTATGCCTCGTGTTTCTGATGATTGTCTGAATAGTCTATTTTCATATGTGATGCATATCAGCAGCAGCTTCACCATTTTCACTTCCTTTAGTACCGTAGATGATGATGTATATGGATTGTTTTCTCATTTTTCATTTTTCCACCAGGAAATGAATTTCATCACTGAAGGATCAGTCTTGCACTATGGTCAAAAAGTTGAAGACTGTACCTTGGGGCGTCTCTGGGATGAATTGAAATCTTCTTGTGACTTCTTTCATGCTCAAAATGAAGTTGAAACTTTCAATCGCCATAATCGATGGAAGAAGCGAGGTATTGCCATGGTGCCAACCAAATTTGGAATAGCTTTCACTTTTAAGTCTATGAACCAGGTACATTCTTGTCTTTTTTGTACACCCTAAAGTTCCTAGTTAGGTCCATGTTCCTTTGAGTAGTGAGTAGTTCAATTATTGCCTTCATTCTACTCTGCTTTCAGCAATGATTTGCTAACCAGCCCAGGCGGCTGGATATATTTAAGCTATTTCTTTGGTACCTCTGAGCATGATAACAGCCGTTGGTTGACTTCTGTAATTGGTTAAGTTTTCACTTTCTTTTGAGATAAGGTTAAAAAGCATTCCATTTACTGTGTAGGACCACATGCTATTGCCCCCTTTCAAGATGTGATTAAAAAAATGAGACTCCTATTGATCACACATTTCAAAATGCAAGTGGTAGAGGTGAAGAGCACCTGAATAAGTTAGGATGTAGATGTGAATAGTTCTACAGGAGATATAGGTTCATGTTCTTCAGAAACAACACCTTTTTCGTTGCTGATTGTTTCATAATTTTAGCTCTATGAAAAGTTGTAATCCCGAAAGCTTAAGTTGGTTGTTGACTGACTGATTGACTACAGGCAGGTGCTCTTGTTCAAGTTTACACAGATGGAACAGTGTTGGTCACTCATGGGGGTGTGGAGATGGGCCAAGGTTTACATACAAAAGTTGCTCAGATTGCTGCATCTTCCTTTAACATCCCTCTAAGTGCAGTATTCATTTCAGACACAAGTACCGACAAGGTATTGAGTGTGAGACGAATATCATTGTATCATTGTTTGAAGCTTCTATTCTTCTATTGGTGAACAAACTGAAAGGATACATCGGAATCACATGGCATAATTCTTGTTATATTCTAATATCAGCTGGGACGAGTTATCAAAAAATATTAGCTGTGACGACAGAAAGGGTTAGGCATGTACTAGATGGCGATGAGAGAAAACGAGCTAAGCCAGAAACTTAATAGCCAATAAAGGGAAGCCCCGTTCACTAAGCTCCTGCTATGTGCGGGGTTCGGGGAAGGGATGCATTTCTGCAAGAGGCTGTTTCCACAGCTCGAACCCGTGACCTACTGGTCACATGGCAATAACTTTACCACTTATGCCAAGGCTCCCCTTCCATAGTAACCAATATATAAACTTGAATTTACTCAGTCTGTAAATGTTGAACTTAGATACTGCCTTCACTTGCTACCTAAAGTAATTGAAACTGATCTTCCTCAGCCAAGCAGTGGTTTGCTTGGTTTGGGGTGTGTTTGTGTGTGTGGATATATCATCTAGAACATCATATTGATTTATTCAAATTCCTTGTGTTGCATGTCAATTTTGTTTGCAGATTATGAAAAATATTATTACCTGCCTCATCTAGTTTGCTTGCCAATCTAGGTACCTAATGCTTCACCAACAGCTGCTTCTGCAAGTTCTGACATGTATGGAGCTGCAGTATTGGATGCATGCGAGCAAATAAAAGCACGGATGGAGCCTATTGCATCCAAGTCTAACTTCAGCTCTTTTGAGGAGGTCTTTTCTTGTGCTGGCTTTAATTATTTTTTTTATTTGATATCTGTTTTGTTTCATTCCTAATCTGCCTGACTTGCTTGTCTATCATTTGAAATATGTTTATGACTTATGATTTGAGGAGGAAATGATAAAATACTCTACTCGTGAATTTCTCTAATTTAATGGGCTAATAAGTACAGTAAGTGATAATTAAATTAAAGAGCAAACATGGTGGGCTGTTCAAATCATTGTGGCTTGTGATCATCCCTATCATATTGTCTGTTTCGTTTTCCTTTACTCCTCTTTCCTTTCTCCATTTTGCTTGATCCGTATCATACTCTCTTTTTCTCCTTGTGGAATACCTCTAATCTGACCTCATTTTTCAGATAAAAAGGGATATATGCATATTCCTGATACACCTTCTTTTCTCACCTTCAAATTATTTTGATTGTAACCACCAAATGATGGTTTCTTCCTACAGTAACTCCTTGCGTGAAATTCACACTTCTTCAGGGTTAGGCACCAAATTGTGAAGAAGATGATGATATGGCGTATATCATTTGGAAGAAGATAAATTATCTTTGAAGTTCATCAGAGTATTGAAGACCTTATGTTTCTGTTGTCTTTTTTCTTTTACCTGACTAAGTTGAGTCTGAGAAGTTCAAGGAATAGAAACTAGCGATCAGTAGATATGCACTTCAATGAAAAGAAGGGATGCAAATGCCACATGCTCTGTGAGGAGGTACTAAGCTCTAGGCATTATTAGTCTACAGTGCATACATCTGGCATCTCTCCAAGCATAGCTTTGCATGGGCTAGTGTTTGACCAGGCTTATTGCCTATTTCCATATAATTAAAGGAATTAAAGGACAAGGAAAAAGAGTCTAAGGTAATTACAAGAGGTGCTTACTGCTTACAGCTTTTTCAGAGCCATTGGAGGGATATATGAATAATTACAAGTGGTGCTTACTGCTTACAGCTTTCTCAGTCATGGGAGGTCCAATAAGAGTCCTTATATTAAAAACAACAAATTATGTAGTGGCCTAAGATGGATATGTTAGGTTGTGGAGCCTGATTAATATTTGATGTACTGTCATATATATTAATGTTTACGCGGTTTCACCTCCGAGGTGAGGTTGCCATGGGGTATGGGGTGCGGGAGCCCCCCATCCGAAGGGGGGGTTCGGGGCAGCGCCCCGACCCTAAATTTTAGGCTGTACTATTTATTCTCCATTTATTCTCTGTAACGAAAAATACTCTGATTTATTAATATATATATATCGCACCGCCGTGGAAGTTTAGTCACGGGGTTTTACCACGAAATTCTCTCTCTCTCTCTAGATCTCTCATCTTCTTCTCTCTAAAGTTCTTGTGTTCTTCATCCGAAAAGTGTGTGTGTGTGAACTAGATCCTAACAACTGGTATCAGAGCACGGGTGAATCAACACGATCACTGAAGATGGATAGTTCGAAGCTTGGAATCGAGAAGTTTGATGGATCCGATTTCAGTTTCTGGAAGATGCAGATCGAAGATATCTGTACCAGAAAAATCTTCACGAATCGTTGACCGGGGTGAGGCCGGAATCCATGACGGAGGAGAAGTGGAATCTCAAGGATCGCCAGGCTCTAGGGTTGATCCGGTTGACTTTGTCAAGAAACGTGGCGTTCAACATCGTGAAGGAGAAGACTACGTCAGATCTGTTGAAGGCACTGTCAAACATGTATGAAAAACCATCGGCGATGAACAAGGTATATCTGATGCGTAGATTGTTCAATTTACAGATGTCTGAGAATGGATCTGTTTCTGATCATATAAATGAGTTCAATATGATTGTGAGTCAACTCAATTCTGTGGATATTAATTTCGAAGATGAAATTAAGGCGTTGATTTTGATGTCATCTCTACCCGAGTCTTGGGATACTGTTGTTGCTGCGATTAGCAGTTCCCGTGGATCTGAGAAACTGAAATTTGATGAAATCCGTGATATTGTTCTTAGCGAAAGTATTCGCAAACGAGAAGTGGGAGATTCATCCGGCAGTGCTCTCAGCGTTGACCGAAGGGGGAGAAGTAAGACGAAAGGCCAAAATCAACATGGTCGATCAAAATCAAAGAATCGAGGAAAATCCCCAAACAGATCTAACGTGACTTGTTGGAACTGTGGAGAAAAAGGGCACTTTCGGACGAACTGTACAAAGCCAAAGAAGAAACAGAATCAGAAAATTGGAGATGACAATGATTCTGTAAATTCAGCAGAGGACATTGGGGATGCTCTAATCCTTAGTGTGAACAGCCCGGTTGAATCATGGATTTTGGATTCTGGTGCATCCTTTCATTCGTCTCCAAGCAAGGAGTTGTTCCAAAATTTCAAATCTGGAAATTTTGGAAAGGTATATCTTGCTGACAATAAAGCCTTAGAGATTGAAGGAAAGGGGAATGTTTGCATAAAGACCACCTCGGGAAACCAGTGGACATTGGAGGATGTCAGATGTATTCCTGGCCTCAAGAAAAATCTGATCTCTGTTGGTCAGTTAGATAGCACGGGATATGCAGCAGAGTTTGGGAAAGGTTCGTGGAAGATTGTGAAAGGTGCTATGGTAGTAGCTCGTGGCACCAAATCTAGAACCTTGTACACCACTGAAGGGTGTATTAACATGGCCGCTGTTGCTGAAGGTGCTTCCGGTTCATGTCCGTGGCACAACAGACTTGGACACATGAGTGCTAAAGGAATGAAGATGCTGGTTGCAAAAGGAGCATTAGAGGGTCTGAAGTCTGTTGATATGGGTCTTTGCGAGAGCTGTGTTATGGGTAAACAGAAAAGAGTAAGCTTCACAAAGACTCCTAGAGAGCCAAAGAAAGTGCGGTTGGAAATGGTCCATACAGATGTTTGGGGACCATCTCCAGTATCATCACTTGGAGGATCCAGATTCTATGTTACCTTCATTGATGATTATAGCAGGAAGGTATGGGTTTACTTCTTGAAGTTGAAGCATAAGTCAGATGTGTTTGCAACCTTCAAGAAGTGGTACAAGAAGTTTGACTCCTTCATGACCAAGAGTGGTTTCTGCAAAGCTGAAAAGGATCCGTGTTGTTACTTTTTGCAGAAAAGGATCCGTGTTGTTACTTCAAGAAATACACTGATTCATATGTCTTTCTACTCTTGTATGTGGATGATATGTTGATTGCAGGATCTAGTATGAGGGAGATTAACAATCTGAAGACAAGGTTGTCTGCAGCATTTGAGATGAAAGATTTGGGTCCAGCGAAGCAGATTTTGGGGATGAGGATTTCTCGGGATAGATCTGCTTGCACTTTAAATCTATCTCAGGAGTTGTACATTGAGAAGGTGTTGAGCAGATTCAGGGTTAATGATGCTAAACCCAGGACTACTCCATTGGCAAATCATTTTAAATTGTCAAAGGAGCAGTCACCCAAGACAGCCGAGGAGCGTGAGCATATGGCACTTGTTCCATATGCTTCAGCAGTTGGGAGCTTGATGTATGCTATGGTCTGCACAAGACCTGATATAGCACATGCAGTGGGAGTTGTTAGCAGGTACATGGCAAACCCGGGGAAAGAGCATTGGGAAGCTGTGAAGTGGCTTCTGAGATATATGAGAGGTACATCCAGTACTTCACTCTGTTTTGGCAAAGGCAAGGTGACACTACAGGGTTTTGTGGATGCTGATCTTGGTGGAGATGTTGACTCAAGCAAGAGTACATCCGGGTACATTTACACCATAGGTGGAACAGCAGTGAGCTGGATGTCCAGACTTCAAAAGTGTGTTTCTCTTTCATCTACTGAAGCTGAGTATGTGGCAATAGCTGAAGCTGGGAAAGAGATGATATGGCTGGCAGATTATCTGGAGGAATTGGGCAAGAAGCAGAGCGAGAAGATTCTTTACTCAGATAGCCAGAGTGCCATACAGTTGGTAAAAAATCCAGTCTATCATTCGAAGACAAAGCACATCAGAAGGCGGTACCATTTCACTTGCAGGGCAGTAGAGGATGGTGATATGTGTTTGGAGAAGATAGAGGGTGCAAAGAACCCGGCAGACATGTTGACGAAATGTGTTGATGTTGGGAAACTGGGGTTATGCAAAACCTCGGTTGGTCTTCTGTAGTTGTTGCTACAGATGTTGCGGTGCGGTAAAGATGTTGATGATGAAGAGATTTTTTTTTTTTTGAGAATGTAATTTTTTGGATGACTGAATCAGTCTCCAAGTGGGAGAATTGTTAGGTTGTGGAGCCTGATTAATATTTGATGTACTGTCATATATATTAATGTTTACGCGGTTTAACCTCCGCGGTGAGGTTGCCAGGGGGTATGGGGTGCGGGAGCCCCCCATCCGAAGGGGGGGTTCGGGGCAGCGCCCTGACCCTAAATTTTAGGCTGTACTATTTATTCTCCATTTATTCTCTGTAACGAAAAATACTCTGATTTATTAATATATATATATCGCACCGCCGTGGAAGTTTACTCACGGGGTTTTACCACGAAATTCTCTCTCTCTCTCTCTCTAGATCTCTCATCTTCTTCTCTCTAAAGTTCTTGTGTTCTTCATCCGAAAAGTGTGTGTGTGTGAACTAGATCCTAACAGGATATTTGTTAGGTGGTAAGCAAAGAAAAGGAAGGTGGAAATAATTCAACGTCAGAAGAGAACAAAACGTTAAATGGTAAGGAGTTGATGCAAAGAAATGACCTCCCCTCCTGCCCACCAAAAACCAAAAGAGAGAGTTAAGACGTTGACTGCACCACATATATTGCTTTCAAGTTCTTAAATAACCGTACCTCCTGCACTTGAAGTCAAAATTTAGTTTTGCCACACCTCCTGTCAGTTGAACTAGGCATGCAATACATTTTAAACGATGAAAATGGAGGTACATAGTAACATAAGAAGAAGGAACTTGTCCATCTAGGAGGATACACAATGTTTTGCATAAGATGCAGCGATTATGGCAGCAGATGAAACACTTAGCAACATGGGCATGTAGCAAGAGAGTGGGACGTGAATACCCTTCGGGGTGGCCCAGTGATTTGAGCTTGGGACTTCCATGTTGGAGGTCTCAAGTTCGAAACCCCTTGCCAGCGAAAGCAAGGGTTTTGCCTTCTGGGTCGAGCTTGTCGCACCAGGCTTGCCTAGTGTGGATTACCTCTCCTATGTGGTTTGCGAGCTATTGCATAGGAGTGGGGTTTTTACCCTGTGCGCACCCAAAGGGTAGCGGCTGCGGGTTTCCCTTATCATCAAAAAGAGAGTGGGGCGTGAATTATGACATTCCTAGTCACAAGATTATTGGAAGGCTGGATCAATGAGTGACTTTCTCAAAGCTCAATTTTTAAAGAAGAGAAGTATTTTCACCTCACCCGTCTGCTTTATTCCTTCAATTATGTGTACACCTCTGCCTGTAGCAAGACCACATGTTCAGGATATTCATAATTCATCGTAATCTTGGGAATTGAAACATTAAATTTGAAGAAACTCAAAAAAGGCCGATTATCTGCAAAAAAATATAATTTGTGAAAGATTTTCTTGCAATGGAACAGTAAGGTTTTCTTCATGGTTTATTTCATTTCCCCAGCAAAGCTCATTACCTTTCTGTGGCATATTGTTCCATAATTTCACTGTATATAATATCTTGTTCAGATTAATAACACCACAAGCATTTTGTATCTTCCCTCATGGTCCACGGTAAACCTTTATTATATGTCTTATATCTTATTTGTACCTCAAACCTGACTCGAAACATTGCACTTTGTCTTTTTCTGTAGCACTGTCATGATGATAATAGAAAATCAATTAACTGCTGACTTGATGTCTTGTTTAAATATCAGCTTGTCAGTGCGTGCTTCTTCGAGAGAATAGACCTTTCTGCTCATGGGTTCTACATTACACCTGATATTGACTTTGACTGGAAATCTGGAAAAGGCAGTCCATTTAGGTACTTTACCTATGGTGCTGCATTTTCCGAAGTTGAAATTGACACATTGACAGGCGATTTCCATACTAGGAGAGCAGACATTATCCTAGACCTTGGATTCTCCCTCAACCCAGCGATTGATGTTGGACAGGTCATTGCTGCCCTCTCTGTACTATCTACGTATAGATTTTGAATTTTCAATTGTTTAGCTGGCCTGCTTAATGGCATATATTGAATAAATGAATTTAAAAGTAGACTATCAATTAGTAAAATACTGAAGTAATTGATGATTGAATATCTGGCAAGCTGTGGCGTTTGACAGATCTATCTACATGTAGATAATGTTTGCATTTCATTCTTTTGAATGGGAAGCAAAAAGGACGAATAGAATTCAGATTCTTAAACTCCATCTCCATTTCCTTGAATTGAAGTCCGCCAATTGTTTAGTATTGAACTCAATAGGGCACACTCCAAATGTTCTTCTTTTTGTTTATTTTTCTTATTCTAAAAATTCACATATTTATAAGGATGACCTGCATATATTATGTCAAATGCCATTACTTCCCAGTTGCAGACTTGCTTCTAATTGTCTAAATTCTGGAAGAGATAGAAAACACTACCACATTTGGAGATGGGCTGGATCTCGTTCGTATCTTTCGATCTGAAATGGACCTTTGCTAACATTCATGCATACTATATGCAGATAGAAGGAGCATTTCTACAGGGTCTTGGATGGGTAGCACTGGAAGAGCTGAAGTGGGGCGATAAAGCACACAAGTGGATTCCACCTGGGTGCTTACTCACATGTGGACCTGGAAATTACAAGCTTCCGTCTTTGAATGATATGCCGTTCAAATTTAATGTCTCCCTTCTGAAAGTAAGTCTCACCACTATCTCCTCCTTGATATTTAAGTGTCTCTAGATATTCATTGTTTGCTGAGTACCTCTAAGCCATTGTTAGTAAACTCCTTCCTTTGTATTCCGTAAAGTTTGGTTCAGCATACAGCTGATATGTACTATGTCTTGAACTGCTTATATCTTAACAATCTGCTTGACATTTGCAACAGAATGCTCCAAACGCCAAGGCTATCCATTCATCTAAAGCAGTTGGGGAACCACCCTTCTTTCTTGCCTCTGCTGTCTTTTTCGCTATCAAGAACGCCATAAAATCTGCACGGATGGAAGCTGGTTACAACGACTGGTTCCCACTTGATAATCCAGCCACTCCAGAGCGTATTCGAATGGCTTGTACTGATGAATTTACAAAATTACTTGTGAATTCTGATTTTCGGCCAAAGCTAAGTGTTTGATGGTTGTACTACTTACTGAGTAGGTGAAAGCCTTAGAGCTAGCTTCATATGATACCTTTTGTACATTTTCCTGTAACATGTTGAAATATAAGTCAATCTGAATTTTAGAGGGTTTCTTTTTCATACCTATTTAAACTCGATTAATAATTCAAATAAATAAAAACTTGAATTTTCTTTTAATATACTTGCTACTTGTTTGTTTTTCCTTATTTAAAATCTTGACAAAACTGATATGGTAATGGTAGCAGTCATTGAAAAGTCAAATTACTTCACCACTAGCAGTTTTTTCTTTTTGGTTGAAAAACTGTTTATTTTGACTCATTTTAATTTGTTTGTGTAATTTTAACTTTTGAATGTGGTCATCGTAAACTAAAGAAATGTAAATGATAAAAACAAACTAAAACGGAAGGAGTATATTTTTTTAAACACAAAGCAAGGGTGAGTCTATAGATTCATCCTTCTCTAAGTTTCATGCTTCAGTTGGCTTAAAAATAATATTTTTTTTCAAAATAAAAAAAAAAAAAAAGGACATAAGTAACCTTCCACAACTCAGAAATTTTGAACACAAATTTTACTACTAATTTTTTTTCCATGAGGGATAAATATTAATGAACTTTTAAAGCCGTCCTTGGAAGTTCTTCATGGATATATTATGTACAATAAGGAATCAAATAAAATTTGCAAAATGTTAGCTCCATTTGCCCTCAAAGTTTTATGTTTGACTTCATCTCATATTATTCTTTGTCACTATTGAAGAACAAGTCTACTTACCAACTAGCTAGGGGCAAAAAAAATGACTAAACAAATTTACCAAAATTTCATGACAAAACTATATAAAAGGGACTTTCTTCATCTTTATGTTCATCAATTTCTCTCATTCTCTCATACCTCTAAGAAATATGGCTTCTTTTTTGCCACACCTTGTATGGTTTGTGGCTATACTTTTGGTATCCAATAGTGTAGAAGCAAGTCATAAACCTTACTCATGGAGAAAATATTATAGTTATAAGCCAGCACCAAAGTCTACGCCTAACCCTGACGAGTTACCAGGTCAATCATCTCCATCATCACAACCATCATCCTCGGATTATTACATTTCTAGTCCACCATCACCTTTAGGGTGGTTCTCTCCTCAACCCTCACTAGTGTCTTCACCTACACCAACTTCATCACCACTATCGCCGTCTCCAAATGATTTTAGTTCCCCTCCCTCACCTTCAATATGGGCATGGGAACCATCTCCTAGTTATACAACATCTCCTCAATCATCACCTGTACTTGCACCATCTAATCCTGACCAATCCTCACCATCACCTATCGAATGGTTCTCTCCTCGACCTTCCCCAGTGCCTTCACAGGCTATATCGCCACTATCACCATCACCTTATGATAACAGTTCACCACCCTTGCCTTCAGAATGGGCATCATCTCCTCAGTCATCGGTTGTACCTGTACCTGTACCTGCACCTTCGTATTCTCCACCACCATACTACTATAAATCTCCACCTCCTCCATCACCATCACCCCCTCCTCCTTATTACTATAACTCTCCTCCCCCGCCATCACCTTCTCCTCCTCCTCCTTACGTTTACAAGTCACCACCACCACCATCTTCACCTCCACCTCCTCCATATTACTACAATTCACCACCACCACCATCTCCTCCACCTCCATCTTACTAAAAAGTTTCACATTATTTTTTCATCTCTCTTCCCCTATACCATATCAATACCATTACCACATATCCTCATTTCTATAAGTTTCATTCTATCCATCTTTTATGACTTTTGTCACAAACCATATGGAACATATATCCATCTGCAGGCTAAGAGGAATTAGCTCGAGAAAGAAACAGACTTCAACAATTTACTTTTATTTATCCAACAGATCATGTTTTATTTTAATATTAATATGTATCCTCTTCACTTTTGTTAGCATGAGATGAAAAGAAGTTATGACATGGT
The DNA here is from genome assembly GCA_022817965.1 of Solanum lycopersicoides. Classification (NCBI taxonomy): domain Eukaryota; kingdom Viridiplantae; phylum Streptophyta; class Magnoliopsida; order Solanales; family Solanaceae; genus Solanum; species Solanum lycopersicoides. The sequence goes on along the minus strand of CM040628.1, from coordinate 68,294,979 downwards.
CTTTTTGTTCTTTTGAGATTGGAGTTTTCTCAATATCACTATGGTTATTGATAACAAGAATCAGGTTAACATATATTAATTAAACAAATTTAAGAACCCCTTAAACTAAATTAGCACAGTTAAATTAGAGATCAAGTTCAACAATGTGTGTCCATCAATTCATTTGTAAATACTTACTAGTTAAAAAAATCATTTAATAAAATAGTTTGAAACAAGAACACTACTCATACCACAATAAGGGAAACCATTCTTGAGCAGTTAATAGGACTGTAAAAGAGTTCTAGTCCTATGCTGCATTTGTTACAAACTACAACATTGTTAGGTAATATAATTTTCGATTTGTGGCATATCGTCAGTTTCCTATCAGCAGAAAACAAAGGGGCAATGTTTCCCAATGTTGATCGAATTTCTCAAAAATGTTCATGGGTGTGCTGGATCCTCTGAAAGTAGTGCATTTTTGGAGGATTTGATACGGGTACAGCAACATATTTTGAGAGTCTGCACAACATAGGACTGCACTGTTTCCTATACTCTCATACCAGATCAATCTGCCCACTCTCCACAAGTGGCTTTATAGACTTGTAAGGTAGAGCATACAAATCATTGGCTTCAATGTTCACTGGTTCTTCCCCACTATCATAACAGAAATTAATGGAAGTCAAGAACAGAAAATAACCAAGCAAGATTCTTAAGAAAAATGAGAACGAAGTAAAGAAGATTACCTGTCATCAAGCTGAAAAGATCCTAAAAACTTCTTGCTTCTGCAGATAACATATTGATCTAGCTGCGGCTCAGGAACTAAGTGCATACAAGAAGAAAAACTGTAGTTTCAGTACAAATGCAAGTCCCGAAAGTCTTTATATTTAAGATGTCTAAATGCGGGGAAAAAAGAAAAAACATACAGATAGCAAGAGTGCAAGAGATTATATCATGCCTTAAACAAACTCACAATCACTTAGCAACAGACCTTTATTATTTAAAGATGCTTTTGATTAAAGCCTAACCATTAATCTTGGATTCCAGACACTCTCTTAAGCTCTACAACGACATAGATAAAGCTAAACACAAGAGAAATGGATAAACAAGCAAACAGAGGAAAGGGCTTGAACAATTTCAATTAACTTGTACAGTGTATGGCAAGCTTACCCATGTCATCTGCCAAACTTAGTGAAGATTGCTTCAAGTGGGACTTGAAGCCATGAGGCAACTTTGAGAGAACAGATTGATCTAGATGCTGCTCCGTGTCGTCAATACACCTAAACATCAGAGTAATTAGCATTATAAACTTGGTAAGCATTGAACACTTGGAATTGAGAGAAACAGCTTTACCTTTCAGCAAATTTCTGCTCTTGTTTAGACAGACGATTCCACAAGTCAGTATTTTTTTGTATGTGAACTGCATGATTTTCGATCTGCAGTCAAACATTAATATGAATGAATGAAGATGGGATAAGGTGCAGGGACACAGCAAGAGATGAGATCCGATGACACTCAACAGATCATGCTTTAAAGACACTACTGGTAACTTAAAGAACTATAGCTCTTTCCAGATATGAATTTCACCGAAATCAAATACATAATAAGATACTATAATTCAAGGCTACCTTTTGGAGACGGGTTCTTAAGTATGATCTTAATAGAAACAGAGTTCTATCGAGGTCCATCTGGTAAAGAGATAAAGTGAGCGGATCAACACCATTTTTTGAAAATTCCTCTACTGTTTCTTCCTGAAGAGCAAAGACTAAGTAGCATTAGCATGCAATATATTGTAAACCATGAAACTGCATAAATGAATAATGAGTAGCATAAGTCGAGGAACAAAAGCAAATATTAGATTCATATAAATGAACAATACACCACAGCATAAAATGGAACTTTTGGCATAATCAAATGAAATGTAGATTTGGAGCGCCGGAGGAGTTTTACATTTCACTTCGTTAAATATGACAATTAACAGGTGTCATACACCAAAAATGAAGATATGGATTACAATCGATCACGTAGCAGTAACAACACACGTTATGATAATCTTTGTTTGGATGAGAGCACAACAGCTTTTCCATTCAGATAGCACACAGTTTTAGCTTTCAACTAATAACTTCATTTGTGATTTACCAAACACAGCTCTGTCCTTTAACTTAGAATCTCATGGAAGTCATACTCCTATAAGAATGTTCACAGCAAACACTTCACCTAATAGCAGACTAAGTGCACACAGATGCTAGAATTAAATTCTGTCAGGCAATAATTGAATAAATTGTTCAGTGTATTTTTTTCTGCCAGAAATAAGTTTGTCTATCTAAAAAGTTCAATCTCATCCTTTTAAGCAGAACTGGAAGCTTCAGTTGCATCCTGCTAGAGTCTTGGACAAAAAAAAAATCGTTTTCATGTCGTATAGTCCCTTCATAAATACACTTTTAAAATGATGACATCAACTAGTAATTCTCAATCTGCTGAGCCAAGTATCCACCACATAATGCCAAACAAAGCATAAGTCTTAACACAAAGCAAATATTAAAATGGGAAGGAATTCTAATGCAACATAAGGTGAAAGCCGATGTTAAAAAAATAAACAGACAAATATCCCAGGTACAAATTTAAGAAGCCTAAATATATGAAATGTGCATACCATCAATTGAATTTGTTCTCTGGATCTTTGAACCAAAGCAGTCTCATGTTGAAGAATTTCAGGAGCAGCCTTTTCATTCCGCCATGCTCGTTTTAAGAGCTCTGCATCAGTCGTTGAAAGTAAGGACTCGTAATCATCATCCACCGCAGCTGAATATCCAGATGCATCACCTGAATCCATTGTCAACCTGATACTCTCTCTCTCTACTTTTTTTCCTCGCCAAAGATTGAAGCTTTTTCTAGAGTAGAACAAATCTTGAGAGCTCAAACTATGATCAGGAAACAAAAAAAAATGTAGATATCAGAAATAGTAACTGGGCAATCAATGTCTTTTTCTTCTGTCCATCACAAGAAATTCAGGAAAACATTGGCTAGAAATATCAATATAAGATGAGCATTTTCGCAGTAAATATCATGATGAAACAATGAGACGTCAAAAATAGGACTTATGTCCAGAATACACCATAACTGAAACATAGAATGTTCCCCATTTCAGAAACTTTCAGTTGAAACATGAAGCTACCTACACATCCAAACATTCTTCCAGAAAACCCATATCAGAAAAGAAAAACACTCATCTCAAAGGTTTTCCCCCAAAGGGGAAAACAACTAGCAATAGGCTATCAAAAAGTTGTAAAACAAAACTATAAACTACAATATAAGATTCTAAATGGCGATTTGATACGCCTAAAATATAGCGCAATATTTCGAAAAAGGTTAGAAATTTACAACAATTTATGTTTTTAGGCTTGCCCTTCTTGTAATTCTCCACTAATGCAGATCACTTGGCCTAAGATCAAAATACGGGTGAACAAAAACAGTAAGCTTCCAAGCCTTTACTCCATGGATGAGGCTTGAAGCTTTTACCAAAGAAGAAGAAGAAGAAGAATGAAAAATAAAATTGTTGTATTGAATCTCATACTCTACACGTGATCTGTATTGCTTATATAGCAATCAGATGATGCAAAACAAAATACAAACTAACTAACTAATTCTACACATTAATCGATGTAACAACCTACTAACTTGAAATTACAATAATAGGCCTAACTAACTACTAACTAACTACTAACTAACTTCAACTTCTAACTAACTTTTGAATAGTTAGTTGCTGCCATTAACTAACTAATCTTCACTTCTTTTAACACACCCCCTCAAGCTGATGAGTGCATAATATTGATCACTCCAAGCTTGCCTAGAAGATGCACATGTTGAACTTGGCTCAGCCCTTTTGTCAATATGTCTGCGAGTTGTTGATGTGTATGAACATAGGCAGTGTCAACTTCTCCTGATTTGATCTTATCTCGGATAAAATGGCAATCTATCTCAATATGTTTTGTCCTTTCGTGTAACACTGGATTAGCTGCTAGTTGTATAGCTGATTTGCTGTCACTGAAGATTGTAATAGGCAGTTGAACATTCACTCCTAATTCCTTGAACAATCCTAGAAGCCAAGTAATTTCTGAGACTGCTGATGCCATACTTCTGTACTCAGCTTCAGCTGAGCTTCTTGAAACAGTTTGTTGTTTCTTTGATTTCCAAGAAACTAAGGACTCTCCAAACTTAATGACATATCCTGTGATGGATCTTCTTGTGTTAGGACAGGCTGCCCAATCAGAATCACACCAGCAAGTAATTATGTTGGTAGGTTCAGAGTGTAACCACACACCTTGACCAACTGAACCTTTCAAATATCTGATCACTCTAGTAGCTGCTTCCATATGTGATTTCTTGGGAGATTGCATGAACTGGCTTAAGGTTTGCACTGCATAACTTATGTCTGGCCTGGTGATAGTAGCATATAGCAATTTACCAACCAACCTTTGATATGAAGTAATGTCATGCAGCACATCATCATTAACATAGCCATTTGCTTGATCATGTTCTACAGAAGTTAATCTCAAATTGGACTCCATTGGTGTAGCTGCAGGTTTAGCTCCTGTTAATCCAGCTTCAGCAATAAGCTCCAATATATACTTCCTTTGATTCAAAATAATTCCTCCAGAGGATCTTAACACTTCAATGCCTAGGAAAAATTTAAGTTCACCTAGATCCTTCAGCTTGAACTGTTTGTGTAGACATGCCTTAACCTCAGCAATCAGTTGTGTGTTACTTCCTGTGATCAATAGATCATCTACATAAACTAGGACAATGACAATATCTTCCTCCTTCTTTAGTGTGAACAGTGAGTAGTCATGAGCACTCTGACTAAAACCTGTGGCTTGTAACACCTTTGTAAGCTTCAGGTTCCACTGTCTTGAGGCTTGTTTAAGTCCATATAAAGACTTTAACAACTTGCAGACTTTGTTTACACCTGGCTTTGCAAAACCTTCAGGCATTTTCATATAGAAGACTTCATCTAAATCACCCTGTAAGAAAGCATTATAGACATCCATCTGGTACAATGTCCAGCCCTTTGATACTGCCAATGCAATGACACATCTAACTGTTACCATCTTGGCTACTGGAGAAAAAGTGTCATGATAATCCAATCCTTCTTGTTGACTGTATCCCTTTGCCACAAGTCTTGCTTTAAACCTTTCTATCTCACCATTTGCCTTATACTTAACTTTATATATCCACTTGGAACCAACAGCATGCATACCTTCTGGTAGTTCAACTACTTGCCATGTATTATTATCTTCAAGAGCTTTGATTTCCTGCTTCATAGCATGTATCCACCTTTCATCTTGTGAAGCTTGTTTGAAATTCTTAGGTTCTGTATACTCTGAAAGTTTACTCAGAAAACTTCTACACTCAGGTTTTAACTTCTCATAATTCAGATAGCTAGCCATAGGATGTTTAGTGCTACTATGGCCTTTAGTAATAGCATAATCTTTCATCCACATTGGCTCCTTGATGCTTCTTGAAGATCTTCGAATATAAGAGTCAACATGTAATGGCACAACATGAGTATTTTCAGCAACTTCCTCTGTTGTACTTGGTCTAAACATTTGATCTTCTGAAGAATTCTCAGCCTCATTACTCTGACTGTCTTCATGAACTATACCAGTGTCTGCAGGTTCACTATTATCAATCTCAGCTTCAATAGTTTGATTTTCTGCTTTCTCTAAGGGTGAACCATGTACATCAACCAATGGATCAAGCTGAGGCCTCACTTCAGCAAAAGGAAATGTTTCTTCATGAAATACCACATCTCTATTCACATGCACTTTAGTAGAGTGAATATCCAACAACACATATCCTTTCTGTAATTCTGAGTACCCCAAGAGAATAGCTGCACTAGCTCTGGCTGAAAATTTATCTCCTTTAGGCACTTTTGTAGCATAACAAAGACAACCTATAACCTTTAGATGAGATAGACTAGGTTGTTTACAATAAAGTAACTCATAGGCACTTTTGTTGGAATTAACTGATGATGGCAACCTATTCATCAAATAAACTGCAGCCTTAATGCAATAACCCCAAAATCTGATAGGTAGATGAGCTTGAAATCTGATTGCTCTTGCAATATTAAGGATGTGTCTGTGCTTCCTTTCAACCACACCATTTTGTTGTGGTGTGTGAGGACAACTACTCTGATGTAATATTCCAAGATGATTGAATAAATCTCTACACTGTGAATTAAGGAACTCTGTGCCATTATCTGATCTCATAACTTTGACATGAGAATTGAACTGAGTTTTGATCATTGAAAGAAAATTTTTGATAGCTACAATGGTTTCTGATTTCAACTGCAACAAATGAACCCATACAAATCTACTATAGTCATCTACTATAGTCAAGAAGTAATGCTTTCTATCTAGAGTAGGAGTCTTATAAGGTCCCCATAGATCCATATGAACAACATCAAACATCATGGATGCTCTAGTAGTACTAATAGGAAAAGCAAGTCTAGTTTGCTTAGCTAAAGGACAAATAGGACAATGAGCTGTTATTCCATCACCTTTACTGTTTGTATCTATCTTGAGAAGTCTTAATATCTGTTGAGATGGATGTCCTAACCTTCTGTGCCATATTTTTGTGTCTTGTATTACAGCTCCTGCAGCTACTATTTCTTGAGCACACTTTATTTCTTCCTTTTGTTTAGATGAAAAAGTAGCCTTAAAACTGTATAATCCTCCTTCTTCTCTACCAATCCCCTTCACCCTGCCATTGCAGAGGTCCTGAAACACACAAAAGTCAGGGTAAAAAGATACAAAACAATTTAGTTCTCTTGTAATACAATAGACTGAACTTGAAATCTGGCACATGTAAGACACTTCTGGCCACTTCATTATCAAATATAGGTGTTTCACCAATATGACTGACTGTAACCTTGTCACCTGTTGGAAGATGAACTTGATTCATTTGTGACTTTGTTAATTCATGTCTCCTAGTTAGTAGCTGCTTATTTGCAATGATATGATGAGTTGCACCTGAATCAACAATCCAATCCTGAATAGCAGGATTTGTTATTAAACAAGTTGTAATACCTGCCATATTAACTTGTTTTGTTTCTTGTACATCTTTGTTCAGCATTTCCATTATTTGGTTATACTCCTTCTCAGTAAATGTTTGTCCCTTTGGCACCTTCTGCATGTTATTGTTTTCCACCTGATTATTTGATACAGCATTAGGATGATCACAGTGATCATTAGAGATGTTGTTTGCAGCTTGATATCCTCTTCCATATCCACCATTATTTCCTGAACTTTGTCCTCCATATCCATTAAATTGACTTGTGCCTGTACCATTTCTCATGTTTCCATTCCCATTTCCAAAACCTGGTTTCTTCCTTTGTTTCCAGTCACTTGGATAACCAATCAACTTGTAGCAATTATCCTTTGTGTGACCTGAGAAATGGCAGTAATCACATTTCTTTCCCTTGTAATGTTCCTTTCCAGCTCCTTGATTCCTGTTAACACTCATCACCATAGAACTTGGTTTCTCAACTACATTATCCATATAACTTGAGTGCTGAATCTCATCTTCTATAATCATAGCATAAGCTTGATTCATAGATGGTGTAGTTCCTTTGAGTAGTATTTGTCTCCTAGCCTGATCATATGATTCATTTAGGCCACTTAAGAATTGAATCAATCTCATCTGTTCCAAATGATTATTATACTCCTTCGACTGAGAACAAGAACTACATGGATTTGGAACTATAGCATCATACTCATTCCATAGTGTTTTCAACTTTGAGAAGTAATGAGATACAGAATCTGTACCTTGTGAGAGAGTGGTGATATCTCTATGTAGTTGATAGATCCTTACTCTATTCACCTTGTCGAATCTTTCCTTTAGATCATTCCATACTGCGAAAGAATTTGTGGCATACACAATGCCACTCAGTAGCTCTTCACTGACTGTGTTCATCAGCCAAGATAGCACAATAGCATTGCAAGTCTCCCATTGCTCATGCAATTCATCTTTGTACAGGGCTTTTGTGCAAGCACCAGTTACAAAACCATACTTCCTCTTCCCTAATAATGCAATTCTCATTGCTCTACTCCAGATTCCATAATTTTCAGATCCAACCAGTTTGATTGGAACTAACACAGCACTAGAACTATCAGAATTTCCAATGAACAATGGATCATTCTGATCGATCTTCACTCCTACCATATCTGTAGATCTTAAGCTACAGATTATCACCAATTGACAGAGATTTATACTCCACTAATGATGCAGATTACACTGCTCTGATACCATGAACAAAAACAGTAAGCTTCCAAGCCTTTACTCCATGGATGAGGCTTGAAGCTTTTACCAAAGAAGAAGAAGAAGAAGAATGAAAAATAAAATTGTTGTATTGAATCTCATACTCTACACGTGATCTGTATTGCTTATATAGCAATCAGATGATGCAAAACAAAATACAAACTAACTAACTAATTCTACACATTAATCGATGTAACAACCTACTAACTTGAAATTACAATAATAGGCCTAACTAACTACTAACTAACTTCAACTTCTAACTAACTTTTGAATAGTTAGTTGCTGCCATTAACTAACTAATCTTCACTTCTTTTAACAACGGGTTTATTAAGGATGTAAAAAATTGTAATGTAGGCTTTAGCATGGTAGGATATATATGGATAAAAGTAGCTCAAAATTCCCTTAAGCACCACAAATACTTGAACTAGTAAGACCTTTCTTCATTTCCTTTATTTACAAGATGTACCCACCCTTTCCATTATCTTCCAACGCTCGATAAAGCCCAATTTTCAAGCATACTTTTCTTTTTCTTCCTTTCTTCAATTCTTTCTCTTCTCTTATTTAGTAGCACAGTATCTCCTCTTGTCAAGCTTTTGATTATTTTTCTCAAGCCTCAACTCAATCACTTCACCACTACTCAAAAGACCTCCAAACTTAGAATTATGTGCATTCATCCAAGTTTTAAAGAGCTCAAGAGTCAAGGGAATAGAATATAAATGATAAAAACAAAATAAATGCAGGATTAAGGAAAAAAATCCAGAAAGACATAGAAACAAATAGCAACCAACTAAATCCCCCATCCCACGCATAAATAAATACCAGGCAATGTGAAACAGAAGTCCCCTCGACAGTACACGGGTCACCACCACAGCAGGTGGAGCATCAGATTGGTTCCATATATTGACTCTGTCATTCTCTCATCAACATTCTAGTCCACATTGTCGTCTTTCAAAGGGAAATTAACAAACAATTGACATGTCCCACTTTGTATTTTCAAAATCGCGCTAACACAATGTATTCATCCTCCATGCAGCTCTTCAAAAACACACTTAAAACACCAAAGATAGTCACTTATCCAGGCCATTATTGTAATCCTACTTAATTCACCAATGCATTTTTTTTAATTCACAACCCTAGCCTAGTTGTAAGTCAATGCCAAAGGATTGTTCGCCTCAGTTACCGGAAACTTTCATCTCAACTGCGCAGACACAATACTCTACAAACCTGCCTAGCCCACCCCACCCCACAATTGCTTATGTAGCTCATTTTTCACTCAGGTGATTCATCAAACAGCTTATGTGCATGACATAGCAAGTAAAGCTAGAACCCTAATTTGGTCATGTAACCTCACAATTTTGTAGGGAATTATAATTATAGCTCAATAACCACAATTGCAATAACATTCAACAATTCTCAACGAACAATTTGAACATGACAATCAAAAATCACAATCAAGTAAGATCTACTTTTACAAATATAGCTAGAGAGAGAAAGTAATTCGATAAAAAGAGAGAGAGAAGAGACACTTACCTAAACACAGAGAGCAGTGGTGAGAGATGTGAGCTCACTTGAGTGAAAATGGCAAATTTTGAAGGTATTTTTTGTGTTATTTCTTATGTGTTTGAAAATATTTTTTAATCCAATAACAAATATTCGAAAAAGGGTCAAAATTGTTCTTTAACTATCTATATGAAATAGACCAATTAGATCATTGACCATATATATCCTAAAGAGTTAACATCCCGTATTTTTATTGATTTGGCAAGCCAGGTGAGACTAATTCTTCCACCTAAGCATTGTCATCTAAGATTCACTATAAAAGAACTAGACCTTTCGCGGCGATAATTGTCGCCACAAAAGCCAAAAAAATGATCACTAAAAGTTTTTAACATTAGATTCTAATTTTGTGTTTTTCTTCATTGTTTTTTAGAAAAACAAAAATAATATCGATTAAGTAAGAGTTTGAGGACATTATATGTTTTATTTTATGTTATATGTAAATGTATAAAATATACAATGATGCATTATATAGTAGAAGATGTGAATCAAGAAGTAATTTTCATGATTTTTCGTAATAATATTGGGTGTTTTTAATATTGACATTGCAACTTATTTATTTTAGATAATTAGGTTGCAATCGAAAATTAATTATCATATTTTTTTTGTTAAAAAAATAAGTTTTACTAGCGAGTAGCGAATGATTGTTGAAGTCTTAGTCGTCACTAAAATCACTCATAACCTGTGACAATATTTTGAGATTTTGTGGTAACTTTGTCGCCACTAAAGGTTATGTTCTTTTGTAGTAAATCTTAGACGGCAACACTTAGGTGGAGAGATTAGTCCCATGTGGCATATCTCGTCAGTAAAAAATTGGGGTGTTAACTCTTAAAAGTATTTGTGGTCTCCTTAGATAACGACGAGGGTATTTTTGATCTCAAAATATAATGAAGGGTATAAATAATCTATTTCGCATAATTCAGGATCAAATTTGATCCTTTTTCGTTTTATTTAATAGATGAATAAGAATATATTACAACAATTATCAGAATCATTTAAAAAAAAATTGAAAAAACGAATAATACTTGGGACAATAATTTCGTTGACTATACTATACTATTAACCAAAATTTTCAATCATAAAGTATGGAAAAGTCACATGTATGATCAAAAGATTTGTATGATTTGAAATGAAGCTTAAGAAAAGAATGAAGATTTTTAAATTTTTAGTTCTAAATTAAAGTTCTATTAAATATATAAATATATTATTTAATATTTAAGTTTTAAACATGTTACATGAAAAGTTAAAGTTAAAATATTGTCAAAAAAAGAAATGAATCATTCTTTTTTAAACAGATTAAAAAAAATTACATCATTCTCTTTTAAATCGATAGAATATTAGTTATGACTAATTACTTACGTGGCCAAAAAAAGTTTCATTAATGCAAATTAAACAATCCTTTAAGGATGATATTGAAGTCTATCTACCAAAATATGGTAAAAGATCATGAGGTGAGTTTTGAGGATTTTCCTTTTATGAATTTATTTTAATTGTATTAATTGTGAGAAGACAAACTAATTTGGTAATAATATTACATTTTTTAGATAAGAATTGCTGATATCATTTATATTAGATATAAGTTATAGTAGATCACATGTGTTTTAGAAAAGATATTAATATATAAAACTTAATTTTAATTAATAAATGATAATTGATGATCAAATGAGTAGTACATAACAACTACTATATACAGCAAAAAATTGATCTTGTTGAAAATATTAACTTGGAAAGTTAGTCAACACACCATAAAAAAGAAAAAAAAAGAAAAAATGGATAGACCCCAAATAGTTAAGTATGTTATTTTCCTAATTAGCACAATTAAGGGGATCAATAATCTCTATATAAAGCTAATTACTAACTCAATATATAAGATGAAAAATTCTTCACAAAAATCATATTATTTTCTCTCTCATGGAAGACAAAAAACAAATTGTTTGTGGCCAATTACCCCAAACATCTCTTAGTGATTTTGATCCTCCCAAACTAAAAACTAGAAAAAGAAACAAGTATGCAATTGCTTGTTCTTTTCTTGCTTCTTTGTCATCCATCTTGCTTGGTTATGGTAAGAGTTCTTTTTTTTCGTCTGATTCACGTATCAGTTATCATGTAGTTTTATATGTGTTACGTTTTACCATATAAATTTAATTTGTGAGAATATTTGATAATATATCTTTATATAACGTAGAAATCTGATAACAAACATAAGAAAAAACAAATAAAATTTGCATTTTAAATTATTGCGGCTCGTTCACATAATATTTATTTAAACTTAAAAAACGAATATCTATGAAAAGAATATTTGAATGTTAGAATTTTGTTTTGACACATAATAAAAATATTGAATTTTATGAGGAAAAAATCAGTATTTTTTATATAATAATAAGTTAGTAATTTTTGGGACATAAATTGCTTTAGGCATAAACAATACAATCAATACTTGTTTTCTTTTTAACAAACTTGATGTTTTCGAATTTTTTTTTATTTAAAATAGACAAATCAAGCAAAATTTTAAAGCATTTTTCTTAAAAAATATTAATCCAAAAATCGAGGCATTTGCGTGATTAGTCATTTGAAATTTTAATAGCTTAATTAATCGACTGTTCGATGCAGATATCGATGTGATGAGTGGAGCCATAATTTACCTAAAAAAAGACCTCAACATCAATGATGTACAAGTGGAAATTCTAGTCGGAATCCTCAATCTCTATTCTCTTTTGGGATCCGCCGCCGCCGGCTGGACTTCTGATTTAATAGGCCGCCGGAAAACTATGGTGGTAGCTGCGGTAATCTTCTTTGTCGGAGCACTCTTAATGGGTTTCGCTACTAATTATTCCTTTCTCATGTTTGGCCCGCATTGGCGTCGGCTACGCTCTCGTGATCGCTCCCGTCTACACTGTCGAAGTATCGCCGGAATCTTCTCGAGGATTTCTCACTTCTTTCCCTGAAGTTTTTATTAATGGAGGTACGTGCAATCGTGCATTAGACCTCTAATTTTTTTAAAAATTGAAATTAGTTACGAATTTCATCGCTAAATTGCTCGTATGACATTATATGCTAAATACATTATGGTTAGAATCATTTTAAAGTCACTAGTACAGCTTATTTATAAAATTAACTATAGTACATTATGATGTTTATCGACTACTTTTAATCAGCTAATCTAAACGAGTCATTGCTAACAAGTATATTGTTAGGATATGTATCTAACGTTGCGTTTTCAAAGCTCCCAACGCACTTAAACTGGCGATTCATGTTAGGAATCGGAGCAATTCCATCCGTATTTTTAGGTATAAGTATCCTCATGATGCCCGAATCACCCCGTTGGCTAGTCATGAAAGGTAAACTTAACGAGGCACGAATCGTGCTTAACAAAACCTCTGAATCACCTGAAGAAGCAGAGTGTAGACTCCGCGACATCAAAGAAGCTGTTGGTATACCTGAACATTGCAATGACGATGTAGTCAATGTACCAAAACATCCGAAAGGTAACAATGTATGGAAAGAACTATTTATTTCTCCTACGCAATCCATCAAACACATTGTGCTCACTGGCATTGCTATACATTTTTTTCAACAAGCAAGTGGAATTGACTCTGTTGTGTTGTATAGTCCCACGATTTTCGAAAGGGCTTGGATTAAATCGGACCACGATAGGTTACTAGCTACGGTTGCAATGGGAGGTGTGAAGACGTTGTTTATATTAGTTGCTACATTTTTACTTGACCGAGCTGGTAGAAGGCCATTGTTGTTAACAAGTTTTGGTGGAATGACAATATCATTAGTTTTACTCTCTACTGGTTTAATGGTTATTGATCGTTCAAATGGTGGTCAAGTAACATGGGCTGTGTCGCTCTGTGTTATGATGGTCTTAGTTTATGTAGCACTTTTCTCAATTGGTGCGGGTCCAATTGCTTGGGTGTATGGTTCGGAGATTTTTCCATTAAAACTAAGGGCAACAGGGTTCAGCGTAGGCGTGGCAGTTAATAGGGTAACGAGTGGGGTGATGTCGATGACATTTTTATCGTTGGAAAAGGCTATAACAATACAAGGGGCGTTTTTTTTTATACGCGGGAATTGTAGGAATGGCTTGGATTTTCTTTTTTACATTGATGCCTGAAACACAAGGGAAGACATTGGAGGAAACTGTGGCGTTGTTCGGAACGTTTTTCGAGTGGAGATCAAAAGAAAGAGAGCTCAAAGGAAAGAAGATGAATAATAATGATGAAATTCAGATGGCTAATGGAGATGTTGTTAGTAATTGAATATCAAAAGAATTTGGGATATTGTTGTTTTCAACATTTTGTACATTTTTTTTCTCTTTAATTTAGGTTGATATTGAATATGTTATAAGGTATTTAAACTCATAATGATGCAATTTTAAATAGTACACCATAATTAATTAGGTTGGTAAACTTGTATTTTCCCATTTAGATTTTCACTAAGTGGTACCTAATTTTTTTTGTACTTTTGGTTAGGATTCACACATGAGATGTCCATCTTTTTTCATATTCACTCTAAAACAAACACACATGTGACTAGAACATGAGATGTAACATTTCTTTGTTAAAAAAAAGTAAAAATAAATTAAAGCGGTAATTAAAAGAAAAATAATAAATATATACGCAAAAAACTATAACAACAATAACAAGGTGTAATCACCTAAACATAATAAATTCAGATAAAATTAAATAATCAAAAGTCAACGACTATATGAATATTAGATTAATATTACAACTGACACGGTGTTCTATACCACTATCAAGCCAAATACATGAATAGACTAATGTAATCAACTTATATTTCCTTTTTCCGTGAAGTACCTTATATTATCAATATAAATAAATAACTCATTTTTTAATTAAACAAATACTTTGAGTTATTTTGATTTCATGGGGTCCTAATTTCTTGAGAGGATATGATGACTATATAAATAGGAATAACATCTTTATTCTCACAATGACTTGTAAAACTAATCTATTTTCATTCACAAAATATGGTCACATTTTGCTTCCAACTAATATTATTTTCAATAATAGCAAATCTCATATTTGTTGTAGCAGCTCGAAATTATCCAACTAACATGTCTCCATCATTGCCCTTACCACCAAATGTTTGTACATTATTACGATACCATCTTCATCTATTATTCGATACATCATCTCTGTCATTATCACCATCAGTACTACCTCGTAAGTTGCTTCCCTTAACAACATCGTTATTATCCTCATCATCACCACCACCTTTATACGTGCTCGAATCTACAAATTTGCAACCATTGATTCAACTAACTTCATCGCGTATCTTGCAACAAGTACCTTCATATGATTTGGATATTTCTTTGTTGCAATATTTGATGGTAAAGTTGTTTCTTTTGAAAATTTTGTTACTTTTTGTAGCCATTATTGATGTATGTGATTGATTTAGGACTCTATTTTCTTTTCTCTTCATCAAGTTGTATGATTTTTTTCCTTTGATGTTCCTAAATTCGAAAAGGAGTGAACTGCAAATTTTAATTTACACGACCAAACATGGTATTCGATCTTCTACGATTTCCAAGCTTCCAATAGACTAGAATTACATAGTTTTAGCTATACGTGTAGAATTACTTAAACAACAAGCATTAGTGTCAAATAAAATAAATGAAAATTGTTGTACTTTATAACTAACAATAGTATTATTCCAGCTCCAGATAAAATAAAATAAATTGTGTCAAATAAACGATACAATTGTAGCATGTAACATACTCCATGAAGAACACTTTGATTTGCAATCTTAAGATATATTTATTTAAAAATAACATGAATTGCATTATTTCTAAAAATATATTTATTTACAAAAATACCCTCCACAAATATGATGGAAAAGACGTAGAATTTTTTTTAGGGGCAATTGTGTCTTTGACCATGCTAATACATGCTTTCCGTATGGTTTTTAGTCACCGACTGAGCTAATTGAATTGTAACTAACTTTCCCTCCAAATGCTAATCTTATGAAATTACTATTACAACCCTGTACTTTGACATATAACATAATCAACTTTTTACATACAATGAAACAAAAATAAAAGAATACATTTGGATAATTTATATACTAAAGTTTACCTAAACATATTACTGATAGTTTCATACGAGGCCAATCATGAATAACAAATCAAACCAAAAGAAAATGAATGAGAAAGTTAGAGCCACCAAAGTATCAAGGAATCTTGATCTTCAAACCAGCCCTTGTTAGTCTTCTCCTCTAATTTAGATGCTCAAATCACCCCATATATAAACCAGTTGGAACATCTTAAATTTACATCATATCATCATCATGCAGGAAGTAGGTTTTCTTTCAATGTAGTTGGAGGAGGTACTTTAGGAGCAGTAGATTTTTCTGACTTGGAAAATACGATGAGAATCTGCATCAAGACTAGAACCAAGACCAAGAAAACTGCACAAAATACAACTCCTCCCCAAGAGAATGGACACCATTCAAAAAACTTTATAGCACTCAAGAAAACGATACATGACCAACAGATAACAACCTGCATATCGACAAATAATCCGTTTGTTAAACAGGCAAACGAATGGAACTAGCTATTTTATAAATTTGCTCCCTCCTCACCATTAAGGATTTTTTTGGTCTTCCAATATCTTGACATTCTTGATCACCAAATGTACCCGTTGCAAGATGACGGTCCAATAAAGCATCCTAACAATATTAAACAGAATTAAACAGAATAAGTGACGGCTGAGTGCTTTGTGACAAGTCGAAGCATCAATTTACAATATTAAAAGGTGAACTTTGTTAGATGTCCCACATTGGACCAGAGTATAGACTGTTATCTCCTTATATGGTCTTGGAAAATCCTTACCTCAACTCTCAAGAACTAGTTTTTGAATTTTAGTTAGGCTCAAGATTCATTTCCTTCACATAGTATCAGGTCAAACCCGTCCCCACTCTTCGTTTACTAGTGTTGGGTCCACGTTGTATTGTCCATGCACCAGATGTCTAGTCTTTGGTTGGTCAAGGTGTGTTAGATATCCCACATTAGTTAAGCGTACAGGTTATTGTCTCCTTATATGGTATTGAGTAATCCTCACATCAGGAGCCAACTTCAGAGATTGAGGTAGGCCCTAAATTCCAGTTCTTCCCAAACTGCACGACTGTTCACACACTCCCTAGTTTCGTTGTTTCCACAATGGAGCACCTACCCCCACCACCCCCAAAAATCTTCTCAGAGAGTCTTAGAAAGATAAATGATCTAGACATGGTATTCTTGACAAAGTTTCAAATTCTACAATAAATCAACTACGCCTTAGTGTATCGAATTCTACCTTTACAACAAAAACATCTCTGCACCATTGTGCAATACCACTCTCATCTTCTGGTAATTCCTGCATCAAACGGCGTTCAAGACGCACATGAACCTACAAAGAGACAAGACAGATAAAATGTAAAATCATCATGAGCAGGAACCCAGCCATATGTCCACAAACTGCAATGCCATCTAATACTTGATGCCATGCTTACTCCTTTGCAAAACATAGTAGAAGTCATTCAAAGAACCCCACTTTTACTAAGAATCTACCTAAAACTATAATTCTATGTGAACACCGCAACATATCAACATTAAATAAAGAACTGATCCATTCATCTACCACTCAAGCCAGAAATTAGAACTCAGAAAATAGATACTTTTAAAGAACAGAACTATAGAAACTTGATAACTTTATGTTGATTGTGTAAATTAATTAGCGTAATTTTAGGATACTTTATTTTTCCCTTGCCTAGCTTTAGTATGGGAAATAAAAATTATAAAATTGATTGTATTTCCTTGATCAGTTAGGATTCACTTGTATAAATAGTTAAATACCCTTTCTCGTGGGATGTAAAGAGACATACACTGTAATACAAAGAAATTTTTTCTTCTTTCTCAAATCATACACTTAATTGAACTGTTTTATAAAAGAGAAAAGAGAATAGATAGGGAGAGAGGATAGAATGGAGAATGTAGAGATAATTAAGGAGATGGAAGAGAGGAAATCTTTGCTTCAACAACTTTAGCCCATTGTCTGAACACTAGTGCCACATTTCGTCTGGTTCCTGTTTATTTTATACTAAGAACCAGTAATCCTTATGGCAAATTCTTCATAAATCAAGAACTGCTCAATCCAATATATAATTAGAACAGAAAACTGAACTTCTTTTTTAGGGACAGTGGATATTTTGAGGTTTTTCAGCTGAAAGTACAATTTTATCGGTTACGTTTGCTTGTGAGATAGAGGTTATTTAGCGGAGCTCTAGAATAGATATTGTTTCACCCTTGTGAGCATGTTGTATTACATAGTTTCTTGTATCTATTCAACTGACATTCATAATTCAAAACAAACAAATAGAAAGTTTATTTATTAGTCAGAAACAACAGCATAACTGCAGCCTCAGTTTTATGCAAGCACCAGTTGACTCAAGTGGGAACAAGGGACATCGAACAAAAAAAGATGTAATTATTGAAGGGTGTGGACCATCTCACCTAAAGGCTTAAGCTGTTAGAGAGAAAATACTTTTATTTATTTAAATAGATAACTTACCAGCACTTCGTGCAGTAATCTATGACCTCATTAAGATTACGAATGATCATTTTCTAATACCCGAATATCAGAAATCCTCATTAAGATTATGAATGATCATTTTCTAATATCCGAATATCAGAAATTGGTATCGTCACATATATTAAGAACATGAAAGATTGTAAAATTCTTACTCTTTAATGAATTTTATCTTTTACATATTTGCAACTATAATATTTGTTCTTTGGTATAATTGGCTTCTCAATATTGAATGATTTTTCATAGATTTGTCAATTATCATTTTCTCTGTTGTTTGGTACATGTGCATGCAAAGTACACTTCTATTTTTTCAATTATTTCTTTCAACAGACAAGCCCCTTCACATGCGGCCTGATTCTTTTCCAGTGGCCAAGCACGTGGATTTTTATTTTTTTTGGAAAATAGGCAGTAGTGAGACTCGAACCAGGACCTTGAAGTGTGTGACTATCTCATCTAAAAGTTTAAACACTTAGAGAGAGAACACTCTTATTTAATTAATTATGTTTTTCAACATTAATGCTATCCAGATCTTAAGCAGTGAATAATAACACAAAAACAAAATTTATACATGAGAAATCTTGTCAAAATATTTTGAAAACGATAACGTGTTATAAACACTTGTACTATACTAAATGTCTATTATGTGGAATTCTTTGGAGAAAAGTTAGAAATCCTACTTGTGACCAATAATTGAAATAATAAGTCTTCTCTCTTCTCCCTACTTTCTTCTTCTTATTGTTTTATATAGTTTCGTGACAACGTTTTATTTAGTATGTTATCTATAGAACTAATAAAGAAAAGTAATACTTTTGTAAGGTGTTAAGAAATTATAAAACAATAAATAAACAATAAAAATTAGTAAGAATTGAGTAGGTTGGGTTTTGACCCACATTTTAACCCATTTCAGCCCAAGTAATTCTTGAGTGGGTCAATAAACCGTCCATTTATTAACTCAGCCCATTTTGACCCGCTCAAATTCAGCCCAATCCACCCATTTGCCACCTCTAGTTTTGTGTATACTGACTATACTAACAATATCAGTTTCGGAAAGTGAACAAGTACATAGGTATGAGCTTACCACAGAAGAACATCCCCTAAGCATTCTTAGCAATGTCGGTCGAGGCTTATCTTTAGGAATCGCAAGTGTTATATCATAGATTGCCGGAATAATGGAACGCAAATGGCTTACTGATGCAACAAAACCCTGAGGAGAAGAGAACACTATCAGATATTCGTTGATGGAAATTTTTCTTTAATCATATGCAGAACAAAAGATACCATAGATAACTAGGCTACATGTAAACAATGTTGTGACTTTTAAGAATCATTCCTCTGAATGTTAAATCCAGGATGAGAAACTGTTATTGTCACCACATTTAAATCACATATAAGTTAGAAAGATTATGTCACCTTGGTTCGAGGAATCAAAACATTCCTTGGGATAGGTTTTCCTACAGAAACAGCATATTCTTGAGCTGCTAAAAGCTTTGTATGTGTGAAGCGAGTTCCTTCTACAAAAAGAGCCAACCAAAAAGGTTGGTGGAAATCATTTAGCTCTCGGAATCCTGACTGCAGTAAAGACCGAAAGAAGAAATAAATGTAACAAACATAAGTAGAAGATCACAGACAAACAGATAAAGGTAGAGAATGGTACCTTCAAGATGTTTTTATCCTTGTTCCAGCTTCTCTCAAGACTGATCAAACCAGAAAACCACATTGACCATCCTAAAACCTGCAATCAATATTTCCTTTTCTGTTGAGCTAAGGAAGATGGATTAACGCATTCCTCAGTCAAAAACAGTATTTTTTTTCAAATGTTGTAGCACAATGATGAGTTGATAGCATTGAGGTCATTTTATAAGATTTGTTAAGTGCATTGAGCATCATAGGCGAATTTTGACCCAGCCTCTTCTGGTATCATACACTTCAAAGTTAAGATTTGCAATATATTATGCATTTTGTTGGTTTTATTATGGACAACAACAACAACAACAATACTATGTTGATTACTTGCCTCTTGTTGGGTTTTTATCTAAATGCAGTGATTTCTTTTGTTAAAGTTACACGAACAGATGAACCCATAACTCCTTTGGTTTAATTATTGGCTCATGAATGATTACGTTGTTTTTACCAATAGTATACGTTATACTACTTAATGCTTTAAATTTTGTTTACATTATTAGGTGTCGAAGTCGAACAGAAATGTAATGTATACATAAGAAATTCATTGAATAGAATATAATCTCAAGTAAGATAACCCCTTTCAATATCTAGGTCAACTATAATTATATCATACTTGAAATAGGCTTAACCGATTTCAGAATCCCTGAAAGATAAATTGGTCTCGAGAGGCTCAACCGTGATAGAATCATAGAATCTAATGCATCTGTAATTGCATTAAGTGTAAAACTAGATTGTCTTATGGAACCTCCACCTTAAGGATAGATAAGACGCAATTATAAATTGGTGTAAGGAATACTGTAAATTAAAGTAGGAATCCCACCATATTATTAGCCAAAACTTGAGTAATTGTGAGTTGAATTATGACCAAAAGACTGTAGGTGAGGTTGACACCCTATCATTATATTATTAGTTTGTGCTAATCAACCAATCACTCTTTGTCAAAAATCAACCAATCACTCATTCAATCTCTTAAATGGTGCCTTAGGAAAGCACAACCACGACTATTATAGTCTTCATGGGATGGATAACTCTACCCACTGCTCTACACAAGGCTTTTGCTAGTGCCATGCCGGACACATCACCCAAGAAACTTATTCTAGATAGTAGAGGAATATAAGATGCTGGCTTGATACTTGGATAAGTCACACCTCTCAAAAAGAAGAATTTTATGACTTCTCTAGTTTTGGTAACAATACTGCAGCCACTATCACAATGCACAGCAAGCTATGGCTGTGAGATTAGATTTAGAAAGAATTAATAAGATTGGATATGTTAAAGAATGACCCAATTGCTAGGCAAAATGGAAGATATAAAAGACTTGATATGGTGATTCATTGAGATGGGCACCAACTAGAGCAGCCTACAGTAGCTATCTACATAGGGGACAGTATCAGCTTCTTTGCAAAAGAAGAGCACTTCTCACAGTGGCTTGATGGAGATTGTAGAATATGAAGCATTTTTTCAGTTTAACTTTCAGAAGTAGGGGTTGGCTACCTGTAACAGGTGTTAAAAGTGATGCTGAGGACGGTAATTATATGTTTATGTTTCGACTGGTTTCTACTCGGCTTTATAGTGTATTCGTTAATCTGTGTGGTATTCAGTGGGTAATGCCTGAGCCACAAAAGAACTCTCTTGAGCTGGAAAAGAATGCAAGCACAATAGACAGATCAGAAGGATATACCACATTGGCCTTTTAGTGGTATATCCCTAGAGGATATGAAAACCGATATTGGTTTCAATTTTTATATTTGCATCATTTCCTTGGTGATCTGTTGAATAAAATCCAACTTACTTCAATCAATCGATCAATAACGCCTTAATCACAAAGTCCAACTTACTTAACAAAATAAAAAGAACATTATCTTTGGGAAAGCTAACAAAAACCTTCAGAAAACTGAGGAAATCATTACCCTACGTAGAAATTATAAAGTAATTGCCTTACATGTATTAAGAAAAGAAAAGGAAGCCGTAATTATGGCAAAACCTAGATGAAGGTGATAAGTTATAAACATAAGGTAGCAGAAACCATGCTTGTCCTCTTTACACTGTCCACAGTTGATAGATTTTATTCAAAATGGTGGAGAATATCTTTGTAAAGCAAATTAATTCTGCACTCTTTAACCAAAGACTATAAGTCTCAGCATTATATAAAATGAAAGTTGCATTCATCTGCAAATCCGACTTAGCAACAACTGGTACCAGAGAGCATATAACAAAGTGAAGAATTCTGATGGTGTAAGAAACTTACTGGAAGATATGATAGAGACTTCTTTGCCAAAGCAATTGTGTATCCGAGACATCCTACTCGCTGTTAATAATCAAAGAGAAAAATATCAAAAGGTAGATCCTTCTGCTTCAATGGGGAATCAGAGTAAGTTTTCTTCCCAAAAGATAACATGAGAACAAAAGGAAGAGATTATAATGCTACTATTTTATATAAGAAAAGCATAGAAGTCATAAGTTCTACACAAAGAAAAAAGAGACCATTCTAAACACACAACTGAGTTCTCATTCTAAGAATGTAGACTAAATGGAGGAACTGACATTTTGGGTTACTGGACCACTAGAAGTGATAAATGACGTATCAAGGATTTGATATCCAAGGTTTTCTCAACTTAAGAAATGGATGCTTCTAGAAAGAGGGGATTTTGATGCATCAAGAAAAAGCAACAATTTGATGCTGCAAGAAAGAGAGAAACTAAAGCTGAAGTAGACAATCACCTGAGCTAGAACCCATCCAACAAGCCAGTCAATGTCACTTCTATGGTTGGAGATTATTAGTGCAGGCTCTTTTCCTGAAATCAGTTATTATCCAAGAATTCAATAAAGCTTACACGGGAAAAATGAAGATACAGACAGCTTGTCTCACAAAACAATTCAGGTATCAAAGCTTTTCTTACCCAGTATCCCATAAGTTTCTTGATCTGTGTACAGCTCAACCTAGCAGTAAGCGCAAAATGCTACAGAGTTAGTCTTAAAACACAACAGAAATCAATAAGGTGAATGTTTTTAATGCGACCCTTTCCTTACATAATCAGGGACTTCTTCTACCAGAAAACAAATTTTATTTGTATTCCACATGCATAGCTAAAAGATAACTCTGCTGCCGCATAGATGGCCCAGCTCATAAAATAGTACTCAAGAGAAACGGGATGAACTTCTCTTTTCCTTCCTACTATGAATAATTAATTTTATTAGATTATCAATTAAACTCATTCTGGGCTGCTTCTCAGTGCCAAAAATATAACTATACAAAAGGAATAAATTTCTTAGTTACTTTCATCAGTTGGAGCCATTTCCAACAAAAATTGTTCAACAAACACCTGAAAAAGTATCATAACAGTTTCACTCCCCTCTTTCTGTACCATCTCCTTACATCCTTCTTTTTTAATTTGCCATGTAGGTATGCTTATTATCTTGGACTCTGGACATGTTTCATAAGTTAAACTGGTATTGCTGCTGGGTATATATGACAACAAGATTCACTAGGGTAAATTATAATTATGAGTTTGGTAAAGGAGGTGGCTGAGGCAACGCAGCTCAGTTTGTGGGCGGGGAGGATTACCAACCAAATCTATGAGTACTCTCCCTGCTGGTTTTGATATTGGCTTTTTATATGGATGTAATATGCAGGCAGTCTAGAGTATATTCATATTGGTGATCTCTACTTTCATTGAATAATTGGCTCCAATAGCTTCATATATAAGATTTCTGTAAACATCCATCAGATATACCATTTTCTCCTTTTCTCGACCCTTACAGCACTTGATACTTTCTATGGATAGATTCATTTACTAAGCAAAACGATTATTTCATTGAAACAACTAATGGAAATATTTCGGACAAACTCCCTGCAGTGAAAAGTATCTAGCTATAGTTAACAAAATGATTTTCTATGTCATAAATACGTGACGCCTTTTTAAAAGTGTAAAATATATTTATAACCAATTAAAGATATCAAAAACAAATCACAAACAACTAGAGAAATGCATTTTCGGAAACAAATAATCCTGTTATAGTTAAAAGAAAAATTGCTTTTCTATGTAATGTACATGATTTTCTTTTGGATAGCAAAATTAATTTGTTTGAAGTTTTCTGTTATACTGTAAAATAAAACCAAGAGTAAGTGGCAGGATTTTTGAAGCTCCCAAGATTTATTCTTGTCTAACCACCAATATTTCTTTCTTTTTTTTCTTTAACAACAAACTAATTGAACTCCTCAAAGGGTAGCAACCATCTGTTCCATAAGTTCTCTTAGTATTGGCTTTCAACTTGAGGGTATTTATATAAAAAAAAATTCATTGGCTGATACAACCATGTTTCTGAGCAGCAATTACTTCCCATCTATGGATTTTTCCTTGTTTTACTGTTTAGTGTTTACCTCTTTCATTATTCTTCCTCCTCTCTTAAAACACCAATACTTTGTCCAAAAAGCATATATTCAATACCAAAGAGGCCAGACAAGATTGGTCTGCCATCAAGAGGTGGAAATTTCGATGACTTCTCAAAGTATATTTACAACCATTTGCTAAAGATCAGACGAAGTAAAAAACTTCTACATCATATGTTTTCCCACAGACAGTACGTCAGGTGACATGTTATCACTCCCTAAAGAATCTAAGGATCTCAGGAAAAGTTCATTTGGGACATCACATATAAGACTTTTTCCTCGCACTATGTCTTCGGGACGTGGAGTATAAGAGCAACAGAGTGACATCTGTCAAACAGAAGGAATACAAAACAAAAGAAGCTATACAAAGTCCATTGCCAGAGATGTTCCCTGCTTTGCTACTAGAAGTGTCTAACTAGAAGTCCGAAGGTAGAGTTATATCTCTATTGGAACCAATTGGTTATCGAGTGGATTAACTACTCTTGTTCTTTTGAGAAGCCTGAATACTATCAATGGACAACTTTATAGGAGTATGGACAAGCTAGCCTACCAAAGCCAAAAATAGATTACCCTGATACAACTCCCCACCAAAAAGTCTTGTCAAAGAAAGGGGGGAAAAGGGTATAAGCATTTGATAGCTGACATGTACATTTGCTGCAGTAACAAGTGTCGATAAATTACTCCAGGTTCACATTTGACTTAACAGCACCTTCCAACATTTTTGGGATGAAGTAGAACACTCTCTCCGACTCTACAGGAACACTGGACTGCCATCACTCTTTAAAAATCGTAAATTAGACCACTAGCTTGTTTACAAAAATGATTTTTTGTTTGTTTTTATG